>CM068826.1:92420345-93620345 GCA_028554795.2 Sinohyriopsis cumingii
TCCATAGTCGATCGTTTCATGGGATTTCCTTTAATTCAAAGACTACCCTATGTCACCATCAGTGGTCTATCCATATTATTAAATATATGTTTGTGAAATCGGAATTTTCAATCTATCTATCTATCTGTCTATCTATCTATCTATCTATCTATCTATCTGTCTGTCTGCCTATCTATATATAAATTTGAATTTTTTTATAGTCATTTTAAAAGAACAATACTACTGGGCTTCTTTGTAATGGAGCAAACATACATCACAGACAAAAGTTCACTACATGTATTAGGTTAGATGAAATCTATTTGAGCACATCAGAGATAGTGTGTGTGTCTGTGTGTGTGTGTGAGAGAGAGAGAGAGAGAGAGAGAGAGAGAGAGAGATTAGCACGGTACGGTTAACAGTAGAATAAGGCTAACATTACCTAGTAGATTTTAATGAATTAATGTTACTATATTCTAACAGTACATGATTGGGTGGATACTGTATCCTATGTGATAGGCATGATATTGAACGTGAATATCATTTTATTTTAGTGCGTCCAGTGTACACTAACTTATATGTAAACTTGATTTAAAGTGTACTTACGTATACGTGCATTCGACTGTTAATGCTTAGCAATTAGAATGTATGTACATTAGATAATTCCTTAATCGAACGTTTATACAAGATTTATTATTATTATTATTATTATTATTACAGTAATTGGCTTTAAAGATTGCTTACATTTGTTCATCAACCCCTATTCAGCTTTTGTTGATTATCTTATCGAGTTTTTTGTTGTTTTTCTTCTTAACTTTGTGCGTATAAGATTTGATAATATCGTAATATTTGCGGCATGTACACTATAAGCATGTATATATTCATCAGAAAAAAAAACTATTGAATTGAATAAAGATAGGAAGTGGTAGGAATAGACTTTATATCTTTAAAAACCATTGTTTCTAAACGTAATCGAGAAATATTTATGCACATCATGTAGTAAGAAAAGTGCAATGAAAACGTGTTTTGATTGCTATACGTAAATGTTCAGTCTGATTAGTTAAGATTCCTGATTACTTACTGAATAATATTTAAATTTAAACAAAATCAAAGTTTCTATTTAAAATCAATGAAACTTTAATGTTTTATTTTTTATTTTACATTCATTGCATTGAAATTTTACCAGTTTCGCACGGTACTGAAATAACTTGTTATATATCCATCTCAAGGTTCAAGTTTTATGCTCTCAACATGTCAGATACACGATGAACTAGAAATTATTCTTATTCGAAAATTCCTTAACAGCACCGCAACGTATTTGTATAATTAAGAATGCACGCTCACAGGAACTAACACAGTCTTCATATTTCTTTATATGCTTATCTTTATCACAAATCTGTCTACAGGTACCAAGGGACTGTCCGCCTCAATTTGATCTGAAGTGAATATCAGTTCCTACGCATTCAGTTCCAATAAGCTATAAATAGGGTCGTTTATGATGTCATTTACCCACTAGGCATTGCGCTATTAGTCATATTGTTTTCGGACAAACATATGACACAGCGTTCAGAAAATCTTATTGTTGTTTTCATCTAAGTTAAGTGACAACGTTTGTGTGTTGTCCAAGAGAGACGTTTAAATAATTATTGAAAAACAATGTTGTTATGGAAATTGGACTAACTGTTTCTGCCTCTATATTCATTGTTTTTCCATGCCAAGATAATGATAAAATTTATTTTAATAATAATAACAATAACAATATTAATAATAACAACAACAAAAACAAAAACAACTATTATTACTATTATTATTATTATTAGTAGTAGTAGTAGTAGTAGTAGTAATAGTATTGTGTGTGTGTGTGTGCGCGCGCGAGCGCGCACACCGGCAAGACAAGCTGTAATTAAATATAAATTCTATTCTAGATCGTACTAATAGTCAAAAGGACTTATACAAACAGGAAAAAGAAGATAATCAGTTTAAGCATATTACTGTAAAAACTTCTTGTAATAATTCTAAAATGGCATATTGTACTACTCTATTTTGAATTCACATAATACATATATAGTGAAATATTTAGACAGTACTCACACTCTTAACTTCAACATATTCCCAGTAATTGCAGATGACAAGGTCATTTACAACTTCGACATATTCCCAGTAATTGCAGATGACAAGGCCATTTACAATCAAGTTGTTCCAGAAAACATAAATAACAACAACAAACAAAATTCCTTTAGTACGAACTTTTCCTAGTGTTCGGAAAAAAAATCTTCGTCTTGTCTTGTCAGTATGGGATACCCGTTCAGAAGCATGCTGTTTTGACAGATTACAATTCGTCAAGAATATCTTCTATGCCCAATCACGAAACTACATAGGAAGCCTAAAATCAAGAGTAAAAGGCTGGATATTTTATCTGCTCTTTCGTTTAATGGGTTCGTTGGATAACCATGGTGATTGAATTTCACGACTGATTGGCATATTTTCCCATATATTCCCTCAAAACAAACAATTTTCAGCATCCATATTTCAAGATAGCTATCAAACAAAACTTGCGAACTTTCAAGAATGTGCTGTTCTTTTGCTAAACGTTTCGCAATCTTCTGAGGGAGGAGTTAATTGATTTGACATCCAAACCAGTCGGATCATTAAATACTCCTCGGGTGGTAAACTCTGGAAATTTTCAGATGAAATACGCAAATTGAAACCGAGACGAAGCCTCTTTCAAGTTTCAAAATGGTTTCAATCATTTGGGCCAGTTTGAAGATTTATTAACAATTATTGTCAGCCATGATCAGAAGGGGAACTTGCCAAGAAGCTGCACGGTACAAAAGTATGTGCAAGAAAACACATAAATAATATAAAATAGCTTTAAACACTCAACTTTGTCAGAATATTTTGTTTTACACCTGGCTCTGATGGTGTTTAAGTTTGGTTTGGTTTGCCATCTCTCTCTCTCTTGTAACCCCTAAATACACAGTGACCTTATGTTACAATAACTCTAGTCCCTGTTAGTGTCGATACGAATTTATGTTATGCATGAATTAATGTCATGTCTCGAAAGAACGCAAATTTTAGTATAAGTTGTAATACTTGTCATAATTAACAATCGCAAAAGCCATGAAATTTTGCAGATCATTGCATGTCGACTATTACTACCGTGCGAAATCCATTTCCGGCTGGAACTTACGAGCAAAGTTTAAGTTTAAAAGAATATCGGTTCAATGTGAAGGTCATGATGCAAGAAAAAAATCCAAATGATTAGAATTATTCAAGTCAGTGTGATGTGATGTGATTTGGATTTTTAACGTAGCTTTAACAATTTTTCAGTCATATCGCTACGATGTCTGCAATGTGGCAGTTTATAGTGATGTTTAGCACTGGGGCATCATGCCGCAGACATGTAGCATGATGTCCCACCCAGTCACATTATCCTGACACTGGGCCGACCAGTCCTAACACTAACTTCTTAATGCTGAGCGCCAAGCGAGGGAGCTGTTAGTACCATTTTTGTAAGTCTTTGGTATGACTCAGCCGGGGATCGAACCCACGTCCTCCCGCATCCGAGGCGGACGCTTATTCAAGTCAGATTATAGGTGATAATTAATTATCATGTAAAGAAAAACTATAGAAATAATTTTATATTTTGGACTAAAGTACGTTACTGATGATAAACTTTTAGAATTGGTGATATACTGTACAGGTATAACTGATAGCATTATAGGTATACTGATAGTATTATAGGTATACCATACAGGTATAACTTATAGCATTGGATGAATACTGTGCATGTATAACTGTTAGTATTGTTTAAATACTATACAGGTGTAACCGTTAGTATTGGTGGTATACTGTACAGGTATAACGATACTGGTAGTATATTATACCGGTAAAATTGTCATACAATCACAGAAAACCTCTGCCTAATGAAGAAAACTAATTTTAAACGTTAGCACCAAAGACGGTTACGTACCCGTCCGGATAAACATCTAGTGCTTATGAATTCATCCCAGGGGACTAATCATCCTGATAATTCAAATGAATACAGATTTGTATCATCACTGTCCTTTTTAATGATCAGTGATAGCAGTGGCTCGAAATCACGATTAAGCTTCTGCTGCTTATCGTTCATCAACATTCCCATTTGACCCGAACGATCTGGTGGCCTAAGTGGTTAGAGCGAAAGCCTCGGATGCGGGACGTCGCGGGTTCGAACACCAGTCAAGTCATACCAAAGACTTATAAAAATGGTACTAGCAACTGCCTCGCGTGGTGCTCAGCCTCAAGAGGTTATTATTAGGACTTGTCGACCCGATATGAGGTTAATGTGACTAGGTTTGGACATGATGCTACATGTCTGTGGCATAATGCCCCAGCGCTAGACAGCACTATAAACTGACACACGACAGAAATCGCTAAAAGTTGTTAAAGCTACGTTCGAAATCCAAATCTCTCTCTCTCTCTTTCACACACACACACACACACACACACACACAGATGTTTGACCCCACGTGAATCTACTTCCAGTTATGGTAAACAAGTATGATCCAAACTCGCGCATATTTAAGATGTGACTTTTAGGTCTATCAGACCGGGTAGTCGAAGACCTCTGCCCGATGGTATTTGACGACTTTTTCCTGTTAATCGAAGGCCGCTTTTTATGCAACAGCCAATCACTTTTTCAGCACCATCCCAGATGCGTTTCCGACTGTTCCTAACACCGCAGCTTTTGCAACCGTTGAACCGCTACAGACAACAACGTTGGAATCGCTGCAAAGAATGGAAATGTTTCAGCGATATTTTGCATTTGTATTACCTGAGAGTTGGATAATTTTAATGTCACCGAAGTGTTATTGTGTTTGGCCGCGTTATGCTGAGCGAGTTGTGTTTAGGACAGCCACACAGGGACATATACAATTAATGTTTGCCTGAGAAATAGGCATTGTGACCCAACAATCATTTTTAATTGCGTTTCTTCTTCTTCTTCTTCGCAGGCTGATGTTCACTAAGGCCGACCTTCGCTTCGTGACAGGGCATTTATGCTATGTAACATATTCAAGATTGTCTTTGAGAACATCCTATGAATTTTTCACTGGTGCATCGATGACGCTCATTCGGCCACCAACACCCTTCAATAACTGTCTTGTTGAAAGTATCACAGCATAATATATGTCATTAGATACAGCTGCATGAAAATAATTGTCAACGACGGACTGTCTGAACAACTCCAAGTGTTTCAGTGAAAATAATAAATCGGGTACATTGACGAAAGTCTTGTTGGGAAATGTGCAGACTCGTATCGATCTTTTGATAGCGGTCAATATACGAAGCACAATATGATATGCACGTTGCACGTGCAATATGAGGAGTGTCTGGTGCATAGTTAAGCAGAATTTCTTCAGAGGGTTCATGATGACCGTTTAATCGCAAAGAAACGTCAGTCACTCCTAAGGTGTAAAATATAATCTTACTATTGGTTTGACCATTATCTCGATTTTGAAACGCAACACCTATATGTGCTGGTGCAGTAAGGCCATGTTGAGTGCTTATTTGCCAAGTATCCCGCAATAACAGTTGGTGGGTGCAAACGAAAGCATTGACGTGGTTCCCGACTGCATAAACGATAACAAATGAGATTCTGTTGTCAGTGTAAGGTGACTGTATGTTTAGCTCCAAAAATAACTCTAAAGGTGTGTTACATCTGATTAAAATTGTTACTGCACGAGTTTGCGACATTTTGCCTATACCATTTTTACCTACCAATGCCTTGTATTCTGAGTTATTAGGAATATTTTGTTGGAGCAGGTGATTAGGCATTTTATTATCTCATTGTCAATTTCAACCCCAACGTTGCTAGCTTGTTTGCTTGTTTTCTGTAACAGGCTCTGCTGAGTGCTTGTAATATTACATTCCTGTACCTATAATCTTTTCCTTTCTAAGCAATTATTTTAATTTGTCTGCGTCTGATTGCCGTCTTTCTTTTACGGCGATGTTGGTTGTTGCGGCTCATGAATTACAACTATCAATGGCACACCATCAGTCGTAAGCTAAACTTTTCTTCCAGCAACGTTTGGATATCTTTTCAAGCCTCTTTGTAGCTTCCCGCAGTAGAAGAGTTAGATATTTCGTTCTCTCAAAATAGACTAAATATCTGGGTTCTCCCTTCTTTTTCTCTCACTATTTTGTGTTAAATTGAATTATTGCACATGTTGCTGTTTTTAACATACGTACTATATGTTTTGCTTTTTCCCTCAGCCATCTGCTCTACCCCAGAAAGAGCTGGAGTCAGATCTTGATCAATCTGGTTCATCAAAGTCTTCTGCGCTGTTCGACCCTCGATTATTACTGCTTCTTGTTATTTCAGAGTTTTGATAATTTTATCTTGTCTATCATTGTGCGCTGTCGTAGCCTTTTATATGCCTTTTTGTTACGGGCTTACATAATGTTTGTGCTACTTCTCGGTGAATTTTCTGTTCGCTTCTGCGAGGATGCGATTATGTAATAGTTGCTGCTGCTCCACGTACCTATCATAATTTCAGCTTTATTTTCTGGTGCTTTTGCTTGTACAAATGGCATGGTATACAAAGTGTTTGCTTAAAATACTGCTCCAGACACAAATGGTGTCTCAACACTTGGTTTGGATGTAACGTTTCCTGCGCCAGGGTTGTCAAAGATATCGTAGCATTTAATCTGGCATATAAAATTCACTATAACCATGACGATACATTTCAGGAATGTGTTCTGCATTTCTTTGAAAAGTCATAAAATCATGTTTGCTGCCGCCAGTTGCATGGACAATGATCACGTGAAACAGAATCCATGTCGTGGTTGTTCAAACCAAAAGAAAAAAACATCTGCTGTTATCTCTGTTGTGAAGTTTTCTGTCGTATTCTTAGTAAAAGCATTGTTTGTCGCGAGAGCACTTAAGAAAGATGGTGTCTACAAGCAGACTATACGAGGCTACAACTGAGACATCTAAACCTGACTTTACTTGTGGAAGATAATAATCATGTAGCTTGTCAACGTCTCTGTTGAACGGGAACTTAATTCCAGGGGCAAACTTTTATTGTTTACGACAGCGTAAGCGTCTGGACTGTATATAAAGCCGTCTATGGTTATTCTAATTGCAGTCATTGACTTTTCCGTTTATGGTGATCTCTATGTATCTTTTAATGATTAGCTTAAATAGTGTTCCCCATAGACATGGCAACGTTGTTTTGTTGTTTGACAAGTTTTATTCTGGCAATGCCCTTTGGTTTTGTAAACGAAGAAGACTCCAAGAATAGTAGTCAGCTCTGAGCCGCCAATCGTGGTTGGCAGAAATGACCACCATTCCAATGACTTTTGTTTCTAGTGTGCTTTCACAAATGACTCCAATATGGATTTCAGATCCATTATTATACAAAGAGGTTGTGTCCAGTTAAAGGTTCTAAGTAAACAGTGTGTGTGTGTGTGTGTGTGTGTGTGTGTGTGTGTGTGTGTGTGATTTGGATTTTTAACGTAGCCTTAAAAAAAATTTCAGCCATATCGCTACGATTCCGCAGTGTAACAGTTTATAGTGATGTCTAGCACTGGGCATGATTCCGCAGATATGTAGAATCATGTCCCACGTAATCACATTATACAAACAACAGGCCGACCAGTCCTAACACTAACCTCTTAATGCTGAGAGCCAAGCGAGGCAGCTGTTAGTACCATTTTTTATAAGTCTTTGGTAGGACTCTGCAGTGGTTCGAACCCGCGACCTCCCGCATCCGAGACTGACACTTTAACCGAAGCAGTCTCTAAGTAATCAGAGAATGTAGTACATATGTTTGTATTCAAATCTGATATGTTATTTAAACATAAAATACAGCACTTATCTTACTGCGTTGTGATGTAAATATAAAGTACAACACTAGTTTTATGTAAACATAGGTTATAATACCAGTTCTATGGAAACATAAAATATAGATCTCTCGAAGTTAATAGTATGTGAAAACACCGGGTCTGGTCACAAGGGTTGGTTCCACAGTAGAGGGCCCGAACGTTTTTGCCGTAGTAAAATTTGCAGCCAGTTAGTTGGGGCCTTATGAATGTCTTCCTCAAACTGGAGACAAACATGGAGGTCTCATTTACGGGCTACACAAGCTGACAACTTCAGAAAAGCGAGGTCCAAGACTGGGATGCATACTCCTTGCGTTCATACCTATGTTTTCACATTTCACCAACTACTCATTATGTAGTACCAACTCTGTGTTTACCCGCCTTATCCCGTTTTCGGACCTTGGCGGCTTGCGTCTGTGGTCATGTCTTATAAAGTAAATATATATCAATAATGGGCGTTGGCTATGGTCTCGACAGGGTTTGATGTCCGAAGGATATGTTACCGGGAATTAGTCAGCAGCAGTTTATGTCGAAACCACATTGGTGAAAAGTGATACATGGTAGTCAATTCTCCGACGGCAGCGGCGTCAACAGTTTCTTAAGGCTTTAGGTTAAAAATTGTCATTTGCATATATTTTCTAACACCCTTGATGGATTCTCATCATACCTGTTATGAATCATAATGAAACTAAGGTGGTGTATTATGCTAAAAAATTCTAGCCCTTCTGTGATATTAGAGTCAAGGTCTCACACATAGGAGATAAGGCTTTTCCTTGTTCTTATTTCCTAAACCCCTTGGTGGATGTTCTTTATACACGTGATAAATGATTTTAAAGCTAGATAAACAATTCTGCGACGAGCTTGCACCTCCGTTTGACCTTGGGGTCATGGACACAATTTTACAGCAACCCTTTAATCGTGGCCTCCACATGTAGGAAATCTTTTTTTACCTCATCAAGTGAGGATTCCTTTCAAAGTGTTGGCGCATTTAATGATACGATATGATGACTCAATTCTTCAAACAAACTGATTTTTTTGCATAAATTGTGAAAACTTCATAAAAATTACTTCTGTACTAAAACGCAAAATCGTCTTCACGAATAAAGTGTGTTTGCGTGAAAAATCACTAGTTAAGTATAAAGTAGAACGTAAACATCTTTGTGAAAAGTTATCTTTTCTTAACAAAGTGCAGTCTTCATAAATATATCACTGTCTGTATACGTTGAAACGAATTGACACACCGGAAACAGTTAATCATTTGTGAAAACGTGCTATCTTCAGGAAGAATGTAAAATAGTGTCGATGCATGTCTAAGCACTGTTCTAAGCTGCCTTTGTATGTCGATATAAACCATTCACGAAACAAGTTACCTTTTGTTTTACTCTTTCTTGAGGGGGCCCCGAGTGGCCAAGTGGTCTAAAGCGCTCTTCGTTACGGATCACTGCCATCTCACCTCTGTCTGCGGCGGTTCGAGTCTAGGATTCAGCCAATGTGGGTATGTGAGAAAGCTTGTCAGTAGCTTCTCGTGGGTCGGTGGTTCTTTCCGGTGTTTTCCCGGGTTCTTCCTCCACCATTAATACTGGCCGCCATGTATAGCCTATCGTGTGCTGAGAAATGGCGTTAAACCCCACAACAACAACAACAACAACTCTTTCTTGAAAAAGCACCTTTCATCGTCGAGGCAACAGTATCGATCAGTAAGTATCGATTAGTATCGACGCAACAGTATCGATTAGTAAGTTAAGTTGAGAAATATAAAGTTCAGTCTTTATGAAAATGGTAATTTTTTCACGAAAAATGTAAGAAATTACAGGAAGACGTAATTGTTTGTCTGAAAGGAAAAGAACTCATCAAAACAAGTTTCTTCGTCTATGCATTTGTCTCTCTTTTTTTTTGGCATCCATGTAACTTAAGGTCAGCTTTTCTTGGAGTTACCTTCGAACATCCAGAGGCAACACGGACACTGTTGGCTTAGTATTAGAATCAGTCTTAAAGAGTACGGACTTTCATACGTCTCCCTGGCCTAAAATGCATGGCTCCAACATTTCTTTAAAATTCAATCATATAAATCATTTTTCCTTTCAAGGAAAAGCTTTCAATTTTTACAGCTATATTGTACACGAAAACTATTGTCAAAACTGAAAATTGTTTCGCAGTTTTTATATCCCGAAGTTTTGAAGGATGAAGGTTGAAACAGGTTGGTCACTAGAAAGGAGTATGTAGTATGCGCTATCCATGAATAATTGATGGACGATTAGGTAGAATTTGCCGACTTTTAAATCCTTAACAAACGAACTTCATTGTTGTCATTAATCGGCATACTTTTACCTTTTGATCTGGATTCCATCTCATCAATACTTTGATAAGGAGTTGATGATCATTGTTGCATAGATATATAATGATATGTAAATTGTAATGTCTTTAATTTAGATTGCATCCACCGTGTGTAATACATTGGTACTAAGTTACATTATTGCAATCTATTACTTGTACCTCTTGCATTTCTCCTTCAATTATATGGAATATGTTTGGCAGGTTGCAACTTTTTTTTTTCTAGTTTTCTAAATATCATTTAGGCAGCCTTAGCTGGTGTAACCTTTCTGCAAACAGTTTCTGCAATACTTTGTAAATGCTCAAAGAATTTTAAATAAAATCTGTAGACTATCGATTCATGATCTTTGTGTATATATTTAATGTGAACACAAAATACTGATGGCATATATTTTGCAGTTTCTATTGTCCAAGATTAATTTAGTGACTTATGTGTTCCAGTGATACGTCACTTTGGCATACATATCAAGAGATGGAAATATTGCACCATCTTTTTTGAGGGTCGGACTTAGGGTTTTAAGTACTGAAAATTTATTGTAAAGAAATATTTTAAAACGAATTTGAGATATTTGAACTTTCAGCTGTTTAGACTTTTGTTGCAAATATTGTAATTCTTAAATAAGTATTGAATAATTTCACTTGTCATAACTATAGTTTATACGCTGTAAATTAAACAGGTAATATTTTAAAGATATTGAATTGCATTTCGAATTCCTAACAGTCTGACATACATTAAAATTTTGGTATGCAAATGTGTCGGTTGTATGAAAGCCAAACAAGTTGAACCATACTTTGCATGTAGTACTGTCTTTGCTTGCTTCCACTGGTGTTACATCTGTTGACAAGTGAAATGTGTTTTATATCGTACTTTGAGCTTAGAAAACAATGCCTTAACATTTTCTATTGTAAACTTCTTCCCCTCCATGGAACTGTACCTTCTATGGTAATTGTTCTTTAAAGATACTTTTAAATGCATCGTGTATGTCTGCCAACATTGAAAAATAACGTCATTTACATAAACTATTCTGCAGTGGAACCATATTTCTCAATCACGTATGGAATAGATGGGTAGGTAGGTTGTTAAGTCATTCGTTTTCAAAATGCATTATGTTTACTGTCATCTTGTTGAATCTGTTGATACATGCGAATGACATTAGTATAGGTACACAAGACTTTCTTGCTCATAGTACAAATACGTCATAATTCTTTATTTTTAAAAATAATTATTTCATTTTTAAGTAGGGATGTTTGTAATAAATTCATAGAATAATTTCATGATTTTAACAGCAAGGCAGCAATGTCGATATGCAAATTTTTAAAATTTATTTTCCAGTTTGGAAAGTCTAAAGATAAACAACATGCAAGAGAAAGATAAAATTAATTCACTCATTTCTGTCACTTATAAAGGTATCCCTATGTGCTTGTTGAGGTAAAAAAAAAAACAAAAAAAACAAAACAAACAAAACAGGTGATTTATAGATAACGTTCCAATATCACAACATATTGTTATCGAGCCAAGCACAACCACTGAAAGTGTAAAATACTAAACAGCTTTTAATTTCACATTTGATAATAAAGGTACCTGGACGTTTCGCCCCATGGACGTTTCGGCCCAAGACATCTCGCCCCACTTCAATGGACATTTCGCCCCACATGGTACATGGACGTTTCGGCCCAAGACATTTCGCCCCACTTCAATGGACATTTCTCCCCACATGGTACATGGACGTTTCGGCCCAGGACATTTCGCCCCACATTAATGGAAATATCGGACATTTATAGAAATTCATCAGCATTACACCACGTTCTTCATTTTACTTTAAAATGATCAAAAATATAATTAAGTGTCCCTTGTGATCTGAATTCTTTGGCATTATTCTATATAGTTAAAGAGACGGGAGAAGTACAATTAAATGAAGTATCAATCATACAAAACAATATGGTTTATTTTTGTCGTTTAAATATAATACACCATTCACCCAAATACCAAATTAAATTTAAAATAAAAATCCCAAATTAAATTTAAAATAATAAAACAATGACAAATTATCATTGGATGGATTGTATCCAATAAGAAAATATAATAATAAAACATGGATAATTTGATTTAGTGGCTGTCCCTTATTTTAGCCAAGGTCAACTTGAAATTATGGGGAGGGATTTTGAGTAAGGTGACAAAAACCGGACTAGGATGAACAACCCTATAGATTACACTAAGGATATACATAAATACCTCGACAAAATTTTGAAATTTTTTGTTCAAAAATCTTTTATAAAGTAAACAAACGACATACCTTTGGGGAAAACATACGCATATAAAACAACTTTATTTGTTTTTATAAGTAGGGGTGCATCTGTCTGGTGCCATAAGGAACAAAAAAGTTCTTGCGTTCACTATTGCTCCCAGCAAGTGTTAATAGGACTTAATTACAGACAGGTAACTTCTTTGATCTTCATATTTAAATAATCTACTAAATGTGGTATCAAGGTAATTAAGCTGCAGCCAGGGTTTTGAGTAAGTCGTGTAAGCTTTTATGAAAAGGAAATTACAATTTAGCACAGATGTTATGGCGTTCACTAATAACAAAAACAATGACATAAATAAACAACGTTTGATCTGAATATATCAAAATCTGAGTTTTAGGATAAAAATTATGATTCTTCAAGTGCATTGTCCGACAGATCGTTTAGTATAGAAGCTCGTGCTGGTGTTTGCATGGAAATTTATCAGTGGCTCTATAAATTGCAGTCTTTCCTTTTCTTGGTACTAGTTGTTTTAATATCACGTAAATCAATAGATAGAACAATGTCTTCGTGCATTTACTGCAGAAAACCAGTTACCCGTCGTCAGCAAGCCATAGATTGCGATATTTGCGGCCTACGGCAACACAAAGCATGTAGAAATACTGGTAAGTTTATTTATTTATTCATTTCTACGTCATATTACGATCATTCCGTAATTGAACGGGCATAACAAAATAAATACATTTCTTATAATAATTTTATGTATCTAGTGACCCTTTCTCGCATGTTGTTTTTGTTTCAGTATATCCAATGTCTTTCAAAATAAATCTTATCATAAGACGTCGATAGAATTAACTAAATGATACTAAGACATGGTTTCTATTTACAGGTTTATCAAGCTACAAGTAGGTCTCCTTAGACGTAAAAATTTATCTTTTCAGTTTGTGTGTGACCTGTGCAGTTCTAAACCACAGGTAAGATTTCATTACAAACAAAATATTTTAAGAATAAAGACATGCTACAGTAGCTGGTTCAGTCCAGTCATTTGTTGTTGACTTCGAAAAGGGTCTTTGGCAAGGGATCAGAGCGGCTTTTGAAACCCCGCAAATACACGGTTGCGCATTTCATTTTGGACAGGCCCTTTGGAGAAAGGTTCAGGAATTGGGATTACAGGTAAACACATTTCAGTCCACTCCTTTGAGCTGCCATGTTAATATTCATTAGTCTAGTTACGATGTCTTTAGACTTTGGATAGCTAGTTCAAAACAAGTTTCGAAATGCTGAAAATCACTTATAACTCAAAACGTTTTTGGGAAATTCAATATCTTGAGAAGTCAAAATCTTAATTAGTTAAGAAAATGTTTAAATCTGTTCATCCCAAATTTTTAAAATGTTCTTCACAAATAATTGTATTTTCGTTTCCAATTATAGCGGGTCTATCAGGAACACGACATTATGTACAAACTGCTGTGAAAGGTTTTCGCGCTCCTCCTATTACCAGCAGACGACATACTACCGTCATTTGCAGAATTACAACGAAGAGTTGATCAAGAGGCAGTGAATGTGTAGTCATTCCTACGATATGTGGAAGACAAGACACCTATTTTGCGGGCGACCACAAGTCTTTAATCATCGTAGTTTTTATGTTTCGCGAAAGGAATAAACCTAACTCCATATATACGATCTTGATATTGACTGTTAGAATTACAAAGCCCCCTTTTAAGTTGTGTCTAATTTACGCTCGCTGATTGGGTAAACGAACAGCATGATTGATAAGTGGCGATATGCCAATTTCCTACAAACGGCAAAAAAAGCGAAAATAAAAGTACGGCCGTATAGAAAATGATCACTGTAAACGATCGATTAATTTTCTGAGCAGTCATATTACATGAAGAAAAAAAGGAAAATATTGTTTGATATAACTGCACGCTGAATGTAATTAAAATGGATGAGAGTGATGGGATTATGGGGCATGAAATTAAATCTTAACGGTAGGCCCCTGAAGTAAAATGAAGACAATGGTGTAATGCTTGTGAATTTCTATAAATGTCTGATATTTCCATTGATGTGAGGCGAAATGTCCTGGGCCGAAACGTCCATGGGGCGAAACGTCCATATACCATATGGGGCGAAATGTCCATTGAAATGGGGCGAAATGTCCATTAAAGTGGGGCGAAATGTCCTGGGCCGAAACGTCCATGGGGCGAAACGTCCATAATCCGATAATAAACTACTGTAATGAGAAGGAAAAAAAAAACATGGATAGTAATTTTCGTTTCATATAAGCTAATTTTCGTTTCGTTAAAGTTTATGTTTGATTTTAAATGTTAGTGGGGTTTGTAGCATCGTCTAGAGGCTTAGTTTCTGGGGCACGTGATTCCGCCTGGGTATATATAAATGCCAACTTTGTCTGCAGTGGCTGTTTATTATGAAGCGGTATCTAGCGAAGATGTCCCCTTGCAAGTAAAGCAAGTACATTTTAACGTAGTTCGCCGGACAGGAAAGGGCTAGGTCGGGGAATTTAAAAAATTCAGGGACAAGGTCTTTCGTCGACCAGGATACAGTTGCTACAAGGCTCGTCAAAGAAACGCGGAAATCTTGCGACAATACACACAGTCAAAGATTCTTCGATTCACTTGGCGACCAAGGCGACGACTCTGCAACCAAGTCAGCGACCCAGTCGGCGACTTGGCGACCAAGTGGGTAGGGGCGGATCGAGGTACTGAGTACTGTCTTTATAAAACAACAACGTTGCCACTGCTAATAAAGAGATGAAACAACGATACGTGGATGTAAATATCAGAGAGATGCCGCCACCACAACACAACTTTGCTATATGGGGTCAATCCAATGAATATCAAAATGCGAAGGAGAGAAAAAATAATGTCATAACAAGTGGCCGATTTTGACTTTCTTTATTATGACCGGGCATTACTTTGATAAACCCGATGCTCACATCATAATGGTGCGCCAGTCTAGATCGTACCTCTTTATCTTAACTGGATACAGAGGCATATGAGGTAAAATAAAAATACTGGTAAATGAACAGCTGTGTACTTTCACATCATTAACTCATTCCGTTAAAGAAGGTTTCAAGAATTTTTCACTTATACAGTACCAAAGTCATTATTTGCCAGAGATGAAATTCAGCTCAAAGGACTCAGCATAAACCCGGAAGAGTATTTGTGCGTCTTTGGTTTATATCTAAGTGATGGGTTGTGAGCGCGGTGAAGAGATTGAGGAGTTTGAAGACGGGTGTTGGACCGTCTGACAGCGGATGCTAATACTGATAGCAATTTCGTGACACATGTCAATGGATATCTTCTTCAGAGTGGTGTTACCAGATCCTCGTATACGCACAAATATAATCTCCGCGAATGTAAGATAGAAATGGGCCGTTGTAACAACCGTGATGCAATACTTCCAACTCGAAGCCATTTTGAAGCCATATCATTGGCAAAAGGCAAGAACCGGGCGCTGCCACAAAACACGCCAAGATTGTTTCTACAACGATTAAGTAGATCACTGACAAATCCACCCTGGTTGCATTGCCCGTTGATTATGTTTCACCAGTATTGACGCAGACAAGAAAAGACAAATATTGACGGTCCGCGTAACATTTTTTTGGGCAAGGACGAAAACGATATTTTCAGAAACTATTCAATGGCGTAATTAGTTGGTTTTTATAGCAACATAATGCAAGGCCACAAACAAGTACATTCGCCAGATATTTAAATATTCCACCTAAAGATATTTTCTATGATTGTATGGCAGCTGTATCAGTAAGAATAATTGGGTTAGAACTACGTGTGTATGGTGCACATGTAGAAGACCAGCCTGTCGAGCAATTATACTTAGAGGTCATATTATCAATAGCAGAATTATGATAGACCAACATTGTTACGCCTGAAGAACGTAATCGAAATGGAACAGCATTTGAGAGATGAAATCATTAAAAGAACCTCGCTACTCATTGATGCTATTTGTGGACTCGACGCAGCAATAGCCATTGGCCTTGGTGATGTTGGAATTGTAACCATGGCAATCACCTTAAGCATACCAATCAGAATTGTTATCAGAGCTATATAAACAGCAACCGGTGTCTCGGCTGGTGTGAAATAATTTCGATACGATTACATTCACGAATACGTATTTATTCAGAACTTCTCACGGTGGCACAAAGTTGTCTCAGTAAGATAAAACAGTTAGTATAGGTGAGTTCGAAATGGTACTGGTAGAAATGGAAAAGAACCGACGTCTTCTCGCACAGATATGGAACTGTAACCAAAAACATGTCATTGAGACAGTAAAAATAGAGTAGCTATTTGCTAGGATATATTTATCAGTCTGCCAGCACATTTGTCATTGCACTGGCCTTACTGCGGAGAAATTTCACTAGTGTGCACATTCATGAATGCTCAGTACGGGTTTAATCGTACCCTTGTTTGTGATTTATGGGTAAAGTCTTGAAATACAGACGACGTTGACGTATCTCAGTAAGCCTGGTCCAAAAAACGCTCATTATGACATTACTCAAACATTTTTTCTCTGTCTTTGTGTCTCTATATCTCCAGTTTCATTTCATGGGGACAGTCATATATGATGATTTGGAGGATCGGGCTGTCCCCGAGGACAATATTCTTAAATTTCTTAAGGGGTATTGGGAGAGTTGTCACTGATTGGTCTCTTCCGTCAAACAGATGAGATGTTGCTTTGATCGCTTCAATTACACGTTTGAATTTAACCCTATTGAACCCCAAAACGAAAGGAAAGGCTATGAGATCCGGGTGTATTTCAAGCTTAAGATTTAGCAAAATAACCCGTAATAAATTTATGAAACATCCGTAGTTTCGTATGACGTGCAATTTGAACCTACCGGTACTCAAGTTCTTTGCACAGAGCTGATACGGCTCATGTCATTCTCCCAAACATCTCAGGACCTCAGTCCAATTACACGGTCATGTTCGCTATGACTATATGAGATAAGGCGTGCCAAATTAATACATATTTCTTTCAACAAATCAAGCAAGACTCACACCTATACTATTCGAGTAGTTTGGACCTGTAGTCGAAAAGATTGTCCGCTACAGCATGGTTCATTTCATGGAGAAATATAACTGCAACACTATCTGTATCTGTGTCTGTGGGCATGTTTCCTCTGATATCACATTTTGGAATAAGCAAAACCGTAAACGCGGGTGATTGTTTATTTCGCTCGCATGGATTGGAAGTGTTGATCAAAGCGGGAAATTCTTAAGTTGCAATCGGCTCTAATCGAGCATTTAGAAACGATGTCTCAACTCACTTAGTGTAACAGAGATAATCACCGATTCATGGTAAAGAAAAACGGAAAAGTACTATTTTATTCTAGACAATAACTATAATAAGCGTCCGAATGTAAATCCTCACTTCTTTAAGATGGCGTAGACTTCTACAATAACGGAATCCCTTCTAAAGGCCGTGGAATATTGTTAAGATTTAACGCGAGTCGGTAAATGAACAACACAAATTTCCAACACGTTGACCATTATATATATATATATATATATATATATATATATATATATATATATATATATATATATATATATATATATATATATATATATAAAATTTTAGAATAAATAGAGATAAACAGTTTTATTAATATTTATATTTTATTATGTATAATGCACATTTACAAAAGATATAAAATAAATCAAAAATGATTTTTTAAATATCAAATATTAATATATATCTTGATATATTATTGATGAAAAATGAAAGTGCATTTTTAAATTAATTCTCAATACATCATGATTTATTATTTATAAAATACTTGATCATATGTATTATGCACACCATAATTTTTTATTATATAAATGAGTTCGGATGAAATATTGAAAATTTGTCAATAATAAATCAAGATCTAATATATTATTATTTTTTTGTTTTGATTTGTTTTTAATTTTCAGATTTATTTATTTTATATCTTTTTAAATGTGCATTATACATAATAAAAATAAAAATATTAATAAAACTGTTTATCTCTATTTATTCATAAATTTTAGAGATAGTTGTCAATAAAGAAATATGTATCTATAAAATCCAGTTTTGTATTTTTATGTATTAAAATATAAATCTGTGTCAATTATTCGTTAAAGAATAAGACAATTAGCATAAAAATGTAAGTTATGACGTCATCTTGTTTATGTCATTGATCACTTAGAAACATAATATATTTAATGACGTAAGCAATGATATTGAATTCAGTTTGAATTCTGTCTGGTAAAGCAATAAAGCGAAACCGGTCACATTCTACGTGTTGGTGTTGTTTATATATATCTCTGTCATAAAACTTCACTCAACATTTCCACTAATGAATATATTTTTTAAACTTTTTGAAAATACTAGAAATTTTACTCGAAATTTAAAATGCAGCGTTCATTTTAATAAATCAATGCTGCTAATTTAGATATTTAGAAAAACGATAAATTGTTCTTGTTTTATGACAAAATAACCACCACATAAAAAATTATATTACACAATAGTCAGTGAATGAAGAAACAAAAATAGGGCATATGCAGTGCTCATCTCACTACATCGTAAACATAGATTAGATCTTATTAAGATGCATGTCGATAATTTCACAATTACATCATCCATGTCATTCAATCAATCGAAGACCGCTTTCTGGCTCATTCAAGTAGGTGATTGACTCATCCTTCTAGCCTGCTATTTTTGTTCTAAACCTAAATAGTTATGACCAGTAACATGTTAAAATGTATCCCCAACATTTTCTAAGATTGATTTTGAGGAATTATATGATGACGAAATTATACACTTGTAAAGCAAGCTGAAGGATATGATCCGAGTTAACCCAATGTTTTCACCTAACGGAACCCTGTGTCAAACCTGTTGTAGTCCGTTTGTTGAAATTATCAATATTATAGTATCTTTAATGACTGCTTTTATATTTACGTTATAAGCTCTAAGCATGAATAAAGTACAAATATAACTAAATTGTAACAACAATATGAATAACTTGTCGTTGACTATGTCTCGTAAGACTTTTGTCCCTACAGAACATTAAGATCTCATAAAATGCGAAACATTACCTGATGGATATAACGTTGTCAATAAAATAACTAGCTGACATATGTATCGATAGCAATGGTAGTAAGTGGCCCGAATGTTATTCAACCAACTCGTAAAAGAGCATAGCTTATACATGATTTAAGATGAAATAAAAAAGGAATAAGCGGCTCCGTTTCATTCCACACTTGTGCCGGTTGCTGAAAAACTCCAGACGCAGAATGACCATATGCCGATAATGGGTTTCATGTTCATTCATTCCCTGCGTGATGGCGCAAGATGAAAAGTTACAAGAACGTAAGATCATCTATCGGCTACAATATGTTGCTGATACATTGCACTGAAGCGAGAAAAACTTTCGTGGTCAACTTCTTTTCTTCTTCCAAAAACAAATGTTTCCGTTCAGACGTATCACATACCTGTTGCTAATCTGTCCACTAAAATGGGATCCTTGTGTAAACGATAAACAGATTTATTATCGGAAGACTGGAAACCTTTACCCTTTCACTTACACAACGCCTGTATGTTAGGACCTTTTTTCAAGACTTTCTTGAACCATCAATCAGCAACAATAAAAAAGGAAACATCGCGGAGCTAAAGAAACATTGCCCTTATACGTGGAAGGTTCTGAAAGTAATTTTCATTAGTCCCCATTTTCAAAATGACATATCATAGATGGCGCAATCTCATTTTCACTGAAGGCTCATATTTTGTGTATAAGGCAGTCAAAAGACTGAATGAAGTCATCTTCTGACACATAGCTTATCCCATTAATCATGTCCTGATACATGCTAACGAGTTTCCCTGAATTTCTTATCAGCTGTTTCTGTGGATTTTTTTTAAACACGGCTCTTTTCTACAAGTTGCATCATTTCAGATGTATCACTTCATCTTAGTAGAGAGATACATTCGGTCTTTAAACGATTCTGGTATTAAATAAGATGAAAATGGATAACTGGTAGATGATTAAACAGGACTTAAAATATCAAATTTTAAATAAATGGCTGTAAAAAGAGTAATTTACATGAATAGTACTTAAATTAAAAAAAGGAACAAATGGAAGAAAAGTGACATAAGATAAAATGCTAAATTAGTTTTGGAAGTAACTCTCTATGTTGTTTTATTTAATTGTGTGTTTCAAAAATCATTGCATTTTAACTGTCAACTTGCCTAGATATCACGAAAGATTTCCCATCGCGCAGTCCGTTATTTGAATTACCGACTAATTTTAATTAAACTTTATTTCTTGTCAATTTTTTCTGCAAACAGACGTAAACAAATATATTCAAAACAAGTCTAATATCTTCAAAGGTATCAATACATCTTGGTAGGTAGAAATACAAACCTTGAATGAGAGAGATGGAATATGATCATCGGTAGATAGATAGAATATTGCACAAACAATAAGTTGGACGTTGAAAGTTGTTTTTCTCCAAAGTCATATAGACAAATAGTAATAATTGAACCAACTAAATTCCAGCTCCAGTTTAAGTTGATCTTTTTCATTACGTGCTGTGTAAATAATATTTTTTACAGAAACAATTTTCTTTGTTAGCGCCATAGTGAATCTGAGCTTGGACCTTTTGATCCCCAAATAAATAAAAAAATGTCTTTCTCGCCCTGAAAGCAAGCTATCCGCAAAGTGTGATCAATGTATATTTTCTAAAACTAAACTTATCATGTGGAAAACATGTCTGTCCTCATTTTCACTCAATGTGAACTCAACCTTTGGTCTTTGATTAAAAAATTAATAGGTGTCTTTCTTACTCCAAATACAATCACTTGTTTTGTGTGTTGAAAGAACGTGGCATAGAACAGTTATTATGTATCAACTAATTTTATTCTTTGTGTCACAGTGACCTTGACTTTAGACCTTCCAACTTCCAATTCAACTAGTGTTTCCATTTCCGTACGTTTTTATCTTATGGATCATTTTCATGAGACTGACGGCAAAATCGTAAGGGTTGGCAGGTCTGCAATATTACCAATGTGAAAAAATAATCGAAGCAGAGAACAGCTGCAAGATGAAATGACCAAAAGAACCGCATTGATAGTGAAATGCAGATGTGCATGTTTGGTTGTAGATGGTATTTGTGGGCTTAATGTGACAGGAATCGCAGCCATAACAATCATCATAGGTGTACCAATGGCAGTTACTGTCAGGCTGTGTCGATATCAACAGGTGTCTCTGGTGCAGCTAGCAAAATTGATTTTAGCATGATTACATTCATGAATAAGTGTCTTTTTAGAAATGCTTTCAGTTACACAAAGTAGTCTCAGCATGATTACCAGTAGTGAACCATATTTAGTCACTACTGAGGATAAAATGATTAGTGCAGCTGAGTTGAAACTGTCTTGACGGAAATGGAAAATCACCAACCAGTCTGAGCACAAATTAGAAACTGTGTGGTTGCAGATTTACAGACAATAAAATTCTAGTCAAAACATCAACAACAAAAGAAAAAACAAATACAAAAACCAATTTGTCTTTGGCTATTTTGCAAGTTACTGATGTCACTACATCTATCTTGTTTGACCCTGGCTGTTTGTTTGGCTACTTAACTTTCATGGATTGTTAATATTTGCTATCCTAATAATCCACAGGTTGCACAAAGTATGTGGGTTGCTTGCTAAATAAGCAAAAGTCATGGGGGACTGAGGCTGTGACCTATATCACGAATAAAAAGGCAAAACACACAGAATGACACTACTGAAATAATTGAAAGACCCAGGTAAATTATTGATATTCAGCCCCCTGCTGTGGATCCATTTTGAGCTCCATCCCTGTTATGAAGATTGTCCACATAAATCTGTTGTAAGCTATAAATTTGTGTGCAAAGCAAAATACATTCATTATTAATAGGGGACAATATTATTACTGTATTCGGTATTTCATTAGTTACCAATATAATTGGCACTCACTTGTCCTGCATGAATAATAAGGAGCTCTTCCTTGCTCACACTAACTTGGTAATGCATCACTGGTTATACATATGAAACAACACCTATACTAAGCAAGAGAATGATGTTAAAAGCCTCCAACAAAATGGTTTTTTTTCGCCCTAAATGAACTGATATCCATTGAAGTTTAATCCATTTAGTTCAAATAGTAGCCATAGGTTTGATTAATATACAGAGTAAGTATTTTATGTAATTGCTACATATCCACAGTACTATTACCTGAACTAATTTTGAAAGTTAACATTACAGATGGAAAAATGTCAAGTTTTTGTACAGCATTCCGAAAATGAAGCTGCTGAGTACTGGTTTCCATCAGGATATGGAAAAACAATGATTTTAATGAAGTCAAATAAAAATTAAATTTTAGGCTACAAGGTCATAATTTTTTTTTAAAGTTACTATCTTTTAGAGGTAAATACACAGATGTAATTAATAAAGTTAAACATTTTTCTTTTAATATGAGCAGTTTGAACATGGTATGAAACAAATAGTAAAAGAAGAGTGTCTTGTAGGGACTGAAGCTCTAATGGCTGAAAATAATTTCCAGGAAACCAAAATAAGACCATTTCATCCTGATTGTATTCAGTGATAACAAGGTTTTCAAATTAGCTGCCATTGTGGACAAAATAGATGTCAGATTGGCAACCTTTTCACATAGGATCAACATGACATCCTAAGAAGATTTTCAAAATGGGCGCCATAGTGGCCAAAATTGATATCTGATTAGCACCATTTCTATCAAGTACAAACTAAAAATAAGAATTTGTTAGGTGAAAGGACAATGCTGATATGAACAGCCATCATAGAGATCAGTGATAACAAGATGGCCATTCTGGAAGCCATATTAGAAGTCGGATTGGCACTATTTTCATTAATGAACAACTAGACATGATAAGATGTCTTTCAGTGAAAACCCCATTCTTGCTTATATGACCTTTTATTTATGAGAAAAAGTAATAACATAATTTTCAAGATGGCTATTGTGGCAAGCATACTGAATGTCTGAATGGCTCCATTTTCAATCAAGACCAACTAGACGTCATTAGAAGCTGTATAGTAAAGACTCCATGTTGATATGACCATCCATTCATGAGGAGTAGCGATAATTTTTTTTCAAGATGGAGACTGTGACAGTTTTACTGACAATCAGACTGGTACTATTGTCATTTAGGACCTTCTAGACATCATAAAAGGTGAAAACCCCATGTCAATATAACTGTCAGTTCAGGAGTAGTGATGTGTGTGTGTGTGATTAGGATTTTTACTGTAGCTTTAACAATGTTTCAGTCATAGCACTATGGTGTCTGCAGTGTGGCAGTTTATAACCTCTTAATGCTGAGCGCCAAGCGAGGTAGCTGCAAGCACCATTTTTGTAAGTCTTTGGTATGACTTGGCCGGGGATCAAACCCACAACCTCCTGCTTCTGAGACGGACGCTCTAACCACTAAGCCACCAGAGCAGTCGAGGAGGTGTAGTGATAGCAAGATTTAATATTTATTAGATCAATTTCAATTAGGACTAACTGGACATCATAACAAGTCTTTTAGTTAAAACCTCATGCTGTTATGACCATCCATGCAGGAGGATTAGTGATAACAAAATTTTCAAAACTGGCCTCTTTTGTGGCCATAATTGGATTTCTGAGTGGCAGTTTTTATTTAGAACCAACTAGGCCATGGGATGAATGTGAGTGTAAAGTTTCATGGCAATTCTCCAAGTAGTTAAGAATGAGTAGCTATAACTTGAGCTAATGGATTGATATATCATGGACATATGACAATCTCATAAGCTCATCTGATCTATGACCAGCAAACTAAAAATATGGCCCTATTTAGGCAAGTGGATTTTGAGTCAGGTCAAGTGATTTTTTTTGCTTATTCCAATTGCCCAGGAGCTGTGTCGGAGAAAAAATTTCTTAAGCATAGATGTCTGCAGGATTATTTTTACCAAGAACTATTAATAGTGGTTCTGCCGATCTGGTGCATTAGTTGAAAACAGGTTTCTACTTCATTGCAATGGGAGCCACATCATGCTAGAAAACTATCTCTAGACAGTTAGGATGGAGTATGTCATAAAGGACAATACAACTATATTATCAAAACTTCCTGGACAAGTTAAATATATGTTTTCCACTGAGTTCTATTGAATGTACACAACTGTTTGGATAACAATGGTGGACATAATTTGGGTATATTAGATTTTAAGAAGTATTTCCACCAAGTATAATTTACTGAAATATTCTTTAAGACTGGTAAATTTTGTATGCATATAAGGTAAAAAAAGGTAACTTTAATGGTAAAAGCCAGACTTTTAATGCAGAGATTCAACTTGCAAACACACTCTCAAAGAGATTCAACTTGCAAACACACTCTCAAAGAGATTCAACTTGCAAACACACTCTCAGAGAGATTCAACTTGCAAACACACTCTCAAAGAGATTCAACTTGCAAACACACTCTCAGAGAGATTCAACTTGCAAACACACTCTCAAAGAGGGAGAAATGATTAAAACAAATTATTTTTATTTTGTATTTTATAGTCTCTGTAATAGGTTGACCATTGGGTCAGGGAACAATCCCAATGTCACCTTACATCTGACATAGTCTATAAGCAATAAATATAGTGTAGGAATTTTTTTTATAAAAAACCCCCCAAAAACCCCAAAACAAAACAAAAAAAAACAAAACACACACACACACACACAACACACACATATATGCAAGCACACATTCATATATTACACAATCTCTTATTAGACAATTTCAAATATACATCGTCAAGGTGACACGCTGTACACTGTAACATGATACTATTAAACATGCATTTTAATTAAACACTTCATTCTTAGTTACTGTGGAATAATGGTTCCCACTGTTCCCAAATCAACAAAAATGCTTCTTTCCTTTCAGATTTAATTGCAATACATTTTTCCAGAATATAGTGGTCTTTAACAAAATATTTCAAATCATCTGGTCAGGCATATTGCCTTTAATTTTACATATATAGATGTAGTATTTGGCTAAAAGAAAGCAAATATAAAAAGGTTGTTCATATATTCCATCTCTACTTGTATCTCCCAGCTTAACAGGCTTTGCACTTGGCACAGTATCCATATTCACTTTATTCTGAATTCAAAGGGACACATCATTCCACAGCTTGATTATCACATTACACTCCCATTGCAAATTTGTTTCCAGGGCATTTTTACAAAAAGTACATTTATCAGTACTGGACAATTTTATTTTATACAGAAAAAGTAATGCAAAATTGAAAACATTGAAATTTTGAGTTTCTTGTTATTTTAAAAACTTTTGTAAATTTGATTCCATTTATTTTCATAAGTTGGTTTAACACCCTTGCTTAAAAGTAAATTGTAATAGTCTTTACATCGTTTATTGTTATGAAATACAATTTCTAAATGGAAATAGATAAATTGTCTGACCAGTGTCATTTAACCTAACTGTAACTTTTTACACAAGGACTTTACACACTGAGTTATCCTTAAAAGGCAAGGAAATCAGTATTGAAAATATATCTAGCTATAGAAAATGGGTACCTTGTTCACCCTTATAAAGGAGTTCATCCATAAACTTTTTTTCATAACATCTCCTGTCCATGTTTTCTTTTTCTCTAGTAACAGCCTCCGTGCCAGTAAAACATCATACCAAAAAGCATTTGTTGTCTTTTTGGATAAGGTCATCACATTTTCATCTCCTAAAAGGAACAGGTATCTAATCTTGCATTTTTCATATTTGAATAAACTGACCATTTTATAGTGAGGTAGGAGAACTCTATGAATCCATGTTAATTTCAAAGCTAATGCAAATTTATCAATTTCTGTCATTGCCAAGCCACCTTTAGAGAAAGTCTGAATCATAAGCTCTCTTTTAACTTTGTTCACTTTTGACTTCCATATAAAGGTGAATGATTTTATAAAATGTAATTCTTTAATAAAATTTTGTAGAGGATATGGTAATGAGATGAACAAATGATTAAGCTTTGGAATAATTAAGGTTTTCAGAACTGTTATTTACTAACTGGTGTTAAGATATCACTTTTCCCAATGATTTAAACAAGTTGTAATCATTTGTGTTGTATTTTCAAAATTCATTTCTACCATTTTATCAAAATCCACCAATTTTTTATATCCAATGATTTAAATTCAGTCACCCACTGTAACTTTAACCTGTGATAAAACGTGTCTGCATTGTACTTTTTGTTTCCTATCCAAACTGCTTATGTTTTGGCAATATTAAGTTCTAGTCTTGAAATTCTTGCAAAGATGTTTAATACTTCAGTAGAGGATTCCAAGGATTCAAAAGAGCTATCAAGAATTAAAGTAGTGATAATGTCATCTGCAAACTGTGACAGTAAATATTCTGCTTCTCATAACTTGATATGTTTAATTTTTTTAATTATTTTTTAATAGTACAGACAGTATTTCTGCACATAATAAGAAGAGACTTGGGGATATTTGATCACCCTGTTGACAACCTCTGGAAATTTTGAAAAAATTCTTAAAGAAAGCCATTTTGTAAAACTGCTGATGAGATATTGCAATAAAGAGTTTAAGTCCAGTGCTTTATACTTAGTCCAAAATTTAAAAAAAGTAAGAACATTAGGAATAAATTTCCATGAAACAAAATCAAATGCTTTTTCAGAATCAATTAATAATGATATACTTGGAATTTTTAAGTCTTCTGTAGTGTGCATAATATCATATACAATCTTTGCATTTTCAGCAAAGTATCTTCCTTTCACAAAACCAGTTTGATCCTCAGGTATTACTTCATTCAGTACTGACCTAATTCTTTTGGCAATACATCCTGATGCTAGTTTGTATAGATCATTAAGTAGACAAATCAGATGCCAGTTCCTCAGGTACTGCTTGTGTTTATCCTCCTTAGGTATGCAAGTTATAATGCCTTGTCTCAAAACAGTTGAGAATAATCCAGTTTCATATGCTTCACTAAATATTCTAACTACAAGTTCCCCAATGTCAATCCAATAGATTTTTAAAAATTCAGTTGTGAAGCCATCTGATCCCAGGCTTTTGCTATTTTCATACTTTTTAAACAATCAAATATATATTTTGTTTGGCTAACTTTGCCTTCCAATCTTAAATATTGCTCTTGGTGAAGCCTAGGAATTTGAGAATGTCCTCTAAGTCTACTCCTGTACTCTATTTCCTCAATATACAGGTTATTATAATATTCTTTTACTTCCCCCAGAATATCAAATTGACCAGCAATAATTTCATTTTCATCTGTAATTAATTTTGTAATTGTTTTCGTTTTCCTCGTGGCAAAAGTATCTAGTTGGTTTCTCACTCTCTTCTATCCATTTTACTCTGGATCTAATAATATTTCCAAGAAGCTTTTCTTTTCTCAAACTTTTAAGCTCTTTCTTTTTAGACTCCAATGGGATGCCATGGAACATTCTCTATGGACTATATTTGCTGTACAAGTTCTATTTCCTGTTTTAATTTACATTTCTGTTTATATGAAGCATATGAAATAGTTTTTCCACAGATTTCCATCAACAATGTATCTAGAAGTAGTCAGTCTTAGATATAATTCAATACATTGTCAATATTTCCATTATAATCAGTTACAGCATAATGTAATTTTAATCTTTTTATGCCAATTTGTATTTTTTATCACTATAGTTTTTTTTTAAAACAATAAACTGTTATTAAATTTCCACAAACCTTTTCTGCTTATGAAATTACCTGAATTAAAATACAATGTTACCATTAAGTGGTCAGACCTATGAAAGAAAATTACCTTGCACGACTCTGCAATTACATGCATCTAAAGCAAAAAACAGTATCAGGTTTTGAAATTCAGAAGTCTGAATAGATTATACAGAAAAAATTTATACTGAGCGACTAAAACATTTTCACACTCCTACTAAAAATTTACTGTAATTTTCAATAGCTCTTTCTAAGAACAAGGTATATCTGTACACATCTTTATACATTTATCAGACACAAATTTGCCATTTATAGGACCAAGTGATGATATAAAAATGCAATACATAAATTATTAAATGGGATATAAACATGAATATGATTAATGCTCTAAAAATGAACATAATCTCTTACGTTCTACTTTATTTAAGATATAGACTTTCACCAAAAAAACTTTCATGAAAGTGAAACCCAAAGTGAGACTCATTATCAGCATTATTATTTGATACCAACAGCATCAATTTGTTTTTATGTTTATACAACCCTATTTGGGATACCATCCAAATTCATTTAAAAGTCGAGTCTAACTACATTCAACATCTGCCATAGCATAATGCACTGGTTTTATATTGTTTGTTCTATTGGTAACTCTTAACAAAATGCATGGACACAAATCTGCCAGTGCATTATGCAACAGCAGATCTGGATCTGTGCAGTTTGCAATTGGACTGAACATGTGAGCATATGGTATGTTCTCCCATCATTCTCATCCATTTAGGAAATTATCCATTCTCACATCATGTCTTCGTGTGATCTTTTATTTGTCACAAGGCAGCCTGTTTTAAAGTGCTAGCTAGTCTGAGCTCGGAAATAGTGGTACTTGTGATTTCATTTGTGAAGCCTCAAGTCCTTCAAAGGCAGCCCTGGTTTTCTTGTAAACAAATGTTTACCCATACAAGTCAAATAATTTATGTTATTTACCACTGTGTTCCAAGCTTGTGTTTCAAAATATGTCACTGATAAAGGTTATGCCCATTATCTCATGTACAGTGATGCCTCAAGATAGTGGTCTGTTGATGACAATTTTGAATATCATTATGTGGCAATATGTTTCACCAAAATTGTTAGTCAGGAAAGGTGATAATGTTTTTCCATCACAAAGCGACATCTTCTGTAAGAGACTCCCTTTTTATTCAGCCTGCCTTTAATTTAGCAAGTAAAAAACTTTAACACTGAACTTAATCTAAAAATATTTAACAATGACCGTAATCAAGGGTGTGGACATACATTTGGACATACAGACAGACAGGCATGCAAACAGATACAATGTGACTGTATGTCTAGCTTACATAAAAGCAGAGTCAAAAAATACTGCAGTCAATATGCAAATACAATGATGATGGTGATCTTTCAGCTAATGACACGTTCCAACATGGTGGCTTTTCCACGATGGGTGATGGTTATTTCTGCAGGATGCTGTTCCCATGGTTCCCCATCCACCTGCATTGGGGCATTACCACCAAATAAATTAATCTGTAAAAAAATTTTTTTTTTTAAAAAACACCATTAAAATTCCTATCCTAGAATTCTCTTTATCTACTGAAATTGAAGCAACCAACCTGAGTTTGTAACTGTGGTTATTTGAAGTGTTGACCTGACAATTAGTATAAGCATTTCAATATATGTTTTCTGATTCCCTTTCATGATAAAGTCTGAGACAAAACAAAAAATATCATCAGGTGCTACAAAAATAAACAAAGATACTGCAAACTGTTAGTTCTAACCTCTCTTCTTCTGCATGAACAGGATATGTAAGAAAGTCAATACATGTACTACCATTCACTGTTGTGAATAAATGTCATCAATAAGAAAGTCAATACTACCATTTGTTGTCGTGAAAGGATGTCCTCAGTAAGAAAGTAAATACTACCATTCATTCTTGTGAATAGATGTCTTCAATAAGAAAGTCAGTACATGTACTACTTACTATTCATTGTTGTGAATAGATGTCCTCAGTAAAATAGTCAATACTACCATTGATTGTTGTGAAGAGATGACCTCAGGAAGAAAGTCAATATTACCATTCACTGTTGTGATTATATTTCCTCAATAGGTAAGTCAATACTACCATTCATTGTTGTGAATAGATGTCCTCAATAAGGAAATCAATCCATATACTACTATTCATTGCTGTGAATAAATGTCCTCAGCAAAATAGTCAATACTACCATTCATTGTTGTGAATAAATGTCATCAGTAAGAAAGTTAATATTACAGTTAATTGTTGTGATTAGATGTCCTCAGTAAGATAGTCAATACTACCACTCATTATTGTGAACAAATGTCCTCAGTAAGATAGTCAATTCATTGCTGTGAATAGAGGTCCTCAACAAGATTACTCTGTTCAAGATTCATGACTATAAAAGCAACTAGGTCTAATAACTACTGCAGCTTAGTGCAACAAGAGTACCATGTGAAGGCATTAGTACAGTATGGTTGACTTGGGATGTTTCTGTGACCTTGACTTTTGATTAAAATATGCAGTCTTAAACTGAACTTAATGCAAAGAAACCATTATTTTCTTATTAGACTGCCCATGACTTTGACCTTATATACCTGCATACATACAATTCTTAACTATTCTAAGTGCAAACCATCCACAATGCACAGTCAAGAAACTTTTGAACAAAATTTTGTCTGCCATAAAAACTCAGTAAAAATCTTCAATGACATCAATGAATCAATAGGTTTCTTTATTACTGTAAGAGCAAGCCATTCACAAAGTATAGCCAAGAAACTTACCCTATAATAAAAATTATTCTTTAAAACTCATTCTTCTTTGAGCCATTATCTGCTAGGATAATAAGGATGCCTATGCTCCTTGCCTAACTGATTTTGATTCTTTGAATAAAGTAACAACACTACTGAGCCATATTAACTATGGGCCACTCAGTGATTTTTCTTCCCTCATTAATTTGAGAGGAGAGGTTACTCAGCTAACAGGACAATTTTTATAATTCGGAGAATTTTATCACTGTGGTTTCATCTCCCTCCATTAGAACTGTAGCCATAAAAGAGGTAGGCAACTTCCATGGTGTATATATGTACAGTAAAACCTTTCCTGAGCACTTTCTATTATGAGTGACCACCTCTCATTTACAACCACAATCATTATGCAAAGATCAATTTTATTAAATAAATGTACTGTTATGAGTGACCACCTGCAATTGTGACTCGCAATTATAATTATAATATTTATGACAAAATAATGGGATTTGATTCTGCTATAAATGACCGCATCATAAAAACAGAGGTAAACACTACTGACCTTTATTAATCCCTTATAACCATTACCACTCAGGATGGTCTGCAAGCAAAGTGAATGTTGTTCTAAACAACACTGCTATGAATAACAGCATTGCAAGAACAGAGAAAAACACACTGACCATTTTATTTGATCTGTGGTAAACATGATGACTTAGGAGGGTTTGTTCCAAACAAACAAAAGCTGAGCCTGGCTGCTGGTTTTCTAAAACTTAAGCATTGTATGCTATAGACTGTAAACCAGACTAAAGTACAAGTCACTAACCACCAATATAGTGCTGATATCATGTAAATTCCAATTATGATCAACCATTTCTTCCGCAAAGAGAGCAATCAATGAAGTACACAGCCAATTCAACAGTTCATATTGTTTCTTTATTGTTGGCAAAACCGGAGAACCCCAATAATGTCATATTTCAAAATCTTATTGAAGGGCTTCATGGTAGTGTTCATGTATACTTAAGTTACTGGAATCAATCTGTAATGCTTGGGGTGAATGAGGTCTTTGTCTTTAACAAGTGATTGTCAGCTTCAAGAGTTTACTGTCATCATCAATGTTGTGTGTTGTTAGTTGCATTTTTTTGATGTTACAGTTATTAAAATCCACACACCAAGCCATCATTCACTGTAATGCAGCTTGTTACACCCTTTGTTTACCAAGATCATCCCTTTATGCCATTTGTGAACTAAGCCTTTGGCTTTTGGCTCCCAATAAGTTTATTGTGTTTCTGGATGGTCATTGTTGTTGTTGTAGGGTTTAATGCCATTTTTCAGCACAAGATAGGCTATACATGGCAGCCAGTATTAATCGTGGAGGAAGAACCCGAGAAAATCCCGAAAAGAGCCACCGACCCACGAGAAGCTACTGGCAAACTTTCTCACATACCCACATTGGCTGAATCCGAGACTCAAACCCATGCAGACAGAGGTGAGATGGCAGTGATCTGTAATGGAGAGTGCTTTAGACCACTCAGTGTTTCTGGATGGGTTAATTCCATTGTTTTAATATTAAAAAAATTCATTGGTATGTACTGTTATGTATATTTAATTTATATAGTGAACTTAACCTTTGCCCATGATTCTAAGTTGTAAAAAGAATGTTTACATAGCATTTGAATTCAAGACCAGTTTCGTTTAGAATTAGACTAGGTTTTTCTGTTGGATTGCTTCAATTTCTTCTACTACTTAGGTAAAGTGAAAATGTGTACAATAAGTATTTTATAAATAATTAATTCCTGCTTTATCAGGACACTAAAAACAGAACAAAAATGCCACATGTTTTAGAAGATGTTAAGACACTAGGAGAAAAAAACAAAAGTTGAATGAGAATGATTTTAAAAAAGGAATAATGCTTATGAAAGTAAGAAGCATAAAGTAACATTTCAGTGGACATGGACAAAACATTTAATTCATGATGGAGAGAACAACATTTTGTGGCATAACTGGATATGGATGCAGAGAATGAATCTAGTCGTCCTGCAGTGATGATCTACTAGTTCTTCTGCTACAAAGAAATTTCTGTTCAATTCTAGAACTAGTCAACACAGAGCAATAAGTGATAAAACAATGTAATTTCTTGCCTTTCTGAATTTCTTTAATAATTTTTCCAAATCTGTTCAGTTCTCCCTCATTATAAGTCACCTCAGTATGAGGCATTCCCTTTTCTTTTTGCAGACATGTTCATGGTTTCCATCCATTTCATTGTTTAATGACCGCTCTGGTGGCCTAGTGGTTAAAGCATCCACCTTGGATGTGGGAGGTCATGGGTTCAATCCCCGGTCGAGTCATACCAAAGACTTACAAAAATGGTGCTAATAGCTGCCTGACTTGGTGCTCAGCATTAAGAGGTTAGTGTTAGGACTCATCTGCCTGGTATCAGGATAATGTGATTGGGTGGGACATCATGTTACATGTCTGTGGCATGATGCCCCAGTGCTAGACGTTAGTATAAACTGTCACACTGCAGACACCGTAGTGATATGACTGAATTTTTTTTAAAGCTACGTTAAAAATCCAAATCACACACACACACACACACACACACACACACACACACACACACACTCATTGTTTAATATTATGTATAAAATACCGTCATATAAGCTGATCTCACCTAACATGTGACCCATGTTTATGGCTGAGATGAACAATGTTTTAGTGAAGAGTAATATGTTTGATCACTGTGTTAGATTAATCATATATATGACTCCCCCATTATTCTGGAATCATGCCTGTACAAACAATGGTTGTTAAGAATATATATGGATGTTATTTTTCACCATGACCCTTTCAACACATTAGCGCTCCGAATAAAAGCAAAATGAAAACTGTAATTTATATTCCATTTAATCATTTGTCTTTTAAATGTCATTGGGCTACATAAGTCTGATAAGACTTTGGCTGGTTAATTGGATTAGTGGCTCACCCATCCATAATGAATTCAATATGGCTGAGAAGCCACAATCAGAGACACAGAAATGGACAGTAATTAATTGCTAACAGAAGTTCATTTTTGTCTTTATTGGATGGCAAGGGGAGAATTATATGTGACTAAATACGTGACAGTTAAAATATCGGTGATGCAATTAAACTTTACAGATTCAGCGGTAACCAATAAAAGACTTGGTCAAAATATTTGCCAGTGGTGGTGTTAGTGATTGCTACAGTGATCAACTGCTGCTGGTGATTTTGGTGATTGCTACAGTGATCAATTGCCAGTGGTGATTTTGGTGATTGCTACAGTAATAAATTGCCAGTTGTGGTTTTGGTGATTGCTACAGTGATCAATTACGACTGGTGATTTTGGTGATTGCTACAGTGATCAATTGCCAGTGTTGATTTTGGTGATTGCTACAGTGATCAATTGCCAGTGGTGATTTTGGTGATTGTTACAGTGATCAATTGCCAGTGGTGGTTTTGGTGTCGCTACTGTGATCAATTGCCAGTGGTGATTCTGGTGATTGTTACAGTGATCAATTGCCAGTGGTGGTTTTGGTGACTGCTACAGTAATAAATTGCCAGTTGTGGTTTTGGTGATTGCTACAGTGATCAATTACGACTGGTGATTTTGGTGATTGCTACAGTGATCAATTGCCAGTGTTAATTTTGGTGATTGCTACAGTGATCAATTGCCAGTGGTGATTTTGGTGATTGTTACAGTGATCAATTGCCAGTGGTGGTTTTGGTGCGCTACTGTGATCAATTGCCAGTGGTGATTCTGGTGATTGTTACAGTGATCAATTGCCAGTGGTGGTTTTGGTGATTGCTACAATAATCAAGTGCCAGTGGTGATTTTGGTGATTGCTACAGTGATCAATTGCTAGTGGTGGTTTTGGTGACTGCTACAGTGATCAATTGCCAGTGGTGGTTTTGGTGATTGCTAGAGTGAACTTGCAGCAATCATGAAATCCAAAAACATTTGAACCTAATGAATAAAATTGTTAATTCATATCATGCTCACTGCAATGGAAAATGCATAAAGAAAATGAGTTGGACTCAAAAAGATCTGATCTCCACATAAATTACTTTTCAAGCAACTAGAATCAAGCCCACCCAAAATATGTTATGGAAAGACAACTTCCTAACCACTGGGATAAAAACACATCTCCATGTGATAGACAAAATTTAATTTCTTATATTATTTTTGGGTGGTATCTGCCTCTGAAATGCTGAACTGCCTGAAATTGTTATTATTTGGCATTTGTCTGTTTTCTGTTTGCTTTTACAATATCTTAACTTATAAAAGCTAAGCAAAAAAACTGCAATCCTGTCTGACACCAAATAAATACTACTGCAAGTGTCATGTAAGGCAAAGACCTTGATGTTTGTTCAATTATCCAATCTCTATTTCTTTCTGCTAATTGAAGCCCTAACTAATTTACCATGGTTCATACATACTCTTGACATCTCAAACACTTATAACAGCTTTGTCAATTAGTTTTTAAACTGGCAGTGGATTTTTATACCAGACTGAAAAACCACAAGTCAAGTTATGCCAGACTTTTAACAGTTTATGCAAGACTGGTACACCTGCTATGTTCTCTAACTTCTTAACATTTGCCAAACATATGATCAAATTATTTAAGTAACAGTCAGCCTGTTCTTCAGCTCAAATTTATGGCATGATGGAAAGAAACAAGACATGTCAGAAGACAACATGTCTGTTTTGTTAATATGCATTGTATCAACCAAAATAAAGTAATAGGAAATAAAAAGATAAAAAAGTAAAAAGTAAAAATGAATGACATTTGAAGAAAAAGTCTGTGTGCTGATAATTTGAAATACAAGTTTTCCAACTTGAAAAGCTGTATAAGTACAATGAAGGATCTGTTATCTTCCCTTTAAACTTATAGGTGGCAGCATGGAATAAAGTGGTCCATGATTATTTCTGGTTTACTTCCTGCTTAAGAAACAAGCAATAAAAAGACAGCATCTTCATTTTGCTTACAAAATGTTTCAATTGTATTGATTATGGACATTATCAGCGGCAAGAAATGAGTTAAAAAATATAAGGAGCAAAGTTATCTGGGCAGAAAGAAGGAGCTAATCAAGAGATAAGCAAATATTGGACATAATTGTTCATATTGTTCCTGAAAAAGGAAAAAATCATATTTTCTCGTTTCTTCATAAGAATGAAATATTCACCATTTTCAAGCAATTAACTTTGTGATTCTTTTCTGAAATTATTTTTCAACAGATTTATATCAATTATGGACCATTCAGGAATTTTTTTCTGAATAATTTTTTAGATAGTTATTTGGTGGGGTAATTTAGTAAAAAATTTAGACTTTCTTTGAAATGATTTCAGATGTTTAGTTTGGAAATAAACAAGATTCTCATTGAATATTTTTTATGTTAAACATATATTTGATATATTTATAATGGTAAAATCATATCTGTATTATATTAAACTGTTTTTGTTCTTTTTATTGTCAGGTTTGAGGCCTATGACAATATGTGTTCAATCATGTTGCCCTAGACAAGTGTTTTCATGCGTCATATAAATGAAACAGTTGGCTATTTTACTGCTCCCTCCTCCAGAAAATAAATTTTGGTTAAAACAGACAGAGTATTATTATCTTTATTATGATGACTGTGCTTCTTATTTAAATCTGTTAGTAAAGCCCATACATAAGAGAGGGAGATGCACAGAGGGTGTGTGTGTGTGTGTGTCAGTGTGTGTGTGCATGTGTGTGTGTGTGTGTGTGTGTGTGTGTGTGTGTATGTGTGTGTGTGTGTGTGTGTATGAGTGTGTGTGATGATACATGTCAGATTTGCTGGAAGTGAAATGTTCTATTTTTTTTTTATTCAGACAACCTGTACCCAAATATTACTTGGGAGGGACAAAAGGAGAGGTATTATTATCATGGTCTAAATAAAGCTGTATTGGTGAGTTAAATTCAATTTTGCAATGACAGTTTGCAATAAGATTTATAAGTTTAGATTTGAATTTTTCGCTACAGAACATATATAATATTTTAAAATGGAATTGTTTCTGAGTAACACACACACACACACACACACACACACACACACACACACACACAAAAACATGTTCATGCATGCACACACACACACTCACTCACACATAAAAAATCTGTTCAATGATGTATTAATCATTTATTTATATGAAGCCTGGCTCTGTTCGATGAGGTAATCATAAATTTATACTGAGTCTATCTACCTCTTCATGATCATTTTATTTCACATTTGTTCACCTAATATATGACATTTTTACATTTTTTAATAAAGGTTTGAATACAAATCTGTTTTCTGGTCAACAATACGTTATTCTGGCTAATGAAAAGGTCTGAGGATAACCTAATATCAGGACTCGGTTTTTCTTTGGCTCCACCTATCAGAAAGATAATTGGCTACAATCTCTCATTGGAATCCATTTAAAGCATCCTTTGTGCTGATACGACTAATCTAACATAGATTACCAGGTAAATTTTCATAATTGTCAATAAGAGGATTAGGTATAGTATCAATAAGAGAATCCGATACAGTATCAATAAGAGGATTAGATACATTATCAACAAGAGGATTAGATACAGTATCAATACAAGGATTATATACAGTATCAATAAGAGGATTAGACACAGCATCAAAAAGAGGATTAGATACACTATCAATAAGAGGATTAGATACAGTATCAATACAAGGATTATATACAGTATAATAAGAGGATTAGATACAGCATCAATAAGAGGAATAGATACGCTATGAATAAGAGGATTATATACGCTATCAATAAGAGGATTATATATACTATCAATAAGAGGATTAGATACAGCATCAATAAGAGGATTAGATACACTATCAATATGAGGTTCAGATACAGTATCAATAAGAGGATTAGATACAGTATCAATAAGAGGTTTATATACAGTATCAATAAGAGAATTAGATACACTATCAATAAGAGGATTAGACACAGTATCAATAAGAGGATTAGATACAGTATCAATAAAATGATTAGATACAGTATCAATAAAAGGATTAGATACACTATCAATAAGAGGATTATATACAGTATTAATAAGAGGATTAGATACACTATCAATAAGAGGTTTAGATACAGTATCAATAAGAGAATTAGATACAGTATCAATACGAAGATTAGATACACTATCAATAAGAGGGTTAGATACAGTATCAATAAGAGGATTAGATACAGTATCAATAAGAGAATTATATACAGAATCAATAAAAGGATTAGATACACTATCAATAAGAGGATTAGATAGTAAATAGAAGGATTAGATACAGAATTAATAAGAGGATTAGATATAGTATCAATAAAATGATTAGATACAGTATCAATAAAAGGATTAGATACACTATCAATAAGAGGATAAAATACATTATCAATAAGAGGATTAGATACAGTATCAATAAGAGGATTAGATACAGTATCAATAAAATGATTAGATACAGTATGAATAAAAGGATTAGATACAGTATCAATAAAATGATTAGATACAGTATCAATAAAAGGATTAGATACACTATCAATAAAAGGATTAGATACAGTATCAATAAAAGGATTAGATACAGTATCAATAAAAGGATTAGATACACTATCAATAAAATGATTAGATACACTATCAATAAAAGGATTAGATACAGTATCAATAAAAGGATTAGACACAGTATCAATAAAAGGATTAGATACAGTATCAATAAAAGGATTAGATACACTATCAATAAAAGGATTAGATACAGTATCAATGAAATGATTAGATACACTATCAATAAAAGGATTAGATACAGTCTCAATAAAAGGATTCGATCAGTGATTGTCAAACTGTGTGCGAGATTTGCAGGTGTGCCGTGGGAGTTTTAAAAAATATCATAAACTGCTAGTGTTTTGAAACCTTGAACATATCAAAAAATTAAATAGTAAATAAATGTCACAAAATTTAAAAAGTAACATATATAAAAACGCAAACTCTGTCAGTCTGTCATTCATTGGTTCCTTTCATAACGCGAATATGAATATGGATGGGTGATCAATCCATTCGGAAACAATGAAACTACAAATCTTACAACTGAAGAAGAACAGCTCATTGATTTAAAAACACTATAAATTTTTTCAGTCAACATTTCCCGAAAAGAGCCTGGATGAATTTTGGATCTCAATCAAGAAGTCATATCCTGCAATCAGTTCAAAAGGAATCAAAGTAATTCTGCCATTTGTGTCTTCATGGTTTTGAGAGTTTGGATTTTCAGCATTGACTGAAATCAAATTGAAAAAGAGAGAGAGACTTCTTAAAATCAATGATGAAATGCGTACTTGTTTGTCGTCTTTGGAGCCTTGCTTCAACCTGATTTGCTCTTGAAAGCAGGCACATCCTTCACATTAAATTTAAAATTAATTATATATGTAAAAATAAATAAGTTCTTCACCACAAAAATTGTTAAATCTTTTCAGGTGTGCCGTGAAAGTTTTTTGATCATTTTGGTGTGCCGCAAGACAAAAAAGTTTGAGAAACACTGGATTAGATACACTATCAATAAAAGGATTAGATACAGTATCAATAAGAGGATTATATACATTACCATTAAGAGGATTAGATACAGTATCAATAAGAGGATTAAAGTATCAATAAGAGGATTATATACAGAAATTCCAGGCTTTTATTTAAAAGAAAACTTGCAGCTACTTTTAGTAAACACAAACAAAGTACAAGAATGGGCTTCCAATACAAAATGGGAATGACAATTACTTAAAACTGGCAAATCAAAAGAAAGGATCTGCAATGATAACTTGATAAACTATTCAAGCCATCAGATAGCATGGTGCTGGCCATGCTTGTAAATTGAATGATTGGTCCAAGTTACTGCATATGAGCTTAAATGGTCAAGTAGGCAGAACTTTCACTAATATTATCAAATGGTCTCAAACAACATGAAAAACAACAACTGAACACCTACCTACACGATGACCATGGGCTGAATAGATCTTAGATCTAAGAGTTATATAGTTACTGTCAGCAGACATTATATGATCAATCAGAGATCAAACTTCAAATGTCATTCCCTGTCAAGCAGACTCCAAGGCCAACCACTCAATCAGATCTTGAGATGGTGCAAGATTATGTGATGCCTTCTAAACTCTGAGCCAGGGGAAATCTATGCTTTTAAAGTAATGAAATAGTTTTAGTCTAGTCTCGCAATCTAGAAAACCAAGTCACATTTATTCAACTTTCGCTGATACCACCTCCACTTTAGTCTGACACAATCAATGGGTTAATTTACTGGTGATATGATAAACTTAAGATTAATTCATCCACTAAAAGGAGTAATTCAACATATTAATAGGTGAATTTGTGTGTGTGTGTGTGTGTGTGTGTGTGTGTGTGTGCATGTGTAATTTTGGATTTTTAACATAGCTTTAAAAAAAAAATCAGTCATATCACTATGATGTCTGCAGTGTGACAGTTTAAAGTGATGTCTAGCACTGGGCCATCATGACACAAACATATAGCATGATGTCCCACCCAGTCCCATTATTCTGACACCAATCCTAACACTAAATCTCTTAACGCTGAGCATCTTGTGAGGCAGCTGCTAGTACCCTTTTTATAAGTCTTTAGTATGGCAAACCTGCAACCACCTGCAACCAAGGTGGACGCTCCAACCACTAGCCCACCTGAGTAGTCATTGTGAAATTTTGTACTGGACAAACAAGAATAATTAGATAGCATTGCATTATAATAGTGATGTAAATTCATACCTTCACAGTTTTTGCTTGTCCAAGACAGACAGGTGAGCTTAGACCCACCTGTAACTGTGCAATATGAAAAGATGAGTAGATGGCTGCCACCTCCAGTAGTCCATCGTCATACCTGGAAGGGAAATATGATCTAATGAAGGAACCTAATGCATGCAAATCTTGAGTTTGGGAGCCCAGGTCATTAATTAGCCTCCTATTCACCCTTGTGCTACTTTTTTATTATTATCCACGAGTACTGTATCATATTAAAGATGCTAAATAACAATGAGTGTAACAGTGACCCACTGAGGGTAATTCAGGCTTTGCCTATTGGAAAAACGAATCGATAATTCTCTACATATACACTATTAAACTGTGCATAATACACACAAAACTGAAATGATTACAGACCCAGATCTATTATCACATAAATCTATCAAGTTTGCATTAACTCATTACAGACAAACTATAGATTCACCAACTATTGAATTGTCTGCCATTTTCTGAACACAAATAAGGGGAGATTACATAGTCAATTTTCACTGAAGGAATTAAAATGTAAAGGATGTCAGAAATAAATAAACAACCACCACTGCACATACTACTTAACTGACTGGCAATAGTAAGGGTGATTGTGTGTGTGTGTGTGTGTGTGTGTGTGTGTGTGTGTGTGTGGCTTTATGGACACTTTTAAGACATTATTTATTGACTTTATCATGCCACAAAAATGGGAGCTAAGAGCTTTTCCAAGGACACACCAAGGCATCTGACCAGGCTGGTCTACACACCAAGGCATCTGACCTGGCTGGTCTACACACCAAGGCATCTGACCTGGCTGGTCTACACACCAAGGCATCTGACCTGGCTGGTCTACACACCAAGGCATCTGACCTGGCTGGTCTACACAACAAGGCATCTGACCTGGCTGGTCTACACAACAAGGCATCTGACCTGGCTGGTCTACACAACAAGGCATCTGACCTGGCTGGTCTACACAACAAGGCATCTGACCTGGTTGGTCTAGGTGGGTGTGGATGAGATTTGGTGTTAAGAGTACATACATTACAGATGATACAGTAAGCTGTAGACTTGTAATAACTTTATAAAGATGTTTTACAGTAATTACAAAGCAATCAGTAGACTTAGGAATAACTTTATATAGTAAAGCTGTTTTACAGTAATTGGTGGCGCTATACAGTTTCGCATTTTGCATAGGGTTTAAGATTTTAAAGAAAAAGAATTTCCCTGGCTTTCCTCACTGGTTATACTGGCTATTTAAAAAAGACCTTGTATATCTTAGGTATAATTAAAAGATGTATGATTGACGGGTGTACTATGGGTTATAGAGTATACAGCTTGGCCTTACTTCAAATGTGAACCTTTCAAAAAAGTGCTAGCTCTACTTGGTCATTTTCACTTCCTGAAATTCAAAGGTAAATTGTATAAAAAAGAGCCGATAACTTTGTTTACATTTTACATATTTGGTAATTCATTCATTGCACATCCAGAAGCTAGTATTGTCTAGTCTGGCAAAATTCATTTTCCCTATTTTAATAGCTGCTATGTATAGTGTACTTTAGACTACTTCAGGCTGATTTTTTAACACAAGGGAGCAGTCATTTTAGTTAGCAGAGTGCTTAAATGATGTAAAATTTCCAAAAGTACAATATTTAAAGAAATATCATCCACATTACATTACTGTAGCATATAGGTATGCCAGCATTCTCTCCATTGTGCATGTTTTAAATGCAAACTACTTCACCTTACATACGTCACTCTCTCTAAAGTACATATTAATTGGTGAGCGCCCCCAATTACAGTAATCTGTAGATTTGTGCATAAATTTGTACAGCAAATATGTTTTACAGTAACTACAGAAAATACAATAAATTGTAAACTTTTGAATAACTTTTTATAGTAAACATGTTTTACAGTAATTACAGAGTAATCTGAGGACTTATGAATAACTTTATATATATCAAAGATGTTTTACAGTAATTACAGAGTAATCTGAGGACTTATGAATAACTTTATATATATATATATATATATTAAGGATGTTTTACAGTAATTATAGAGTAATCTGTAGACTTATGAATAACTTTATATACATTAAAGATCTTTTACAGCAATTACAGAGTAATCTGAAGATATATGAATAACTTTATATATATTAAAGATGTTTTACAGTAATTACAGAGTAATCTGTAGACTTATGAATAACTTTATATATATTAAAGATGTTTTACAGTAATTACAGAGTAATCTGTAGACTTATGAATAACTTTATATATATTAAAGATGTTTTACAGTAATTACAGAGTAATCTGTAGACTTATGAATAACTTTATATATATTAAAGATGTTTTACAGTAATTACAGAGTAATCTGTAGACTTATGAATAACTTTATATATATTAAAGATGTTTTACAGTAATTACAGAGTAATCTGTAGTCTTTTGAATAACTTTATATAGTAAAGATGTTTTACAGTAATTACAGAGTAATCTGTAGACTTATGAATAACTTTATATATATTAAATGTTTTACAGTAATTACAGAGTAATCTGTAGACTTGTGAAAAACCTTTTATAATGATAATGTTTTACAGTAGCTACAGACAATATGATAAACTGTAGACTTGTGAAAAAACTTATATAGTGAAGATATTTTTATGTTAATTGCTTAATTTCATTACTCTTTCAATTTCACAAGATATGGATGAAATTTGAGGACTCAGCTTGCTAGACATATCATGGTTACTGATGAACTATACCTCCAGAACCAATTTACTAACATTGAATATTCCATTATCATTTTTCAAATACCACTATCAGCAGGCCACTTGCTGAAATTGTGTGGTAACAGTCTCAACTTGACTGCTATGAACAATAATGATTTAAACTTTAAGATATTTGTGAGCAAAACAAGGCAACTGTGAACAATAACTAGGTAAAAACATGTGCATTACAAAGTCTTGTATTTTCTAAATGTGCCATAAAAACATTTTTATGGTTACATTTGAAATTTTTTAAGTAAAACTTATGTCTGTGAGAAAAACTAAGTGATTCCAGTGCCTGCACCTTACTCAAATTCTAGCCTGAAACTGATTTTGATGGTTCAATTCACCCTGTGATTTCATATCCTTATTCTTGAATTATAATCTGTCCAGAATTTAAACATATTTACCAATGCCATTATCTTTCAGTTGATCATTATTTTCAATTTTGGAGAAGTAAATCATACCTTGCATAGAACAATACAAAAGCAGAATCTTTAATATCATTTAATATAAAAAATGTTTTGAATAATCTGACTAGATGATGATTTTATTAAACTGCTATCCTTCAATCTTATCCCAATTAGTGGATAAAAAATTATGCACATTTTTACCATCATTGTGGTTGAAAGCCATTCCACAATACATATGACACAACTGCAGGATTACTTTGCTGATTTATCATTCAAGTTGATATAAGATGTGAAATATGACTGTATGCTGTCAAATAAAACCCTTTTCACACCCAAGCTGCCAAATAAAACCCTTTTCACACCCAAGCTGCCAAATAAAACCCTTTTCATACCCAAGCTGCCATATAAAACCCTTTTCACACCCAAACTGTCAAATAAAACCCTTTTCACACCTAAGCTGCCAAATAAAACCCTTTTCACACCCAATCTGTCAAATAAAACCCTTTTCACACCCAAGGTGCCAAATAAAACCATTTTCACACCCAAGCTGTCAAATAAAACCCTTTTCACACCCAAGCTGTCAAATAAAACCCTTTTCACACCCAAAGGTCTGGATCGCATTTAGAATAGGGTATGTTTCAAATAATTAATGGAATGAATACAATTCACTTCTTCATCATCCCAGACACAACAAGCGATTTACCTGAAAAGAGCTTTTGGTTACATAAAGAAGCCTCCTTTCTCTGTGCCTTTTACACACAGTACTTGACTAACAATAGGATGGCATTTTCAAGATTTTTAGTATTTTTATCAAACAAAGTTACTCATATAACACATTGTAAATACACCATTAAAATACTGTATATACTCACTTATAGATTGGGTAAAATTGCAAACAGCACAGACCCGGATATGCTGGTGAATAATGCATAATACATGTTGTTTGTTCCACTGATTACTTTTAACAGACTGCATAGATCCACATCTGCCAGTGCATTATGCGATGATAGATCTGAATCTATACAGTTTACAGTTAGACCTGCCTTATAAGCTAGAACATATGGTTGAGCTTATCCTAAAACACATACATCATCCTTAAGGTCGTATAAACTGTCTGATGTAAAGCCCAGTTCCATCAACAACTATGTTAACCCTTTTTAAAAAAATAAAATCATACAAAATCTGTCAGAATTTGTGATCTAACAAGTGAAGCAGTCTTCTCCATAAGGGGTTCACCCAACAAGCAATGTCAAGGGTCTTGCATGGGTAATGGGTAGATGTCAGCTGAAATAACTGATAGGAACATATGTCATGTCTCAAAATGACAGCAAATCAGTCCAAGAAATTTCAAGGCAGCTGACTGAAATCATGGTTAACTCAAACATAGAAGTCAGTAATAATGGAAACAACAGAGAAAAGTACATTTCAGATACAAATTTTACATTAGTCTATGGCACCATTTCTATGTAATCAAAAAAAAGACCCGTTTTGATCCATAATTGGGCAAATACCAAATTATATATGTACAGTATACGGAATTGGTCCAATCTGATTAAAGTCATATCTCTACAGTCCTATGTGAAGCTATGATGGACACCAATTAGAGGTCATGTTCTTTTTACCTTGTGTTTCACCAATCAAATCACAATTTTCATTCATATATGGCTTATATAAACTTTACAATAATAATAATAATAATAATAATAATAATGCAACAAATTCGTTAAGTTTTGTTAACATTTAATTGCACTTGATTCAGAGATAAGGACATTCATATCAAAAGAAATGAGATATAATTATTCCTGGACCCAATTTTGTCTACATTAGTCTTTAAGTTAAGTCTACACTTAAGATGAAATGATTGGTCAATAGGTCAATGATTGGTCAAGCTTAAATTAAAGTGAATCAAATCACTATATTATAAAGTTAAAGTTAAGATTTGATACCGAAGAGTTTCTTTTTAGGTTTATACATTTGTATCCTAGCTAGAGTATTTTTGTAAATTATTCAAATCATTAGTCTGAAAGTGCTCATTCTGCCCCACTCACCTCTTTAAGGTTCCTATCACCCATCTTAACTTCTACCTCCCCATGACATAGTTAGCCCATATGTGACCACTGCATGTTCATCAGTTTAAATTATGCCCACATGTGACCCAGTCATGGGATATAGAGTCTTTGACTGATGTCAGAGCCCCAAAAAAAGGGTAAAACCCCAGCCTTTGATATTGCTTATGCGTTTGGTTGCATACAGTACCAACTGATACTGCCAGGCAACTTACAATGGCAGCTGTTGTTTGGATCAGTAAACCAGTTCTCTGCATGAAAATTGTGGGTTGTTTTTATCGGACTTTAGCTTTTTGCAAATCCATGTTGTTCCTTATTTGTGCTTGTAACTGTCTGTGATTTTCCATTTCTGCCAGCATAGTCTCAAACTCGATCGCACTGATTCATTTTATCCTCGAATGCCACTGAGTACAATTTACTGATTCTATCGAGACTGCTCTGTATGGCTGCTAACAATTCAGAATATGTGTGTACTCATGAATGCAGTTGCATCAAAACTAATTCACAATAAAGCTAGTGTGATTTAAAGCCTATGCGATTCCTCAGCAGTCACAGGTGCAGAAAAAGTCACACTGAATTCTGGCTTTATGGATGAGATTGTAATCATTGAGGTAACACTCTCGGCTGTATTTTCAACTATCTGTTGCATAGTAGCATATATTTCATGTAGCACATGCACCATCTCAGCTCAGAGCTCATCATAGGCGAATGAACTTCATCATATACATCATGAGTATCACTGGTGAGCAACTGCTTACAAATCAATGTGGCTTCATTAATAACTTTAGTTGCATTGTTGCCCACATGAACTGATCATACAAGTGTTTCCAATCAAACTGCAAGGTTTTAAGTGTCACATAATTCACCAAGGCTGCTTCCTTTCTTTTCTTCTTCTTCCTCTGTGGGTGCAGGAGTAGATGGAGGTGCTGGGGCAACATATCTTTCTCACCTTTGTTATTGTCTTAGTTCCTCATTTGGTGAGGACGTGAAATACCTTTCTTGATATAAAAGATCATTCAAATTGGGTTAGTCTTGGTGGTGGTGGTTGGCTCATATAATAACATTCCCATTCTTGATCAGCTTCCTGACATGGTAGATAAAGGATACTTTTGTTTGGGCTGGTATTTTCCATTTTGCCAGTTTAACTAGACCACATCCCTTTTTGCTTGTGTTTTCCATGCAATTTTTGCATCGAACTCTTCACTTAATGGTTCTACATGTCTTTGTTATAATTGTTGCTCCAGTGTGGGTGCAGTACATCTTTCTGGTAGCTCATTTCTTTCCAGTAAACTCCCTAAATATTATTTGAGGCAATTCAATATTCATGTAACTAGCATGTGTCTTTGATGGCTTTTTTATCACGTACTGTTCCCAGTTTGGTGGTCTATTAAGAGCAACTTTTACAGGATTTGTGAAGATCGCCTGGCGAGCTACTTCATTAAAGTATTGAAGCTGTGTTTTCAACTGCAACTTTTATTCAGTTGGCACGTCTGGTATCCTAGCAACTGCCTCTCTAACATCTTCATCAAGTTCCTCTGTGCGTTTGACCAGTACAATAACAGCTTATCCAATATCACCAAGGTCTTCTTTGACTTCCTCAATCACCTGTGGCAAATGCATGATAGTCTCTGCAGTTGTTCTTGTAGCTTTTTTATATCTTTGGTACATTTGATGCACATTATGAATTAGACCAGGTGCTTCTTCTGTTCCTAATAGCTCTGTGACTTGTTCCACAGTGGCCTGTGTGGCCATTTTAATATCCTCAGCATGTTCACCTATTTCCTTTGTGCATTTAATCAGCAGTGCAAATGTCTGTACAAACCTGGCTGTGAAGTCATGCAGTCTGTCATGACTGTAACATATCTTTGACTTTTTTGCATCCTTCTATCACATTTTGAATCAATTCTCTCTGTTCTTGATCAGCTTTACATCGTTGCTTCCCAGACTCTGCTATGAAATCACTGCTGGTTGTTTTTTACTGTTAAATTGACACATCCAGACTCACTTGATATTTACCCTGACAAGTTCTGGTCAAAGCAATGGTAAAAAAAACTATATGGGTCTGAGGCTATCTGCACAAATATTTCACGAAATTTATCCCATATATGGTCAGTAGCACACCAAGTCCAATGAATATTTCCAAGACCATGTGCATCAATACTACAAAATATCATTAGCATAAGACAGTTGTCTTGGATTACTTTAGGTACACATGGTTATTGTTGAGTCAAATGGATGGCATCAGTGTTTTTCTTCCAGCATTGTAAAAATATCTGTGTAGGACCAACTTGATTTTCAAGCATCAAATCATTGTACACAACAAGATTGTTATTGTTTGCATCAAATCATGGATGGTAGGTGCTTTGTCAATGGTGGAAAAGAAATCAATGGTGGTAACACCACCGCTTTTTAATGCTTTATGAACATCCTTTAAAACATCATAATACGGATGATCATCAGCTGATGTTGCAATCAAGTACAACTGATCCCATATTAACAATCATAAAACCTATTCAAGAACAGTTGAGTTTTTCCTGATCTAGTGATTAGTGCACAAACTGAGTTTGAAAACAAGGTTCCGCCACCATGCTTAGATGGTTTAGGTGTTGCATGTGCAAAAAAGTCAATGACATTGAATGCTCTGCTTGTGCAGAAAAGTCAATGACGTTGACGCAGAGCTTTTCAAATCATTGATTTTTCTCAAATCTTTGCTCTTACCAAAAGCATCTGTGAATTTTCTTTTGCATGATGCCTTTGAATGAATACAGTGTTATTAATATGATCATGTCTTCATATTGTGTGCGATGCTGAGCCATCCAATGATATCCATTCCTGTCAACATGCTGACATGGATCTGCACCATGACTTAAATGTGATTAATCCAACTCTGGGAGAATAGATTGCAAGATAGGTCATTAAAGGAGGTATGAAAGCCAAGACTTCACTTGGAGGTTCCACCTCTCATAGACAAAGTCAACTTGGAGGCAGACACAGAAGTCCTTTCATTAAAAGTAAATTATACTGTAGAAATTATTTGCATGGACTAAGTAAACACCAAAATGAAAACAGCAAGAACTCACCCCTTCAAGGTGTTGTCTCATAGAATTAAAACATTCATTGATGTTTTAATGCAAAAAGGTAAGCAATGCTAAGATGAGTACTGATGATTGAAGAAATAAAATAATCAAATAATACTGAAAATTATTAAAAATAAACAAAAGGAAAAACTGGTATGTGACATGCTTTTCTGTGATACAAATAGCACAAGTCACATTATAAAAAATTAAAATTATTATCATTTATTATTGTAATAAAAAATAAGCAGAAAGTAAATGAGTCCACAGACCAAATTTGGCAAGGATAGGGATATTTTACTAAATACTACCCATGCAAGAAAATATTTCTCAGCAGTAATGGTTACACTAACATCTCTGTTGAGTAAGAACCTAGATGCAATGGTATACAAAATGTAACTGGTAAAAATACAAATAATGAGAGAGAGAGAGAGAGAAAGAGAGTGAGAGAGATAAATTTGTACGTAAAAATGCTTGATCAATGGTAATACCATATGATGAAAGTGAAGCACATAAGGAAAAATCTCAAACTGCAATGTTAATGCACAAAGCAAAGGCAATTTCTCTTCAGCATAAAATAAAACTGCTGTAATGTCTGCTGTAAGGACAGTGTGCATGGGCAATGTATGGGTTAGACCAGGGACATTCTGGTACACCATAACCTTCTAGTTCAATGTATGGGAGGATGAGATCTCATCATAAGGTCAAGGTCCAGAAAAGAGCCAGCCATTCAACAGCAACAGGTTATGTATTACTGACATTAAAACTTAAATCAAAATACTGAAGCACATAATATCACAGTGACCTAATTTTGTCTAAGTGGTGTAGTTCTCCTTCTGATGCATATATGAATAGCAAGTAAAACCTGTACAGAATAGTGATTCACAAAATTGGGCTAAACACACCAACTAAATGCAGATCACCTCAAAGTAGATTACAGGCCACTCTAACTTTTGTCCAAACCCTGATGATCTCATCAATGTGTCATCTACATACCAAGTAACATGACTTTTCAGTTAGAGCTATCTGAGAAACTGAGTCTACAAAGAGATCTTAAGTTTGATGATCTATCTGGCACTTAAGCACAACTGCCTTTAACAAAAGGCATGAATTGTCAGAATTTATTGAAACTACTGAGAGATATCAAGTGATGAATAACCTTTGTTTATTTTTGCTTTAAGCTCTTGACAAATCACAGTACTGTATTTGCTCATATAAAGGTTGAATCCAACTGCAAACTGCATAGAACCAGATCTGCTGTTGTATAATGTGCTGGCAGATCTGATCTATGCAGTTTGTAATCAGTAGAACAAACAACACAGACCCTGATATTTTGACGCATTATGCAATGTCAGACAAAGGTCTATGTACAGACCCTGATATTTTGATGCATTATGCATTGTCAGACAAAGGTCTATGTACAGACCATGATATGTTGATGCATTATGCAATGTCAGACAAAGGTCTATGTACAGACCCTGATATTTTGATGCATTATACAATGTCAGACAAAGGTCTATGTACAGACCATGATATGTTGATGCATTATGCAATGTCAAACAAAGGTCTATGTATAGACCCTGATATTTTGATGCATTATGCAATGTCAGACAAATGTCTATGTACAGACCCTGATATTCTGATGCATTATGCAATGTCAGACAAAGGTCTATGTACAGACCCTGATATCAGACAAAGGTATATGTACAGGCCCTGATATTTTGATGCATTATGCAATGACAGACAAATGTCTATGTACAGACCCTGATATTTTGATGCATTATGCAATGTCAGACAAAGGTCTATGTACAGACCATGATATGTTGATGCATTATGCAATGTCAGACAAAGGTCTATGTACAGACCATGATATCAGACAAAGGTCTATGTACAGACCCTGATATTTTGATGCATTATGCAATGTCAGACAAAGGTCTATGTACAGACCATGATATCAGACAAAGGTCTATGTACAGACCCTGATATGTTGATGCATTATGCAATGTCAGACAAAGGTCTATGTACAGACCATGATATCAGACAAAGGTCTATGTACAGACCATGATATCAGACAAAGGTCTATGTACAGACCCTGATATGTTGATGCATTATGCAATGTCAGACAAAGGTCTATGTTTTTGGAGTTGGACCTGGCTTATAAGTGAGTGCATCCAGTAACTTAATCTGCCATAAACCATTGCTTTAATTACCACTTTAACTTCCAAGTTTTGGCAGCTTTGTCCTTCAATATGTTAGTTTGCTGATACTCTGCTGAAAAGTCAGATTTGTAAGTGAGGTTCTGGTCTACACCTGCAACAATTGTTATATACCGGTACTCATGTACAAGTTGAATCCAACTGCAAACAACACTTACCCTTATTAGTCATTACATAATCCACCAGCAGATCAATGTCAATGTTGTTTGTTCTATTGATTACTCTGTAAACTTCACAAGCTTTGGTGTTTTTTAAAAGCAGCCACTTCTATTTAGGCACTATGGGATTGCAGACTACAGGTAAAAGAAACTTACCTCAGAAACTGAACAGCTTTACAATGTTCAAAATACACACCTCCAAAATAGAAAACCTGACAATGGAAGTCCTCCAATCAGCATGAGCAATTTTATGCTTTGCAAAAGTACACTTTAAAATACTTTTTATGAAAGAATTATGCTTAGTTTGAAATTACTACCAAGAGATAGATTGATTTCAGTAAGTAATGAAAATTAATAAAGTAAGGGGGCCATGCATTTGGAACTCCTAACATACATGCGTGACCTCAGAGTTGTTTGGCATAGGAATAATATCCAAATTTCTATAATAAATTGCCAGAAAGCAGAGTTGCTTAGTTAAAGGCTATGGCACAGTGATTACTGCTAACAAATTCCAAAGACCTAGATCTGCCAGCACATTATGTGACAGCAGGTCTAGTAGTTAGTGCAGTTGGACTTGACTTATATGCATGTACGTATGTGTGTGTGTCTGTATATATGTGTGTATATATATATATATATATATATATATATATATATATATATATATATATATATATATATATATATATATATAGTAGGTACACTGTATCATTCTAATAGTATATCAAAGATATAACATGCACATTATATATGTATTTTATTTATATCACATACAAATACACATACACATACACATACTACTTGCATTTCCAGCACAGATAAGACAGACTACAAGCAACTATGTATTGACAGAATGAGTGAACAGTGCACAGCCCTGTCCAGTGTGTTCACTACAAAATGTAGTTCTTTACCTTTTGCAAGGAATCACAATTTTGCAAATTAAAATGTTGCATCTTTTTTATCTTCTATTTTCATTCATATTGATTAAATAAATATAAGGCACTTATGACTTAAACATGAAAGATGGTTTTAAATGAAGAAAGTAGAGCACTACAAATAGATCAAAGTGAACTACTTAAATATTGAATGTAGCCATGCACATACCATCTAACATATTGAAATATAAACTAAGTGAAATGAGGAACCAACAAGAGGTAATTCAAACATTTAAATGTATTTACAGTTGATATAAGTTATTATTATGTTTTAATTAACATAGCTACCAAGAAAAAAAAATCTTTTCCATCCTCCTACTTTTCAGGTTTCCCCTTTCTGTAGGTTCATGTCACTACATTTTGCCGTCATTCATAGGCCCAGAGATATTGTTGCACAACACATGTATAAAATCCACCAAAATCAATTTTTTTTCATGGATTTTATAGTCCAGATAGTGAGAGAGATGTTGTAGAGGGGTTGAGGAGACATACCATAAAGATATTTAGTCATTGCTCATCCATATGTTTTCTTGGTCAATTACTGCAGCCTTACCAACCAACACAGTGAGACAGAAAGGCTCTGGGGGTGGGGTTGAGTGGCCTTCAGACATTTTGATATTAGATAATCTGTTTTTAGGCCCTTATTGATAGGTTTTATAAAACAGGAAGAAAAGAAAAGCCAACAAAGAATGAAACAGATTACAATATGTGTCTTCCTCACAGCTAATAAATGTATCATGCAGTCCTGACAGGCACATTGTGTCACTGGTATTGTGAACAATGTTTTATAAATCCCATGAAACATGAATAACTAATGATTATGAAGTCACAGGTTCTTGTAAATTACTTGGTGCAAATTCAGGTTTTTTTTTCTCCCTCTCACTCCACAGACTTCCTCACATTCTTTCTCTTAACCAAAAGAGATATCAAAGTGAAAGCAGAGAGTATATCACTACTGATTAAACAGTGGAAATTCATCATATATTTAGGTAATATGGAGTGTGTGTGATTTGGATTTTTAACGTAGCTTTAACAATTTTTCAGTCATATCGCTACGATGTCTGCAGTGTGGTAGTTTATAGTTATGTCTAGCGCTGGGGCATCATGTCGCAGACATGTAGCATGATGTCCCACCCAGTCACATTATCCTGACACCAGGCCAACCAGTCCTAACACTTACCTCTTAATGCAGGCAGCTGTTAAGTCTTTGGTATGACTCTCCCGCATCTGAGGTGGATGCTCTAACCACTAGGCCACTGGAGCGGTCTTAGATAATATGGAAGTAATATCCCACTGTTGAATTATAACCTTATGTTGAAAAAATATTTACATATGCGAATTAATGTGCCATGGGCAGATCACAATTTGGTATACCAACAGCAATTATATATCAAATTGCTTTTTACCAACGCTTTACAAGAAATGCTATTTTTAGTGTATGTGAGGGGTAAAAGTGTGCAGACAGATAAATAGCTAGATAGACAGACAGGTAGGTAGATAGATTGATAGATAGATAGATAAATAGATCAGACAGACAGGTAGGTAGATATAGATAGATAGATAGACAGACAGATAGGTAGGTAGGTAGATAGATAGAATTGTTATTTCCAGATTATGATGCTCATTTAATTAAGAAATTTTAAAAAATTGTCACAATTGCAAGTAGATGAAGCCATTGGATTTTCTTATTAATTCCAGAACTAGTATTCATAAAATTGAGGACTGAACAAATTATGCCAAATATAAAATAAAAGCAGAATCCTTGTTAAGTGCAAGACTACACTAATTCAGGAAAAAGTAGTTCTCCAAACACAGTTTATATTAAATGTAGCTCAACCTGATCACATGGTTTCATTCTGACCAATGGAATCCTTGTTGAATTTACCTACTTATGCTATTGCCTTGTGTTGCAATAACTTTTTCTTTTTCTTTTTTTATTATGTTATGGCTTGATCTGAAAAATAAACTGCACATTTGTTTTAACTGGTCAGAGACCTAGTGCTAAGCTGGTGATGACAAAATGTTAAGCTTATTGTAAATTTTCACACATAAACTTCCACCATTATCTGCAAAGTACAATTGTGAATCACTCTGATGTAGTCAGATTTGCTGACTTTGCTATAAATTTTAGCATGACTGTGAATCAGTCTTGTGTAAGAAATGTTATCAGTGTTGAATCAAATTTAGGAGACCATTTTTAAAATTGTAAACATTCAATTTATTGCAAAATGTAGATGCAAGGTACAATTATTTCAGTCATGTCTACCACTCATATCTACCAGTCATGTCTACCAGAGATGAAAATTATTTGGGAAAAGTGTCAAATTACACTGCAACTGAAGAATTCTATTTATTTTACATCAAACAGTTCTTATGCAACCTACATAAACAAGTAAGCAATGTCAAATGAAAAAGAAAGTCATTCAAAAAGAGAATTTTAGGAATGTCTGCAAAAGAAAGTTTGCAGCAAATAATTACTTCATTATTAGTGAAGGATTTATCCAAAATGGGTGGAAGGTTAGGATGGGGTTCATTTATATTTCTTCTAAGATAAGCAGTGGGACAAGTCCTACAGTGTTCTGAAAAGTAGGGAAGGATTTACCATCAAGCATTTGGGTTTACCATAAGAGAAGTAAGTATTGTGACAAAATTTTACTGTTTGTGTCCTGCAGCAAAGAAAGATCAAAATGTTAAAAACATGGGATGGCTGCTGGCAATGCAATCCTGTACTAAAAACAAAAAAAATACTTCTTTCTACCATATATCAAGTAAAAGCTGCTTTCAAGACCCCACCCTAGTCACTCATTAAGTAGAGTCAATTAAAAAGATAAAGCATCCTTTGAAAAAGTAAAGTAATTTCTAAAAATATGTTTTATAACTTAAAACTATAGATTTCAAAGTGATGTTGTAAAAATTTATCTCCATTTCAAGTTGTATTTGTGAAATGTATTGCAGTGTGTATCCATATAAAAGTAACAAAATATTATAAAATGGCCAGACAAACATTTTGGAGTTAAACAGGTGCCTATTGAGGTCTCAAGATCCTTATCTAAGGCAGCTGAAGACTTCTTTAACAACAATCCTTTTTAACATTTTGGGGGATTTCATGAGAATTAGGGGAAACAGGTTCACCATAACCTAAATAACAAATTGTCTGGGAAAATTAGTTCTCACAAAGTCCCAGAATAATAAATAACCAAGACATTCCCATGAAAAAAAGCTGAGCACAATACTTTAATCTTTCTGAGAGCAATTTTTGTCTTTCAAAAGAAATATCTTACCCAATTTCTCATGGCATGGAGACTACTGTAGATGGTCATATACATTAATGTACAAAATAATATGATACGTAATTGTGACATCAAGTCTCCAGGAGAATCTAGTTACTGAAAAATATAAATACTGTAAATTGAATTATTTCTAGAGAAATTCATAACTTCTGAGAAGTATACAGTAAAACATGTCCTAGCGTACACCTGATTTTAATAGACAATGATCACAATGGAGTACTGTTTATTACTATTATTCATATTATCTGATAATTTTATTTTAATTTTTTTAATCCAGATGCAAATGTCAAACTGCAACATTTGCAAATAGCTATGTAGGAATAACCAATATCTGCTTGCAAAGGTGTGATGGATTATGCAATAAGAGGCACATAAAATGCATGTTGGACACATGCAGAATGGATCACTCTATATTCTGTATCATATACTAATTTGAACAATCATAACATCAATATCTTAAAACCATTCTTCATGAAAATTTCAGGATATACTTAAAATTATTACCCATTCATACAGGGATAATAACTATTATACAACAAGTTCTGGACTGTTCCAGTGGTCTAGTAGTTAGAGCATCCACCTTAGATGTGGGAGGTCGCAGGTTTGTACCCCGGCCAAGTCATATCAAAGACTTATAAAAATGGTACCAGCAGCTGCCTCGCTAGGTGCAGCATTAAGAAGTTGGTGTTAGGACTGGTCGGCCTGGTGTCACGATAATGTAACTGGGTGGGACATCATGCTACACATCTGTGGCATGGTGACCCAGTGCAAGGCATCACTATAAACTGCCAAGCTGCAGATATTGAGGCTATATGACTGAAAAAATTGTTAAAGCAACGTTAAAAATCCGAATCACACACACAAATACACAAAGGTTCTGCTCATTAGTAAGTGTAGTCCCTTGAATGTCTGCTCTAGATCAAGTGGACAGCATGACTGACCCAGACCCTTGATTGTCTGCTCTATGTCAAGTGGACAGCATGACTGAGCCAGTGCCTTGATTGTCTGCTCTATGTCAAGTGGACAGCATGACTGAATCAGTCCCTTGAATGTCTGCTCTAGATCAAGTGGACAGCATGACTGAGCTGGTCACTTGACTGTATGCTCTAGATCAAGTGGACAGCATGACTGAGCCAGTCCCTTGATTGTCTGCTCCATATCAAGTGGACAGCATGACTGAGCCAGTGCCTTGATTGTCTGCTCTAGATCAAGTGGACAGCATGACTGAGCTGGTCACTTGACTGTATGCTCTAGATCAAGTGGACAGCATGACTGAGCCAGTCTCTTGATGGTGTGCTCTAGGTCAAGTGGACAGCTTGACTGAGCCAGTCCCTTGATTTTCTGCTCTAAATCAAGTGGACAGCATGACTGAGCTGGTCACTTGACTGTATGCTCTAGATCAAGTGGACAGCATGACTGAGCCAGTCTCTTGACTGTATGCTCTAGATCAAGTGGACAGCATGACTGAGCCAGTCCCTTGATTGTCTGCTCTAGATCAAGTGGACAGCATGACTGAGCTGGTCACTTGATTGTCTGCTCTAAATCAAGTGGACAACATGACTGAACTGGTCACTTGATTGTCTGGTCTAGAACAAATGGACAGCATGACTGAGCCAGTCCCTTGATTGTCTGTTCTAGATCAATTGGACAGAATGACTGAGCCAGTCCCTTGATTGTCTGCTCTAGGACAAGTGGACAGCATGACTGAGCCAGTCCCTTGATTGTCTGCTATGGATCAAGTGGACAGCATGACTGAGCCAGTCCCTTGATTGTCTGCTCTAAATCAAGTGGACAGCATGACTGAGCTGGTCACTAGATTGTCTGCTCTAAATCAAGTGGACAACATGATGAACTGGTCACTTGATTGTCTGGTCTAGAACAAATGGACAGCATGACTGAGCCAGTCCCTTGATTGTCTGTTCTAGATCAATTGGACAGAATGACTGAGCCAGTCCCTTGATTGTCTGCTCTAGGACAAGTGGACAGCATGATTGAGCCAGTCCCTTGATTGTCTGCTCTGGATCAAGTGGACAGCATGACTGAGCCAGTCCCTTGATTGCTCTAAATCAAGTGGACTGATTGTCTGCTCTAAATCAAGTGGACAGCATGACTGAGCTGGTCACTAGATTGTCTGCTCTAAATCAAGTGGACAACATGATGAACTGGTCACTTGATTGTCTGGTCTAGAACAAATGGACAGCATGACTGAGCCAGTCCCTTGATTGTCTGTTCTAGATCAATTGGACAGAATGACTGAGCCAGTCCCTTGATTGTCTGCTCTAGATAAAGTGGACAGCATGACTGAGCCAGTCCCTTGAATGTCTGCTCTAGATCAAGTGGACAGCATGACTGAATCAGTCCCTTGATTGTCTGCTTATGGTCAAGTGGACAGCATGATTGAGCCAGTCCCTTGATTGTCTGCTTATGGTCAAGTGGACAGCATGACTGAGCCAGTCCCTTGATTGTCTGCTCTAGATAAAGTGGACAGCATGACTGAGCCAGTCCCTTGAATGTCTGCTCTATATCAAGTGGACAGCATGACTGAATCAGTCCCTTGATTGTCTGCTTATGGTCAAGTGGACAGCATAACTGAGCCAGTCCCTTGATTGTCTGCTCTGGATCAAGTGGACAGCATGACTGAGCCAGTCCCTTGAATGTTGGCTCTATGTCAAGTGGACAGCATGACTGAGTCAATCTCTTGATTGGTTGCTCTAGGTCAAGTGGACAAGCATACCTGAGCCAGTCCCTTGATTATTTGATGTTGGTCAAGTGAAAAGAATTAGCCAGCTCATTGACTGTCTGCTCTAGGCCAAGTGGACAAGTATAACTCACCCAGTTCCTTCATGTTCACTCTAGGTCAAGTGGATAAGCATGACACGGCCAGTCCTTTGATTGTCAGTTTTAGGTCAAGTTGACAAGCATGATTGAGCCAGTCCCTTGACTATTTATTCCAGGTCAAGTGGACAAGCATGATTGAGTCAGTTCCTTAATTTTCTGCTCCAGGTTTAGTGGAACAGAACAGAACAAAGCAAAACTTTTAATAATAAAAATAAATCTCAGGCTACACATAGGTAGCATTTGAGAATACTACAACTGCTACAATATTGAAAGGCCACTTACATATAGAGATACAAATCACATCATAAAGTAACATGTACAATCATAGCAAGACTAAACATTCTGATGTTTGTGAGATCATTTGGGTACGTAAATGTAACATTGTTTTCATAGAGCACAATGTCTCTCATGGAGTGTACAAAAGTTGTAGGAGAAAGAAATTATGTTGTGAAGAATGGAAAATTTATGCTTCCACAGACAGCAGAAAGTTTAAGATATTGTTTTCATTATAACAGTAATAAACTAGGCAAGATTTTGGAGAATTGTGCAACTTTTGGTCCCAAGTAAGTTTTGTAACTTTCCAAAGGTTGGTTGCAGTAATAGAAACATACTCCATTCTTTGCGAAATTTGGGACCAATAACCAAATAATGGTATTTGTCCCCGGTGTAAATTTTATCACAGTATTGTGAATTAAATCCCAAACAGTCATAACAGCTCTGTCACAAGTCCAAATATAGAAGTTTCCAATTGAATTCCAGTGGTATTCCAAGCAAGTTCCAATACTTAAGGTTTTGATGTGCCTGAAGTCTCGGATATGCTAATGCTAATGTGCCAATGGTCTGGAGTGTGGTGATGTGCATAGACTTTTGATGTATCAAAATAATATAATCCAAAAATATCCTGGCACGAATTCATTATAATTCCAAATTAATGTTTCTGTCCACGACTGTTACTGATCAGCACTTTGTATTTGCAGTGAATAATAATTTGAATTAAGGATTCCACCCAATTGAAAAAATTTAACACAATAATAAGACTGATTCTACTTCAGGATGTTTTTTTGCAGTGAATAATAATTTGAATTAACCCTTTACTTCATATAGCATAACTACAAAGTGCAGCATGCTATAAATAGAACACCTGTTACCTATTCGACTCCATAGGCCTGCCTGTTATCTGTTAAGCAATGTAGTGTATGTTACGTTTAACAGCAATTTTAACCATTTGACATTTTTGGTACACATCTATTATGTGTGGAAAAATGTAAGAGTAAAGTCCGATTGTTATAGCTGTGTAATTATTTTTCATGGAAGAATTTTTTTATGTGCTTTAAAATCTTAAGAGAACTCATTCACTGTCATGCCAGTGAGGCCGCATGACCAACTGTAGCTGCCATTTCTTGTACTCGAAATTCACAAGTTTTTCATCTGTGTCTACATCACTAAGTCATCTGAATTTGATAATTTATAAAAACTAATTGCTGCCTACATCAATATCAGAGCCTTTATGTAAGTTATTGAATCTTTCATAGTTGTGATTCTAATCGTGAAAACTTTGTAAGTACTGAAGGAAATCCGTGACTGCCATTTTGGAGAGTGGAGATTATGATGAAGTTACTTTAAATAGCAGATATCGACCAGAGGATAAACATTGACCACGTGATCTGACATAATTGTCATTCACAGAAATGAATGTAGTATCTCATGGGGGGTTTTCCCCAAAGGTGGGGCTATGAAAAACCAGCTTAAAATGGCTGATGTTTACAGCAGGCGTCAAAAGGCGCTTCCATGTGAATGGAGTAGAGGTGTCAAAAGGCGCTTCCATGCGAATGGAGTAGAGGCGTCTAAGGGCGCTTGCATGAGGTAAAGGGTTAATGATTCCACTCAAGTGAAAAAATTTAACACAACAATAAGACTGATTCTACTTCAGGATGTTAAGGCAAGAATTAGCCATTTTTCAAGTAAACGACATTATAAAAATAACTAAGACAAACAAATACAACCAGGATAAGGGTCAAAAGTTCATTTCTAGAACATTCTAAATTGTCTGACAGCAAGATCAAGTCTATTATTGCGTGCGTGTGTTTTTTATTTTTAATTGAATTTTAAAAATTGAACCATGCATAGTCCAATAGTACAGAATCAGATGATCAATCAGACTTCATTTATAGACAAGAAAAACATTTCAATTGTACATGTGTATTTTTAATTATTTAACATGATAATAAACATTGTAATTGAAACTGCTTAAGTATTTAAGTTCCTCTGATTCTTGTTCCTGAACTCCTGGATTACAGTATAGTTAATAACACTAGAAACAGCAGAAAAAGGATTTTGTAAATTTCGTTTTCTTCACTTGTGAAAAAAATGCAAATAAATAAAAGTTAAATTCTAGCCCTGAAGGTACGGTTAAAGTTTTAAAAAGATCACTTAGGGAATGACAGCTATAGCTCTATGAATCTTTGAGTTATTTCAAGTAGCAGACAAGGATAGATCACAACCCCATCTTCTGATAATTTTCACTTTTAATCATTGCCAAATTACCACTAATGTTCTGCCAGAGAATGATGGCAAAAAATGGAGTGGTATTTTGTTGCCGTTGCTATGAATACATTTTGTACCTTTTAAAACATCTGCTTTTAGAGATATGACAAAAATATTTCAATTTAAATGCATTTTGTACTTGAAACTTTTTGTTGCAAAATCTCAACCAGTCTTATCAGCAAACCATTAGACTCTCCATGCATCTAGCTCCGACTGTCGCCTGCTCAAGTGCCAATTCCAATAATGTTCATTGCTATTTCATTCAAATAAAATGTGGGAATTTATATGATGTGAATAATGTCTGTCAACTGTCGTTCATTTGGAAATTAACAGTAGACAGAACAGTATATCCTGATCCATGAGAAAACTGTGACAGCAGATCTGGTTCTATGTTGTTTTCAGCTGGATGTATGTTTAATACACTAATAAATACTGTATTTAAAAGTGGAACTCTTTACACCAGGCATTTACTGTTTTAAAGTACTCTTAAAATAAAACTAAAACAAAATCTATGAATAATGACAATGAAAATGACAATGATGAAATTCTTAATTCTGTAATTATTCAGACAGAAATTATCAACTGTTTTAAAAGTCTTAGGAATAAACAAAACATGAATGTGTAAAATATAAAAATAATATCTTTATCCACTGGTCTGATTTTGGGTGCTTGGCATGAAGAAATTATTAGACCAGTATATAGGTGGACAGGTGACCCAAGCTCACCTGAAAATAATAGAACTATCATGATTTTGAGCTGCTTTAGTAAACTTTTTGAGTTTCTTCTTGAAAAAGGAGATGACATGAGATTTTTATGATGTTCATAATGATCCTTCAAAGGTGAAATCATGAACCAAACCAGATTCAGGCCATGCTATTCAACTATAGATCATATATTCTAACTTTACGCTTTTACTGAAATATTAAAAACTTGCCAGATGAAATTATTTTGTGCTTTTACTCATTTTAGTAGTGCTTCTGACAATGTTTGGAGGATAGGGCTGCAGATGAAGCTATTAGATAACTATGACAATGGAAAAATAGTAAAAATAATGTATCCAATGTATCATAAAATCAAATCTTGTGTCAGGTATGCAGGAGAGGTCCCTGCTTTCTTTCAGTGTAGTTTATTTATCACGAGTCCAAATGACTTAGAAACTATGCTAGAAAATGAGTGTACTAGTGTACAGTTGTTTTTATATAGCTTTATGCTGATGACACTGTAATGTTTGGTTCTGACAACAGATCTTTCCGACATAATTTAAATGTTTTTTTTAATGAATACTTGGAGCCATGGAAATTGAGTATCAATTTAGTAAAGACAAAGATTTTAAATTTTAGCATGCACAAAGATGATAAATATTGATTTACAACTGGCAATAACCTAAAAGATGCTGAATTTAAATATTTAAGTTATATTTTTGTTCTAAAAATTGTATGTTTGTTAAGTCAATTAAATACAACACTGATTAAGCTAGAATGGCTGTGCATTTACTTTACTGAAAAATCAGATACTTCGATCTTCATACAGACCTGCAATTACATCTTTTTGATCATGCTCTATTGCCCAATTTACTATATGGGTGTAATGTAATAGGATTCAAAAGTACCACAATAATTTAAAATATGGATATCAAATTTTTATGAGATGCTCAGAGGAAAATCACTCCCACTTACATTTTTATTCAAAACCAGGAAGGAAACCTATCTATATAATTATCATATCCCAAATGAAAGGAAGTAGTATAAAACTATGGATTTTGCCTTTTTATTACCCTTTGTGGCCTTTCCACCCACCCCTACCTCTACCCCCCCATGACAATTTAGCCCCACATGTGAAGGATGCCAGTTGACCACTTTTAATTTTGTCCACAAGGGTGCAAGCACCCCAAGCACACATGTGGCATAAGTGAACCAGTCGGGGGGGGGGGGGGGGGGGCAGGTAGAGTCTTGTCCAAATGGAAGTGCCCTGAAGGGTTTCCAAAAAAGGGTGAAACACCAGCCTTTGACATTATTCTTCTTCTGTGATTGTAGAAATGAAATCCCTCAGAGTGTACTTATTCAGGCAAGCATATGGTACTGATCATAAAAACACAATGAATAAATCTACTGCATACAGACAGGCTTGTATTACTATATCAACAAAAAGCTCTGTATTGATTTTTCTCCGCTGCTACGTATGCAATACCTCTATATCATGATTTTTGTACTGACAAAGAGAGAAATATTAAAGAAATATGTGGTGCTTTATATACCAATGTGAGTGGTAGCCAGGCCATTGACTCTCAAAGTATAATGAAGGAATTTTTGGAAGTCCTTAACAGTGGCATAAACCTGCCAAATGACTGGAATATGAAAAATATGACAGATAAACTATGACTGCTGCATCGTTTGAATGATTCATATTGGTTTATCAAAGAAGCATAGAAGATGTTGCATCCATTCTCTGAAACAAATTCAAGACACACTGTTAAGTTGGTTAATTTGGGAGTGACTCAGCAACTGCATCTCAAGTGAGTGACATTTTTGATGAGGTCAGTGATGAAGGAATTCAAGAGCAGGCTAATTAAACAAATGCTTTTTTTAAACAAATGGCATCCAAAGTCACTTCTCTTCAGTAGATTTATGGAAGGTATTATGAGGATGCAATAGAGGAGAGATGCAAAAATCAACAAAAAATTTCTGACACTACTGCCAAAATCAATGAGGCAAAAAGTATCAAAGAAATTTACAAGTGCTCCAGGACATTTAATGTCATTTGATTTCAATGTACAGAGTTTGGCTGCACTTGAGTTGGTGCAGCACTCTGTCATGACTGGTATATTCGAACATGTTTGGGCTGATGAGGTACTGGAATTGAACATATTAGGATTTGTAAATGACTTTGATGACACCAATGACAATAACAAGTTATTTTATGAGAAAGTATATTCTTAAATTTCGAGTTACCAGAGTCACATAATGGACTCTGTAAGGGTCATTATCCACCTAGCCTTGAACTTCATGTACCACCTGATCCAGGGGAAGAAATAAAAAAGCAGCAATCAGTCAATTGAAATGTGGGGCCCCGAGTGGCTGAGTGGACTAAAGCACTCTCCGTTATGGATCACTGCCATCTCACCTCTGTCCATGTGGGTTCGAGTCTCGGATTCGGCCAATGTGGGTATGTGAGAAAGCTTGCCAGCAGCTTCTCATGGGTCAGTGGTTCTTTCCGGGGGTTTTACCGGGTTCTTCCGACACCATTAATACTGGCCGCCATGTATAGCCTATTGTGTGCTCAAAAATGGCATTAAACCCAACAACAACAACAGAAATGTAGCAGTGTTTCTGCCAATCAGATAAAACTCGGAAGCTCCATTGTATTGGGATGCAACAAATGCAAAGCTGTCTGCTTTGGACAATACAAACTCTTTGGAAGAACATGCCATTATGAGTACTGTACATGCAGGTGTTACATGATGGCCCAGGTGCACGACCCTGCCTTAAATGTGACATCAGGGTCAAATCACATAATCAACTTTGCTGTTCACGAGTACTATGAAGCATGCTGAAACAAATCAAATTCACAAACACCTGTGGCTGCACAAGCACAGACAGACATAATAAAACAGAAATAAATGAAATAATAACCAGGACTGAAGCAGAATATACATACTAAAATGTATTAGAAAGGAAGACATACTTTAATTATCGAGACACATATTTGTACTGAATCCACCACCATCAGTTGCCACTGCAAAAACAACAATAACAATTACAAATAAAACAACAGTACAACAATGGATATGATTCCTGGATTCATAGTGGCGTTACGAAACGTTGGTCATGCTGGAGGGAAAGCAGGCAGTGTTGGTTCTTATTTGGTTATGCCACTTAGTGGTGAGAGTGATGGATTTAAAAATGATACTATATGGATCACAGTGGTGCTCATGTAATCCTGAATTGCAAAGACAGCATACCATCAGTGATTAAATTGGCAGAGGCACTGAAAAGATTCTTGAAACACTGGAGAAATATAATAATACAGGATCAGGATGAAGTCATAAAAGATGTGCACAAGTCAGGGTCCATCTTCCACTGTATCAGCTGTTTTGTGGATCCAGTTACATACCAACACCAGACTGGGTACTGCCAAGGTCACTTATAAGTATAAAAATATGTTGAGATGTTTTGAATAGGCAATTTTATCGGCATTATATTTGGGCAGAGATAACTAAGACCTGCCTTGAAAATATCAGCAACACCTGGGTGAACTAAACTTTGGTGATATCAAATTTCATGAGCAGGTTACTAAAGCCACACAAAACAAATCTGAAACAATTAATCCACGTATCACTGTTAATGCAAACTCAGATTGATTTGTTGTTGCTCAGTGTAATGAAAAAAACAAAATCAGAATCAGAATTGATATCACAATATGTATGGATAAAAAAATGACAGAGTAAGAACATGGGAAAGAAATATCCATGCGCACATTGTATGCATGTATTTACCGCACAAGAACTGCTCACCAGTCATGACTTTTAATGTGGTGGTATCAGTGAAAAACCACAATGAACAATTATGCCAAATCCTGGTAAAAACACTGTCACATTTAATGCAGTTCAACGAAAGATAAAGTCCCATATATTATCCATGAAGATTTTGAATGCCTGATTGTTTCAGTAGAAAACTCTGTACCCTGCACTGTAAACAAAGACACAAATGCATCCAATATTGATCATACAGTGCAAGTCACTGAACAAACCCCATGTGGGTTTTGTTATGTAGTAGTTCAATGTGATAGAATAACAAAGCTGCTAGTCCTTTATCATACCCAGAGTGTTAGTACATAAAACAGAGTTGAGGTATTTCTCAGATCAAATGAAGTTATGGCAAAACGGATTCAGCAACAGCTCTATTCACCAGCACAAATAATTATGATGGATGGTAACATTTGTGAGATTTCTGCAGCCACTCACTGCTTGATTTGTGAAAAAGAAGAGCAAAGCCCACCCTACGATGAAACTAAAAGTCCCAGTTCCAAAGTTCGTGATCATTGTCACTTCACTGGTGTGTACAGAGGTGCTGCATACAATGCATGCAATTTGCACCTGAGAATTTACCCCAACAAAACGAAAATCCCTGTGTGGTATGATGGCCATTTATAATAATGCAAGCAGTAGCCAGAGCATCAAAATCACCATTAAGCATGATCCCCAACAACATGCAAAAATACATGATGTTTCGGCTGGGATAATTGCCATTTACAGCTTCATAATAGTTCATGATTTTTGTGTGGACAAGTTAGTGAACAATCTGATGGCTAAAAATTTCAAAATCACTTGTCAATAATGTCGAACCAATACAGACCTGCTGATGAAAAAAGGTGTGTATCCATATGAGTACATGAACAACTGGAACAAATCTGATGAAACTCAGTTGTCACCAATCAAAGCATTTTATTGATTATTATCATGTGAAGGTATCTCAGAAGAAAATTATTATCAGTGATTATCTTGGTCTGTATCTGCACACAGACGTGTTGTTGCTCACTAATGTGTTTTGAGAAATTTCATGATACTGCCATGCACATGTACAAGCTCTATCTTATGTATTACTTCTTGTCACCGTGTATGGGTGTGGATGAATCCAACAGTTACATTATGTATCAAGATCCAAATAACTATTATGGATGGGCAATGATGCAACTAATTCTGGTTGATGGATTTTTTGGATTCTACACACACTGATCTACAAAAATATGTGCATGATCACATCATGAACAGTGATCATGGATACAGTTCTGGAATTGATCTGGAATATTCCAATCATTTACATGATGCACAAAATTATTATTCTCTGGCACCATAAACACTGTCAGTACCAAATACATGGTTTTCCCCATATCAGTGCTTGATAATTAATGAAGCTGGTCTCATATATACTGAATGCACCAAACTGGTACCAAATCATGGACCAAACACATTATGTATTACACATTCAAAATCTGCAGATGTACTTGTGATTGGGTATGCATGTAACCAAAGTCCATTGAGTGCTCAGATTATGTCAGCAATCTTGGATGGCACATTCAGATGAATACTGACCTATGCATAAAGGCCATCAAACTCATGAATAATGCCCTGTTTGGGAAAACAATTGAGAATCTGCACAAAGGAATCTGAGTCAAACTTGCCTGTGATAGTGAGCAAGACAAACTTCGAAGGCATAATGCAGACCCAGCCTTTGAATCCATAAAAATATTTGATGGTGGACTTATTGCCATTAAAAGTATAAAAAAAAATTAAAAAATAACCCTAACAAAACAAAACTATGTTGGTTTGTCTGTGCTGGACTTGTCAAAACTGCTCATGTACAAAGTTTAACATGACAAGATCAAACCATTTTATCAGGATTGGGTACAGATACTGTACACTGACACTGACTCTTTGCTGATAAAAATCATCACCTACGATGTGTATGTGGATGTGGCACAACCAAGTTTGATCAGTGAATTTGAACTTGCCAACCACCTTTTTATTGGTATTACTAAACAGTGGATGTTCTTTCGGATACTCACAGGTATCAAAGATGAATCCTTGGGTAAACCAATCAACTGCAACCTAAAATGTACAAAGTCAGTTCCTGTGCTGATCATTGGCCTTGCTGGACCAGGTAAAACTCAACTATTGATGAATATGGTTAACCTGGGATCAGTTGTATGTGACTGCACCAACAGCTGATGACCAACCATGTTGTGAGGTTTTAAAAGATGTTTAAAAAAGAGTTGAATAACAAAAGATCATTGAGAAGTGGTAACAACACTTCCATTGAAGTCTTTTCCATCATTGATGAAGCCTCTACCATTAGTGATTTAGATGCAAACAAAAACAATCCTGTGGTACATGATGATGTCATGCTTGAAAACCAAGTCAATTCTGCACAGATATTTTCATGAACCATGACAAAAAGATGAATAACATCTATCTGAATCAACAATATGACCATGTAACTAAAGTGATTTGTGACAACTGTAACATGCTGATATTTCATGGTATTGACATGCATGGTCTTGGAAATATTCTTTAGACTTGGTGTACCACTGACCACATGTGGGATGAATTTTGTTACATGTTTACAAGGATCACAAAGGACCCATATAGCTTTCTCACCACTGATTCAACTGGAACTTGTCAGAGTAAATACTGTGTGTCTCAAGTGGATGCGCCAATTTAGCAATAAAAACACAATTATATAAAAAATGTCTGGCAGTGATATCATAGAAGAATATGTGATGTTATAAAGCTGCTCAAAATGTGATAGAAGACCACAAGAGAGTCAAAGATATGTTACAGTAATGACAAACTTCACAAGACCTTACAGCAGGGTTCTGAACAAACATTTGCACCTCTTATTAAACCCAAAAATGAAATTGCAGAACATGCTGTGGATATTAAAAATGCTACAAAGACCATGGAACAAGTAGCAGTGCTCATGGGAACAGAAGAAGTACCTGGTTCAGTTAATAAGATAGCTAAACACACCAAGGATATAAGAAAAAGGCCATAAGACCAACTGCATAGATGATTACATGTTTGCCAGAGATGGTTGCTGAAGTCAAAGAAAGTGGTGGTGAGCTTAAAGAGGGATGCATCAAAGAACCACTTTCTCTACCACCCTGATACCAATGATGGAAACACTGAAACAAAATTTTAATAAAAAGGTTTCCAGTAGTTCTTTGAAGAGCCCATTCATGTAAGTTTGTATGTGTCTCCAAACTGGAAAAATGTAGTGATTAAAGCACCATCAGAGAAAATAAAAAAGACATGAGCCAAATGGGTATACAGAGAACTTACTGGGTCCAAAACAGCCTCTGGAGAAATATAATGACATACCCAATGTAGCTAAATTTGGAAGCCTTGATGAAGCAAAGTATATGATGGATGCTTTTATGAGAAACAGAAAAGAATCAATTTCTTGTGTTTTTTACAACTGAAACTGAGAAAGAGGAATGTATGGATTAAACAGCTGCACTTCACCCAAAATGTAAGCCTCCGCCAGTAAAAGTTACATGAAAAAAACAAGAACAACTCACACCTGCACCTGAATCTCCTGCACTGGAAAAACTGAATGGATAGATGAGCATTTTTAAATGTTGGCATAGGAACTGATATCAAGACAAACAACCCCAAAATAAGGAGAAGACCTTGGTGGATTGTGTCACACTAACAATCTTGCTGATTGATTGGAAATACTTGTGGGATCAGTTAGTGTGGGCAACACTGCACCTAAGTCATCAATGAAGTTACATCAATTTGTCAGTGATTGCTTACCAATGATCTTATGGACAGAGACATGTATCATCTGCTGATGCATGGACTTGTTAAAGATATTCATGATGTATACAACACCAATAATGAGTTCTAAAATGAATGAGACAGTGTGTATCTATGCATCAGTGCAACAGGTTGTTTTAAATACAACTCAGTGTTACTTTAATGATCACCATCTTATCCACAACAGCTGAATTCAGTGTAACCTTATCTGCACCTGTGACCAGTGGTTAATCACGCACACTTGAGATCACACTTGCTTCATTGTGAGTGTGTTACAGTTGGCCTAATATTCGATCCCAAAGATTTCATGGTCTGCCTGTGAATAACTCATTTGTGTTTTCAGCAGATGCTGCATGAACTGGTATACTACTGAACTTTCCTCTTGCATGTACGACATAAAATCATTCAATGAAGAATCAATTTGGTAACCAGTAAAGACTCCAAAATTTCTATACATGCTCATGAGCCCACACTCAGTTCTAAGACTCCAAAATTTCTATACATGCTCAGGAGCCCACACTTAGTTCTGTCATTGCAATAAAAATCTTAACTGTATGCGGTTGACACTGTATGGTTGTTAGTAAGATCCGTTTTAGGTTGGTTTGACAACATTCCAGGTGATGAGCAATTTTTATGAATGAGAGAGACATCATGTCAGCCTGACATTGTGAGAATGATTTCAACAACCTGGGTTAATTTAAATCATGATTCCATCAGTGGGCATTATGAAAGCACGTCTGAAATGACAGGCATACTTGTTCAGGGTTGTATAGTGTTGGGTTTCCACCAAACAGAGAACCATCCTGGTCACTTTGAGGCTGAATATGGCGACTAGTTACATAAGCATGATTTAAAAGCAATCACCAGAATCAATGCTGGATGCAATTAATATAGTAATTAATGAAGCCATTCGGCAAGGATTGTCAGATTCAACAATACAAATGTGGCAATGTGGACTGGATCTGGAAAGTAAGTGGAATTAAAGAAAATCAATCATGTGTAAGTGGAAACTAGAAGATTTGCCATGGCTCAGTTCAAAGATGTATTTGACTTAGCATTGGATATGGGAGTGCCTGTATCAGTAGACTGAAGTAAGAGAGATATTCAGTATTACTAAAATCCGGCTAGGGATCCCAATTAATTAAAAATACAATTACAAGTGAAGACACATCTAGGCTTTTACTTCCATGTGAGGCATTCTAGGAAGTTGAGGGAAAACTTAAACAGGCTGATGATGCTGATTACCATGCCAAGGTGGATTTATTAATAATGGCATCATGGCATTGTTCAACAGAGCATGTAATTCCATTGATGGAAAGGAAATCTAGTCAATTTTGGACAGCATTGACATGGCCATGATGATTCTTGGGCTCGCCAGATGCAGCAATGATTACACGAGAACTGCTGGCCCAACAACAATCTTTATGAAAGCTGTAACTAATAATACAAATCGTAGACAGTATACAATCAGGTGACCTTAAAAACATATTGCTGCTAATGATGATGCAGATGTAGAAGTGGTAGTCATTAGCAACAACCCAAATTTCAGCCTTGGATTTGAACTGTATTGATCACAACTCACTGGTGATTTACTGAGGTTTTCATGTGCAATTCCCCTCAGTCATGTCTTTGGATTTTGCAGAGAAGTTTGCAAGATTATATTTGGAGCTAAACACACTATCACTCTGTTTCATAAGAACAACTTCAGTGATGCAGTTTGGTGTGTATGTGGTGCTGATGGTAAAGCTGTATTAGAAACATTATGCCTGTGTTATCCTCTGAACTTTAGCAGAACAGCAAACTCTAGCAAAACTGCCAAACGCTACAACAACACAAAGAAGAAAGAAAGAGGGTAACACAGAATGAAGAAGGAGTAAAGAAGAAAATGGACATCGACTTTCAAATTGCCAATTTATATGAGGTTCTTCCTTTGGCTACTGAAGACCTCTTTCGATAAAAGCTCTATCCCCACAACCCTAACTCGATCCTTTGTATACCACCACAAAAGTGAAAGCTGAAAGTAAACACAGTGTGACCCAAACATGTACAGGGTGCCTGACACCCAGCTGATTGACAACATTTCAGAAAATCAAAAGTACACCAAGTACACCAAATTCCAACTTTAATTAAAAATAGTAATGAAATTACACAATTCAAAGGATTAGGAAAATTACACAAGTGGCTTACACACCATTTGAACAGATTTCTGTCCACTAGTACAACTGGACTTGATTTGATCTTATGCGCTTTGCCATTTCTGGGCGTACAGCTTTCCTGTGGCGTTTCTATCCCACAGGCTCCTTGTCTCCTTTCCTTGGCCGGACATGTTCATGAATTAAAAAGTGCGACATTTGCACATAAAAGTGGGACTGTAGTGGCTCCGTTCCTACAGTCCCACTCAACTGAAAATCTCAACCTTCGAGACTTAACCAGTCGCGAAAGCACTAGTTGCATAGGCGACTTAAATCCTTTAATTGATTGACTGACTGGGAACCAATTGAACATTGTAATTTCTCACACATCAGCCAGATGCCCACCCACCAACTGCTATTGTGGGACAATTTACTTGGCAAACAAGTACCCAACTTGGCCTTACTGCACCAAAACGTGTTTGTGGCATTTCAAAATGATGTACTTCAAGATAAATAGTCAAATCCAAAATAAAATGGCATTTGACACCTTGGTAGTGACTAAAGTTTAGTTGTGGCCTAATGGTCACCAGAAACCTTCTGAAGAAATCTGGCTTAACTAGCCAGAAGTCACTTCTCATATTGCACATGCATATCACAATGTATGGGTTATACACTGACCGACATCAAAACATCAACACTGGTCTGCATATTTTCCAAGACTTTTGTATGTTGTGCCGATATATTACTTTTCATTGGAAAAGTGACTGATATGCATTTTCTTGCATGTGCAGCTCCTGGTGGTGCTAATACAAATGTTACGCTGTGATACTTTCTGACAAGACTCTGTTGGTGGAAGGTGCTGGTGGCTGAATAAGGGTCATCAATGCACCTGTGGAAAATTCATAGAATTTATAATTAAACCTGTTATGTATTTTAATGTCCTGTCATGAAGTGAATGTCAGTCTTACTAAATTATAAACTTGCAGAAACACAAAACACAATAAAACACAATTGTGGGGTCACTCTGAAACTTTCTCCAGCAAAATTAACTGCAAATGTAGTCTTGTGGCTGACCCAAACACATCTCACTCAGATTAATGCAGCCAAACACAATAACATCTCAGAAACATTAAAATTATCCAAGATGATACAGATGCAAAAGATAGTCAGAATATTTCCATTCCTTGCAGCCATTCCAGTGTTGCTGACAGCAGCTCCAGTGTTAGCAAAACCTGCAACATTAGGGGCTGTCAGAACTGCATCAGGGGCTGTCAGAACTGCATTAGGGGCTGTAAGAACTGCATCAGAGGCTGTCAGAACTGCATCAAGAAAGGCAGCTGGAGGAAAAGCCTCTCATGGCCATGTAAATAAAGGAAGAGACTTTTGATTACCAATCATGAGGCAGAGGTCTTCAATTACCCAGTCTCAAGAAGGTCATGCTGTCCACTGACCAATCTTGATTTACTCACAATGGCCAAATCAATCAAATATTTTTGTGGTGTTTTATGCAAAATGAACTTGTCTTGATGGTGCCATGCACATGTGAAACTGAAATCATCAAATTGGATTCATCAACAGGCCCTGCACTCACTGGGTTGCATACACTGTATACCTCAACATAGTTTGTAATTTGAGTTATATCAACTTGCATCACCAGTTCAAATGAATAATTATTTATCCAAGCATGGCAAACAACTGCTGTTTTATTTGACTATATGAATGCAAACTCCATTGGATAGTCCCATAAGCAGTTATCTTGTCACTGATGCATTGTATGCACTGAAGCATTCACCAACATGTCAAGCACTTAATGATTTCACATGAAAGTACATTTAATATTATGCAAAAATGTTTGCTAACATTTATAGACATTATTCTGCCTAGTTGGATCTGAGCCGATCTGCAACTAAGGCAGATGTGTCATGCTGTTATCGGTGTCGATCCAGGTGAACCTGTGATTTTTGAAGATCAAACTAGTAAACTTTAAATGTCTAAGATACTACTGTCAAGTTGAACGGTGACTTTGTGGTAAAAAATCTCAATGAGCTCACTGACAACGTGGAATCAGAGATTCTGGTGTGTCAACTGCATTTATATATAAAAACTGTTGATACATCTAATACTGCCATAAGATAATACGTGCAAGAAGAAATTGCACTTGTGTCCATACCACATGTGGCAACATTTTGGAGCACAATTTTGAGAGTATCAATCAAAGAAGGAGAAAATCCAACTGAAATGACAACTTTAGAAAACAGACGACTTAATTTATCTTGATGGAAATAGTCTGACAGACCTAAAAGTCCCATCTTAAAGGTGAGTCTGGTCAAATGGGAATGTTCATAAATAGCAAGCAGCATTTTGGTACTGATTATGTACCATAAATATCATGAATTACCAGGCTGGACAGCATTCAAATAGAATTGTACACTGTTGTATTATCAAAATCATTACTTGCTGGACATGAAATTCAGTCAGAAGCACTCAGTGTTTATCCTGATGGGTTCTTAACCATCTTTGGTGTTTGTGTTTAAGATTGGATTTTATAATATTGATAAAATCCAGTGTTATCCAAAAATGGTGATGTGGATGCGGAATGAACCACTGGGATGTTGGGCCAACTGGCAGCGAATGTTAATACTGATAACAATTTTGATCCACTTCTCAAGGAATATTTGGGCCACAGTGGTGTTACCAAACCCTTGTATGAACTGTCATAAAATCTTGTTACGGGTCAAAAAGAAATTATCATCTGGAATCACCCTGATGTAGCACTAGCAACTTGAGGTCAGCTTGGAATCATCATACATGCATGTGAAAACCTCAAGCATTAACTCCAGGACTGTTTGTACAATGGCGACGTAGTATTCACTAATGTATCCATCCTCATTACATTCAGCAATAAATATTTTACTCCAACTGACAAAAAAAAAAAATCTTGACTTTCACTCAACAAGGATGCACTTGTTCACATAACAGTCATTGGGCAAAGACAATCGTTAAATGTAAAAGGTGCTGGCATAATTAGTGTTTTTGCAGGTGAAAAGGGCACTAAACAACTAGATCACATTTTAACAGGAAATTTAAATATTTCAGAGGCTGATATTTTCTGTAATTGTATTACAGTTGTACCATTAAAAAGGGGCAGTTTGTTAGAGGTGCTTCTGTGTATTGCACCTCCATGTGATGATGAGACCAGGCACGGTCTGCCTGTCATGCAAATAAAAAAGGTAATTGTATTATTAATACAAACTATGATGGATCCTCAATCTTACTTGAAACAATAACCAAACCAGAACAACTGCAAAATGAAATTACCAAGAGAATTATGCTGTTCATAAAATACAAACATGCTTGTTCGATTGTACATGCTATTTGTGGTCTTGCTGCAGCAGCTACTGTTGGTCTTGGTGTGACTGGAATCACAACAACATCAATTGGTATTATTGCTGGAGCTGTATCAATAGTAACTGTCTTTGATGGTATTAGCATATTAATTTTGATGCAACTGCATTTATGAGTACACATCTATTCCAAATTGTTAGCAGCTGCACAGAGCAGTCTCAGTATGATTAGTGAATTATATTCAGTGGCTAGTGAGATAAAATAATCAGTGTGGCTAAGTTTGAGACTTAAGGCAGAAATGGAAAAATCATTGACAGTTAAGAGAACAAATAAGAAACAGAAAAGAGAAAATGAAATTATAAAAAAACTTAATGCAGAGAACTGGTTTATCGATCAAAACAGCATCTGCCATTATGAGTTGCCAAGCAGTATCAATTGGTACCAGCTCCAAGTACTGGTAGTATCAAAAGCTGGGGTTTTGTCCATAAAGGAGTTCTTGGGACACTAATAATCCATACGAGACTCTACCCGATAACTGTTTCACATGTGTGCAAAATTAAAAGTGATAAACATGCATTGGTCACATATGGGCTAAATATGCCATGAGAGTAGAGTTGAGGCCTGTGGGGCAAAAAGCCAACTTTCATACTACTGAATTCATTTTAAACCCTTCTCATTCTAAAGTTCATGTTTCCCACCATGCTACAATTTTATTGCCATAAATATACAGTGCAGCTGTTATTTTTGTCTGGAATTTATTTCCCCAATATATGTTATCAGTCTTTTAACAAAAATATGAAAACTTCTTATGTGAAAGAAATGTTGGGAACATACAGTTCTTTCATATCAGAGGGCAGTTTGATTATGTTATTTGGGATTTGGATGCATTTACATCTATTGAAATAATAAGTAGATAATAAAGAATAACATCCAAAGGAAGCAATGCCATAAATACCATAAAAATATTGAAAGCTCAGAACTGCAAAAAAATTTCACCTTGGAAAATAACCTGCCAAACAGTATATTTTAAATGATGAATTATGCAGTATGCTATGTCTCGCCTGCTCCACAAAGGCATATTTCAAATATATATACAAAGCAAAGTCACTGCATCATGAAACATGTTCCTATCACCTTCTTTAGCCTGTAATGAGCACTACCTTCCATGATAAATACACACATTAAGTTTCATGACTGTACATGATATAGTTGCCACTACTTTCCATGATAAATACACACATTAAGTTTCATGACTGTACATGATATAGTTGCCACTACTTTCCATGATAAATACACACATTAAGTTTCATGACTGTACATGATATAGTTGCCACTACTTTCCATGATAAATACACAGATTAAGTTTCATGACTGTACATGATATAGTTGCCACTACTTTCCATGATAAATACACACATTAAGTTTCATGACTGTACATGATATAGTTTCCACTACCTTCCATGATAAATACACACATTAAATTTCATGACTAGACTGTACATGATATAGTTTCCATAGAAACTTTAAGCTAAATTCAACAAGAGTCACTTGATGAGACTGATGCTCAACTGGCCAAACACAAGTTCCAGGAATTCAAGATTCAGGAGAAGTAGCAATAACAAACCTGCACTAACAGACACAAGGATCATAGACAACAGGCCATAAGTTCTTCTGGTCAATGGCTAGTGAAGCTGGAAACTTAACAATAACAATGCTGCTAAGAAAGTGATATTTATGTCTTGCTGATGCGGGCAAGTCAAAGTGAACCTAGACAGTTTCCTCCCAAAATATGTGAACAAGTTCCAAGCAGGGATTGAAAGCCTACATTTGTGCTATCAAGTTCAAAAAGGCACAGATTCCAAAATGTAATTTATCAACTAGGCTGAAATTCTGTTTATAATGTTTGAGATTTAGTTTGCAGCAATGGAGAGATTTATATATTGCATGATGACATACAAAACAGCACAAATTTATCTTACCAGACGAGACAAATTTTTGGCACAGATTTTGTGATTAATCTGAGTTTAATTTATCAGTAATCATACAGAGCTAAAGTGTACAAATGTGGATGCATCTAACAGTCAGACTTCTCTTTATCATCAGCATTTATCGCATAGGAACACTACTCAGAAATTGTTGCACTGTTGCTTTGACAGCAATCAGCAAAATGTAAATCCATACTGCATCTAATCCCATCAGAACTTATTGCAGTGTGTTTAAACTTTATGGTCTTAAAATAGGTAACAACAAAGAGCAAAATGAACTAGTTTTGTATAATTGAAAATATAATTTATTTCCTAAAATACAAAATGAGAGAATTAAAAATAACTTACAGTATGGTGAATGAAATCCTAAAGTCCTAAATGCTCTATCAATTCCAAAAGGTATTCTGAATGAATGATGGTCAGTAATGTACTGATGTATCAACAGCAGAGAAGAATCACTATGATATAATCCCAAAATGTCTTTAAATGAATTTACAGTAATAAAATGACAGCTATTAAGTCCAAATGTCTTTGAATCAATTCACAGCAATCAAGTGACAGCTATTAAGTTTAAAAATGTCTTTGAATGAATTCACAGTAATCAAATGACAGCTGTTAAGTCCAAATGTCTTTGAATAAATTCACAGTAATCAAATGACAGCTGTTAGGTCCAAATGTCTTTGAATAAATTCACAGTAATCAAATGACAGCTGTTAGGTCCAAATGTCTTTGAATGAATTCACAGTAATCAAATGACAGCTATTAGGTCCAAATGTCTTTGAATGAATTCACAGTATTTCTGTGATAGCTATTAAGTCCAAACATCTTTGAATGAATTCACAGTAATCAGGTAATAGCAATTAGGTTCAAATGTCTTTGAATGAATTCTCAGTAACCAAGTAACAGCTATTAAGTCCAAATATCTTTGAATGAATTCACAGTAATCAAATGACACTATTAGGTCCAAATGTCTTTGAATGAACTCACAGTAATTCTGTGACAGCTAGTAAGTCCAAATGTCTTTGAATGAATTCACAGTAATCAAGTGACAGCTATGAAGTCCAAATGTCTCAATTCACATTATCTGTGACAGCTATTAAGTACAAATGTCTTTAACAGATTAACCCCTGATGATAAGTTTACATGGCAGGAGGTAGTAGCCTACTGCTGAGCTCTGTAGCGTCAAGGTCATGTATGATACACTAAAGTGGGTGGTATTATAGAAAGGCAGAGAGAAGTAGCTCTACAATTATACCAAATAATCTGGAAGTTCTAGTTGCATTACAAAATACAGAGGAAAAAATCTCATTTTTTGGACCCGATTTTTTCCAACCAAAATTAAATTCCCCTGTGGTCAGAATTTGATTTTGTGTCTGGATTTTAGACTTTTTGGTCTCAGATCTATGGCAGACCATTATAAGCTGCAAACAGACAGATGAATCTTTCCAAAAAGTAGGATAAGATGGGCATTTGGAATAAAGCGTGGTCTCAATACGAAAATAATGGGTCAGTTAAGATAAAAATAAATAAAAAAAGAACTCCAACTTTTACCCTTCTGCTCATGTGTGAGCCAAATAACCAAGGAAAAACAATGTTTCTAACACAACTAGGTATTAAGTTATTGGAAAATCACATGGAAGTTGATGTATTAGGATGTATTCAGAAATAGCTTTCAAAATGTGTTTCCTACTTGAATTTCAGGCGAAAACGACAAAAACCTCAAGGGGTTAATGTGTTAATGGGTACATTTTGATGACATCACCAAATTTGAATATTCCTTGCATATTTAACCACTTGTGCATCAACATTGCACATAAATTACAAATTTAGCCATTCCTAAAAAATCTCTGTTATCACATTAACCCCTGGCAACGAGTTTACATGGCAGGAGGTAGTAGCCTACTGCTGAGCTCTGTAGTGTCAAGGTCATGTAAGATACACTAAAGTGGGTGGTATTATAGAAAGTTAGACAGATGTAGCTCTACAATGATACCAAATAATCTGGAAGTTCTAGTTGCACTTCAAAATACAGAGCGAAAAACCTCATTTTTTGGACCTGATTTTGTTCCACCCAAAATTCGCCCATGGTCGGAATCCGATTTTGTGTCCAGATTTTAGACTTTTTGGTCTCAGATCTAAGGCAGACCAGTATGAACTGCAAACAGACAGATGAACCTTTGCAAAAAGTAGGATAAGATGGGCATTTGGAATAAAAAGTGGTGTCGATACGAAAATAATGGGTCTGTTAATCTATAAAAATAAAATTAAAAAAAAGAACTCCAACTTTTAACCTTCTGCTCATGCATAAGCCAAATAGCCAATTAAAAATGATGTTTCTAACACAACTAGGCATTAGGTTATTGTACTGGAAAATCATCTGGAAGTTGATGTATTAGGACGTGTTCAGAAATAGCTTTCAAAACTTGAATTTCAGGCGAAAATGACAAAAACCTCAAGGGGTTAATATGTTGAATGAATTCATAGCAGATCTGCGACAGCTATTAAGTCCAAATGTCTTTGAATGAATTCACAGTAGATCTGTGACAGCTATTAAGTCCAAATGTCTTTGAATGAATTCACAGCAATCAAGTTACAGCTCTTAAGTCCAAATGTCTTTGAATGAATTCACAGTAGATCTGTGATAGCTATTAAGTCCAAATGTCTTGGAATGAATTCAAAGTATTTCTTTGATAGCTATTATTATTATAAATATTAATTTTGAACACTAGTTCCAACAAATGATTAAATTAATTTGTAACAATACAAGTGAATAACTTCCAAGATTGGTGGTACATGTACTACTAAAAATGCCTAACTGTACATAATAATTGTTATATTTATGATGAATAAGCACTAGAGAGAATGCAATATGATTCTTGAATGAATCATTTTGGCATTACAAAATCACTCTATCAGTGAACAGATCAGCTGTTTTAACAATGACTAATAAGGACTTAGGTCAGCTTGGATTCTCACTAGAATTCATGTCCTTGTCAGATCACATGAAGTTTACTTGTACTAACAGTATGACTCAACTTGGAACTTTTATGAATGAATCTATGCACTAGATACACGACTCCTCTTTAAAGTGCAAATTATGAACATAGGATATCAGTATTACAATCAGGTTCTGGTATTCTTACTCATACAGGTACTGATCACTCTGGTGGCCTAGTGGTTAGCGATTTGACTGAAAAATTGTTAAAGCAATGTTAAAATTCCAAATCACACACACACACACACACAAGGGTACCCTATATACTAGAGGTGCACAGTTTTACCTGTATACCGGTTTACCATGGTATTTGTTCTTCTGGTGGTACATACCACTGTACTATTGACTGTACCAGTAATTTGGTAGTTTATGCCAATAATGAATGTACAGGAATTCCCAAGTAATCTCGTTATCAATTTGTCGATTATAATAATAGTACATTTTCATTTTTCATGACAAAATATATCCAACAATTAGTATTTTGTTTTACAAAAACATTTGTATTTGTAACAAATCAATTTGAATATTACAAATATAATTATATTTATTATCCTTTAATCCCATGTTTGACACATGTCACATGTACCAGCATGGTGGCCTAATGAGATATTGTGAAAGATATGGGAATCATTGTGAAAGATACATGTATTCAGGCTAAATCAAACTCTTGGAAAAATATCAGACTTATAAAAAGTTTACTGTAGGTTTCAGTGTCAGCACTTCATATCTTTTTGATCAACAAGCTCCCTAATATGAGAACAATGTCTTTCACAGGTGTCATTGTTGTTATTGTGGGGTTTAATGCCATTTTTCAGCAAACGATAGGCTATGCATGGCAGCCAGTATTAATGGTGGAGGAAGAACCCGGAAAAACCCCAGGAAGAACCACCAACCCACGAGAAGCTACTGGCAAGCTTTCTCACATATCCACATTGGCTGAATCCTAGACTCGAATGCACACAGACAGAGGTGAGATGGCAGTGATCTGTAATGGAGAGTGCTTTAGACCACTTGGCCACTCGGGGCCCCTTCACAGGTGTCAGCAATGGTGTAAGCTTGATCATTCCTTTTGAAGAAACTGAAAATCTACCAGTGTGAAGAACAATTAGATGGTTTACTTCTTACTTAAGTGAGAGAACACAATATGTTTACATAAATAATGTTCTGTCTGAACCTGGAACAATTAGATATGGAGTACCACAAGGCTCAATTCTAGGTCCATGACTATTTATTTATTAATGACTTACCACTTTTACTAAGAGACTCAATATCATCTACAGATCTCTATGCAGATGAGACAACATTGTCAGACATCCAAAACACAAAGCATGAACTCGAAATTTCTTTACAGAATGCCCTAAACAAACTGGAAAACTGGTGCACATGCAATGGCATGGTGGTAAATACTGGTAAAACTAAAATATTACTTATCTCAACACAGCAAAAAAGGACAAATCTTGATAGTGATGAACTATGTCTGACATGGAAGGATAAAAATTTGCAAATGGTCTGTCATGATAGACTACTTGGTGTTCTGGTAGATATTAACCTCCCATGGACTGAACATATCAAACATAACAGTAAAAAAGTCAATTCAAGTTTATGGCTTCTCAGTAGGATAAGACATTTTCTCCCTGAAAGGCACAGAAAACTATTTTATAACAGTTACATACAACCCTATTTAGACTACTGTAATACAGTATGGGGTAATTCAAATGATAAAAACATAGCAAAGCTGGCACATCTTCAAAAAAGAGCATTAGGGCTAATATCAATCCAGAAAGAAAGCAAGGACAATTAAGCTGGTAAGTTAAAAATATTACCTATTAAAGACCGAATCTGTTTGAGAAAAGCCAAAATAATGTATAGGATATCCTGTAATAGTGCTCCTGAATAATTACAATCACTATTCCAGTATAGGCTACCTGGTAATACTCCCCACCTGCGATCCATGTCTACCAAACAGTATAAAATTCCCAAACCAAATAAGAATTATTTTAAAAAAGTTTCCGATACTCTGGAATACTGTTCTGGAATACTATTCCAGTTGGGATTAGAAATGCCCACTCTATTTCCTTCTTCCAAACCCAGTATATCCAGTGGCTTCAGAGATGCAGCTAAAATAAATAAATTCCTTTGTATGAGGGCCTCAAGGTAGATTAGTTCTTAGCTAATTGTGTTAACCTCTTTAAATAAGGTCATTATTATTATTATTATTATTATTATTATTATTATTCCACTTTAATTACAGTTTTAGATTAAAACTTATACAATAATTAACATGCACATAGTAAATTCCTCTACTATAAGGTACTGGTCATTTCATTTGGGGGCAGAGGGAATGAAATGTTCTTTTGAGCTGTTTTATTTTCTCTTATCTCAAGATAATTATTTTTTTTTGTTCAAATAAAATAACAGATATAACATGGTGTTAATCTGCTATAAATCATAAGAAGATATTTTTTTTTCATCTATAAAGGTGAAAATAAGAAAAAGACATGTCAGACCCCTGTGCCAAAATATTAAATTGTTGGTCTTAATATGATTGTGGTACACCATGGTACATATCACGGTATGTTAAAAAATAGAGTGATACACATTTTTTTGTGGTAACTAGCTCTACCACATAATCACTTAAAAGTTGACTCCAACTACAAATTGCATAGACCCAGATCTGCAGTCACATAATGCACTAGCAGATTTGAGTATATGTAGTCTTTTAGGAGTAATCAATAGAATAACACAAGTCTTTACCTACTGGTGCATTGTGTGATGGCAGATCAGGGTCTGTGTTGTTTGCAGCTGGACCCTAACACATACAGTACTTGAAATCCACCAAGTGATCTGGTTTTGATTCATTGGTAAAGTCAGGGGCTGAACATTTTTCATTTTTGAGCACTGGATCCTGGACTTTAAACCCAATTTAATCTGGTGTAAGGTGGGATTGGATCGAGTAAATACACCAAAAGTGCAATTATGTTAATGAGATATTTAATTCATTTATTAATGCTTATGAATGATAAATGAATCTGACAAGTTACTCATTCACAACAAGTCCAACAATGGATATAACACAATGATGTGCATTGAGTCCAACAATGGATAAATGAAAATGAAATCATTCCTAAAACAGAATTTCAACAATTGAATAACAAACAATTTCATATGTCAATAGACATGATCAGCATATGAAACTTATAAACAAAAATACTGATATACGAGTCACCAGGTATGATCAATGTATGGAATTTACAAACAAATATGACCAATGTATGGTTCATCAACATATATGATGAATGTATCGTTGAGCAGCAGAGGGGGCGAACAGACCGACTTTGGGAGCATCCAAAAACCGAAATAAGGCTTCTAACTAAAAATATTTCGAGCTGAATATTTGCCTGAAATAAATGATTGAGGACTCCGGTTAATTAGAAAACTCGCGAGATTACAAAAAAAATGAACCAACTTGAGGTCATGCGCCCCTCTGCTGCTATAATTAAATCATTATGTTATAATAAAATGGTACATCCAGAATCTCATACTGCAAGGATAGTTCGAGAACGATTAGAAGCAATCAAAAAATTTCTTCCTGTTAGAGATTCATTCAGAAAAAACTACAAGCGCAGCAACAATCACAAGTTGAGTATGAAAAAGACACTGAAAAACTATTTAAACCCGTCACTACAGCTACTGAAAAAGCTTCAGCGGCTGTTGAAAAAATTATATGGGGGGATATTGAGGATGATGAGAAGAAAAAAAAGGGTATTCTTCCAGTATTAGAACAAACTGCAACGCAGACTGAAAAAATAGCAGCGAGAACTAAAACAACAAAAAGGATTTTACGAGACCTTCCAACTGACATAGCTGCAGCTCAACCTCCACCCGTTGGTGAAGAAATACTTGAAGGTATTGGAAAACTTCATACTGAGATAGGTGATATGAAAGATCATGAATTAATAAAACCACAAGAAGAGGAACACGATGAAAGGGAAATGATTATGTTGAGCAATAAATTTACCAAGGGGGGTATCAGATTCATAAAAGAAATTAGGGATATTGAAACGTTATCAAAACTTGCAGCAGAAAGTAAGGATAAAAAAGAACAACTTTTAAAACTCGAATATAGTTCTGCTCATATTAGTAATCACGAAATCTGGTATAAATGGATATATCGTATATATTACAATAAAGATAGAGTTTATTCCAATGATGAGGTATATAATGATTATCACAGAAAAATAGACATGTATCTTGCACAAAAAGAATCAAAAATATCACAATCTCTCAGAACAATAAGTGAGGAAGAAGAAGTATCGCCCTCAAGACTATTTAAGAAAACAACAGAAGAAAGATCACCCTTAAGACTATTTAAGAAAACAACAGAAAAAGGAGCAACGGGAAGTGGTCTGGGAAATAATTTTGTTTGTCCTGATAATATTCTCAATGACATATCACGGTTAGAAGTTCTCATAGGGGGAAAACGTGCTGGAAATAATTCACCAGAAATAACCAGTGAAGCAGCTGATATTTGTCAGCAATTATTTCAAGGTGGTATCATGGATATTGGTGTTTACCGAGAACTTATTGATGAGCTCGTTGATGATTAGTCACCGCGATTAGATAAATGGTAAATAAAATAGGATGATCGTACACAATAATCATCATAAATCCGTATCGGTCAGAACGGTAAACTCACGATTACGGAGATGGACTTGGTGATGTCATTCAGGGATTATTTACAAGGTTAGCCCCAAAAGCAGCGCCTATTGCAAAACAATTATCGATGAAAGCTATTGATATTGTTCGTGAAAAAGCTCCTGGTGCAATTGTCAATGTTGCTGGTAAGGTGTTCTCGGCGATCAAAGATAGACTAGCACGATTAATAAGACGAAAACAACAACCACCAGTGAAACTGGCAAGTACTGAAATTATGCCCGCAGACGTAAGTAAAATAATAAATCAAGCTGCAAATCAAAAACTAGCGGCGTTAGCAGATCATAACTCAGTGAATCGAGAAATAATATTTCAAGTTTGATATCCGGAAGTGGAATTTCCCGAAGTGGAACTTCCCGAGGTGGAATTTTCCGAACACGGTAATCAACATGTTAGACGAAAATAATTATAATAAAATGTTCAAGTGTATATCCGACACAGCATTTGACATGGAAGCACCTGTCCTTAAGGATGAATCGGTACGTGATTATCAATTTTATTTCTATGACGCATGAACAACAGATCAACGTGGAAGAATTGAACTACAAGTTCATGACACAAGTAGATATTTTCTACCCGCTGAGGCTTTTATTGAGGTAGAAGGTACAATTGTAAAAATGGATAATACTAATTACGGAAATGAAATAAAAATTGGTTTTGTCAACAACGGGATCATGGCATTATTTGATAGCGCCACGTATATGATTGATGGAAAAAATATTGAATCGATTGAGAAGGATGTCGACGTTGCTACAACAATAATAGGGTTGGCAAGATATTCTGATGATTATACAAGATCAGCAGGTCCCACAATGATGTTTATGAAAGATAATTCTGATAACCCTGAAAGCGATCAGTATAATATAAGACGACCAAGAAACAATGCCGATTACGCCGATGCTGATGTGTGGCCAGTAGTTCATGGTGCTAATGAAAATTTCAACTTGGGATTTGCAACACGTAGAAATATGTTGTCAGGAGACAATAGAAGTTTTTCATGTACAATTCCACTATCGCACATTTTTGGATTTTGTAGGAATGTTAAAAAGGATATTTTTGGAGCTAGACACACGGTTGTTCTTGCAAGAAAGAGTGATGATAACGATGCTCTGTGGAAACCTGCTGGTGATGTTGATAAAGTAGTATTATCGAAACTTTCACTGTGGATGCCGGTAATGACTCCAACGATCGCAGAAGAACAGAAATTGATTTCTTTCATGGACACAGGTGGTAAATCCTTGTTGTCATGGTTAACAACAAACACAGATAGTATGCAAACTAACGTTAACGGTCAGTTTACATGGCATATAGCATCACAACAAGGTGTTTCTGCACCACGGCATATTTTTTTTGCGTTTCAGAATCATAATCAATCAGGTGATCAAACTCGCTCTCATATGATATTTAACCAACTAGGTATCGCAAATATTTCCTTACGGATAAATGGACAACAAGAACCAACAGAAAATATACAACTAAATTATGGTCAAAATCATATAGGACGTGCATATCATCGTTTGATGTCATTCATGGGACATGATCAAAATGTAGATACTGGGCTGCAAATATCACAATATGATTTCAGAAAATTTTATCCAATTTATTATTTTTCACTGGAGCATCTTGATCTATCAAAACAATCTGTCATTGATATACATCTTAAAGCAGCGTTAAATACAAGTAATGTTAATTATAGAGCAATCGTGGTTATACTCAGCGATAAAGCCATGTTACTTGAAGGTGGTAGTGGTCGAATGAGGGTCATTGATGCACCAGTGGAAAATCTTCAATCACCATTTGGAGCATGGCAAGTATTTATCATAAAATGCCATATCATCACGTTAGTGTCAGTCTGACTCTGGTCAGATTAAAAACCTTCAATCAAATTCAGCAAAAAACTGCGGAATGAAAATATCACTAAAGCGAGATCAGATCACGGGTGGTCAAAATAAACTATCATTATCAGAAAGCCAGCTTAAACATTTCAACGGCACTAAACAATCAAAAACAGGTGTCGAATTTAATCTCTCTGCTGGTGTGGTTAAAGACTCAATTATTTTATTTTTCCACTTCTCGCGGCTATTCCAGCGTTAAATAGCTGCTGCCGCTCCAGCTGTAGCAAAAGCAGCCGCGTTAGGTGCTGTTGGAACAGCTGCTGGAATGGCTCTAAAGAAAGCAACAGGAAATGGATATAAAAAAAAGGGACGCGGCTTAAGATTGCCAGGATCTCGTTGGGGGAAAGGTCTAAGGCTTCCACGTTAGATGCTCCAGCATCAAATTTTGATTTACTTGATGCTGCTAAAAGAATAAAAATAAAAAATTTCAGAGGTGTTTTTATGTGAAATCAATTACCAAAACAACCAAACAAACTCGAAACAGGTATTATTAATCTCGACTCGAATTCAGGACCTGGTACTCCTTGGGTATCGTACGCGGTTGATCCACGTGGAATCGTTTATTTTGATTCATATGGGTTAGCTCCACCCAGTGAGTTTATCAAGTATGTTGCACCACTTCACGCAAGAACCTCTGGTTCCAGAGTTTGGTATTCAACGCTACCCACACAAACAATGACAGATCCGCCAATATGTGGCCATGAAGTAATTAATGTACTTAACGCTATATCAAAATCATCCAAACCACCACATAAAGTCATGAATGATTATACAAGCAACCGCTTCGTTGCGCGTAAAGCGTTTTAAACAGATCTTAGATTATAATGGTTGATATTTACGGAAGATCTTTTTCACGCGTTAAGAAAAAGTCCGATGACGTTGATCTGTCGAAGTACGCGACTAAAGATGACCTCGTTGATATTATGAACCTGGCTGGAGTTGACCCAGATGAGGTTGTTATTTTTCAGGACCGATACGGAAAACTAAAAACGAGCAATATCAAATGGAATGATATAATTCGACAAGTACTCGGTGCGGTTATGGATAATATACCTGTGTTTACTGACAGCGGCAGAATCAGGGATTCAAGTATATTGTTTACAACCATCAGAAATCAAATTACAGCAAGTGTTGCTAATCGCGTGAAAAACACTGGTGACACAATGATGGGTGAACTCAGCATGAATGGAAATAAGATAGTAGTTTTAAGAGATCCAACATCTGACGAAGACGCAGCAACAAAAAAATATGTCGACGTCAACTATGGCACCATTGACGGTAAATTATCCACGTTGCGGGCCGAGTATGATGTTCATGTAGGCGCTTTTGGAAGATTTCGAAGAAATTTTCAAAAAACCGATGAATCCATCGATAAATTCTTTGGCACTCCGCATGCCATTGACATAAAACTCGTTGATATCAAGACGAACATCGACATGATCAAACAAACACAGCAAAACATCGTAGTGGGCATTCATGAGATCGTTAATAAAACCAGTCTGATTAAAATCCCAGCCGGAATAACTCCCGGGCATATTACCAACATCGTATACATGGTATCATCGGGATGTGCAACATGGTCGCAGCAAAATAATACTTTCAAATATACCGCAAGAGTCACTGGCGTGTACAGGTTTTCTGTGTTTAGTGCTGCAAAATTTGAAATATTTACAACATATCCATGGCGTCATTCAACTGATAAGTTTTCCGGGGTTGTATCTGTTGTATTAAATAAAGGAACTGAAGAAATATTTACACTGGAAGTAGCTGATAAGAAATTAACCGCAACATCTTTCTTGTGGTGTTTGGAATTTGTAGCTGAAACACCTCAATTATATACTGCATAAAATATAATGAGTACCTCAATCAACGTTGCATTGCAACATTATAGGTACAATCAAGGGCGTGAATGGCAGACAGCATTGAAAGATCGAGTCGAACAATATACAGTAAAAATAAAAAAGTATCAACGACGATTAGTTATCATCGACGTTGTTGTTTATTCGGTATCTGCTGTTGTTGCTGGAGCTGGAATAATATTATCCGCAGTAACAATGATGGCACCAGTAGCTGTGACTATTTGTATTTCAGCAGCAACAACGATTGCGGGTGTACTTAATATCATTGCAAAAAAAATATGTACTTGCACGAATGAAAAATTATCCGATTACAAGATAAAATTACACATAGCAACTGTCGCATACTCTTATCTTCGTTGTTATCAGCGAGTCTCAGTGATGGAATTATATCCAATTTTGAGTTTTCAGAGATGATTAAAATATACAACTGCGCTGGTATTAAAGGTATGAGTATTAATAATGACAGAATTACTCCAGCAGATCGTGACGAACACAACCCCCCACAAGACCACGATGATCTCGGTAAGCTCGATTAATCCTGAATTTAACATCAATTTTCCAACTGCAATTCGCGCGAATGAAATTGCACTAGCGCAATTACGAGTATACTATAGTTGGCCAAATATCAGATCGAGATCATTTAATGGTACACCAGCAAATAATTCACTTGTATTTGCTAATAAAGACAAACCGATGGAACACCTGACTGGGTTGTTGTTGGAATACCAACTGGCAGTTATGAGATTGAACAAATCAATGATGAATTTGCTCATAGAATAAAATCAGTAACAGGAAAAGAAGCAAAAATATCGATTAATGTTCATGAGCCAACACTATCTTCTGCAATCGAAATAAACTCGCCTGATTATGCCATTGATATTTATCAGTCCACGATAAGATCCGTACTAGGTTGGCCTGATACTGCGCCAGAATATCATGGACCACCAGAACCAACTCGGGCTGATTTTACATCGACAAAAAGTTTTCATCATAATATTAAAATGAATTATACAAGTTTTTGGTGGAACATAGAAAAACGAGTATGGGATAAACGGGATCAATTTCATGTCAATAATATTGGTGAATACTATTGGCTTTTACACAACGCTGATAACGGTAATAACCTGTATAATTCATTTTATGATATAAATATCAATAATGTCATTAATATCATAAATTCAGACCATGAAGAACAACTAGATAATTTACGTGATCTTTTTCAAGAATATTTGTCTGATTTGACATCTGCGCATGAAGAAATTATTAAACGAATATAAATTTTAAATCATATAGCTGATACCATTGAATATTTTCATAATAGAATCATAAACCTGGTTTTTGAATCATTGGGCGATCATAGAAGGTTTTTCGCAACCAAATACAAAATACCTGAAGCTGACATTGTAACGTTTAAGTTCCCTGATTATAATCCAAATGGATTAAGAAAATCTGTCAATGATGTCATTGATAAGTTCTTTCCTAAAATACTTGATGCATGGAAAAAAAATAACCCCACCAGCAGCTGTTCTTAGATATAATAATGATCCACATGGCGGTGGCAGACAAGTATCTCCGGGAATCATTAAAATAACATCGACAATCGCGGTTAATCTAGTCTGTGATGTAATCGAAGGCAGTTATCAAATAGATCTTGGAAAATCAAATCAGGCTCAACAAGGATACATCCTATACACGTTCACACCAGAAGTTTCCCCTGGCGATTTGATCATGCAAGTACCAACCAATCCTGTTTATCTACGCACACATAATCAGTATTTGTCACAAATAAATTTCAAACTCACAGACCACATAGGATGATTAATTGACCTGCGTGGGGAGGAACTGATTGTCAATCTACATGTAAAATCATAGATTTCTGATCGTAGAAATACTTTTATCATAATAATAGATCTTTGATCAGAAATATTTTATTTTATTTTATCATAGATCTTTCATCTTAATAGTTTATTTTATTTTATCAGAAATATTTTATTTTATTTTATTTTATCAGAAATATTTTATTTTATCAGAAATATTTCAACATTTTTATTCAAATTTGTTATTTTTTCAGCTATTTTAGTCGATTTGTCAAGGAAAATTTGTCAAATTACAGTTTTTCGTCAGGTCAAACCTCGAGCGGTTTTCTAATTGATTTATCAATAAATCGTTAAAATCCTCATTTTTTTCGAAAATTACCTGAAAAATTAACAAAAATCACATGAAAAATCTCATTTTTTGAGCTAATTTTACTGATTTTTAACGATTTATCGATAAATCAATTAGAAAACCGCTCGAGGTTTGACCTGACGAAAAACTGTAATTTGACAAATTTTCCTTGACAAATCGACTAAAAATAACAAATGTTGAAATATTTTATTTTTTTCTGAAAATTTGATCATTTTACATAGTTCTGAGTACCAACTAGCCCATCAAAATTACGAAATTGATTGGTTTGCATGATTCTGAGTACCAACTAGCCTATCAAAATTACGAAATTGATTGGTTTGCATGATTCTGAGTATCAACTAGCCTATCAAAATTACGAAATTGATTGGTTTGCATGATTCTGAGTACCAACTAGCCTATCAATTTCAGAAAAAACAAAATATTTCAGAATAAATATATAATATTTCAGAAAAAATAAAATATAATCTCAGAATAATATTTCTGATCAAAGATCTACACATGGTCAGGCCAGTAATTTTCATTTTCACCAGAATTATTTTGTGCTACGTTTTCACAATCTAACATAATTTTTCTTAATATTCTTAAGCGAGTACTATTTGGTCTTTTTTTGCCTCGTACTCGTGGGATAACTCCAATTTAATTTTTTCTACTGCGGCAGAGAGAGGAACGAATTCCTTCACCTGATTATCTTCTACAGTAACTAGCAACTGAAACATCGCCGCCTGAATCCGTTTCATGAACTTGTATTCAGATGATAGTGTGTGTATTCCTTGGTTTTTACGTTCTTGTAAAATTTCAAAATCAGAAACTATTTTTTCAGGATTTAGTTCATTGGATATATTAATTTCATCTTTTTCCAAATTTTTAATAGCAACAATTACATCATTAATATTCTTGTAGTTCATTATTTAGCATATATATATTTAAAATAAAAAAAATATTTCCCCTATGATCTATTCGAGTGTTTTAGCAATTTCAGGAAGAGGTAAGGACAGTACAACCCAAGAACTCATAGCTTGCCACCACATTCTACCAAGTTCAATGGGCACACAAAATACTACCCTCTACGAGAGCCCCTAACCCATCAAACAACGGTCTAGAGGCCCAAGAGGGAGGACGGCACAAACATATATTATGAATGAACCTCTATTTGAGTCTTTTAGCAGGTTCAGTAAGTATGCAATGAATGAATGACAATCTTAATTAAGGACGGCACAAACATATATTATGAATGAACCTCTATTTGAGTCTTTTAGCAGGCTCATTAAGTATGAAATGAAATATATGTAATGAAATGAATATATGTAATGAGATGAAATGAGATGAGATGAGATTAAATGAAATGAATGAATGAAATGAAATGAGGCCATTTTCTACGCTCAACAGAACCCCCCCCCAATAATCAGCCCATGGGTGATACAAAACATGTATCAACCACCGGTGATATGTGGTTTGGAGGGTTCTGTTGAGCGTAGAGGGGCTGGCGGCGCCCCAATTCATTAGAAAAATCGCTAATATGCATAACCACCGACGGTTGTCAGTCATGGGATTCGATCCTACGGCCTCGAGCATCACGGCCAGATGCATTACCAATTGAGCTATCGAATTCATCTAACACTATAAGTTTCAAAGGTTATTATATAGCTATTGCATTTCTGAATAGATTGTAAATTTCTGTATTTCTGAAATAGATTGTAAATTTCTGTATTAAAACAGTGGTTCTGAAATAGATTGTAAATTTCTGTATTATAAACAGCGGTTCTGAAATAGATTGTAAATTTCTGCATTATAAACAGCGGTTATAAATAGATTGTAAATTTCTGCATTATAAACAGCGGTTATAAATAGATTGTAAATTTCTGTATTATAAACAGTGGTCATGAATAGATTGTAAATTTCTGTATTATAAACAGTGGTTATGAATAGATTGTAAATTTCTGCATTATAAACAGTGGTTATAAATAGATTGTAAATTTCTGTATTATAAACAGCGGTTCTGAAATAGATTGTAAATTTCTGTATTATAAACAGTGGTTCTGAATACTTGTGCATTAAAAACAGCGGTTTCTGCCAAGATCTTGCGCTAACAGCGTGTTTTGTATTACCACGGCACCACCACCTACAGATTGATTTAAATACTTGTGCAATTCTGAACAGATGGTAAATATCTGCATTAAAAACAGCGTGTTGTGCCTCGATTTTCTCATAACAGGTTTAAAAATAACTCGTGATGAAAAATATGTTTATTTTTAGTTAGAAACCATAAATATCTTTCTTTGGTATTAATTAACCAATTACGACCATAAAAATCGGAAATTTACGAAGAAAACTATATATTACAGAAGTAATCTCCCTTTTGCATAATTAAAAATTCGGTAGTATACGATTATACAATACTGGGTCCCCCCAAAAATATATATAATTCGAGGTAATGATGATAGTTTATCTCATTAACAATATTGGAAGGTGATTTTCTGCTTATATTTTTTTGAGAAAGTGGATTTGTATATATTTTCCGTGACAAAACGTACTGAAGGCATGCAGATATCAAAGTATTTTGAAGCCACGTTCATTGATTGAAATATAATTTCTTTGCCAGTTTCTGTATTTGTAGACTTTACCGCCCTCCTTGCAATTGTTTTACATCTCCCAGTATTACCATGTGTTAAGTTCTCGCTCTGTGTAACAGCTCGAAGATTGGATAAATTATTGTCAATTTTAACCCCACTGATATGATCGATTACAAGACCATCTTTGATCAACCCCTTGTGACACTTGTATGTGAAACGATGACAGAGATAAGTTTTCTTCCCAACAGTAAACAATAGATAACCATGATTATTAATAAAACCAACTGGTACTTTCATTGACAATTTCTGATCATACCATCAATATTTGATTCGTAGTTTGTTATTATAGGATGCTTTATAAACTCGTGGTTCATATTTTGCTCCATTATACAATAATATTATTTGTTTAAATCATAATTTGTCTGAAAACTTAGTTAGATAATCCTCCACGGATTTTATAGCTCCGTCATTGACGTTAATTTTTTTGTCATAATATCTTTTAAGCTCTCTGTATCGTTTACCACCACAACACGCACACAACTGTGTTTTTCCTCGCACTCCAGCACCACATTGCAGACATGGTATTGGTCCTAAGCTTCCACGATTAATGCACTGCATGTGTTGTCCGCAGAATTCCTTTTTACAGGATTTATTACAACAAGTCAATGAACCCAAAATGAGCCATTTGCATTGAGACATTGTATACATAATATTTTAATTTAAATATTTGTTTGAAATATAACATGAACTAATTCGATAGATTATCCCGAATAAAGCCCTTGAGCGGAGATAAATTTAATCTCGACAGAATATCTTCTAACCTACCGATGCAAGATCTAATTGATCCGAAAAACAATGGTTTGATTAATAAAATTCACGACGCCAAGAAAGAATTTCAAACGGATAGTGCATCTCATGTCTGGTCAACGTTCAAGATTATACGCAACAAAAATATCATTAACGCTATGATGAATGACAAACGAGCAGCAATTATCATTAACTATCTTGATAATCGCAAATATCTTTTCAGAATAAAATTTGTCGTGTTGACAGAAACAGATGATTGGATTATCCGTGATAAATATGATCCTGTCCATGGTAATAAAAAAATTGTCGTACTAAGTAGAGATTCCAAACCAGGTCTATTGACAGGTATTGACAAACCGTATTATGAACGAGCATATCCTGTGACAGTGGTTATTTATGGAATCTATGTGATAAATGAAAAACCTAGCATTGATAAACTAGCGCTGATGAAATTTTCAAAAATAAATTGTGTAGCTGAACGAGTAACAGAACATTTTACCATAGTGACTCGTGGAAATGGTCTAATGGATAAAAGACGTAAAATAATAAACATTTGGGAAGAAATGGTTAAAGATACCGGTGCGTCTATCAAAGATGTCGCTGAGTTAGGAAAAAAATTAAAATTTCCAATAACTGTAGCAACGATAACAGAAGAGATTTTGTATGAATCAAAATATAGATCAAAAGGAGCTTCGATCGAAAGTATTGATCATAACGCACATGCGTGGACTAACACAGTAACAATATTTCCACGAGATCGAACTGTTAAATGTTATCCCGGAGACATGTTTGATTTTATTAACGAAATAAGTAAAAACGATCTTGTGTCAGTATGGTTATTTCAGTCTTGCGTAGAAGAAAAAAATCAATTTGATCAGTTTGTGAGACCAAATGGCGTTATTTATCGAACAAATCCTCTTCACGAGAAAATGAAAAATCTTGCACTGCAATATACTGATGACAATTATTGAGCAACTGTTTTACTGTTCCGTCAGTTGCTGCTCATTTTGCTAGAAAGAAAAATTCGTGGAAACCAACTAGGTTTGATTTTCTTGATGACATAGTATCCAGTTGTGTCGAATATGGACACGGCGGATTGTGGAATACTAAATACAATCACAGAGATGTTATTTCAGTTGATATGGTTGCATGTTATCCTGAAGTTTTCTTGGATATGGAGATTGTTCTGTGTATTTTGAGCGATTCGGTCATCCGATGCACGAAATGATGCGAGTATCAATAAATGGACCATTACCGGATTTTGACCTAACTGGATTTGCTCGTATCAAGTCATTCGAAATGTCTAAAGGACTTCATCCAATTTGTTATGTTTGGTTTGGAAAACATTTTTCAGAAAAAATGTGGACACCAATAGTGTTATTACAGTATATGCTTGATTGTGCGATATTAATATCGCTGACGATCAGCAAAGCAATTATATCATACCGAAAACAAACCAAGGTTTGGTTACCACATTCGGATGAAACCGATTCAAAGGATCTTGGTAGAAAAATAATCAGCAAATTTACCCAAGGAGGAGCATATGATCACAGACGACATTGTACAAGACTGATCATGGACGATGCTGAGTTAGATTTCATAATCGCTGATACAATGAACAAGAACACGTTTATAAGTCGAGAAACAGTTTTCTTGTCAAATGGAAATAAACTAGGTACAATTGTGAGCTACATGGACGGTGAGTCACCTCAGTATACTCATTTAAGATCATCGATGTTAGCATATGTTTCAATAAATCTATTATCGATGATAAATAAGGTTTCCACACTAGCTGTCAGAGTTGCTACTGATTCGTTTTATATAAGTAAAAAACATTCAATACTGTTAGAAAGATTAAATATAGGCACTTATGCATCGTGGGGTTCGTGGAGAATAAAAAAGGAATATATACTCAATTATTCCAAATCCACTGATGTTGTGGTTAAAGATATTTACTGTAAAAAATATCAATTGTCGACAACTTCGTTGTTACCATTGATATACAATCCAATAACTAGACACAAAATGGTTTATCTAAACGGACCTGGCGGTTCTGGTAAAACCACTTGAGCTATCGAACTATTTCAGAATTCAGATATGATTGTGCTAACACCTACACATAGACTCATGCGAGAAATGAAACAACGAGGAGTACAATCATGTACTTATCACAGCTTTTTCCGATGGAAGGGTGATGCATGGACATCTTTAAGGATGGGCGAGAAATACATTCCAAGGATTATAATATGGGATGAAATATGCACTGTACCGCTAGAAACACTAAAAACGTTTCTTGATTGGTTATTAACAAGAAATACTGCTGTGATAATGTGCGGCGATCACGGTTAACCACCACCCGTAGCTGGACCATCTCCACATGGATGGCTGAAAAATTTCGTTGACCACTTCGAAGAAGTATCTAATGATCATAGAGCACTTGATGCAACGTTGAAGGAATTTAAAAAATTAATCAGACTACAACCGAATAAAATTCAGTGTGAAGTAATGCGCAAGATAATTTCAGAAACATCGTTGAAAGACTTTCTGCGCGCGTGGAGACCAAACGATTTGATAGTTGCAAGTAGAAAGATAGTTTGTGATACACTTCAGCGGGAGTTGTTTCAGTTACAACGAGAAAAGTTTCCAACGTTGCCAGTTCCATTATGTTATCGACCAGCAGATACGCAACGGCAAAATATTGACGTTGATATACCAGGACCCTTGACTCTGTCAAGGAGGAAACAGAATCTTGTACTAAATGATATTATCACAGTTGATGTTGATGTTGTTGAAGATGCTCTACGTGCTGATAAATCCCCGTGGACGCTTGGATACACAATGACAATTCATTCATCTCAGGGATTAAGTATTACTGATACAGTTGTTTGGATCGTTGATGATCGTATTGAATGGTCGAACTTGGTTTATCTTGCATTGTCTCAAGTTAGAAAAATATCTCAATTGAGACGAATCGTCATGGACTCATCGGTGATTAGTGATGACCTCGATTGTCGAGGCCCTGACAAATGTCAAAGCGACATAATAAGAAAAAAATTATCTGGCTATAAACAGTGTGATAAAAAAAACAAACGCGATTTTGATCTTGATGTTGATTTTATTAATGCGCTGAAACAACAACAGAATAATCATTGTGCAAGTTGTAATTGTATAATGTTATGGCGGTATCTGAAAAATAATCCAAAACAATTTACCGTAGATAGAAAAAATAACAATCTTGGTCATACACGAGAAAATATCATGTTGACCTGTCTTGAATGTAATCGACGTCAGGGTGCCAGCACCCTTGGAGCTAGTTAAGTGATTTGGGTGGTAATTGTGTGTTATCAGGAATTATCTGTAATTGTTCACGTACAAATCCACGTTGAGGAGCAGTTGAATCCAGTCTGTAGATTGCGGGTCTACCTGAGGATCTTGTCACAGTGGATATCTTATGTGTGGTAACACTCCAAATAGGATCAGTCGCTCTTTTTTTACCGCCTTCAAGTTCACCGGGCTCGTATAAATACCTGACAGTGATATTACCTAATAATGGTTGTGCTGAAAGATCACGTCGTTGTGTAGGTATGTATTTTTTTGTAATTGCATTAATAGGTTTCATGTTGGTCGTTCGAGTAATCTCATTATTTGACGCTGCTATCACATTTGGTAATCTTGCCACCCATTCACGACATCTCGTATCCTGAATCAATTCCTTCGCGTATTGATATCCAAATAACCGCTCAGCAAGTGTTCGATTAAATCGTTCAACAATTGCCTGATCACGATGAATCGCAGTATGTATTCGTCGTATTTTAGTATTATGTTGTTTCATCAATGATGATACTGGACCAAGAAATTCCTTGCCAGGATCAACTTGTAACAGCTGTGGCCACTGTAGACCACCTCGTTGATAAATTCGTTTAAAAGCATCGGCTACCTCAGATACTGTTTTCGTTGATAGCGGTTCTGCATCTTTATATCTACTTGCAACATCAACAACAGTTAGCGCGTATTTGTACGTTTTTTTACGCACAGTATCATGTGGTAAAAACAGAATATCAGCTTGATGAACCTCATTAGGAACACGGACACTGAAATGTGCAAATCGAATTTGCTTAGGACGCGGTAGATAAATTTGCCATATTGCCTGTTTGAATAACCACGCTTTAGCAGTAGAATGTTTAACCGCTGCTGCATCAGCGAGTTTACTAATTGCTGCTTTACCCTTCCAGTATCCAATTGGTGAATAATAAATCGATTCCATTTATATATTACCAGCGCCTAGTGCTAATTTACCTTTCATCGCGGATCTTACTAACCAATTAGCTAATTTTTCTTTGATATTTTTATTTTTTATAGAATCTAGCGCATGAATTAATTTCACATCTGCAATATGCCTATGTTGTAGATCATTGCTTTTATATGCAACATCATGAGCATGACATGCTTTATCAATAACGTTTATTGGTTCCTCGCCTGGTTTTGGTTGATCCTGATTATCAAGTCTAATATCGAGTCATTTACCAGGACCGCAATAATTATATCCTGGTAGGTGTTTTTCTCCTGGGTATTTGGCCCACGGAGTTCCGGGTAATTTTGTTAATTTTGCTGCAATATCACCTCCGCGTTGCTTTTCTTTTAACGCTGACTTTGCCCCTGAATTACCACCAGGAATAAATTTAAATTTTCTTGTACCACACCGCGTACACTTACCCATAACTGCTGATCTGTTATTTTTTGTGGTAATAGTTGTTAGTGCATCCGCCGGAGTACGCATCCTGCACTTCACACAATATAAATCCATGGATATTTTATACAGCATGGATATAATTGATTTCTCAGCGACAAGAAAACGAGAACCTGTCAAGCACCATCCTACGTTACCAAATTCAATTAGAATGATAATAATAGGACCATCTGGAAGTGGAAAGACACAGTTGTTACTCAGTCTTATAATGAGATGGTTAAAGTGGGATAAATTGTATTTGGTAGCCCCGTCAGTTGATGATCAACGATGTTATAATGTGCTTAAGGATTTTAATGAAAACGCGGATAACGATGTTATCGAGTTTATAACTGATATTGATGAAGCACCATCAGTTGATTCCATAGACGGATTTATTAATAATTTAGTTGTATACGATGATGTGATGCTGGACAAACAATCAAATCCAGCTAGGATTTTTTCTCGAGGTAGACATAAAAACACCAATGTTATTTATGTTACTCAATGATACACACAAATACCAAAAGTGATCAGAGATAACTGTAATATTTTAGTTGTGTTTAATGGAGTTGATACACACACGTTGCGAAATATTCATCAAACCTGGTGCAGCGGTGACATGGATATAATTAAATTCAGAAATTTCTTTTCACGAGCGCAAACTACTCCGCACGGGTTTATAACAATAAATCTGCACGATCCTAGAACAAGATATCGTATTGGACTTGATAAAATATTTGGATAAATTAATAGCAGCAGAGGGGCCATGACCTCAAGTTGGTTCATTTTTTTTGTAATCTCGCGAGTTTTCTAATTAACCGGAGTCCTCAATCATTTATTTCAAGCAAATATTCAGCTCGAAATATTTTTAGTTAGAAGCCTTATTTCGGTTTTTGGACGTTCCCAAAGTCGGTCTGTTCACCCCCCTCTGCTGCTCGTTGAATTTCACACATACGGTGACTCTCATATTTAGGTTCAAAACAGAATATCTAAGTTACAATAAAATTTCCCCATGAACAGCTCTATAGTTAAAGATTGCCTCCATAAAGTGGACAGCTTCTTAACAAAACTAGCCTGTATTGTGATGATACATCAAGAATTTGGGCTCTAAGTACATGGCTGTGGTCAACTCTGTGGCCAAAGAACATAAGGTTATTGCTTTTTATTCAACAGCATACTGAACTCATTTGTTTGTAATAGCTAAAACTACCAGTATATAGCCCTAGGTAATACTGTACTTGGAACAAAACCCATGCACATTTCAACATTTCATTCACATATTCAACAAAGCTATTTTAGTACACACAATTTCAGGACAGACAAGTCCAGTTCTATGGCACTACAGGTCCCAACATTTTACACAAGTCAAACTATGTCACACAGTATATATATATATATATATATATATATATATATATATATATATATATATATTCTCAGTACTTAGTTACTTATATCTTAGTTACTTACAGTGGTAAATATATATTCCTGTTAGAACCCACTATTTCGTTTCTCATTTATATCTATATCTTTATCTACATGATGCAAAAGATCACAGATGTGAGTCCCAGACCTCTGGGTCAAACAAATTTTCAACCCTTGTAAGTTTGCATTAGTGTTGCAATTGTTGCTGGATGCAAAACAAAAATAAGGTAAAATATAGTTCTTCTGTCATATAAATCTGCTGAAAAAAACCAGGAGTCCCTGTACAGCAGATTTAGTGTTAAAATGTAATAAAACTTCTTCCAGTGAATGTCAAAAGTATGCACAAGTTGCCACTATATTACACTTATCTATGTTCACATCTAAGTCCATCTTCCGCTTTTGTAAAACCCAATCCACACCCAAAAATTCAAAACATTTACAGGGATAGCACCCTAGTCTGAGAAACAAGATAGCTTAGTCAGCAGAGAGTTGGACATGATAACCTGCGGGTTGTTAATTAGAACCCTAGTGCAGATGGGCAGTTTCTTTACCCTCCCATGATATTATCCTCATATAAGGTGCATACATGTACCTATGTGAGGAGAACCTGTGATTGTAATCCGCATATATTACCTTGAGGCGCCATGCCTGAAAATAGTCATGTTGGGTAGAAGACTTCAACCTAGATCAGTAACCTAATAACACTGCTATTGTCATGCTACATGTATTCAGTACATATCTCCAAGACTGTCTGTCGTTCTAACAAATACAGGCACAGGTATGGTGCAGGAGCAACACATATACAACATGGGTATGATGCAAGTACACGTACTACTCAAGTACATGTACTACACAAGTACACGTACTACTCACGTACATGTACTACACAAGTACATACACATCAACATACATGTCTGTGTTCACATAAAACACGTCCATTTACAGCATCAATGTTCGTGTGGTAAAGAAACTGACCACTATTATCTGAATTGTACTGGGAACATTGACCAGACACATTGACCAGGCACAAGAGAATTAGTGGATTGCCTGGCTTGTGAGTTGGCTATTCAAACTCCATTTCTTCCTGGATTTCATGACAAAATATAGGAGGCATATTAATGGAAAATATTAGTATTTCAACAACTATACCTGAAACTGGTTTATGTACAGACATTGCCTTATTATATCCATCTCTAAAATACAGATAAAAATGAGACAATTTTAAAAAATATATATTTTAAAGTGCCAAGTCAAATTTATATCACATTAAACTTTGAGCACTATTTATCTGCCAGTCATTTTTAGCCCATCAGTTGGTGAAGTCAAAGTTGTTGGTAAACTGGTCTTTTACTTTTCAGTGGTAAATTTTGGGAATTTGATTTATATCTGTACTCATCTTTAAAGTGCCATATGTAAACTGAGAATGTGTTGATGCCAATACCAATACTGGATGAGGGTTTCTTTACTTTTAGTAGCAAATATGGAGTAGAGAAAAGTGACTATTGAGTTGAAAAAAGTTAGTATTGAGTTCACAAAAGTGAATATTAGGTTGAAAAAGTGAGTACTGAGTACAGAAGAGCAAGTACTGGGTTGTAAAAAATAAGTATTGGGTAGAAAAAAAATGGGTATGAAGTTGAAAAAGTGAGCATTGAGTTTATAAAGTGAATATTGAGTGGACAAAGCAAGTAGTGAATAGTAAAAAGTGAGTATCAAGGTGAAGAAACAATTATCTTTATTACACTATCACTATCAAACTGCAGAATAAGCAGGAGAGAAAACTCACCTGGCTGGTTGAAATATTTTCTGGTCCTCTTCCGCTCGAAGATCCCAGAGCCGGCAACCCCCTCCCCAACTGGCAATATTCAGTACCACTATGCTTTCTATTGGATCTGTCAGTGACACTGGCTTACCATCCAGTTCCAACTGCAACACAAGATGTGCAAAGCAGCAAAATACATTTATGATAATTCTGTTTTAACTAATTTTGGTTAAGGTTTTACTGCACTTATATTTTTCACAGTAATCATCTTAATATTCAAATGTATGTTGTAAGTATTTACCAACTGCAAGTGGAAGCATAATTTGTTATGTACAATGGACTGTGCATATAGCAGGAACAATATCCTGACAACTTTGGACTAAGTGCTTATAACTGAATTGCTTTGCATAACTTGAACAAACTGAAAAAATTTCTTTATGCACTTTTAGTTAAATTGTCTGTAAATTATGCAGACAGACTGATTATCAGATGGCCCTAAATGTGCAAATCAAGTGAAAGACTGATGGATGGATCTTTAGGCATGAATAATCTGTTCTGGACAATGTACTGACACTAAGCAATGGTGGTGGCTAAACACACAGTGTTATAATGGGTGTAACAACAATGGGAGGCAATAACTTACATAATACACAAACAGGAAAAATTTATTATAGATCTACCAATAACAGTTTATGGTAAAGAAAAAAAAATCATCTTTCCCACATTCTCCTTTGTTTTATTTGCAAAGAATGTTCAAAGACAGACAGATAGTACAGTTTATCACCAATCTTTATTCTTGATTGCTGAAATTTTAATCTTACTGAAACTGAACAATCTTATATGGCTTTATTTTTCTTCCATGATTTTTCCTGGCTGTCTGGTATTGAGGACTGGGGCCATCATTGTCGGACATTTTATCAATCGTTAATCAAATTTCTGGGAGTAAAGTGGTGAAATTATAAATAATGCCTGAGTTTGAAAATGTTTTTACACTGGGATGAGAGCTGGTATTTTCAATATGGTATGACTGTAGACAGATTAGATTGTGATTGGGACCCATTTCAAATGTGACTAAGGCCTATATTTGTCCCAATAAGGACTCATGATTAAATCCCTCATTATTAAATTGTTATATGATGAGAGCATTATAAGAACAAAATGATGCAAACAAGCTTCCAATGAATTCAGTGTGGTATGCCAATTCAAGCTGATATGCTGGAACACAATGAGGCAAACAAGCTTCCAATGAATTCAGTGTGGTATGCCAATTCAAGCTCATATGCTGGAACACAATGAGGCAAACAAGCTTCCATTGAACTCAGTGTGGTATGCCAATTCAAGCTGATATGCTGGAACACAATGAGGCAAACAAGCTTCCAGTGAACTCAGTGTGGTATGCCAATTCAAGCTGATATGCTGGAACACAATGACGCAAACAAGCTTCCAATGAATTCAGTGTGGTATGCCAATTCAAGCTGATATGCTGGAACACAATGAGGCAAACAAGCTTCCAATGGACTCACTGTAGTATGCCAATTCCAGCTGATATGCTGGATCAAAATGATGCAAACAAGCTTCCAGTGAACTCAGTGTGGTATGCCAATTCAAGCTGATATGATCCTGATATGTTCCTTCCCTTTCCAAACTGTAATATTTATTAATGATATCTCAGAAATATTTCTGGCTAGTTTCATGTTCCCGTCATTCAGCATAACATTGATTGCTATGTTGACAAAATGTAATATGCATTTTTAAAATAGCTCACTTTTTATCATTGGGCGCGGGGCTGGACTTGTTAGTGACTCTGACACTCATAAATACTGTTCTGTGGGGGGAGGCTGGACTTGTTAGTGACTCTGATACTCATAAATACTGTTCTGTGGGGGGAAATACAGGAGAATTATTCCAAAGGACTGTTTAGATGCTTGCAACATAAATGTTTCAGCCATGCAATCAAAATTAAATCATACAATAATAATACCTATGTTCTATTTAAGGGGGTGCTCAGTGTGTACTTTTGAGAGAGTGGCATATGTAAGGTGAAGTTGTTTGCATTTAAGACATGCACAATGGAGAGAATGTTGGCATACATGTATGCTGCATTAATGTAATTTGGATGATATTTCTTTGGATATTGTTTTTTTTGTAAATTGTACATGATCTATGCACGCTTAACTAAAATGACTGCTCGCTTGTATTAAAAAATCACCCTGAATTAGTCTAAATTACACTATCCATAGCAGCTATTAAAATAGGGAAAATGAACTTTGCCAGACTAGACAATACCAGCTTCTGAAAGTGTAATGAATGAATTACCAAATATATAAAACGTAAAAAAAGTTATCAGCTCTTTTTTATACAATTTACCTCTGAAGTTCAGGAAGTGAAAATGACCAAGTGGAGCAAACACTTTTCTGAAAGGTGCACATCTGGAGTAAGGACAAGCTGTATACTCTATAACCCAAATTACACCCAACAATCATACACCAAAATAAAGGGAATTTAAGGTTCCTTGAATTATACCCAAGATATACAAGGTCCTTTTAAAATAGCCAGTATAACCAGTGAGGAAAGCAGGGGAATTTTTTTTCTTTAAAATTCTAACCATTGCAAAATGCGAAACTGTAGAGTGCCAACTATGCTGGAACCAAATGATGTAAATAAGCTTCCAGTGAACTCAGTGTGGTATGCCAATTCAAGCTGATATGCTGGAACACAATGAGGCAAACAAGCTTCCAGTGAACTCAGTGTGGAATGCCAATTCAAGCTGATATGCTGGAACACAATGAGGCAAACAAGCTTCCAATGAACTCAGTGTGGTATGCCAATTCAAGCTGATATGCTGAAACCAATGAGGCAAACAAGCTTCCAGTGAACTCAGTGTGGAATGCCAATTCAAGCTGATATGCTGAAACCAAATGATCCAAACAAGCTTCCAATGAACTCAGTGTGGAATGCCAATTCAAGCTGATATGGTGGCGCTCACCAGATAATATGTACTTTTGAGAGAGTGACGTATGTAAGGTGAAGTAGTTCGCATTTAAAACATGCACAGTGGAGAGAATGTTTGCATACCTCTATGCTACATTAATGTAATGTGGATGATATTTCTTTTGGATATTGTACTTTTGGAAATTTTACATGATTTAAGCACACTGCTAACTAAAATGACTGCTCCCATGTGTTAAAAAATCAGTCTGAATTAGTCTAAAGTACACTATACATAGCAGCTATTAAAATAGGGAAAATGAATTTTGCCAGACTAGACAATACCAGCTTCTGAAAGTGCAATGAATGAATTACCAAATATATAAAATGTAAAAAAAGTTATCGGCTCTTTTTTATACAACTGACCTCTGAAGTTCAGGAAGTGAAAATGACCAAGTAGAGCTAGCACTTTTTTGAAAGGTGCACATTTAAAGTAAGGCCAAGCTGTATACTCTATAACCCATAGTACACCCATCAATCATACACCAAAATAAAGGGAATTAAAGGTTCTTTGCATTATACCTAAGATATACAAGGTCTTTTTTAAATAGCCAGTATAACCAGTGAGGAAAGCCGGGGACATTCTTTTTCTTTAAATTCCTAACCCTATGCAAAATGCGAAACTGTATAGCGCCACCTATGCTGGAACACAATGAGGCAAACAAGCTTCCAGTGAACTCAGTGTGGAATGCCAATTCAAGCTGATATGCTGGAACACAATGAGGCAAACAAGCTTCCAGTGAACTCAGTGTGGAATGCCAATTCAAGCTGATATGCTGAAACCAAATGATCCAAACAAGCTTCCAATGAACTCAGTGTGGTATGCCAATTCAAGCTGATATGCTGGAACACAATGAGGCAAACAAGCTTCCATTGAACTCAGTGTGGTATGCCAATTCAAGCTGATATGCTGAAACCAAATGATCCAAACAAGCTTCCAGTGAACTCAGTGTGGTATGCCAATTCAAGCTGATATGCTGAAACCAAATGATCCAAACAAGCTTCCAGTGAACTCAGTGTGGTATGCCAATTCAAGCTGATATGCTGAAACCAAATGATCCAAACAAGCTTCCAGTGAACTCAGTGTGGTATGCCAATTCAAGCTGATATGCTGGAACACAATGATGCAAACAAGCTTCCAGTGAACTCAATGTGGTATGCCAATTCAAGCTCATATATATATCAATTCAGATTGATATGCTGAAACGAAATGAAGCAAATAACCTTCCACTGAACTCAATGTGGTATGCCAATTCAAGCTATATATATATAGAAAGAGTGAGAGAGAGAAAGAGAGACTGACAGAGAGAGCAAGAGAGAGAGAGAAAGTGATTGAGTGATCCCGCTATAACATGATGGTTGGGGTCCAATTATTAGAACTCAACCGTGTTATGTGCCAAGCCATGTTATAACCAACCAAGTCAGTTAGCTGAAGAAAATGATGCATGTACCAAAAAATGTCAAAGAAATCCATGAATCAAGTATAGATCACATGTTATAAAATTCAAGTATCTTTCACTTCCCATTGGAAAACAAATAGCACATAAATAAATCTAAATCCCATTGTCAATATACATGCAATTAAATAATTCACTATGGCTATAGTTGTTTACATGTTACATGCACATGTACTTAAACTGGCCTAGATTCTGGTCATCTGGAGACATCTATCATCTTACCATGGCTACCCAGGGGACGAGGCCATTCATAGAGACATGACAATGTGAACAAATTAAAAAGTGAGTGGCCATATAACTAAGGTTGCAAAAGATTGGAAATTTAATTTGTGTTTTTTGCCACCATTGGTAGCGACTGTAAACAAACTTTTTTTCTGCAAAATGTAAACTTTTCAATTTTAGCTAGTATGGTAGCATGATTATTTGAGTATATCACAGCATACATTACTCAAACAAGACCTCAGCATCAGCAGATTATGATATAACAATGCACAGTTAAGACTGAGCAAATTTGAAGAAAAAAAAAAGATATTTTAATAGGTCTGTCCTGTTTCTTCCTGACAACAAATATTTAAACAAACCGAAGATACAGTCAGCTCCACTTAAATGCATATCACTTAAGTGCATAGCAAAACTATGGTCCAGTTTTTCCTTCATTAATATGCATAGTAATCAATATCGGATCATTGCTAACTTCAAGAAGCAATACTGATCACTAGTGTTGCATCAAGTTGTTAACATCATCGACAATGGAAGTGAAGGGCATGCTGCAGAAGTAGCAAAAAAACTGAGTTTACTGGATGCCTTGCATCTAGAGAATGAGGCATGGAATTGAATTTCAGGAGCAACCATCACCAACTTTTAATGACATGCAAGTTTTGTCAAAAGCACTGTGTCCACTGAAGATGTTACCGATGACGACAACGCTGAGGTTTTTATCCCACCCACTATGGCATTGGATGATTTCAATCACTATGTGACAGTGGATGAACACCTTCATACTGATGAAGAAAAAACAGATGCAGATATATGTTCACACGTCCAGCAAGAAGAAAAGGATTCAGACCCAGAAGATGTGGAGGACTCTACCAACGATTTGTCTACCCTGCCTCCAAACTTTGCTACTGTCATTAAAAGAGACTATTAGAGCATTTCTGGAAGCAAATGGGTGCGAATTGTATGACGGATTTTATAACTTGCAGACTATTGTCCACCAGATTGGCCATCCCAACTGTGTTCAAAAATCAATTAAGGACTTTTTTACCAAGTAACTTTCAAACTTTTTGCAATGACATTAATGTCTTTCTTTTTACGTAAACTTATTAAATGTACTTTACTGGGAACTAATTTCAGTAGTGACCCATATACTGTTTTGCTACCAAAGAGTAATACACAATGTCAATAATAATTTAGGAAAAAACAGTTTATAGTGTTTATCTGAATTTACATGCATTGTGGAATTAAATGTATATGTAGATATTTAATATACTGAAACACATTTATATAGCATATGGGCTTTGTATGACTTTCCATTTTACAAGAACATGTACATTGTAAAAAAACATGAATTCTGCTTAAATACATACTCTGTTTATATGCATAGCTTGGGTCCGGTCCTGAGGCTATGCATATAAGCGGAGTTGACTGCATTTCAATTTGTTTATACAGTTTGTGCTGTTACTACCTTTCAACTCAGAATGACTCAGAAATATGAGGAAAAAAAACTCTAGATATTTTTATATGTCTAAAGGATGACTGCCCTGTTACTTCTTGCTGACTTGGAACAATTCAAATTTTTTATCTTTTATATGTTGTTTTAATTGGGAGAATTTAACTCCTGTTTGGGACTGCTGGGTTTTCTACAAACAGACAGGAGACTCCTGCTTTAAGTGGGAGATATGGCATGTCTGATGATGACAAAAATCCAGGCATCCTCACATGAACTGCTATGCCAGTGTCAAGTTCCCCACATAAATCAGTGCTTCTGATTGCTATTTGAAAAAGAAAAAACTCTGATGGTGCAAAAGAAACATGCACATTCATTGTTACCTTTATCTTCTTATGTAAATCTTTACATTCTCTCTCCAGTACATCCTTGGTTCCATATGTAAGGTAACAAAGCTGGAAAACAAATTATAATGAAAAATAAAAAAAAAAGAAAGGTTTAAGAGTTTTATTCACAAGTGTCATGTACTCTTATTATTATCTGCATGTGCACAATATCACATATCTCACTGGCAATCAAATTTCTGTAAATTTAGCACAAAAGTGTACATGTGTGTATAGATGAGAATTAATTAATAGGTTGTCAAGCAAGTGTGTCTGCTACACACGAGTGCATATAACATCAATTGAATAACATCATTTTTTAGTGATGCAACTTAGTCAAGAGGGAATATGGACCTCATGTGTGCAGGAAAGGTGATGGGTGTAATTTACCTGCAGACCTGGGTTCGAATTTCATTAGAGTACGAAAAGTAATATATATATATATAGTTGTGATCTTCCTGTTGTTCTTTGGGCACCAGTTTTTATGGATTTCAGTTTTTACACATCACAAATTAAAAGACATGATGGACCTATATTCTTCTGTGTGAACCATGGTCACAACAAAATTTCAAACTGAAACAAAATTATCAAGTACATGTCTTGTATATATCAGCTTATAAACCTAGTTAAACTACAAATACCATAGACCCTGATCTACCATTGCATAGTGTGCCAGTGGATCAGGGTCTGAGTTGTTTCCTTTTTGCAGTTGTACTCAACTTACATGAGAGTACATACAGTACAATATGCATACTTCTGGCACTAAATATTCATGATGCATAAGTATATACTAGAAAGTTTATGGTGATAAACACTGAAAATATTTCTTCTACTCTTTCTACACTTTGTGTTCAAATTGCTGAAACACTGGCAATGCACGCAGTTGAATCCAACTTACATGTGAGTATATACAGTAGTTACTTCTGATGAATTTCTCTTCTCATATACAATATGTTGATGGCTCAATTTTGACTTGTATACTTTGTTGGAACTGCATCGAATGATTCATGTTGGAAGATGCCTTTTTTAAGTCATGTTCTCTGAGTGTTTTCCAGTTGTAGGACATACCTAGGCAGGTGCATGGATAGGAGTGCTATCAGTAACACAGAGAATAAATGAATAATGGGAACACCCTGTACTATGAAATACCAGGAAGCCAAAACATTTCCTTGTATCAAACTTTGAACAGATCTATTTTTCTCCTGGGTAAGTTAAGATTGCCCAAGATTTTAAAGTCATCATGTAAAAGGTCATGGTTACAAAATAAATCATTCAACTGTGACCTTTTGATCTTTGCAGCTCAAGGCAGCATGTATGAATAAAAATAAAACTTTCATGTGGGTCTTCAGATGAATAGGAAAAATAACATGCAGGGCCATGCCAATGTGTTTCTTTTGGTACAGTGATTTCTTATCTACAGTGGTGGGTGATTATTTTTGTGGTAAACAATAATGGACCAACTAACATCTTTGCTAGCCATGGTTCCAATATGTTAACCCTATTTACACCTTGGCATATTGAGTAGATATTTCTGTGCTTTGGGTCAGTGAATTTCACTGGATGCAGTGGCAAGCCACATGGTCAAAACTTGGCGGTGGCCATACTGCAAGCAACAACCTTGGCATGCACTTTAGTCTGATTACATGGTCTACATTCAAGGTCACTGACTCCCTTGAACTAGAGGTATATGTGAAGACTGACTGATTAACTGACTGACTGACTGCCTGAGTGACTGATACTGAAATGGAAGCAAAGAGCCTTACCAAGACACACACCACAGCAAAAAGCCTTACCAAGATACACACCACAGCAAATAGCTTTACCAAGATACACACCACAGCAAAGAGCCTTACCAAGACACACATCACAGCAGTCAAATAGGGTTAGTCATGCCAGCATAAAACTCATAACCCATCAATTGTGAACTCATAGCAATAACCAATGGACCATTGTGTTATTTACACATATTTTCCACCATGGAGTGTGTGTGTGTGTGCATGTGAGTGTGCATGTTTGTCTCTCAGGACAATATACATGCAGGTCCCACACCAAATTGCAATGTAAACAGAAACCAATCCAAAAAGTGAATATTTGAAAATTGTGAAAAATTCTACTAGTATTTATCTCTTCATTCCAAAATGCTATTTTTTTCCCCCTACAACAGAAATTCTAGGAGCTATTCCAAATTACTGCATGTGATGTGTGTGTGTGTGATTTGGATTTTTAACGTAGCTTTAACCATTTTTCAGTCATATCACTATGATGTCTGCAGTGTGACAGTTTATAGTGATGTCTAGCACTGAGGCATCATGCCACAGACATGTAGAATGATGTCCCAGCCAGTCACATTATCCTGACACCAGGCTGACCAGTCCTACCACTAACCTCTTAATGTTGAGCACCAAGCGAGGCAGCTGTTAGTACCATTTTTGTAGGTCATTGGTATCACTCGGCTGGGGTTCAAATCCACAACCTCTTACATCTGAAGCGGATGCTCTAACCACTGGGCCACCAAAGTGGTCCAAATTACTGCTATACCAATGATAACAATTTCACAGGCACATTTTGCAATGAGTACATATCTCATAACCCTTTTATGAAAAGAAATAAAAATAAACATCAAAGAAATAGAACAGTGGACCTCAGAAATGAGACCAAAATCATAAGCTGTTTCTTGTAACAAAATCATAAGCTGTTTCTTGTAACAAAATCATAAGCTGTTTCTTGTAACAAAATCATGAGCTGTTTCTTGTACCAAAATCATAGGCTGTTTCTTGTAACAAAATCATGAGTTGTTTCTTGTAACAAAATCATAAGCTGTTTCTTGTAACAAAATCATGAGCTGTTTCTTGTAACAAAATCATAAGCTATTTCTTGTAACAAAATTATGAGCTGTTTCTTGTACCAAAATCATAAGCTGTTTCTCATAACAAAATCATGAGCTGTTTCTCGTAACAAAATCATAAGCTGTTTCTTGTAACAAAATCATAAGCCGTTTCTTGTACCAAAATCATGATCTGTTTCTTGTACCAAAATCAAAAGCTGTTTCTTGTAACAAAGTCATAAGCTGTTTCTTGTACCAAGATCGTAATGTATTTCTTGCTAAATGATTGCTTCATATTAGGATAATAACACCAGTGTAATATTTCATTTCCCTAATAACTTCAAATGACATTGTTGCACTGATAAACTCAAGGACCTGGAATTTAAATTATTCAACACAGACTTTATATGTTCCAGATGTGCAACCCACCCTATCTCCTATGTTTCTAGAGAGAGGCCACTACTCTCTAATTAGCAGTTTCCAATACTGCTGTCACACTGACCTCCAAATGTTTAAAGCCATTTAATGTACATTATTTCATTTCAATTAAACATGCAAGCCTGATCAGTCCACACAATTCAATACAATAAATCTCACTCTATACTCAGTCTTTTAGCTCATTTGCCATAAAAAGTGAACCTATTCTTACATATGTATGGTATCAAATGTGAGAGGTGGATTGTACACTGAACATAGGAAAGCATAAACCATTTGCACTAAGTGCCAACATAGGGACCCTCCATGTCAAGAGGTGGTGGTGATGTGTGATCTCCCCCATTCCATATGGTTTTAGGTTATCATAATCTAGGAGACAATCCACCAGGTGTTATTGTCCCATCCAGTAAACAATAAAATATGAAATTAATGGATGGAATAACAGATCTGAGAAGAGATAAAGAATAGAACAACACAAGCCCCATTATGCAAAATACAACAATACATCCATTACATAAACAAAATGAAATCGAACATTACATGTGAATGAATCACTTTCTCTCAGAATTAAAATTATAAAAATTATGCAAAATTCAATTAACTGTTCTGTTATACTAAGAGAACAAAGATATGATCAAATGACTGATTGAACACAGATTGCCAGCATGACAGCATCACCCTGTTTCTTCCCTTCTCTCTCTCTCATTTCTAGCCTTTTTGGGTCATCAACCTCTGGGTTGCAGACTGTGCTCTTTTCCCACTGTGCAATACCATATGGAGCCATTCTCTTACTTCAAAATAAAATATAGTATCTGACCTAAATAGATGTCATTTTTTTCTTCTTCTGGGATGAACAATATTCCTGCTTTTCACCTCCAAAGAACTAGCTATGGTCATTTCACCCTTAATACACATTCTCAACCCTATTAATGTAAATTTATGTTCTGTCTAGCTTCTCTCACATTCCAAACGACCAAGACATAATCAGCCCTCTCAGATATTATTATTGGCCTGCTGTGGCTGTAAATTTACCAGCTGATCTATCTGTCAACACATGGTTCCTAATGCTGTAACACCATAACACCATCAATTCTCAGTTGGAAAGAATTCACAACTTTGCAAGTCATTGATTCATTGACAGATTTTCAGACATAGAAGAAAAAAAATCAATCCTCAGCATAAATTATACAAATAATTTAAGACAGATAACTTACAGAATGACACAATTTGTATCAGAAGAAATGTAAGAAATCTTACACTACATGTTTCTATTTGCATACAAACAACTGCATCCAAACTCAATATCAATGAAATATTGTATGACATTCTTACAAAACATGAATCATATTACATGCACAATTATTTCTGAACTCGAGGAAAACTGAAGCATGAATTTAAAATCAATTCAACAATACTTACAAACTTACATCAATGAACACTATGTGTCATTGAGACTAACCTTGCCCTTTTTCAAACCCTCACTCACTTATCATCAGAGAATTCCTTCTGTCTCTTCTCTGACTCCAGGACTTTCAAATTTCCAGACCCCTTTGTCCCTTGGCGACTCGTTTAATGAGAAGAGTACTCTCTACTGGAGTTAGAGCCCCTCAGTCTTCCCCATTGGCAAAAATTCTTAGACTGACTAATATTGGAAGGGAGATTATTTTAAAACCCTGAAATCCATCTGGGAACATACACATACTCATTTAGCTTACACAATCAGGATGACTACTTTAACTGCCAAACTTCCTAAGACTCCCACAAAAGTCAGAATAATCCATTCTAGTCTGCCTTAATTAATAACTAGTCTGAAAAATATCATTTTATGATACCTTTTTTAAATGGCCCCTAGCTTCCTAAAAATTTTCCCTTGGTTTGTCTCAACTCTTGTCATCTTACTGCTATCGCATTGCACTCTATCTAGCTCTAACTGTTAATCAAAGGATCCCTAATTAAAATTCAAGTCATGCCCCAGGCAGAACAGATTCCATCTCTCACAGTCAACAATTTATGGCGAGTCTAACCCATACATTAAACATAATGTTTACGTGTCACACTGAGCTTTTGGCAGCCGAGTGTGTCAATATGTGTTTTATCCAGATCAGTATTGTGATCTGTGAAGGGTGCTATCTGACTTTGGAAGAAAAATACAACTTTTATTTAATCTACCTTGAGAGAATAAATTTAAACAATTTATTTGCAGAAATGTTTTCTCCACTGCAAATATGCAAATACAGTTTGTCTCTGACATTTCACATATGACCATGTACACTGCTCAGCCATGTCAGCAATGGAAATTAAACCCAGGACTCCAAAAGGGCAAAGATCAAGTTATACCCCATCCAGCATACCAAATCACTTAGAAATACGGAGGGCAAACCAATGCTGGAGGAAACTTGCATGCATTGTAAAAACGATGATGACAGAAGTTAAAAATATATGTACTTTACCAACATCATTGTCATTTTTATTCAAAATGATACTGTGGGTTCCTTCCAAAATTGGTTTATCTCCATTAAAAGTTTTTGTGGTTTGGTATACAGAGTCTGTGATATGGTGTGTATATTTTGCTACTCAGTTTTGTTCCTGAGGAGACAGAAATTAGGTCACTTGCATTAAGACATCATAGATAGTTCCTGAATGACATCATCAGCAGCCATATTTGCGGTCTGCTGGCAGATTTACTGTTGAGTTTATAGGGAGTTTGGAAGTTGAAATAAATTTATTGAATCTCACAATACTGTTACTAAAAATACATAAATAAACAGAACGCAAATCAGGCTTTCTGTTAGTATCTATATTTGTAATTTATAAGTTGATTTTGCTTCAGTGTTACTTGTTAAAAATGATCAAAATTTGGTGGTCTCATATAGGAGAAACTGCCCGGTTGCCCATCGTCCAGGTAAAATGGGCAGACTATTGTATGCTAGTGACTTATCGGAAAGCATCTATTGTGTATTTTTTCATGTTTATATATTAAGAGACTTAATCAATACATACAGAAAATTTGAAAGTCTTTTGCAAATCTATAGCAAGATCAATAATAGGTATCTCACACAGATTTTGAACTTGAATCCTAAAAATCATAACTGCATTCAAGCTGTATGCTTCCATATTTACACAACTGTACCTTCACAATAAAATTTAGACAAATGTATATTCACAATAAAATTTAGACAATTGTATCTTCACAATCAAATTTACACAACTGTATCTTCACAATCAAATTTACACAACTATACCTTCACAATAAAATTTAGACAAATGTATATTCACAATAAAATTTAGACAACTGTATCTTCACAATCAAATTTACACAACTGTATCTTCACAATCAAATTTACACAACTGTATCTTCACAATCAAATTTACACAACTATACCTTCACAATCAAATTTACACAACTGTATCTTCACAATAAAATTTACACAATTGTATCTTCACAATCAAATTTACACAACTGTATCTTCACAATCAAATTTACACAACTATACCGTCACAATAAAATTTAGACAAATATATCTTCACAATAAAATTTACACAACTGTATCTTCACAATAAAATTTACACAACTGTATCTTCACAATCAAATTTACAAAACTATACCTTCACAATCAAATTTAGACAAATGTATCTTCACAATAAAATTTACACAACTGTATCTTCACAATCAAATTTACACAACTGTATCTTCACAATCAAATTTACACAACTGTATCTTCACAATCAAATTTACACAACTATACCTTCACAATCAAATTCAGACAAATGTATCTTCACAATAAAATTTAAACAACTGTATCTTCACAATCAAATTTACACAACTGTACCTTCACAATCAAATTTTGGTGATAATTTATTCCAGTTTGGTTTAGTATTTTATGGCACAGCAACTCAAGTAGGTTAAGTGCAGTGACATTTGGTTCAAAGTACCCTGCCTAAGGGAAAATCACAGCAGAGGACTGATCCAATGGTAGCATTTATACCCACACACTTTCAGTCATGAGCTTAGCACACTAATGACTAAGTTACCATGGCTTGTGCCTTCATTAGTCACATCTTACAACATGCAGGATGGTGCATTAAGCCTATTCTACATCCTTGAGCCTACAGGAACACTTTGGATGGAAAGTCTACATTTTCAAGCCTATTGTCTCTTAAATGTTTTAAGATACCTGTCTCCCCATATCCTAAAAAGCTATTAAGCTTAAATCTTAAACTATCTCAAAGTCCAAGAATGTTTGTCATTCTGTACAATTTACTATGATGAAGTAAAAATCATGGAACCTTTTGGGATAGTTGTAGCATTTGTTGACAGCAAACGGAATTTCACTTAACTTCATTTCACTATTATTACCTGATAAACTGGATGAAATGCTCAGCTTCCTGGCTAATAGTGACTTTTAATCCAATTATATATGTTGCCTAGCTATATTGTAAAAAAATTTTGATTGGTTTTTTAAATAAATTTCTTAAAATATAATGGTAACATACCAATTGTAATGAGTATGATTTTATTTTACTTAAAAAAATTAAAATTACAAATAAGATCTTGAACCAACAGATCTTCTACTGGGCAAAAAGAATTTCCAGGAATTCAAGATAATACCATTTCTTCCTTTAACACTGAAACCATCTACGATATTCTTCTGTGGTAACAAGATTTTCAAATTAGCTGCTGGAGTGGACATAATGGATATGAGATTGGCACCTCTTTTAATTTTTTGAACATCATCATAAGTCTTTTGGTGAAAACCCCGTGTTGTAATGATCATGCATTGAGGGAAGTAGTGACAGACAGATTTTCAAGACTGCCATCATGGAAGCCACAGTGAATATACAGCTGGACCAATTAGGTATCCTAGTAAATCTATGAGAGAAAACCCCATGTTGATATATCCATCTATTTAAGAGCAGAGTAGTAATATAACTGAGATAGCCACCATGGTGGCCAAACTGAGGGTTAGTCATTTTCATTTCAGACAAACTAGACTCAATGAAGCCCTTCTGATGAAAAATAACTTTCCATTTAACAGCAGTACTGAAAATAAGACTTTCAAGATGGTCACATATTCAACATCAGATTAACACCACTTAATTTAAAATCAACAAAACATTATAAGAAGTCTTTCACTGAAACTTCCATGCTGATATGACCATTCACTGAAAATTCCATGCTTGCTGATATGACCATTCACTGAAAATTCCATGCTGATATGACCATTCACTGAAAATTCCATGCTGATATGAACATTCACTGAAAATTCCATGCTGATATGACCATTCACTGAAAATTTCATGCTGATATGAACAGTCACTGAAAATTCCATGCTGATATGACCATTCATTCAGGAACAGTGATAACAAGACTTTCAAGTTCGCTGCTGTGGCAGCCAAATTCAAAACTGATCAGCACCATTTTTATTTAGGATTAACGAGACGTCATAAGAAGTTTTCTGGTGAAAACCTGATGACAATATGACTTTCCATTCAGGAGATGTGGTAATAACAAGGTTTACAAGATTGCTACTTAATGACAACCATGCTGGGTGTCATATCGACACCATTTTCATTTAAGACCAACTGGACATCATAAAGAAGACATCAATATGACCATCAATGTAGAAGGAGTAGCAATAATAAGATTTTCAAGATGGATGACAAATCAGTGTTATTTTCATTTCTGATCAACTAGACATCATAAAAAATCTTTCAGAAAACCCATGTTAGTTTGATCATTCAACAAGGAGAAGTAGCAATAAAATGATTTTCAATATGGCTGCTGTGGTGGCCATATTAGCCGTCTGAGCAGAACCAATTTTATTTAGGAACAACTTCAATGAAAGTGTTTGTAAAGTTTTATGGCACTCATCCAAGTAGTTTAGGAGGAGTTGCAATAACAAATGATTGATAAACAAAAGATCATCCCACAAGCTTTTTTGGTCAATGACCAGCAGAGCTAAATAAATACAAAAGTTGTATTTTATTATGAAATATACTTTTACTTAAGCCATAGAAAATGTTGAGAGAGAGATAGAGAGAGAAAGAGGTGTTTAATAAGTTTATGTGCTTTAATGTAAATATGTAAACAGTAGTGGGTCACCAGGTACTTTACTGGTAGTTCCAGAAAACTCTGTCACCCTCTATACATAAACCCATTATTATCGCTATTAACAACATAGATATATGATAAGTATTATATACAACAGATTCAAAGCTCTGGAGCTGAAGCTTCAGTTTAGAGATTATAGGTCAGGTTCAACTTTCAAAAAATGTCTCAACTTTAAGTAAAATCTTTGATAAAATTGTGTGTGCTGTTTATTTGTAAAGAAACAAGATAACTGCATTAAACCAATGTTAAGAAACAAGCTGGCAATTCATGGTCCTAATGCTGAGATACTGACCTTAAATCTGACTTTACAGAAAATTTATGAAGATGAGAAGATCCAAGATTATGGGGGTTAGTCAACTGATCAAAGTTAGACTCCAGTGCTCCAGTTACCAAATGAACATGACCAACCATCTCTGACACCAGTTTTTGAGGTTACTACAGCATCCTAGGAGACTAGAACTGCTCTCTTTCAATTTCTGTCTCACCCTTTTCAGTTACCATATATGCCTAATTTTTGGTGCATGCCAGTAAAACTTCCAAACTGTGCTAAGACATACTAAGTTTGCATTGTAAATCATGAGTGAAACAACCACTGTGGAATTATAATTTACCATAACAGTTAACCACTATCACATACCAATTCTTAAGAAGCAATTGGGGTAAAAAGAAAATGAAAAATTTATTAATATAAAGTTTTCTTGTAAAATATTGGGAAGCAATATTCATTTCATTCTGAAATGCATACATCTGAATCAAAGAATATCAGCATGGAGGCTTCATGAATTAGTTCTTCCCAGACATTTAATTTTTGTGCTTTTTTAGTAGCAGCTGAGCAAATGTTTTAGAGGATTAATGCATTCACCACATCATCCTTGATTACACAAATACACAAATGCTGCCCTAAGGAATATAGCCAAACATGCTGATTTCTAAACCCCAGTTTGCAATTGCATTTTTCCTACAATAGTGCATGTATGGTAGATCACAAATATTTAGCAGATGTTGTCTGGTGCAAGTTTCCCACAGAACTGAAAATTGCAAAACAACCAAACAAACCTATCTGTGTATGTATATATTTTTAATGGAAGCCTAGTGTGTCTAATTTGATGAATTTCCAACTAAAGTGGTTCCACTCTTGAGAAGTCCTTCAGGTCATCTTGCCCAGTACCAAAATAGCACATTTCGAAACATTCTGTCCCTCTCATGAGAGGTCAACCCTTTTTTAAAAGGGACACATATGCTGTGCAGAAATGGATGCATTATGAGAGGAAAAACAGTATTTAGAACCAGGTCATAACAAGTTATTTTGAAACATTATATTTCTTTTTTTTTTTTAATCAAACCCTTTAAATCTGACAGTATGAAGGTCTGATTACATCAAACTGTGTTTTTTTCTTCTATGTTTTAAAATTACATTTGTTTTCAAAGAAAACTTGAACTGTGTAAGTGTTATCATGGTGAATAAATAGCAAACAGCTAACAGAATTTCTTAATCAAAAATCTTATGCGGCTGGGAAAGAATCAGGTACAACAGTAAATTTAATGTCACAAGCCATAATTCTGTTACACCAATTACATATTAGAGTTGTTGTTGTTGTTGTTGTAGGGTTTAACACCATTTTTCAGCACACAATAGGCTATACATGGTGGCCAGTATTAATGGTGGAGGAAGAACCTGGAAAAAAACTGGAAAGAACCACCGACCCATGAGAAGCTACTGGCAAGCTTTCTCACATACCCACATTAGCCGAATCCGAGACTCGCACCCACGCAGACAGAGGTGAGATGGCAGTGATCCGTAATGGAGAGCGCTGTAGACCACTCAGCCACTTGGGGCCCCACATATTAGAGAGTGTGGTGGACTTTCACCCATGGCTTGTGACAATACTTTAAATCATAATTAGAGTTTTCATGAACATACATTTTGTATATATATATATAATTCAATAATTAATTTAAAAATTGTATGTTGTGAAGGCTGATTATAAAACACATTATATCCTTCTTTTAAACATGTGGTTATCATTTGGGATGAGTTAACTACAAAGTTAGAGAATTCAACTCATGCATTTAGGCTGGGATAGTGTAACAGAATGACTGATGGAAGTACAGATAGGTATCAGATATTCCTAATTCTTTGTTGTTTGTGGAATAAAAACAGATGAAGTCAATCAAAGCTTGGCATAACCAGTCATTTCCCATCAAACTGCAGTGACAGTACCAGGCAAAGGTGTGAAGTGGAGGTATCATTTCAATATATTCCAATTACATGATATTAATACATGACGGTGACATAATATGACAGTGACATTTCTCAACCTGCCATTCCCCATGACAGGCACTGTAGTGTTTTCTTGCCATTCACCATGACAGGCACTATTGTGTTTTCTTGCCATTCACCATGACAGGCACTGTTGTGTTTTCTTGCCATTCACCATGACAGGCACTGTTGTGTTTTCTTGCCATTCATCATGACAGGCACTGTTGTGCAGTAACAGATTAATAAATACACCATAAAAAAGACCATAATGCAAAGTAGATTTTGAATAGAAGACAAATGTCAGTGCTGAAAATAGCCACATAAAAGAATGAATGATGAAGAGATGTATGTGAATTTGCACATATAAATATAAAATAACAACCCCATATGTTTCAATTCCTAGTATACTTACATATATATATATATATATATATATATATATATATATATATATATATATATATATATATATATATATATATATATATATATATATATATATATAGCTTTACATATAAAGTAGAATTTTCCTTGTTCCTATTTTTTAAAAAATTATTCTCATGTGATGTAACATACTTTGTCTCCTAAAAGGCAAGTTCCTCCAGGGTTTGGGCCAGATAAAGGATTTTTACAACCACACCCTATGATGTAAAAAAGCAGATAAAATCAAGTCACAGGTGGCAGGATGGATACAACATAGTTTAACCTGTGATACAAAGAAATGCACATTAACTGTGGTTGATTGTATCAAAATAATATATTCTGTGCCCACAAAATATACATTAATTGATAATGCAAAGCTCTGACTAATCATTGTGAACCAGTGATTAACACCATGCAGTGATATATGCTGGAGGAATATATTTATTAGAACTGACTAATCACAGCAGTGTGTGCACTCACTAGATAATATTCTGATATGCAGGCAATTGGATATGATTAAAGGGATTATCTTTACCAATGTGAATGAGGGATAATAGTCAGTAATGTCCTTAAAGGTGGCAGCATCAGAACAAAGTGGCCCAACATTATTTCTGTTTTACTTTCTGCTTTAAAAACACAGAACCGATAGCATCTTCCTCTTGCTTTAAAAATGTTTCTGTCTTACAGATCATGAAAGTTATTGTCACTCACAGTTAAAAAAAACAAATGGGGGAACTAAGTTGTCTGGGTAAACAGGAGCTCTATGTGTGTGCATGTGTGTGTGTGTGTGATTTGGATTTTTAATGTACCTTTACAAATTTTCCAGTCAAATCACAACGATGTCTGCAGTGTGGCAGTTTATAGTAATGTCTAACACTGGGGCATCGTGCTGCAGACATGTAGCACCTTGTCTCACCAAAACACATCATCCCTACACCAGGCTGACCAGTCCTAACACTAACCTCATAATGCTGAGCACTAAGCAAGGCAACTGCAAGTACCAATTTTGTAAGTCTTTGGTATGACTCAGCCGGGGTTCGAACCCATGACCTGTATTCGAGGTGGACACTCTAACACTTATGCCACCGGAGCAGTCAAAAGAAAGTGCAAAAGAAAGTGTGTGTGTGTGTGTGCATGTGTGTGTGTGTGTGTTTGTGTGTGATTTGGATTTTTAATGTAGCTTTAAAAAAATTTCAGTCATATCGCTACAATGTCTGCAGTGTGACAGTTTATAGTGATGTCTAGCACTGCGGCATCATGCCACAGACATGTAGTATGATGTCCCAACCAGTCACATTATCCTGATACCAGGCCGACCAGTCCTAACACTAACCTAAATGCTGAATGCCAAGCAAGGCATCTGTCGCACCATTTTTGTAAGTCTTTGGTATGACTCGGCTGGGGACTGAACCCATGACCTCCTGCATCTGAGGCGGATGCTCTAACCACTAGGCCACAGAAGCAGTCCGTCAAAAGAAGGAGTTGATCAATCAGTAAGCAAATATTAAGCATAATCGGGGCCCCGAGTGGCCGAGTGGTCTAAAGCGCTCACCGTTACGGATCACTGCCATCTCACCTCTGTCTGCGTGAGTTTGAGTCTCAGCCTCGGCTAACGTTGGTACATGAGAAAGCTTGCCAGTAGCTTCTCGTTGGTCGGTGGTTCTTCCCGGGGTTTTCCAGGGTTCTTCCTCCACCAATTATACTGGCCGCCATGTATAGCCTATCTTGTGCTGAAAAATGGCGTTAAACCCTACAACAACATTAAGCATAATCAATGCTGACAATGGAAAATCATATACTCTCATATCTACATAAAAAAATGGAATGTGCATTATTTTCACACAATTACCTTTGTGATTCTTTTCCATAATTCTTTTTTAACATACACATTTCTCTAGAATTCTATAATCCAGGTAGCTTTCAATGATTTGTTGTTAATAATTCTTTAGATGTTTAGTGGGTGGGTGTAATTTAGTCTTTCAAAAAATTATTTTGGGGTTGTTTTTGCTTTTTCTAAGAATCTAATGTACACTTACCAAATACTGATACAAGTTTGAGATTGATAGCTTACTATAAAACACTGTTAAAAGTGACAGAGTGATCGTTTGCTATAAAACACTGATAAAAGTGACAGATTGATTGCTTGCTATAAAACATTGGTAAAAGTTAGAGTGACTGTTTACTATAAAACACTGAAAAAAGTGACAAAGTGATAGCTTGCTATAAAACATTGGTAAAAGTTAGAGTGATTGTTTGCTATAAAACACTGATAAAAGTGACAGAGTGATAGTTTGCTATTAAGCACTGATAGAAGTGACAAAGTGATGGCTTGCTATATAAAACACTGATAAAATTGACAAAGTGATAGCTTGCTATAAAACTGATAAAAGTGATAGTTTGCTATAAAACACTGATAAAACTGACAAAGTAATAGCTTGCTATAAAACACTGATAAAAATGATAAAGTGATGGCTTGCTATAAAACACTAATAAAAATGATAAAGTGATGGTTTGCTATAAAACACTGATAAAATTGATAGTGATAGTTTTCAATAAAACACTGATAAAAGTTTGAGAGTGATAGCTTGCTATAAAACACCGATAAAAGTGACAGTGATAGTTTTCTATAAAACACAATTAGAAGTGACAAGAGTGATAGATTGCTATAAAACACTGATAAAATGACAGTGATAGCTGGCTATAAAACACTGAAAGAAATGACAGTGATAGTTGGCTATAAAGCATTGATAAAAGTTACAGAGTTATAGCATGCCATAAAACACTGATAAAACTGACTGAGTGATAGCTTGCTATAAAACACTGATACAAGTGACATAGTGATAGCTTGCTATAAAACATTGGTAAAAGTTAGAGTGATTGTTTACTATAAAACACTGATAAAAGTGACAGAGTGATAGCGTGATATAAAACACTTATAAAAGTAACAGTGATAGCTTGCTACAAAACACTGACAAAAGTGACAGAACGACAGTTTGCAATAAAACACTGATAGAAGTGACAGTGTGATAGTTTGCTATAAAACCCAGGTAAAAGTGACAAAGTGATAGTTTGCAATAAAACAATGATAAAAGTAAGTGTGACAGTTTGCTATAAAACCCAGATAAAAGTGACAGTGATAGTTTGCTATAAAACACTAATAAAAGTGACAAAGTGATAGTTTGCTATAAAACCCTGATAAAAGTGACAGTGATAGTTTGTCATAAAACACTAATAAAAGTGACAGAGTGATAGTTTGCAATAAAACAATGATAAAAAAAACAGTGTGATAGTTTGCTATAAAACCCAGATAAAAGTGACAGTGATAGTTTGCAATAAAACAATGATAAAAGTAAGTGTGACAGTTTGCTATAAAACCCAGATAAAAGTGACAGTGACAGTTTGCTATAAAACACTAATAAAAGTGACAAAGTGATAGTTTGCTATAAAACACTGATAGAAGTCACTGATAGTTTGCTATAAAACACTGATAGAAGTGACTGATAGTTTGCTATAAAACACTGATAAAAGTGACAAAGTGATAGCTTGCTATATAAAACACTGATAAAATTGACAAAGTGATGGTTTGTTATAAAACACTGATAAAATTGACAAAGTGATAGCTTGTTATAAAACACTGATAAAACTGACAAAGTGATGGCTTGTTATAAAACACTGATAAAACTGACAAAGTGATGGCTTGTTATAAAACACTGATAAAATTGACAAAGTGATAGCTTGCTATAAAACACTGATAAAAGTGGCAGTGATAGCTTGCTATAAAACACTGATAAAAGTGGCAGTGATAGCTTGCTATAAAACACTGATAAAGTGATATAGTAATAGTTTGCTATCAAATATTGATAAAAGTGATACATATTCAAATGAAGAAGTCATGACTGCATACTTTCACTTTGTGTAAAAGAAAAGCATCACATTTTAATTCTGGAGTAGTAGACCATCTTCAAAGCTTTAATAAAAAAGTTAGTTTAATTGGAGAGATTATTTTTAGTGACATACATATTCAGAAGAAATAAAGTACATGCACTGTCAGCTTTGATATTCGGTCTTTTAATTTTTATTTCAGATACCAATAAATTTGTGTTTCTTGTTCAAATATATGTTTTTTTATTATGAGATGAACAAACAGTATCTTTTTTAATGACAATGGAATGTGCAATTTCATCAGGACTTCAAGTAATAAAAAGATATAAATTTTGTACAGAGATTTTTTTTGTTATTGATTTCTGAGTATATTGTTACAGAAGGCAGAACTCTGAGATTTTGAAAATAATTTTGGTAATTTTGGTATCTGAGTATAATTATTATTATTATGAAGGCCATGACTTCTTATTTGAAATGGGTGGATTGATTTGATATAAAGCCCATCCATATATATATATATATATATATATATATATATATATATATATATATATATGCTCTTAAATTCTTAATGAATTTTATTTTGATTTCATTTAATAGCATTTCAACACACTGCAGGTTATATAGAAAAGTTTTCCAGAGAGGATAAGGAAGAATCTGGGGCTTCTGTATCCTTTATAAACATTGTATATAAGAAATTGAAGTTAACAGCATTAAATTTTTATATATACTAGGTTGTAGAGGTAAGTGGTATTACTGGTATACCTATTTTCCACTGTATTTTTTTTCAGCAGAAAATATCACAGTACTTTTTCACTGTTCTGGTATGCTGGTTGTTTCTGTTAGTAAGGAATGTACAGAAATTGTTATGAATTACATTAACAAGCATGTTTTCATTATTCATGACAAAATAGTTTTAAAAAATTATTCATTTATTTCCAAAACAGTTTTATCTGTCACAATGTAATGCTGAATGTGACAAATATGCTTCTATTTATGATCCTTTATTTACATGTTTGACATGTGTCATGCATGTTAACATGGTGTCCAAATGGAATGTTGTGAAACATACTATTGACAAATCAAACTTTCATAAACACTTCTGATCAAAAAGATGAAAGACCCCATCATTTTCTTTATTAGCATATGGGGATGAGCTAAGTATACGTATTCCTTTGTAAGACTGAGAATCATTCTACAATTTTCAGAGGTGCACTTGTTTTCTATCTGATCTCCAGTAATTTTTAATGTCCACTAAATATTTTCTCATTCACCGAGTAAGTGTGTTTTATGTTTATGTTTGATGGCATCCCATTCAAACTTTCCCTGCCTATTATATGAATATTGTAACTAGAAGACTGTAGGCTTCGCTATCAAAACGTCTTATTCTTATCAATAGGCCCTTTAATTTCGTAAAGATGTTTTTCAGAGCATCTGCTAAACTGTAAGCTTAATCACCGCATTATAGATACAGTTTTTAGATTACAACTTATACAACAATTAACACAGCAAATTCATCTACTTAAAGGTACTGGTCATTTCATATTTATGGTGGGTGGGGGAAGGAGACTGATTTTCTTTTGAACTGAAATATTTCTTTATCTCAAGATAATTAATTTATTCCCAAAAATATCATGGATATACTTATATAATATCATGGATATAGTAATATAATAGCATGGATATTCTAATATAATATCATGGATATCCTAATATAATATCATGGATATAGTAATATAATATCATGGATATCCTAATATAATATCATGGATATAGTAATATAATATCATGGATATCCTAATATAATATCATGGATATCCTAATATAATATCATGGATATAGTAATATAATATCATGGATATCCTAATATAATATCATGGATATAGTAATATAATATCATGGATATCCTAATATAATATCATGGATATCCTAATATAATATCATGGATATACTACTATAATATCATGGATATACTAATATAATATCCTTTTTTTAAATTCTTTTTTTTTTATTAACCCCGTAATAGGTTGACCAATGGGTCGGGGAACCATCCCAAGGTCACCTTACAATCAAACATTTCTGGTTATCAGATAATTTAGGGATAATAAATATAATCTACAGAGAAAGAAAAAACACACACACTTATACACACATGCATATGGCACACAATCTAGGAGACATGGACTTTGTGATATTACAGTAATTTGTTCCTGTTTACCATCAAGTCAGATACAAGTTACATGTTCATTATTGAGGTCCATTTTTGAAGGAATTGGTCCTCTTTTTTATTTACCTTGGCAGTGTATTTTTCAATGTTCTTATGCATTGCAACTATTTGCTTAAAAGCAAAAATAGAAGGATTTTTCACATTGAATCTGCAAGTATAAATATAATATTTTGCCAAAATAAGCAGGAAATTACCCAAACTGTCCAGTTGTTCACTTCCTAAGAATGTTTCTTTTTTTAACAGATGTACAATATCTGGGCAAAAGGGTGCAAAATCTTCAATAAAACGGTAACAAAACTGTGAAATAATACTGCAGTAATAATATATTGGTCAGCTGAATGGGGATACAAATGTATATTTAGCCACTGCTCTAGTAATAGTGCTGGGGTTACAATATTTGTTAGAAATACTTTTGAATTTATAATTCATAGAGAAAGATGTGACAGTCAAGGGAGATTTATTATTTTAGATATTACAATTAATGGCAACAGAATAACCCTCGTGAATTTGTATGGTTATAATGATGATAATCCTAGCTTTCTTAGAAAGTTAAAGGAGATTTTATTTTTTGAGAACTCATCAACTATAATGTGTGGAGACTGGAATACTGTTCAAGACTAAGATTTGGATACTTATAATATTTTACATGACAAACACCAACACTCTAGGGCAGCGATTCAAGACCTGAAAAACAAATTGGAATTAATTGATCCCTGGCAAAATTCCAATCAAGACTTAAAGATGTATAGCTGGAGGCAAAAATCTCCCTTGAAACAAAGTAGATTAGATTACTTTCTTGTATCGGATGACATTCATATGAATACAGCTGATGTATGTATCTTACCAGGGTATAAGACTGATCATTCAGCTATTGTTTCGAGTGTGGCATTTTCAACATTTCCAAGGGGTAAAGGATATTGGAAATTTAATGCCCAACTGTTGAGGAACATTGAGTATACTGATTTGGTCAAAAAGTGTATAACTGACACTGTAAATGAATATTATGTAGGGGGAAATAAAGACGACTGTCTCCATGTTTCTCGTTCCTGTAATGACCAAATGTTCTTTGAAAACTATATGTTATTCTATTAGGAAAACAAAAGAGAAACGGGAAAAATTAAAGAAAATTGAGCAGGAAATAATAGAAATTCAGGGGGGATTGTCGAATAACATAGATGGGGAAACTCTGGAACATTTCGAGTGAAAAAAAAGCAGAATTAGAGGAATCTAGGAAAAGATACATAGAAGGTGTTATGTTAAGATCTAAAGCTAGATGGTATGAATTTGGAGAAAAAAGCACAAAGTACTTTTTAAATCTTGAAAAAATAAACTTTGTCAATAAGACAATAAAGGAAATTATTTTAGATGATGGGACACATATATCTGACCAAATAGATATTTTAGAAGCTCAAAAACAGTTTTATATGGAATTGTTCAAAAGTAGAATTGCTCAGCTTGATGACGAGGCTACTCAATAAACTCGAAATAGACTTTTTAATCACAATATTAAACTTAGTCAAGAGGAAAGAGAATCATGCGAGGGTCTGCTTACAATTAATGAATTCGGAATGTCTCTAAAACGGATGGAAAATGAAAAAGTTCTGGCTTGGATGGATTCACTGTAGAGTTCTATAAATTCTTTTGGAAGTCTCTTGGGGAATTTAAATGTAGATCAATAAATTATGGATATACTGTAGGAAAACTTTCAGATTTTCAGACTCAAGGAGTCATCACATGTCTACCAAAGGAAGAAAAAGACAGAAGATATTTTAAAAACTGGAGACCTATATCACTTTTAAATATTGACTATAAGATTGCTTTGGGAGCAATTGCAGCTTGGAATAAAAAGGTTCTTCCATCAATAATCAGTGATACTCAAAAAGAATATATGATGGGTAGATTCATTGGAGAAAACACCACAGGGCTCTCAAAACTCACTTATTTCGAGTGCAAGAACAAACTTAAAGACCTAATAATGTTTCCTACCTGAAATATTCTCAGTAGGTTTTTTATTTTTTAATGTTTTTCTAATTTCATGGTGTTTGTTTTTGCAATATTAATATTATATGTTTTTATCTTATAGGTGTTGTCTAATGTTGTAAAGCGCTTAGAGCTTCTAAAGATTAGGCGCTATACAAAGTCTTCATTATTATTATTATTATATGATATCATGGACCAACTTGAGAATGAAAACAGATATGGTTTATTATTGTTAATAGACTTCGAAAAAGCCTTTGACTCAATTAACTGGATCTTTGTGGAAGAAGCTTTACAATCTTTTAATTTTGGTGATTCCGTTTGTAAGTGGTTTAAACTGTTTTGTAATGACTCTAATAGTTGTGTTATAAATAATGGCCATATGTCATCTTTTTTAGACTTGAAAGAGGATGTTGTCAAGGAGATCCCCTTGCACCTTATTTGTTTATCATTGGGGTTGAGATTTTAGCTATAACTTTAAAGCAAAATGTGGATGTACGGGGAGTAATCTTTGACGCCAGAGAATATAAATTGGGTCAGTATGCCGATGACGCTTTTATTCTTCTTGATGCATCTCATTTTTCTCTTGAAGCAACTATGAATATCTTGCAAGGTTTTTTCCTATTATCTGGACTTAAATGTAACATAACTAATATAATATCATGGCCATACTAATATAATATCATGGATATACTAATATAATATTGTGTTATTTTGCTATAAATCTGAATTTTCCTCCAACTACTGACAGATGAAATTAAACAAAAAAGTGTCAGGCCCTTGCCCCAGAATATTAATTTGTTGGTAGTCATATAATTGCAGTATACCATGGTACATATCACACTACATTCAGAAATACCACGGTACACATTTCTTTGTGGTATCCATCTCCACTAGGGTGGTACTAAAGTTTGAACAGACAGTCCAAATTGATCTTCTGGATCACCTCAGAATAAAATAAGACATCATTTTATTTCATTTATATATGTAGTATGAATCAAGCATACTATGAGATAATACAAGAACTACAATTTGTTCTGGAAAATGATAAAATCAACGGAATGTCCAAATGTTGGGACCAGGTTTTTCTGTGGATCCACTTATTCGGAAGATGACTGGTTACAAACCCTCACTTTTTATTGCAGCCGATAGCAAGGTATGGTCAATTTATTTATTCTAAATGACAGACTGGTTACTGTCTAGTCATCTAAGTAGCTACAACACAGCAAAGCAGTCCATTGTTTATAGTCTGTCAGAAAAATGTGTTTTAAGGAAATAGTTTCAGATTGGTTTGAAAGCTGTCAGTTAATAATTTAATTACAATCAAGCAGTTTATTACTCCAAAATTCAAACTGAAAATCAAGTAGGAAATCAATGCCAATTTAGATGTATTACTCAATTCTCAATAGAACAAAATCCAAGAATATGCCAAATGCTCTTATTGGTTACAGCATTTATTAAAAGAAGACACAGCTAATGAACAAGTTTCATCCAAGGAATTTAAAGTAGTCATCATTTTTATTGATAAGATTTCTACTTTGTGCATGCAACTAACCATACATTAGATTTCCTTTCAAAGCATTATTGACATGTGTAAATTTTGTTAAGGAAAGAGAAAAAATGGGAAGAAAATTATTACTGAGAAACAGTGTATCTAGAATTTTACTCCTGCAAAAAGAAATTGTGGGGGGAGGCAGAATACATATGAACAGGGTTTTAACAATAGAACAAGTCAACTACTTTGCTTGCAGATTTCTCAAGTTTACAACAACAACACAATAAAAAAAACACTACTACTACTGCTAATAACAATAATAATAATAATGATAACAACAATTCATTACAAAATTAGGCCCCATTCTGTTCATATGTGTTTAAAGTGTCGTTTTGGAAGATAATTACCATGCTCTTTTTATCCTAGGGGAAACAATTGTTCTAGCACATTGTAAAGTGTCAAATTTTGAATTGTATTGAACCTTAAAGTTGAATGCGTTGAGCATTAAAATTTTATCACAATCAAACCAGAAAAGTCTTCAACCTTTCTTCATCCCCCCCTCCGTCAGTGTTAAAACTTGAAAGGCTAGAATTTATGACAGAGTGAGATTTGACCATGGCATTGATATATTGTCCTGAGAAAGAAAACATTTGAGATACCAACCATAGCCGCTTGATAGGAACCCATGTCAAGTTATCATTTTCAAAGGGAAATTGATATGCATCATAAGCTAAGATCTGACGAAAGAAATGATTATCTTGGGAAAAATTTTGAAACCGCTGCTTACAATTGGCCAGAGAAAATTAAGGCATACACTTTAGAAGTAATGTAAATTTAAACTGATGACTTTGGTCGAAATTCTTTAATCTGAAATACTGAAAGAGGAGTAGTTTGGCAATGAGGAAGCCTGAAAAGAATAGTGCTTTTCTCGTTAAACAAGAAAAGGGGACCAGGTGACTGTCTTGTAAGAAAAGACAGGGTTTAGTGCTAGGACACATAATTTCTGAAAGAGAACAGTATTAAGGTATTCAATTTTAATTTTCCTTGTAATTTTCTATTTTCATTTGTTTGTTTTATGCAAATGTGTTTGATATGACTAGGATTCATATTATGTATCGTTTATTCAATTTCATGGAAATCTGTTAATGCTAGCTTATTGATAGAATTGACGACTGCATGCTATCCAAGTTTTCATATGTGAAGGATTTCAAAGGGTTATATGAAATAATTTTCTTGGTCTGTTAGGACTTATCATGAGTTAATGATAATCACATATTTATATCTGATTTTGCAATGTTTAAATAATCTTGTAAGTTAGGGATTGTGGTGATCTAGAATTTTTTGAATTTTATGCAATAGTAATCGAGCATGTGGTAGCGTAGGCAAAGAGATATGGTAATGTTATATATACTGCTAATGTGTTAATTATGGCCTGTCGCTGTCAAGCGAGGCTTATGTTATATTGGATTAGTTCAGAATATAGGCAGTGTGGAAAGCTAGTATGCTTATGAGTAAAGTAAGTGAGGGTATTTTATGTACATGTAGAAAGTGGAACATACAGAGATTTAGGGGTAATTTTGTCTTTTAAGGAAACAGCTTTCTGGGGAGAGACGAGACAGTCAGAAGACAGAAGTCTGAAAAAAAAGGAGTGACAAATTCAGAATAAAGGACTAGGAAGTCCAGGAAGGGGTGAAGCATAGAGAATAGGAAGGCTCAAGGAAATAGGAAGACGATGATACACTGTAAAGGGAGAAAAGTGATGCAATCAGTCATAGACAATGCGCTCTTTTCACTACTCGTTATTATGATGAAATAAATCCAAATCAGACAATGCTATAAATTCTGGTGACATACTTACATTGAACAGGAGTTGCTGCTATTAATCATTATTGATTAAATTTGTTATTTTTCTTGTCTAAGGAGGCTCGTATTGCATTATTTCTTTCCAATATTCTTGCTCAGTTTTCCATTGAAATTCTATCTTTCCACTCCTACCGGGCTGTAATATCGATAGAGGTTATCCTCTAGATAATGCCAGCTAAATCCAATTAACCACCCCTCTTACAAAGAGGGCGATGTTACACATATTTTGATGTAACTGTACTAAGGGGAACTAGTCACAAGTGATAGGATTTTTCTTTTCCACATTTACTATAGACCTAATGCCTCCAATTCTACATGCTGACTTGCACTACTTTCTTTTCTTGGATTTAGGTTGCACACAAGACGCCGGGTGGGGATTTAAGCCATACACATGGCACCACCACGGTTCTGTGCATACATGCTCTTTGGGGCATTTGATTACTAGATAAGTGGAAATTGGCCCATACACTCGTCTTAGGGTCCAAGAAGGGTAGGGAAAAAGGGACTTAGCAAATGGCTCCTTGAGTAGACCTGAACACTCCCAATTGCCAGGGATGTACTTAAGATCAAATATCTGCCCACCTGTCTATTTCAGGGTTATCCTACTTACCAATTTAGTGTTAGCCACTTTCATAATCAAAGTCAAGCTTTTGAGTTGTACATCTTCCTGCACTTAAGATAATTAAGAAATTTTGAGTACAAAGTGTACATGACAGCATCATCAATAGTCAAAGTGTACATGACAGTATCATCAATGGAGTCAAAGTGTACATGACAGTATCAACAATTGAGTCAATGTGTACATGACAGTATCATCAATACAGTACAAAGTGTACAGGACAGTATCATCAATAGAGTCAGTGTGCATGACAGTATCGCCAATCGAGTCAAAGTGTACATGACAATGTCATCAATAGAGTCAAAGTTACTTTTTAATACTTTTGAGATCATGGCTGTAATTTGAGAATATTTTGGCCAGTGTACAAAAGAATCACATCTGAAAGTTCAATACAGAATTACACAATTAATTGTAAAATTTATCTTTATGAGCTAAATAATTCCAAATTAAACTGCAACTACCCAACTTTATTTTAAGCACTTTATATCTACTAAAAGAGATTCAAATTTCCCAACAACTGGTCACTAATTTAAATTTTAAAGTATTAAGTGAAACATGCTATCAATAATGACTTCTTTGTTTCCAATGCCTCAGCATGCACTATAACCTAACACCATTGCCCCTAAGTGGCTGCTGATAATATATGTACAGAACCCTAAATTTAACAGTAAATAAAGATATACTCCTCTATTATAGATATACCATTATTAAATTTATCAAGAGAATTTAGAAAAATTATACAGTAGACATGTCTTGAGAGACCACTGCTATCAGAGACCATCTGTCTTGAGAGACCAGGTTCTCCATGTACAGATTTATTGATTATATAGTATTATGACCTGTTATGAGAGACCACCTGTCATGAGAGACCATTAAGTTCTGGCAAAAAGGGTGGTCCTTCAGGAGAGCTTCCACTGTAAACAAATGTATCTTCTCTTCTAAAACTTATGTAAATACCACAGTACCTGAAATAACTATATTTAGCCTGATAATACTATATTAGAGACAACTTATTTTTGTTGAACCTATCCGGTCATGATGTTCAATGAGAAGGTCTTGAACTTTTTAATAGTGTTATACAGAAAATTTTAATTTTGCATTTTAAGGGTTTACCCTTTTTTGCCTTCATCTTTGTATTGTATGCCTTTTGGAATTTTTTTTTGGCATCATCTTTATCTTTCATCATTATCTCCACAGTGCATGCATATATGCATGTATTCACATTTTGTTGGAATGATTCGTGGGGCTCAGACAAAGATTTGGTCTCAATCAATTTTTGATTTAGCACTATATAGCTAGAATTATGCTATCATTATGCATATTTGATTTGTGTTGTGTGTTTAATTTTTGTCCATGATTCAGGGTTGTGGATGGAGTTTTTACATACCTGACTTTTTTCATGCCTTTAAACGTTAACAAGATCTTTACTAGAATCTGGGTTCAAGGCCTAAACTTATTTGCGAAATAGTGGGATTTTCCATTAGAATATTTACTGCAAAGGTCAAAGTGGGCATGTATATGAGGGGACTTGGTAAAAAAAATTTTTTATCAGTTTTAATAACAGTCTGTATCATCATCAGTTGTGTTTAGATATAATTTGAGAGGAATTTTTTTTCTCCAAATTATTTATTGGAATTGCTAAGTACTCACAGTTATTTTAAATAATACATTACTTTCATATTACTGTGAACTCCCTCAAAGACATTCTTGATTGCATCATTGTGGTACATCAGAACATTCAAGACTACTGGTACATGAGGACATTCAAGATTATTGGAATTCGTCTGGTACATTCTATACTTTTGGACTTGTAACATGACATTTAGGATTATTTGGGACTTACTTCACAATAATGTAAGTGTTTCTTAAATTTTCACCTTGTAGCTTCAAGAAATAAATAAAAATAACTTGCTGATTTGACTAAACTTGTTGGTTTTAATTTCTTTCTGTTACATAGTTTCAGACCAAGAGTCATAAGAGAAGCTGGAGGCTCATCTGGGATCTGAATTTCTTTTAAAACATTTCAGAGACATTAAAAATTGCCTTTAAAATTTAAATTGACTTTGTTCTGGAATTTTCCTTGACTCTGGTAAAGATTTTAATTTCACACATTTCAAAAATCTTTAGTGAGACCAGTAAGTACTCGCCTTGTCACCTAATGTTGAGAATGCTGTTTCAAATTCTATCCAGAAGGGGTTAGAGAGTATGGAAAATGGATAAGTTGCTTGAGCTTGCCAGACATTATGATCTGTCTGAAGCGAAAGCTTCTTTAATAAAGTAAGATATAAAGAATTTTTTATTCACTATTTGCTGACAAACACAATTTTGGATGATAAAGCTTTGGGTTTGATTAGTAAGTAATATTCTCAGCATGTTTTTTATAATTATTTTCTAATTTCATGGTGTTTGTTTTTGTAATCATATCATTATAAGTTTTTGATCTTATAGGTATTGTCTAATGTTGTAAAGCGCTTAGAGCTTCTAAAGATTAGGCGCTATACAAAGTCCTCATTATTATTATTATTATTATTATTAAGTGTATCCCATGTTTTGATAGGAAATTAATGGAATTACATATTTAAAAAAGCAGATGGAATTGGAATTAGCAAAGCTTCAGCTTCAGAAACAAATGATGGCATGCAGAGAGTCAGAGAAGAGAGAGAAATACAAAAGCAGACAGATGAAGAAGAGAAATAATCCAGATAGAGAGAGAAAAGGGAAGAGAGAAAAAGAATAATAGGAAATACCAATGCAAATGCAGAGAAAGGAAATGAAAAATAAATTAAATTAATCTGAACTGGCACATAGAACACACACACACACACACACGCACACTCAAGATTTGATTGGTAAAAAAATATTATGTTAGTACCCCCTTTTCTGGATAAAGAAGTTGATACATACTTTGTCCACTTTGAGAAAATTGATGATAGCTTGAAATGGCCAGGAGAACATTTGACTTTATTATTATAAAGTGTATTTATTGGCAAAGCTTGTGAAGTCTACACATCACTTTCAGTACAACAGAGTGCTGATTATGATGTGGTTCAGGAATATATGTTGAAGGATTATAAGTTGGCACCTGAGTCATATCAGCAAGCGTTTAGGAACTATAGAAAAGAAACAATTATTCTGTAAGTCCAGAAGAAAAAAGTTACTTATTGTTCTGCATTTCAGATCTAGAAATGTGTTAGCTGAATAAAATTGTTTTACCACAGTGACCTGTGTGAAAACTTGAATGGTAGGTATGTATGTACAGACAGACAAACATATGTATGGACTAGATTGATAAGGCTAAATTATTCTTCCCAGATTCATGATATAAAAAAAGCTTCCTCGAGATTTTAAATATCTCTTTACTTATTCTTAAATGTAAAATTCTTTAATATTTAATTTATTTATCATTTTATTGCTTTTCTCTGACTGGGCTTATATGTTGATGAATGCATAACGATCCAACATGCTGTTGGCAGGTCCGTCACGAATTCTGTTATTGCAGATTATGGTCATAAGTAACGTAAAATTCTTAATTCCAACAATTGATTTAATGCAAAGGTCCAAATCATGGACTATAATCGCCCTCATGTCACAATACTGATATTCTGAAGTAGGAATTATATGTGGGGTATAAATTTGTGTAGTTTTCAAAATACCATATATACTCACTTACAAGTCAAGTCCAACTGAAAAATGCACAGACCCAGATCTACCATTGCATACTGCATCAGCAAATCCAAGTCTATGCTGTTTGTTAATAGTTATCAATAGAACAAACAACACTGACCATGATCTGAAAACTAGATATATGATGGCAGATCAGTGTCTATGTTTTTTGCAGTTGGACTCAACTTATGAGTACATGGAGTTCTAAAACCATGAATTTTCAAGGCTCCATTAACACTGATTATGCCACAGAAACAAAAAGACATTATTTTCCAATCAACAAATGTGTGTGTGTGTGTGTGTGTGTGTGTGTGTGAGATCTGGATTTTTTAAAATTTTCAGTCATATCGCTAAAATGTCAGCAGTGTGGCAGTTTATTGTGATGTCTAGTACTGGGGCATCATGCCGCAGACATGTAGTATGATATCCCACCAAGTCACATTATCCTGACACTAGGCTCAACAGTCCTAAAACTAACCTCTTAATGGTGAGCACCAAGTGAGGCAGCTGCCAGTAACATATTTATAAGTCTTTGGTATGACTCAGCTGGGGTTTGAACCCATAACCTACTGCAACTAAGGCAGATGCTTATCCACTTAGGCCACTGGAGCAGTCCATCAACAAACATAAATAACAAAATTGTAACACTGAAAAACCACAAAAATAAATTCATATTATGTAGCAATTATTGGTTTTAATACGAAATGATTTCCCTAAAAAAATAAATTCAAAATTACAGTAGAAGCCATATGTAGTAAATTTATACAAATACATAGTTATGTGCTTGGTATGTATGTATGTATATCCATATATATATATATATATATATATATATATATATATATATATATATATATATATATATATATACACACACACATATACATATATATATACATATATAAAATACAAATTGTCATATGTGGTTTATTCTCATATTTTGACAAAGGGATAGATATTTTCCACACAGAAAAATAACATATGACAGTATTTTCAAAATAACTTCATCATGTTTTTGTGACCTTTCCTCAAAATCTTGATAAAATTAACTGCTTGGAAAGGGTAAACTTTCAAAGCATCACTAATATACAATGCTGCATTTCAAAACAAAACTGAATTCCACTAATAACTGCAGGCAGATAATTGGTTAGAATTTTAATCTCAATCATCAGATTCTGCTAATCAATTCAAAAACAATCAACAATAAATTATTTCAGATATATGACGTCTTGTGACCCCCACCAGGCTATTTTTTTTCCCTCATAATTTAAATATCCAATGAGCAGGAATATCAGAGAAATGAACTTTGATCAAATTCATTTACCAGAGCATAACTCACACTCAGCTAGTCAATTCATTAAAAGTGACCAATGCTCAACCAAATGGATTAATCAGAATAACACTATGATAAATTCAACCATTTTTAAAAAACGAAGAAAAAATTTAACTAAACAGTTTGCAGTTGAATAAGGCATCTTTAAACCAAACACACATACAAGGTTTTGAAGGATTTAGCTTGAGAAAAACATTGTAAAGAAAACTGTAAGAAAAGTTAAATTTGAAGAAAAGAAAAAAAGGTCTTATTTGACAAATTTAAATGCATGATGCCAATATGTGACTTAAAGATCAACTTTCGGAGAAAGGAATCAATATTTTTCCATATAAAAGATAACCCAACTTAAACATGTTGCTTTAAAGAATTTGTTTTAATGATTTGGGTTACTCTGACCACAGAATTTAAAAAAATGACTTTAAAGATGCTCATCTCTGTGGATAAGGTACTTTATAAGATTCCTATCTGAAACTTAAATAGCCACCACTGATCTATGTTGATAAGGTAATTTATAAGATTCCTCTCTGAAACTTAATTAACCACCACTAAGCTTAAAAGTATCAATTTTTCCAGAGATAAGTCAACCCATCAAACAAAATTATTTACAACTAGACTTGTCAGAACAAAGCAGGATTTAAAAAATTGACCTCACAAGTAGGAGGGAGATCAGGGAACACACTTGATCTGTCCCTCCTTGGATAAAGGTCATGAAATTCAGACAATTTGTGAGATTTTGACTCCCCTGAAGGACAAGAATAGTTACAGTTCTGGAACAGACACATCTTTCAATGAGAAATACTCTCCAGAATTGGAGAGCACAAATGCACATACTTGTTGCAGTCATTAAAATGTTCACAGACTGAACATGAAGGACAGTATAAAAACTCCAAAATTAAAGCAAGGCCATGGCTTACTGTCAGGCCCATGATCAAGTACACATCTGTCAGGCCCATGATCAAGTACACATCTGTCAGGCCCATGATCAAGTACACATCTGTCAGGCCCATGATCAAGTACATATTTGTCAGGCCCATGATCAAGTACACATCTGTCAGGCCCATGATCAAGTACACATCTGTCAAGCAGTGGATGAGTGTTTCCCAACTCTTATGGGCTTGACACTGAGGCACAGTAGTCCCTTGTAAACAAATCTCTCTAATGCACATTTTTAGATATTATCAAAATTATTTTTTAGACCCATGAAAACATATGTGCCCTTCAGCAGGTATGAAGAAAATAAAATCACTCTGGCAGAAATTGGTTATAATATTTTGATAACAGGCACTGCAACATTTCAGACTAATCTAAAATCACTCTGGCAGCAAGTGGTTATAATATGTTGATATGTTATGTATATCTGATTTAATATATATATATTAATTGTTTGTCAGATTTAAATTTTTATTTTTCTTATATGTTATTGTAATGTAAATGTATTCACTAGAGATGATACTTTTTCAGAAAATTGTTTGACCTTGACTGTTAGTTTACAAATAACAGGTGTTGATCTAAATTCTGACCTGGATTCAAAATTAGTATACAAAGTTCTATTTTATTTTAAAATGATTGGTTGTTGTCAAGGTCATGATGGGACTATGTGGGTTAAGAAGTAAACACTTTTTTTAATTTTTTCATTCTGGGAATAAAATCATTGGTCTAATCAAGGCCATATTCTATATATGTGATATAAACATGATCATGTCACCACCCCACCCCCCTATTTTGCAACTTGGGGGAATTTCAAAACTGCATCTTATGTTACAATATAATCTTTGTTTTGAGAGAGATTTCTCAGTTTTCAGGCTTTTACAGTTGGTATCAAGCTGTTTTCTTTGTTGTTGCCAGATTATGAGTTAATTATCTTCAGATCAGTTGGATTTCAAAAGGATTAATTCTTTGTTCTCTGGAAATATTTGAAGAGTGCTTACACAGATTTTGGAAAGACATTGTTTACAAATTTAATTTGGATTTCTACAAGGAACTGAAGATAAGCACAGTACTGACTACAGCATATGTCATCATCATCCATCTTGGATTTTACATCAGGATTCAAATTTGAAATTAGAACATTTATTACTAGGACTTTTGTAATTTAAGTCGTGGATTATTCTTAGATTATTTTTGGATTTGATTCTTGAAATCTTAAGTTCTTCTTTGTTCATTTTAACAGAATTTTCCAGGAAAATAACTTATTTGTTAAATTTTAAAAAGCTTGTTGTTTTCACTCTTTCTGTGTTACTGTTTATTCTAGCCTAAACACGTAACAGATAACAGACACTGCAACATTTCAGAATAATCTAAAATCACTCTGGCAGCAAGTGCTTATAATGTTTTGATAACAGACACTGCATCATTTCAGACTAATCTAAAATCACTCTGGCAGCAAGTGGTTATAATATTTTAATAACAGACACTGCATCATTTCAGGCTAATCTAAAATGACATCATGATATGTTATCACACATATTCCAAAACTTAAGGGCATATCTGTGTGATATCAAAATATGACATAGGTATCCCAAAACCTTCTAACAGTGACAACATGTAATTATTAATAATTCAAGAAAAGGGCAGAAATCAATAACAGTGGCAGTCAGAGGACTAAAAAACATTTCCCATTTCTTTTTACCTACATAGTGAGAAAGAGAGAGAGAGGTGGATCGTAATAGATGGATGGTAGTAGAAATGATGGATGGATAATTGGATGGATGAAATGGTAGAGAGACAGACTTTTTGTGTGGCATTATACAACACACCATAACACCTAGGTTACTTGTACCAAGCATTAAAGTATGTTTCCCTGAAGGACACACCATGGCAGCCAATGCAGGCTCTTGGATGGCAGGCAGGATTCACACAGATATACTCATTTACTGTTAATTCACCAACTTTTTTATATTTATGGATTGCTAGACACAACTTTATAGACACTATAAATAATTATCCATAGCCAATTTTTTTTCATAAGACCACAAAAATGTGTACCCCAAAAATAAACAAATTCACAGTATATAGATTGAATAGATAAATATTGAACAATATACATGTAAATGGATGGATAGAAGAACTGAAGGATGGATGGCATGACGAGAGTGGATGAATAGATGAACAAAAATAGAGAAACAGATGGGGAAAATAGAGACAGCTGGATAAATGGATGTGTGGATGGAAGAATGGATGTACCTATTGTACAAAAAAAGAACAAAAGAAAGAGATCTCAATTTTCTGAAAGAGAAAGACAGCAAATATATATAACATATATGTATATGTATTCATGAAAGGATTCAATTTTCCCAAAGTTACGGTCTGGCGTAAGACCCAAGGGCTGTATAGAAGAAAATTCTCTTTTGTAAAACAAGTAAGAAAGATTTGACCTTGATATGCATTATTCATATTTATCAGGGATATTAAACGATAAGAGGAAAATATTTCTAATTTTAAAAAATCCCCACAAAAAAGAATATTATTGTTGATCTTTTGCTTGAGCAGTAAGTATTCAACACTAACATAAACATTAACATTAGTGCTTTTTCTGACCATTCTCACTATGTGTTAGATATCTGGACAGTTGGGTTGGGTGATAGGTCCTCCCACTTAACATAATAAGTAGCCTATCCATCCACCCAACAGTAAAAGTATTTTACCTACCAATCAACCCAATATAACTGTCTGAATATCTTCCCTACCAATCTGTGTGTGTGTGTGTGTGTGTGTGTGAGATCTGGATTTTTAACGTAGCTTTAACAAGTTTTCGGTCATATCACTACAATGTCTGCAGTTTGGCAGTTTATAGTGATACCTAGCACTGGGGCATCATCTTGCAGACATGTAGCATGATGTCCAACCCAGTCACATTATCCTGACACCAGGCTGACCAGTCTTAACACTAACCTCAGCCAGGGATCAAACCCACAACGTCCTGCATCCAAGGTGGATGCTCTAACCACTAGGTCATTGGTGCGGTCCCTACCAATCTACCCAACATAACTGTATGAATATCTTACCTACCCAATCCACCCAACATCATAGCCCAAACTATTAAACTACTCATCCACCTACCATAACCATCCAAATATCTAACCCACCCCATGCACCCACTATAACCATCCAAATATCTAATCCACCCCATGCACCCAACATAACCATTCAAATATCTAACCCATCCCATCCACCCAATATAAATGTCCAATTATCTAATCTACACATCTACCGAACATTACTGTCTGTCACGTTATAAGTAAGGAACAATAGCCAGATTGCAACATGTATATGCTAGACCCTGAGGCTAATTATTCACTTCATAAATGTTGTGAGTGTCAGCTTTGCGAACAATGAGTGTCAAAGTGATGTGTACCCAGCTGGCCGGCCGGCTTATGTTACAATAGTGTAAGCCGACATCAAAAGGATGGGTGGGAAGCCTGTTTTGTACAACATGGCCAAAGGAACTTGTTACTGGCGCCTTATTTGGCTGCGTGCAATTCACAGGTAAGTGGCATGAATTGCCGGTCTTGGACTCAAGGGAACATCAAGTGGGGGTTGTAAATCCACCCTTGACAGACTGCCGGAAAGGGGGCAATGTCTGCTAATTATGTAGACCATGGGTGAATCGACATCCACTCGGAATTGAGCAAGGCGTGGCCACCATTGGAATCGCAAGTTTAAATCTAGTGTCTTGAAACTAAACGTCAGTAGTCACTAAACCATTTTGCGGGAATTACATAAGAAAGTTCTAAGCTACTCCGACGTCATTCGAAATTGGCGGGAAACATTGTTATTCTGGGAATTACAAAGAAGCTTCGGACAAGTCAGTGACTCATTTGCTCGATTGTCGCAATCTATTATGGCGAGGTAACATGTACTTTAAGTATGTGCAGTATGTATACTTCATTACTAGAATCATTAGTACGTAGAATTACCATTTGTAGGGTTTGATTCATTTGTAGTGTTTGATCTACATGCATATTTTGAGATATGAACAATGTTTATGCAAAGAATTAATATTGTAATTCACTATTTGGTTAATTTGTAGTAACCTTGTGCATTTATTCATGTGATATTCTAGATATGCATATGTTGAATTCAATTATAACTTTGTATAATGGTTGCAGTGTGCAACATTAGTTAATAGGGGTATTTGACTATTTGTATATACTTTGTAAGAGTATAATGTGTAAGGATATATCAGCGCATGGATATGTAAATATCTGTGTACACTTTGTAGAAGTGTAATGTACAGAAATGCATCTGATTATGTGATATTGTTCTGTATAAGATTGAGAATCTATATATACCGATGTATCGGGCAGTGGCAGATGCTTTATCTGCTCGGGAAATGGACGCACCCGCCCATCCATGAGTCTCCTGCTGCCTTGCAGGTCGGCTTTGGTTAGCCAAAGGCTAAGGGAGTAAACCCCAAAAGAAAATCCGGAGTGGAGACCCTAAGACAGCTGGACGATGTACTACATCCCCTTCTGGCAACTCCTTGGTCTGGAGAGGGATGGGCTCCACCAGACGACTTTTGCCCAAGACACACTGATAATGCTGGACAAATCTGAGCTTAAAATACCGGATCAGTCATCGCCCGGGTCAACAAGGACCGCGCCTGCCGTTGTCCACCAGGACGGAGGTGACAAGTGTGCTACTGGTACTATGCATACAATCAGAGCGAGAGACAACATTGCCATCGCCACCTGGAACATTAGAACTCTGGCACAAATTGGAAGACTCCAAGAGTTGACACATGAGCTGGAACACTACACATGGCACATTCTGGGACTATGTGAAGTTAGATGGAAGTCCCTAGAAGAACACCAAACTGAAGATGGGCATATATTATACTATAGTGGAGAGTGTGACAAGTCCATAAATGGAGTAGGCTTCCTTGTAAACAAAGCCATCAAGGGATCTTTGCTTGAATGCTGCCCCATATCTAGCAGAATCATTTCCATTCGTCTGAAAGCATCTCCCTTTAACATCACAATTATCCAAGTCTATGCTCCAACTATCAATCATGATGATGAAGAAATAGAGGAGTTTTACAACAAACTACAAGGTATTCTAAACATGGTCAGTAAGAAAGATATCCTCATCGTCCAAGGAGACTGGAATGCCAAAGTTGGCAAAGATGCTCTAAAAGACTGGGAAGTACATTGTGGACCTTCTTGCAATGAGCTTACCAATGAAAGAGGGAGATGGCTGCTCGAGTTCACAAGCTACAACAACTTGGTACTAGCCAACACCCTGGGACAACACAAAGCTTCACAATGCTGGACATGGCACTCACCAAATGGAACCCATCACAACCAGATCGACAACATACTGGTTCAAAACCGTTACCGATCTGGCATCAATAGAGCAAAAACAAGGACATTCCCAGGTGCTTATGTTGGGAGTGATCACGACCTCATGATTATGAACTTCCGAGTGAGGCTGAAGAAAATTAACAAGCCAAAGAACATCAGGCTCAAATTCAACCTTGAACAACTGAAGGACCCTAACATCTGCAAGTCATTCCAAGCCACAATTGGAGGAAAATTTGCTCCACTCCTTGTGATGGATGGTGATGTCAATGAGATGACAGACACCTTCAACACAGACATGACAGCAGCTGCCAAGAACATCATTGGTCTCCATCACCCGAAGAAAAATCCCTGGGTTACAGAAGAGATTCTGAAGTTGTGTGATGCCTGAAGAGAACTAAAAAACACCAGACACACAACAGGGGCACTGAAGTACCGAGAAATAAACAAGAATATCAGAAAAAACTTGAGCAAAGCAAAAGAAAATTGGATTGGACAAAAGTGCACAGAAATGAAGAACAGTCTGATAAAGAATAACAGCAAAAAGGCATTCCAAATTGTGAAAGACCTCACCAGACAGAAACAACCAAGAGTCAGTACCATTCAAGACAAAAATGGAAAATGCCTCACAGAAGCGAGTGACATTGCAGAAAGATGGACTGAGTATTGCAAAGAACTCTACAACCATCAGTCCACAGGAGACCCAGAGGTGCTTGAAGTTCCAAACTCCTCAAATGATGATGACTTCCCCATTCTCAAAGAAGAGGTGGAGTCAGCAATAAGAGCACTGAAGAATGGGAAGGCAGCTGGAGTAGACAACATCCCAGCTGAACTTATCAAGAATGGGGGAGAATCAGTGAAAGAGCTACTAACAAAAATCTGCAACAAGATCTGGCAGACAGGTGAATGGCCAACACAATGGACCCAGTCACTGATTATAACACTTCCCAAAAAAGGCAATCTCCAGCTGTGTCAAAATTACAGAACTACCAGTTTGATCAGCCATGCTAGTAAGGTAATGCTGAAGATCATCTTGAACAGACTGAAACCACAAGCAGAAGAAATAATCGCTGAAGAACAGGCCGGGTTCCGGAGTGGAAGAAGCACAACAGAACAAATATTCAATCTCAGGGTTCTGTATGAAAAGTACTCGCAACACCAACAAGACATCTATCATGTGTTCATAGATTTCAAAAAGGCCTTTGACAGAGTGTGAGGCATTGTGGGCCACATTGAAGAAGTATAACATGGGTCAAAAGTTAACCAATACCATCAAGCAGCTGTACGCCAAGGCTACCAGTGCAGTAATTGCCCAAGGTGCTGTGGGGGACTGGTTCCAGACAACAGTGGGAGTGTGTCATGGCTGTCTCCTGTCACCCATGCTTTTCAACATCTACTTAGAGCGCATCATGAGCGAAGCCCTGGAAAACCAATGTGGGACAGTCAGCATTGGAGGGCGTAACATCACCAACCTCCGCTTTGCAGACGACATTGATGGGCTGGCAGGCATTGAAGACGAGCTAGCCACCTTAGTGAAGAAACTGGATGAAACATCTTCCAGATTTGACATGGAGATAAGCGCTGAGAAGACAAAACTGATGACAAATAGTGGCAAACAAATCTTAGCCAAGATTAAAGTCAGAGGACCTGAACTGGAAACAGTGAGCCAGTTCAAATATCTTGGTTCCATAATCACTGAAGAGGGATCAAGAGCAGAAATTTTGTCAAGAGCAGCACAAACAATGGCAGCTATGTCAAAGCTAAGACCCATCTGGAGAGGCAAGAATATCTGTCTGAAAACTAAAATCAGACTATTGCGAGCTCTAGTCATCTCGGTCTTTTTGTACTCATGTGAGGCATGGACACTGACAGCAGAATTACAACAAAGAATCCAGTCACTTGAAATGAGATGCTACAGAACCATCCTTGGCATCTCTTACATGGACCACATCACAAATGAAGCAGTGTGTAACACCATCTGGCGCGAAGTAGGCCAATATGAGGACCTCCTCACCACCGTCAAAAAGAGAAAGCTGAAATGGTATGGCCATGTCACTAGAGCCAACAGTCTATCCACAACAGTCCTGCAGGGCAGCGTCCAGGGTGGCAGAAGGAGAGGTAGACAGAGAAAAAAGTGGACTGACAACATCACAGAATAGACCAGGAAAGGTTTTGCGGAGACACAGGCATTGACACATGATCGAGACAAGTGGAGGGAAATGGTCAGATGTTCAGCAGCACAGGGCCTCAACGACCACACTAGGTCATGAGACTGATGATGATGATGATATACCGATGTGATGAAATCTATTGATATATGCATGATAAGCAGTTGATACTGTGTATACCATACCAAAAAGTATGGGTATTTCGATGTGCACGAATGCGTAACCAAAGAAGGTACATGTAATGGCTTATCTGATGATAGATTGTTGTTTAGTGTGAGACTAGATAGCTAGAGGAATATACTAATGTCCTTGTGTGTGTTCGGACAGGAAGCTTTTAGGGACCGGAGGAGCTGTAGGAGACAGAGAAGGGAAATACCCTGGTGCAGTTGGCCCCCGAGTCTCTGGGAGACAAGAAAAGGAGAGAACGGAAGTGGAGGAAGTGGAAGGGTGAAGGACATGGTTGATGGACTGAAGTGGTACTGGGTACCAGTCAAGAAATACTACAGATGAGTAGAAACACAGGACAGGAGGAAAATCTATCACACTAAGTCATATGATGAAATAGGCCATCACTTGGTTGAGTGAAAGACAAGTGATAGGGTTTTGAATATTGAATTTCATTTGAGGAAGGACTATCTGTTATTGAATGGCATTAAATTTGTTGTTTATTTGACAACAACCTTTTGTGTATTCAGTAATTTAACTGTTGGCATCGCTGACTGGGAGATCGGAGCTTTGCATCTCTATCACTACTTCAATTTCTAACAAAAACGAGCCAGGGTGGATCTTCTGTAATAATTAAAGATAATACTGGGAACACCCCACCCCAACCTAAGGAAGTCTATGAGACCTTTACACTGTCCAAAAATACAAATATCTAACATGGAGTGGGAATGATAATAAGAAATTTGAACCTATCAACCCATTTTCATTTTATGGTATTTTTGTTGTAATCCATACTAACTTCTGAAAGAAAGCCTCTGAGATATAAAAGTGATGAGTTGATTTGTGTATGGGAAAATATGGCATGATCTTGAATGCCTAGACTTAATTTATCTCAAATACCATACATCAGAAAATTTCAGTTCTATTAGTTTTAAGTGATACAGTCAATTCAGTATATTAGTGACATAAACTCAAAGAGAGTACCTGATTCTTAATATTTTATTGCAAAATCTTAAATGTAGGTCTCATGTGTTCATTGATTGAGAAATGTAAAAATTCACTATTTATGCTGATTAGCCATACTGATCAGTATGACTACTTACAGGTTAAAAACAAAATGGAAGCAGAATGAAACTTACTTATGAATGATTATTCAAACAAATTTGTACTCTAAGACATATTTTATATTGTATACACATACATGTGCTTGATTTTGCTACAAAATATAACAGAGGGCATGTGTATGTTTACTTTCCCTATAATAGTGTTTCCCTTTACCCTCATTTGCACTTCAGAGACCCCCAAATTTTTAATTTGACCCCAAGTTTTGATACCAAAGTTTTATTTTTACTAAGTCTGACCCCCAGTTTTGACATCAAGGAGATTTTTGACTCTTAGTCTTGCACCCCTACGGGATACACTGCCTATAAATATTTTTTTTAAGATGCTTTTTTTCCCCATGCTTATTTTCCCTGAATGCTTAAATTCCCTGTGAGTTTATATTCTTGATACACTTATTTTCCCTATACTTAATTTTGCTACATGTTTCTTTTCCTTATATACTTATTTTCCCTATGCTTAGTTTTCCTATATACTTATTTTCTCTGTATGCTTAATTTCCCTATATGCTTATTTTACATATGCTTATTATTCCTATATGCTTATTTTTCTACATATGTATACTTATTTTCCTGTTGTGCCTATCTTCCCTGTATACTTAACTTCCCTATATGCTTATTTTCTAAATATGTTTGTTCATTTGATTATCTTCCTTACATGCTTAATTTCCCTATAATTATTCTTATTATGAACTTATTATCCAGATTTGATAATATTTATCATGTTTTCCAAAAAATATTTTGAAGAATATAGTTTTCTTGCTAAATTAACTCAAATTAAGTTATTTAAAATATTCAAACCTTATATATGTTCCACAAATATGCTTTTGGCACTACATAAACTGATCTCCTCCACCTGAAATCTTATTTATCCAATAATTGTTCGTGATCCATAATGAGATCAGATAACAAAATTTTATTCTATTTAATCTTATAATCTCAATGGATTGCCTTGAAAAGTTTCAGTTTAGAAATGCATCAACTGTCAGAAAAGTATCAATTTAAATTTTAGCTTAGCTTTTTAAATGTCTTTTTATTCTTATGTCCAAAATATTGTCTAAAATCTGTATTAAAAATGATCCAGATTAAAACAATCTTTATAACTTTAAAAGGTTTTTTCTGTTATGCACATAACCAAATTGAATTACACTAAAGAAGGCTCAACTTGGTACCTTCAGTTCAGGGAACTTCAATCAGGTCAGTTGATAGTGTCAGACTAATCCAAGGGTTGCAGGTTCAATAAACACTCAGGCTAGAGCAGGTCAGCTGCCTCAGTTTGTCCTCAGAATAGGTTGTTGTTGTTGTTGTTCTAGGGTTGAACACCATTTTTCAGCACAAGATAGGCTATACATGGTGGCCAGTATAACTGGTGGAGGAAGAACCCTGGAAAACCCAGGGAAGAACCACCAACCCATGAGAAGCTACTGGCAGGCTTTCCCATGTACCCATGCTAGCCAAGCCTTGGACTCGAACCCACGCAGACAGAGGTGAGATGGCAGTGATCCAGAACGGTGAGCACTTTAGACCACTCGGTGCTCCCTGGGAATAGGTAATTTGCTCCTATTTCCTTGGCACGAAAGTGATGGTTTAAACAACAACAGCCTCCCAATCACTAAATTATTAAATGGTTTTAAAATTAACTCTCTACTGGAGACTTCAAAAATAAAAATCTGAATGCTGAAGAACACTGTACCAAAATTTAGAAAGAATTTGAACTTGCACTTGTACAAATAAATAAATAATGCAAAGAAATAGAGACTATAACTAAAAGACCCCAAAAAATAATTGTGGCTCAAAGATGTTGTCATTCCATTTCTTAACAAAACTAAAATGATATATACACAAAAATCAGTGCTGTTCAAAATTAACTTGCACCACTTGTAGGCACATGTCATAAGATATGCCAACCACTATTAACATAAACAGGAATGTGTGCATTACAAGTTGGGTTCTAAACACAAAATTAGGAATATTTCAAACTTTATTCCAACAATTTTTTAAAGCAATAAATGTAACTGATTGAAAGTCATTTCTGGTTGAAATTGTACTTCCTCTAGTCTTTCCCAATATTTGTCATGCTATTCATCAAATCTTGATGCCTAGTACGTTCTGGGATGAATTTCTGAAGCACATAGGATTACCCAACATTACAGTATTTCAGTGATCTAGATATACCCACAGGGGCTCGTATCGTTGCTTACAATTGACCTGTCATACATGTACTATATAATAACTACAAGGGAGGACACTTGTCTCCTTGCTTGCATGACCTATTTAAGAATAAACGCTGATTAGAATACTGTCCTCTCATTGGTTAAAAAAAAAGACATTCTATATTTATTTATAGCTGATTTTCAGTTGGCCAATGAGAAAGTAGTATTCCATTCAGCGTGTTGTTCTTGTGGGCTCAATCAGGGCCACGTTAAGCAGTAGCGTGGGAAAATGATTTGGCATTCCTTAAAGTTATGATATTAAGTCAAACTTTGGATAGGGATACACAGTAAAATGCCTGAGCTAAATATCGGTACCAGACTTATTAAGCTACACAAAGTGTAGCTTGAAATATCAGCGTTTATTCTTAAATAAGTCATGCAAGCTAGGAGACACGTGTCCTTCCTTTGTAGTTATTTTATAGTATATGTATGATAGGTCAATTTTAGCAACAATACAAGCCCCAGTGGATTTCCCAATGTTTAAGTTGTGGTTCACCTATATAAAAGGTTACCCGATGAAATAATTGGAATCTGACAGAAGTAATAGTTATGATGCAATGTGAAGTTAAAAGTAGGAATGGTTTTAATAAAATTGAAATGGTTGGCATCTTTGTGTATGTGTCATGTGTACAAAAAACAGAAAGTCCGAAGTCAGTTACAAAACTTGCTAGAACCAGGTCATTAAGGACATTGCACTGAAGTGATTGCAGAAACTGACTCATTTGTTTTAAAAAAGTATCAGATATCTGCAGCCAAAACAAAAATATAGTGTTCCATATTCTGCTCAGTGGTTCACTCCCCAGTAGCCAAGATCCAAAAACTGCAATGCCCCTGTCCATGGGTAGTGGTGGCGTGGTGAACTCAAATTCTAAAACTGTTGTGCACATGTATAAACCCCTATTCTAAGATTTGAACTCCATCCTGAACAATGTAACGGTTGTGCTACATTACACATGCATTTACTGGTGATGCACACACATGCACACATGGACAGTTAGGCCACAAAACCATGGGGATAAAAACGTGTTGAACACATCACTTTACCACCCAATAGACAAATTGTGTATACTAAAAGTTACTCAAACTAAACCTACCAAAAAAACCTAATCTGTATGTAAAAAAAAAAGGCATTAAGTGGCACAGAGCTGAGTTTACATACTGTGTAAATTTTGCACCTCTAATAGATAAGCATTCCAGATCAGTCAATCAACAGGTCTCCATGTTTCAGACTAAACCCTCAGAGAGAAAAAAATCAACCAGATTCTGCAAATCTGGGGCACCAAAAATTTGATTACTTCAATATAGCCATGCCAAGAGTGCCAAGTATCAGTGATTTATGTAAAAACAGAAAAATGAGAGTAAAAGTCTTAAATCATTTTTAAATAAGATATTTTTTAAAAATCATGGTACTATCCAGCCATCATAGTTCAACACTTTGTCAACCCACAACTAAATAATTCTGTCCATGTCCACTTTAATTTTTTTTAAAAATGAGTTATTTATTTCAGGTAAACAAAAATAATTTTTAATTTGCTGAAAAATCAAGAAATCCAATCAGATGAGTTAGTCCAAGGAAATAATTTTTTTACATAAAGCTTTTATTTTTAAAATTTAAATATCTCTAAACTGAAAAGGCAACATAATATCCTTGAAAATGCATTAATGTATAAAACTATGAACAAGAAATGAGGGTCAGAATTGTATTAAATGCATACTGTATGTCTGCATGATTTGAAATACAGACAAAACAAAAGCCCCACTAGACAACTAAACATATAATAACATTATTACAAAAACAAACACCATGAAATTAGAAAAACATTAAAAAATAAAAAACATGCTGAGAATATTTCAGGTAGGAAACATTATTAGGTCTTTAAGTTTGTTCTTAAAGTCAAAATAAGTGAGTTTTGAGAGCCCTCTTGAATGTGATGACTGTGTCTTTGTGTTTTAGTTCAGTGGGCAATTCATTCCACGTTGCTGGGCCCTGGTATGCAAAAGAACGCTGTCCATATGACTTTGTTTTCATAGTGGGAATAATGAGTATACGATTGTCAGAAGAGGAGCGTAAGTATCTTGCTGGTGTGTACACATGGGTGATGTCGGATAGGTATGTTGGACTAGAGTCCGACAGTGAAACGTAGCACAGAGAACAAATTTTGTGTTTGATTCTGGATCGAATGGATAGCCAGTGTAGGGTACAGAGCAGCGGTGAGGTGTGCTCTGATCGTGGTACTCTAAGTATGATCCATGCAGCTGTGTTTTGAACTTTTTGAAGTTTCTGGAGTAGATATTGAGATGAACCAGACAGAACTGAGTTACAATAGTCCAGTCTTGAAAGAACTAATGAACACACAAGTGTTTTAGTGGCATCAACTGAAAGATATTTGCGAACTGAGCTGATGCATCTCAGCTCAAGATATGCAGCCTTGCATATGTTCATGACATCTTGGTGCAATGTGAGAGTACTGTCCAGAGTAACACCTAGGTTTCGTACTGATTGTGTGAATTTAATGTTGGCGTTGCTGATATTTATTGTTTGAGGTAAAGGATGTGAATGAGAAAGTCTTTGTGTTATGATCAGAATGGCCTCAGTTTTATCAACATTCATCTGCAACTTGTTACATGTCATCCATGATTTCACATCAGAAATGCACCTCTCTACACCTTGGATGGTAGCATCAACTTCAGCTGGGTGGCTAGATTTGTATATTTGGGTGTCATCAGCATACAACTGGTGAGACACTGGATGATGATCTATGAAACTTGAGAGCGACTGAGTGTACAGAATGAAGAAAACAGGTCCAAGAACAGACCCCTGTGGAACACCACAACATAGATCAACTGGGCTGGAGTGTATTCCATTTGCAGATACAATTTGTGTCCTGTTGACCAAGTAGGACTTGAACCACAGTAAGGTTGTATCATGAATGCCAAATACATGCTAGAGACGGTGAATTAATATATCATGGTCTATTGTGTCAAATGCTGCAGACAAATCAAGGAGGGTGAGGACTGTAATCTTTCCGCTATTCAACGCAGAGAGAATGTCATTAACTACTTTTAGAAGAGTAGTTTCAGTACTGTGGCAAGGGCGATATGCAGATTGTACGTTGCTAAAAAGACTGTTTGAATTTAGATGAGATACAAGCTGGGATAGAACAACCTTTTCTAAGATGTTTGACATGAAAGGGAGATTAGAAACTGGGTGGTAGTTCTTTAAATCGTAATGGTCTAGTGTTGGTTTATTCAGCAGAGGCTTTACAATGCCAGTTTTGAAAAATGATGGGAATTCACCGGATGAGAGAGAGGTATTAATAACATCAGTTAGTGAAGGCAATACTGGATCTAAGTACTCAAGCAGCAGTGATGTTGGAATTGGATCAAGTTCACATGACTCTGGTGCACTCTTCATCAGGATTGTACGTACGAAATCCATAGAGACAGGTTCAAATGCTGCTAATGGTTGCCGCTCAAATTCTGTATCCCAACTGTATGGTGTTGACAAGTCAATTGAAATTGTGGTGTCAAGCTTATCTCTGATGGTTTGTACTTTGTCATGGAAGAAATTAATGCATGTGTCTATTCATGCTCAATGCAGGTATATGCATCTATTTCATCTGCTACAAAAGTTCTTGACTCTCTTTCATGCACTATAAATGTACATGTATCTATTTTATGCATTATTCATGTACATGTATATATTTCACGTACATGCATCTATTTCCTTCATTACAAGTGTACATGTATCTGGTTCAGTGAAAGATGACATTATAAGGGAGGGTCAGAGATTGTTCCTTAAAGTATCAGTATTAACTGAAAATATGAACCTGGACATTTATGATGCTAATGAAGTACCAACACTGGTCACATTATCAAAAGACTAAACGAACTAACAAGCAAATTTTATCACTGAGTTAATTTCATTTATTTTCACACATGTTAATTTCTGTGGCATTGCAAATTCAAGTTCACGAATTGGTGAAGAAATTATTTTCTATCAAAACAAGGACTCCTAGTTCATTGGATCTTTCAATTTACATTCTTTAGCAGCCATAAAGTTGAAGAGAATTGGTATCTTACAAAAAGTATCAAATTTGCTATATATGTGGATGCTTTTACATCTTACGCTATTGAGAAATACATCATATTAGACAATTCAAATAAATTTAAAACAAATTATTTGACATATTAGTCTCTACTTTCATAAAACAAATTTCCTGTAAGAATTTTAAAGACTCCATCCTAAATATTAAAGAAGCTTAAAGATATAACTATATCAAAATTATGTAAAATGATCATCCAGCTGAACTGTACGTATACAGTAAAATGTGGAAACACAGGCTCTAAAATCTGAAAACTGAGATCACAAACTTGCATCAGTGAATCACCATTAGATATACTGTTCAGATAAGAAATGAAGATAATCACACACCATATGTCTGATACCAGTCAACCACGGTATCATAGTCCTTTAATCGACTACAACCTGACGGACGCTATAGCAGTTAAAGGGAGATAACCCTGAAAGCTTTATCTCTTGGAAGAACTGTTGGTTTGTTAAAGCATGAAAGAGAATTACATGCTCTGTTTAGCAAATTGAGATACCCTGCATCTGGGATTCTGGATTTTGTTATCCAATCTGCTTCCTTCAAGAGTGTGGTAAAGTTCAGTCAGTGCAGTCTACAAATGTCTGTCAAAGCTAATTCAGCCTAGTAGTAATTTTTTCCACATAGGATGTTGGTTCATCACTGCTTTTTTAAAATCTCACTTTCACTACATTACTTGCTGTATCAAAACATGCTAATGTGAGCCAAATGCCTTTCCTAAGGACATACTAAGGCAGCTGACCTTGGCTGGCTTGGATAGGTATCTACCTGTAACCTTTTTCCCTTGGATTACAAAGTCCAATGGTTCACCCATTGAGCTACCATGGCCACCCATTCAAAGGAAGTCAGAGAGATCACAAAGCATGCATCACTCCTATCTGTTCTGTACTTACAATATGTAAGAAATACCAGATGCTGGCAAATCCAACTAAACAGAATATAACCGTATTCACTTCTGCAATTCATTATGTGCTGGTAATCATGATTTTCAATGAAAAGCATAAACCCTGCATAAGCACTGCCAAACACATTCTACAACAACAGATCTGGATCTATGATATTCACAGTCTAGTGAACGTGGTATGTGGCTAAACAGAAAAAGAAAGTAAATCAATCCTGTCAATACTAAAAACTCATTGATTCATTCAAACAAGCTACTACAGTTATGTCAAGCTTACAGGCAGGAGAGATGGACATGGGTAATACGGTAAAACCTGTCTTGAGACCTCTGCTATGAGACCACCTGTCTTGAGAGGCCAGGTTCTCCATGTACAGATTTATTGATTATATAGTATTATAACTTGCTATGAGAGACCACCTGTCTTGAGAGACCATTATGTTCTGGCAAAAGGGATAGTCCTTCAAGACAGTTTCCACTGTACAATGTGTATATGTTTCTTCTTCTGATATGGCAGGGCATAAACAAGAAGGCTATGACCTGCATGTCAAGCCAATAATCAAACTGGTCCAAATGTGACATTGACCACCAGGTCAAAAGAGGCTGATTTTGATTTTTTTTTATGCAGCTTTAATAATTTTCCAGTCATATTGCTAAGATGTCTGCAGCGAGGCAGTTTAAAGTGATGTCTAGCACTGGGGCATCATGCCACAGACATGCAGCATGATGACCCACCCAGTCACATTATCCTGACACCAGGCCGACCAGTCCTACACTAACCTCTTAATGCTGAGAGACTAGCAAGGCAGCTGTTAGTAGCATTTTTAAAAGTCTTTGGTATGACTTGGCTGGTGTTCGAACCCAAGACCTCCCACCTGGGCAGATGCTCTAACCACTAGGCCACCGGAGCGGTCTTCAAAAGAGGGACAGAGAGCATAGAGGAGAATGAATTATGTTAGTTTCATAATAATAATCTGATGTAAGAATAAAATCCATCAAAGTGTTTAGAAAATATAAGGATATGAAAATAATTTACCCCAACAGTAATGCAAATTTTCTAGAACTATGACTTTGATCCCAAGATCAAAACAGGCAAGAGCACATGTCACTGAATAAATTGTCCTAATTTCACAATGATTCATCCCAAGCAGTGTCTTAATTTAGGAAACATATACAACTTTAAATTTTTTTTATTCAAAACACTAATTCAAATTTTTCTGACTGAGACCTTGAACCCTAAGGTAAAAAGGGCATGCAAGAATGTTGAAAAATGATTAGTTTTGGCTTCATCCATATAAATTATGATGATAATCTATCATTGGGTTTTGGAAACACATGCAAATTAACCAAAACCTAACAAAACGTCAACACTGGTGTCAATGCTGACAATGGAAAAGTGACTGCTGCTGCCTTTCTTCCTGAAAACATGGGCTTGACAAAATACTAAACACAGATTTTGCTCACATTCAGCTTCTGTGTAAGCATTTGGCAAACACCCTTATTTAATCTACATAATCAATTTGAGTGTTTTATTGTTCCAATGCATGGTATCAGTTAAGTGAAGACATGATTCTGCTGCATAATCTTGCACTCACAAGACCACTAAGTGATGTTTATCTATTTTAAGGTTTTAGGTTTCATTGCTTTCACTAGAAATTTTTTCTCATACTCTGGTTCTGAAGGGACAGACATTATTAAATTTTAGATGGGATTTGCACAATCATATGTCCAGGAGAAAACACATGACTCATTATTTTCAAATGTGCACATAATTAACTGCACTACTGAACTTCTGATGCTATCTTCCTGCCAAACTTATATATGTCCTACAATAGTGCACTTGGGATATGTAATGATAAAGAACCATTTGAGCTGTAGATCCTAAAAGACCAAATGTTCGTGCAATATTTGCTCAAATCTAATTTTTTCTCACATGCAATTCCTTAAGTGTTCTACATCTCATCGATTACCAACAAATAATTTCTAGCTCAGACACAATATACATATTTTGACTTATCAACCATGTTTTTAAATTAGATAATCTATCCCAGAAGCATGTGTGTACACATGTCAGCTTCAAAACAAAACAAAACAAAACAAACAATAGAGAAAACTAAGGTCCACATTGATAAGCAAAGGGGGATAACTCATCTTCCACAAGGAAATGAAATCTATTGATTGCCAGCCCTTTGTTTCAAAGCACTGCTAAAGCCTATCCCAAACATAAATAATTAAATCTATTTTCAAAAATGACTTTTATTTTTAGATGTCTGTGAGGAAGTAGGCTTATTCTGTAAAACATCCATAATTCAAATATTTATCATGAAATATTCATAAATGTGACATTTACAATTTGTTTTCTACATCATTAGTACTGGTTTATACAAACTTTATCTAGAAGAAAATCATAACAAGCAATGGATATTGGACACTTAACAAACTAACCTCTGTACAGAACACTTACCTTGTTTAAAAACCTATTAGTAAACAGCCATGGCCGATATTTCCTTTGTTTATGAAAGTTAAGGGTGACTAGAGCATCCACACCAATGGAGGCATAATTATTCATGATGCAAGTCTGAAAGATAGAGTTAATTATGCATATTATTCATATATCATACAGATTTATAGAAACAGGATAACTTCATTTATCCATAACAATGAATAATAAAATACATAAAAATAAACAAATCGACATTTTCTAGCCAACAATATATATGTAATAGTAATCAATTTGACAAATGAAGAAGCAAAATGAAATCAAAATTTGTGAGAGCTCTTAAACAAATCTAAATCAAAATGATCACAAAATCTGAACCAATTCAGCAAGGAATCTAAATGTGCAAAAATGTATTTTTAACCCAAAATTATAAAATCAGTTATTAAGCATCAGTCACCTGTTAAACTTTTAAGTCTTACACTGTTCATGAAAGTTTAATGAAGCTAAACTATAATGATTTATAGAAAATAAAGGACAATCCGAGTTTGCAGCATGTACCATGTATACTTGTAAGTCAGATCCGACTGCAAGTGTATAGACCAAGATCTAAATCACATAATGTACCAGCAGATCTGGGTCTATTTAACCCAGCTACATAAATACAGCAAAATTCTTGGAGAATTATCAAATAAAGCAAATGAGTATGGAGCTAATAGGACTGGGGAAAAAAATCCTTGCACCCCCCCTTTCAAGTGTCCTACATGAAAGTGAATTAAGTTTTCATAAAGTAATGCAATCAATCCGGTTTGTACTTCAGATTCAATAGATGGTTATGATCATATACAATAAAATTATACTTGCACATCAAACAAAAATTCAACTTGTCATGAGCAGCAAACTAATGACATTTCCATCTCTGAATAGGGTGAGTATTGCAAGATATAAACTGCTGAAATACTTATTTGCACTTTATCTTTTCTAGCAGATTGGTATGACATTATATACCAGCTCTACTGTGATAACATAAAGCCTCATTCATAATAACCCATTGATGTATGACATTATATACCAGCTCTACTGTGATAACATAAAGCCTCATTCATAATAACCCATTGATGTATGACATTATATACCAGCTCTACTGTGATAACATAAAGCCTCATTCATAATAACCCACTGATGTATGACATTATATACCAGCTCTACTGTGATAACATAAAGCCTCATTCATAATAACCCATTGATGTATGACATTATATACCAGCTCTACTGTGATAACATAAAGCCTCATTCATAATAACCCATTGATGTATGACATTATATACCAGCTCTACTGTGATAACATAAAGCCTCATTCATAATAACCCACTGATGTATGACATTATATACCAGCTCTACTGTGATAACATAAAGCCTCATTCATAATAATTCATTGTTGCATCTGTGATCCCATAGGTAGGATACCCTGAGCCCCCAAGTCCTCCAAATTTGCAGACGTTCAAAATTTCAAAGGGACAAAGAAATATACTATAAAATAATAATAATAATAATAATTACAATAATGTGTGTGTGTGATTTGGATTTTAACGTAGCTTTAACAATTTTTCAGTTTTATCGCTATGATGTCTGCAGTGTGACAGTTTATAGTGATGTCTAGCACTGGGGCATCATGCCGCAGACATGTAGCATGACGTCCCACCCAGTCACATTATCCTTACACCAGGCCAACCAATCCGAACACTAACCTCTTAATGCTGAGCGCCAAGCAAGGCAGCTGTTAGTACCATTTTGTAACTCTTTGGTATGATTCAGCTGGGGATCGAACCCACGACATCCCTTATCTGAGGCAGACACTCTAACCACTACGCCACCTCAGCTGTAAATAATAATAATAATAATAATCTCATTACTTCTGGTAGTTGTGCCATCTTTGTTGTCTTCACTGCATTTCCATTTCCTCCATGAATACTCACATCAATACTCACATCAATGTAATAAATGTTTTATCAAACACTCAAGTAATCAACTGAAACAAAGACATGTTCAAATATGTGGCTAACAGGAAAAGAGCTGCACTATGGAATTTTCCGTTCAAGATTTTACTCATATTTAATTCCACCCATGTATCCATGTGTTGAATAAAAGTAATTCCCTTTTCAATTATTTTTCTTTTAAAACTACTGGTTTATTATTTTAATGTAAAATGATGCACTTTTGCAAGTTTCTACCTTAAGAAATTGAGTCCACTTAGATGTTAATTCATCATCGAAATTACATTACACTATCAGTAAGCAGTAACTTTTGCATTAAAACGCGGCAAACAACTAAGCAAACTTGAAGGTTTCAATTAGTGAATCTGGTGTTTTAACTGAAATGAATGGCCATCTGAAACTTCTAATGATCTTTGGTAATTATGGCAATCACTACAAAATAAACGTGAAAGCTGATTTGTACAAACGAGTAATTACATGAACTGTGAATCACACAATTTTAGTTATTGCTACAATAAAGATGTGGAAGTCAATATGTTTGTAATTACATGAACTGTGAATCACACAATTTTATTTATTGCTACAATAAAGTTATGGAAATCAATATGTTTGTAATTACATGAACTGTGAATCACTCAATTTAGTAATTGCTACAATAAAGATGTGGAAGTCAGTATGTTTCTAATTACATGAACTGTGAAATCACGCAATTTTAGTTATTGCTACAATACAGATGTGGAAGTCAATATGTTTGTAATTACATGAACTGTAACTCACTCAATTTTAGTTATTGCTATAATAAAGATGTGGAAGTCAATATGTTTGTAATTACATGAACTGTGAATCACACAATTGTATTTATTGCTACAATAAAGATGTGGAAGTCAACAAGTCTGTAATTACATGAACTGTGACTCACTCAAGTTTAGTAATTGCTACAATAAAGATGTGGAAGTCAGTATGTTTCTAATTACATGAACTGTGAAATCACACAATTTTAGTTATTGCTACAATAAAGATGTGGAAGTCAATATGTTTGTAATTACATGAACTGTAAATCATACAATTTTATTTATTGCTACAATAAAGATTTGGAAGTCAATATGTTTGTAATTACATGAACTGTGGATCACACAATTTTAATTATTGCTACAATAAAGATGTGGAAGTCAATATGTCTGTAATTACATGAACTGTAACTCACTCAATTTTAATTACTGTTACAATAAAGATGTGGAAGTCAATATGTTTGTAATTACATGAACTGTGACTCACACAATTTTATTTATTGCTACAATAAAGATGTGAAGTCAATAAGTCTGTAATTACATGAACTGTAACTCACTCAATTTTAATTACTGTTACAATAAAAATGTGGAAGTCAATATGTTTGCAATTACATGAACTGTGAATCACACAATTTTATTTATTGCTACAATAAAGATGTGGAAGTCAATATGTCTGTAATTACATGAACTGTAACTCACTCAATTTTAATTACTGTTACAATAAAGATGTGGAAGTCAATATGTTTGTAATTACATGAACTGTGAATCACACAATTTTATTTATTGCTACAATAAAGATGTGAAGTCAATAAGTCTGTAATTACATGAACTGTAACTCACTCAATTTTAATTACTGTTACAATAAAAATGTGGAAGTCAATATGTTTGCAATTACATGAACTGTGAATCACACAATTTTATTTATTGCTACAATAAAGATGTGGAAGTCAATATGTCTGTAATTACATGAACTGTAACTCACTGAATTTTAATTACTGTTACAATAAAGACGTGGAAGTCAATATGTTTGCAATTACATGAACTGTGAATCACACAGTTTTATTTATTGCTACATTAAAGATGTGGAAGTCAATATGTCTGTAGTTACATGAACTGTAACTCACTCAATTTTAATTACTGTTACAATAAAATGTGGAAGTCAATATGTTTGTAATTACATGAACTGTGAATCACACAAATTTATTTATTGCTACGATAAAGATGTGGAAGTCAATATGTCTGTAATTACATGAACTGTAACTCACTCAATTTTAATTACTGTTACAATAAAGATGTGGAAGTCAATATGTTTGTAATTACATGAACTGTGAATCACACAATTTTATTTATTGCTACAATAAAGATGTGAAGTCAATAAGTCTGTAATTACATGAACTGTAACTCACTCAATTTTAATTACTGTTACAATAAAAATGTGGAAGTCAATATGTTTGCAATTACATGAACTGTGAATCACACAATTTTATTTATTGCTACAATAAAGATGTGGAAGTCAATATATCTGTAATTACATGAACTGTAACTCACTGAATTTTAATTACTGTTACAATAAAGATGTGGAAGTCAATATGTTTGTAATTACATGAACTGTGAATCACACAGTTTTATTTATTGCTACAATAAAGATGTGGAAGTCAATATGTCTGTAATTACATGAACTGTAACTCACTCAATTTTAATTACTGTTACAATAAAAATGTGGAAGTCAATATGTTTGCAATTACATGAACTGTGAATCACACAATTTTATTTATTGCTACAATAAAGATGTGGAAGTCAATATGTCTGTAATTACATGAACTGTAACTCACTGAATTTTAATTACTGTTACAATAAAGATGTGGAAGTCAATATGTTTGTAATTACATGAACTGTGAATCACACAATTTTAGTTATTGCTACAATAAAGATGTGGAATTCAATATGTTTGTGATTACATGAACTGTGACTCACACAATTTTATTTACTGCTACAATAAAGATGTGGAAGTCAGTATGTCTGTAATTACATGAACTAACTCACTCAATTTTAATTACTGTTACAATAAAAATGTGGAAGTCAATATGTTTGTAATTACATGAAATGTGAATCACACAATTGTATTTATTGCTACAATAAAGATGTGGAAGTCAATATGTCTGTAATTACATGAACTGTAACTCACTCAATTTTAATTACTGTTACAATAAAAATGTGGAAGTCAATATGTTTGTAATTACATGAACTGTGAATCACACAATTGTATTTATTGCTACGATAAAGATGTGGAAGTCAATATGTCTGTAATTACATGAACTGTAACTCACTCAATTTTAATTACTGTTACAATAAAGATGTGGAAGTCAATATGTTTGTAATTACATGAACTGTGAATCACACAAATTTATTTATTGCTACGATAAAGATGTGGAAGTCAATATGTCTGTAATTACATGAACTGTAACTCACTCAATTTTAATTACTGTTACAATAAAGATGTGGAAGTCAATATGTTTGTAATTACATGAACTGTGAATCACTCAATTTTAATTACTGTTACAATAAAAATGTGGACGTCAATATGTTTGTAATTACATGAAGTCTATATTGTACACTGTAAAGCACACAGCCTAGATATGGAAGTCTATATGTACACTGTAAAGCACACAGCCTAGATATGGAAGTCCATACGTACACTGTAAAGCACACGGCCTAGATATGGAAGTCTATATGTACACTGTAAAGCACACAGCCTAGATATGGAAGTCTATATGTACACTGTAAAGCACACAGCCTAGATATGGAAGTCTATATGTACACTGTAAAGCACACAGCCTAGATATGGAAGTCCATACGTACACTGTAAAGCACACAGCCTAGATATGGAAGTCTATATGTACACTGTAAAGCACACAGCCTAGATATGGAAGTCTATATGTACACTGTAAAGCACACAGCCTAGATATGGAAGTCTATATGTACACTGTAAAGCACACAGCCTAGATATGGAAGTCTATATGTACACTGTAAAGCACACAGCCTAGATATGGAAGTCTATATGTACACTGTAAAGCACACAGCCTAGATATGGAAGTCGATATGCATTAGTTCATTTGGTAAAACAAACATTTGTAAGTCAACATGTTTGTAGTTACATGAATTATAAATCACACAATTTTGATAATCTTCAACACAGATGTGTTAGTCAATATGCTTAAGGTGATCACTACTAGATGTGGAAGCTGACATGTACAAGTATGTAATTACATGAACTGTATATCACACAATTTTAGTAGGCATGAAATTTTAGCCAATTTAGAAAGCGTATTAATTTTCATAAAATTTAGATGGAAAGTTTTTAAATTTTACACTAAGTGAGCCATTTTGTCATTACTTTGAAGTGTATTGATTGAAGAGTCTTTTTCAAGTGAAAATACTGTTTACTGTGCATCATACTATCACAACCTGTAATAACAAGATGCCCAAAGGAGCCAGATATCACTCACCTGGGTAGCTGACAGACAGTGTGAATGTAAAAACTGACAAACATTGAGAATGTAAAAGAAAAAGAAAAGCATGGAACACATAACTGATACACTGTCTACTAATGTTGGCATCGTTTATCTTCTTTCCATATATGCCTAGAACAGAAGCTACACTTTCAAGATCTGATTCAATTTTTACCATGTGTAAATTATTTCTCTGTTTCAGTTCTGTCTCTGTGCAAGTACTTATGATCCATATTTGTGCAGAGTCAATGAAAGTTTTCCATTTCTGCCAACATGGTCTCAAGCTCTGCTATGGTAATGGTTTTATCTATGATGGCCACTGAAGTAGAGCTAGACAAATTTGCTGAGAATTCTTTGGGTGGCCATAAAAATAGACCCATGTTCACAAATGCAGCGATAATGAAATTATTTTGGCACTGCTACCCACAATGCCAGTTGCTATTCAAATAGCTCTAAAAACAGTACTGAATGCATACCTACAATTGTTCCCATGGTAGCAACTCCAGCAACACCAAGGCCAACAGAAGTCAGTGGTGAGTCCACATACTGCATATGCAATAACACAAGTGCACTTATATTCTACATGTATTACAGTTCTCTTGATGACTTAATCTTGCAGTTGTTCTGCTTGGAATATTTTCTTGTATCGGAGGATCCATCACATATCTTCTATTAATATTCTGATGACATAGTATAAATCCTCAGCAGGCTAGCCTCCAGGTGCAAAATATACATGGACTTCTACCCAATTACATTTCTTCCAATGGTACAATTGCCAGGCAATCAGAGAAAATATATTCCTAAGAAGCATTTAAAGCTCAGTTGATTGTGCTTTCTGGGGAGTCTGACACTTAAAACAGGGGTCTTAAACATGTAACACATGAAGTTTTTCCTGCAGCCCCACAGATACATCCAGAATTTGGAAAATAAGTAATAATGCAATTTTTGTCTTCACAGCCAGCCAGTTTGATAAAAATGCTATTGTTACATCATTTACTTCTTCTTTAAAACATTTCAACTGGCTACATTTTATACCAGCCACTTTCACTACATGAAGAGGTTTTTTTCTCAGTAATGTGGCCTCATGTGACCTTCCTGCTGATTTGAGTTGGAGAACCCTGACTTAGCACCATACTGAATGTGCCATTGATCAGTGTCTGAAACTTTTGTTCTCATTTTCATCCAAATAACCTTACATGGACAAGTGTGCTCTTGCTGACTAACAGTCAAGATCTTTCTCTTCTTAGTTGAGTCAATGTTGGTTCAATATCAGTGCTTGCTAGTATGGATTTGTCAATGAATTCTACTTCATCATTGCAGACACAATCCCTGGATGTTTTAATACCTAATGGTGGTGTTGTCAGTGACATGGTGTTTTCACATGCAAATGTGTTGATTCAAAACACACATATGGTGGCATATCAGGGTGATCCCATCAGTCAATTTCTATCTTGCCCTCATCTAGATTAAATTTGGTCTGGTATGGCATAACAGGGTGGTCCCATCTGTCAATTTCCATCTTGCCCTCATCTAGATTACATTTTTGGTCTGGTGTGGCATATCAGGGTGGTCCCATCTGTCAATTTCTATCTTGCCCTCATCTAGATTACAGTTGGTCTGGTGTGGCATATCAGGGTGATCCCATCTGTCAATTCCTATCTTGCCCTCATCTAGATTACATTTTTGATCTGGTGTGGCATATCAGGGTTGTCCCATCTGTCAATTTCTATCTTGCCCTCATCTAGATTACAGTTAGTCTGGTGTGGCATATCAGGGTGATCCCATCTGTCAATTCCTATCTTGCCCTCATCTAGATTACATTTTTGATCTGGTGTGGCATATCAGGGTTGTCCCATCTGTCAATTTCTATCTTGCCCTCATCTAGATTAAATCTGGTCTGGTGTGGGATATCAGGGTTGTCCCATCTGTCAATTTCTATCTTGCCCTCATCTAGATTACATCTGGTCTGGTGTGGCATATCAGGGTTGTCCCATCTGTCAATTTCTATCTTGCCCTCATCTAGATTACATCTGGTCTGGTGTGGCATATCAGGGTTGTCCCATCTGTCAATTTCTATCTTGCCCTCATCTAGATTACATCTGGTCTGGTGTGGCATATCAGGGTTGTCCCATCTGTCAATTTCTATCTTGCCCTCATCTAGATTAAATCTGGTCTGGTGTGGCATATCAGGGTGATCCCATCTGTCCATTTCAATCTTGCCCTCATCTAGATTAAATCTGGTCTGGTGTGGCATATCAGGGTTGTCCCATCTGTCAATTGCCTCCTCACCAGCTTCCATGGTTGCAATATTTTTGGAAGCCTGGTCTTTCATGTACGTTGAACATTTTTTCTGCAGCAGTCCCTTGAAAGGCTTATTTAGCTATACATCCAGTGGCTGTAGTTTACTTGTACATTCACCAGGGATTACTGCCATTGTTGCTCTGGATTTTATCGTGGAGTTTTTCACTTCATCAATCAGATGGCCATTGGAATGAATCCAACACTAGGAGAGAAGGTGCACGCTTCATGTGTACTTTCCAAACTTCTTCAATATAATCCAACATTAGGTGTTCATCCATCCATGCTTTTTGTTGAACTTTCACTACAACTCCCTTAGGAATTTTTAGATTTTTTAAGTTTCTTTTTCCCCGATAGATTATCGTGGGTGGCAACAAGTCACCAGATGCCAGGCAAGTCAATACACAAGTTAAATGGTGCTTGTCACTGCCTGTACCTCTAATATGCACCTCTCTCATTCCGACTTTATCAATTATCTTCCCTGGAACCAAGTTGAAATATACTGGTGTTTCGTCCATATTTCCAATTAAATGTTCATCAAATTCTGCATCTTCCCCCAGCCTTCTTATATGACTGGTAAAGCAGTCTATTTTTTCCTCTAGGCCTCGAGGTAGTTTTTGAGATATTGAAGTTCTACATCTCAGTGCAAGTCCATTTCACTTGAAAAAACCACCAACCCATCCTCTTGAGCCCTGAAACTTTCGATTTTCCTCCTGAATAACTGCATTCGCATAATTCTGTAACATCTCAATTGTTACAGGCACATGATGGTCCTGCATACAGAGTAACCAAGATAAAATATCCTGCTCCTTCTCATGCAAATACATCAAGGGTCGGCTGGCACCTGGGATAGATCCTTTCTTTGTCCTTTGAAATTTTTTAGAAAAATCCATTTTCATCCAGCTTGATAAAGTACTTGGTGTAAGGTGGTACTTTGCAGCTATGTGTCTAATTCCACATAGTTTTGCCTCCTCAACAATTCTTATTTTATCGTTAATGTCCCATTTCATACACTTTCCTCTTACTGGTGACTTTGCGGTACCAGGAAACTGGCTTATATCCCTCATATCTTTGCTGTAGTCCAGCTTGTCTAATGCAAGCTTGGGAAATATTTCAGCAACAATGGGCACCGTTTCAATAGTATCTTCTGGTATGATGGCATTATCTGCTGCATCAATATTTGATTTGTACAGTTCAGCATCATTTTTTACATTGGCAATCTTGGTAACTGCAGTCACAGACAGGTGATGGGCTTCACCGTTGTCTTTTCTGGGCCATCCAGGTCCAATTTTCTGCCTTCTGTTTGGTGATTCAGTGCATTTAAGTGGTGGTGGGATAAAAGTCTCTCCCTTTGGCGGGGGCTTTGAAGAAACTTAATAAAGAAGACATGACCAAGCACGAACAGACCAAGATCTTTGAAGATATTAAATACCAGTATATTAAATTGAACACACAGAGTCAATGACTTTTGCATTTATTATTAAAACTAGCTGGGTTTTTATAGTTTTTACTGCATTACTATATTGAGACAATAAGATTAATTGCCCAATGGTCTGTGGTCTTCGCATCTTCCTGTACTGAGATATTATTTTTACTGGATAAATAAACTCAAATGGCTTCTGTACTCATTTTCAAATGCGTGTGTTTCTTTGTTACACCGACTGAAGTAATCAAGAGCACTCATTAACAACGTTGTCCAGCTGTTAATGAATAGCGGTATATATTGTAATGACAACAACAGAACAAATACATCAATCATATTTTCTCACCAATACAAAAGACGAAGAAGGGCAATAAAATGAATGTGAATAGATTTTCAGTTAACCAAACAGTTGCCCTTTCTGAGTAAGCTGAGCAAAGGGCTTTCTACACACTTAAAATTGGTGAATATTTCTTTAGTTTTTTTTCTTTTTCATTATTAGATGCCTCAGATACACATTTACGCGAAGATAACAGATAATTCGGGTTTGTGTTTCACTGAGGAAACAAATATTTATATTTCTCATATGGGATTATACCAAATATACTCGGCAAAGAATAAATTGGTCGTTTTGCGTATATAAGTGATACATGAGCATTTTTTCTGATGCCGTTTGAAACGTGATGCAAACAAAAACTTAAAACTATGTAGTGAAATACAATAATAAAAGAAAGAAATTATCAATGACCTACATGCATGATTATAAACGACGATTGTTATATTGCGTGAATCTCCCATTTCACTATTCAATGCCGCAGTTAAGAACATGCCCAAAGTTAGTCACTACTCATAACTTGCTTAGCAAAATAATACCCTGGTCATTTGATGTACTTAAATCAAACTTTGGTATATTTTTTAATCCATTTGAACTGGGAACCTGTATTCAATGTTAACAAAATGAAATAAAAATAATAAATAAAAAAATTTCAACTAAAACAATGATTTTATCTCTTATTCCTAGCTGTAAAATTTAAAGGACCATACTTTTTTTATCACTTTGGCAAAAGTAAATCTTCACAGTAGATCATTTTATGTATGAAAAATAATAGGATGACTGAAAAAATATAAAATATTGTGTATGAAAAAATATGATAGAATTAATTATTATTTTATGGCTAGATGGTGTACGAAAAATTAAAGGGTATGAAAAATAACATGAAATAAGGTACACATGCTTTGATGAACTGCTTGTACAGAAAAAAGTAATAATCAGGGACAAATGACTTAAATTATGCTGGGAAATCTGCAGACCTGTATCCACATTTTAGTCCCTGCACAAGTATGACAATAGCTGGTGATATACATGAGCATCATGACTGTATGTTAAGTAGAATTTTTACTGGGGGTTTCTGATGACCTTTTAACCAAAGAGAAATCTCAGACACTCCTAACTGGTCAAATATCAACACATCATGTTTATCTGAGTCACATCTTGAAACCTCACATACACATGTCTTGGTGCGCCGATAACTTTTGGATAGTTATGTGCCATAATAACTGCTGAAAGTGGCCTTCTGTCAAGTCTGGTTAGAGCAAGAAATGACAGCACTGATGTGCCTCCAGACTCCATAAATGACAACAAACACGATTCTGTGTCAACAAAGGGATTAGTACAGGAATCAAACAATGTCAATTTCAGCAACAAAAATTTGCCATCATCACTGACACTGTCACCATGTGAAATTTCACCAATGATGTTGTCTTTTTGATAAAATGTGACTGTTGTAATTTTGGCTCCAAATATAACCTAATTTTGGCTCCAAATATAACCTTGCAGACTACTCTTGAAAACCCAAATACGTTACTGAGAGGAACTGCACAATGTTGAGTGTCCATTAAGTTGCCCTTTGCACTGATGAAATGCAAGGTTGCAATGTTCAGTGATGGCAATCACAGCAGATGCTTTAGAATTTCCTGCCATATTTCTTAAGTTTCCAATACTATAGTGGATATAATCAACATGGTTGTTTGTATCCTTATGAAATATCATAAACAGGCCAGCATTTTGTACGATCATCAATGTAATGGGTGAGTACAAGAATTATCATAGCAATGTCAGTTCAGTCAAGAACTGCTTTGATTTACTTTCCATCGAAAGAATACTGTGCAATGCTGAATAACACCATGATGCCATTGTTGACACTCTTACAACCATCTGCATAATTGGTACTAACATCACCATTATATTAAAGTTTTCTATCAATATCCAAGAAGGTGTCACAATGGAGAAAATACAGAGATGTGTGATGCACTTAAAATTCTATTCACCCCTCTTGATTAGGATATTTAGCCAGGTGGAATGTGGGATCAGGTACTTCTCTGAACTGAGCCACTATAAGATTTTATACATGATCGGTGTTGTCTAATACATTTTTGTGTCCTTTTTACCATCCAGGCCTTGTCTGTATGTCAACTGTAATCTGCTTCCCATTGCTGCATTTGCAATCATTAAATTGGCCAGACATTACTGATTATTTTACTGACAAACACACATGGGCACTGTTGCTATGGATGAAAGTGAAACTGGAACCTTCAGTTCTACCTTTAGAAGTATCAATGCCTTGACTGCCAAGTCACCAATCATTGAAGGTGAAAATGGAACCTTCAGTTCTACCTTTAGAAGTATCAATGCCTTGACTGCCAAGTCACCAATCATCGAAGGTGAAAATGGAACCTTCAGTTCTACCTTTAGAAGTATCAATGCCTTCACTGCCAAGTCACCAATCATCGAAGGTGAAAATGGAACCTTCAGTTCTACCTTTAGAAGCATCAATGCCTTCACTGCCAAGTCACCAATCATCGAAGGTGAAAATGGAACCTTCAGTTTTACCTTTGGAAGCATCCATGCCTTGACTGCCAAGTCACCACTCATTGAAGTCAGTTTCTAATCAACTGAAACACCCATGATCCCAGATTTTTCAACTAGTCCATGGCACTTCTTTTGATGCTATCAACAACTCACATTGCAACTTGTTTAGCAAAGGGTCCAATGTGCAATGCCATCCCTGTGAAAACCTTTGAGGCTCCTATGAACAATCTCTGGACAAAAAGGCCATTTCTGTAATACATTACACAATAGTCCAAAATTGTCAACTTTACCCCTCAAAAGTGGCGAAATTTAATTTAATCCATAATACATTTTCAAAACCAATAAGTAATTCATACTGTAAGGTAAGTAATTCATAATACATTTTCAAAACCAATAAGTAATTCATATAGTAAGGTAAGTAATTCATAAAACATTTTCAAAACCAATAAGTAATTCATATAGTAAGGTAAGTAATTCATACAGTAAGGTAAGTAATTCATTCAGTAAGGTAAGTAATTCATAATACATTTTCAAAACCAATAAGTAATTCATATAGTATGGTAAGTAATCTAATTATCTTTCTGGTGTCTGTTTCCAGAGGTCAGGTTTTCGTTACTGAGATAATTGCTGGCTAAAGTACAATATAACAAGTATCACCCAATGGTTAATATTATATCATTATCTAAAAACACAGATATTTATAGGAAATGGGCTGGACAATGTTATGATAGAGTTTAAGCTACAAACAGCAACTGAATTATTCATTTTGATGATTATGTTCTGAGGTTATTGTCAAGATCCTAACTCGGTTAACATAAGCTAAATAAAAAAAGTGTGGATTCACACAAAAAGAGAAAGGAACCTTGAATAAAACAGGTATAATGACTCTATGGTCTTGAAATAAATAATAGTAAAGAGTGAGAATCAACAAGTTTTGTAAAATTCAACAAATAATTTATTTCCCTACAATACAAAATGAAAAGTGTACAAAGAACTTATGGTCCTAATATTTAAAGCTCTGAATAAACTTTAGTGATATTCTAAAATAAATCCAATGGTGGAAGTCTTGATGTGCATGTGGTGGCCCATGTTATGGTGATGTGCCAAGTCTTTTGTTGGATCACAATAATACAGTCCTAGAATATATCCTTTTTTGAAATTTCAATATGAATTTAAGTCTTTATTTCCAAGAATGTTTTTTTTTTGTTGAGCACTTTGTATTTCCAGTAAATAAACAATTTAAATAAATTTCAGCCCAAATGAGGCACTGGATACAAAAATGATTCTGCCTCAAGATCTTATAGCATGAAGGAATAATTTCGTTAAAAACAAGATTATATAGTTCTATACTCAGGTCACAAGTAGCATTTTCTATAAAAAATATTACCTAATAGAAAATTTCATTCTGGAAGGTTCCACATGTTTACAAGATAAAATCTTAGTTATAATTAGAAAGTCTATTATGAAAAGGAATATAGTAAACACAATGTCTTTGACTCAGGCAAAGATAAAAATCCTAGTAGTTAATTCACAGAGAAAAATTTGGCTATATATTAGTTGTTTACAGAATTATTTTTACAAATCTATGATTCAGGTCAGGCATAAACAAACTTGATTGAAATTGGACAAGATCAAGTTCAAAATACAATTATCCAAATCAATAAAGAAATAGAAAAAAAAATATTTTTCTAAAACTAACTAACAATGCATATTAAATATAAATAACATAGGGTACAGACTGAAAAATCACATGAATGTACATGCATCACTTCCTTTACAAACAAGGCATTGTGCCTCTTCATCACTTCCTTTACAAACAAGGCATTGTGCCTCTTCATCACTTCCTTTACAAACAAGGCATTGTGCCTCTTCATCACTTCCTTTACAAACAAGGCATTGTGCCTCTTCATCACTTCCTTTACAAACAAGGCATTGTGCCTCTATAAAAGTCTTGTCTGTATGATTAAAGTGCAGTACATTTTGCAAGAACGAAATAAGTCATTACAAAAGCTTAACATATCATCACAAAAATGGAAAGTTCTTACTTTAAAAGAAAAAGGAAAAGTTATTATGCTCAGTGACAGTTGGAAGAGTTAAGGAATTCTTGCAGAATAATCTGATGATGGAAAGACTCAAAAAAACATTGGAACATATCAAGAATTAAGGACAACCAATGTATGTTCACTTGAAATAAAACTATTCTTAACACATTAACCCCTGGAGGTTTTTGTCATTTTTGCCTGAAAATCGAGTAGGAAACATATTTTGAAAGCTATTTCTGAACAGATCCCAAAACACCAAATCCCAGGTGATCTTTCAATAACATACTGCATAGTTGTGTTAGAAACATCGTTTTTTATTGGCTATTTGGCTCATGCATGAGCAGAAGGGTAAAAGTTGGAGTTCATTTTTATTTTTTTTTTGTTTGTTAAATGAAGCCATTATTTTTGTATCGAGACTACTCTTTATTCCAAATGCCCATCTTATCCTACTTTTTTGCAAAGGTTCATCTGTTTGTTTGCAGTTCATACCAGTTTGACTTAGATCTGAGATCAAAAAGTCTAAAATCCAGACACAAAATCAGATTCCGACCACGGGCGAATTTTGGGTAGAAAAAGTCAGGTCCAAAAAATGAGTTTTTCTTATCTGTATTTTGTAGTGCAACTTGATATTCCAGATTATTGGGTATCATTGTAGAGCTACATCTGTCTACCTTTCTATAATACCACCCATGTTAGTGTATCATGCATGACCATGACGCTACAGAGCTCGGCAGTAGGATACTAAGTCCTGCCATGTTAACTCGTTGCTAGGGGTTAATGTCTAAAGACAAGAAGAACCTTTTATAATTAATGTTACTTTTAAATGAAGATATTAAATGTTTTGAAGTTACATGTAGCTTAATAACTTCATGCATATACATATACTTCTCACAAATAGAGTCCCTTTCTGGAAAGGTGACCCCTATTATAAGGCCATTTTCCAATTACATAAGGGGTGGCTTTATAAGAGAGGGACCACTGTAAGAAATAATTACACTGATATGTTTGACTGTGCCATGTATGACTTTAACACCTTGACAAGCCTGTCTTCAGCTGATATAATGTATATTGCCATTCTTCATGTTGCTGTTAGATTTGTTTCAGTTTTTTCTTTACCATATTGATATTTAATTCTGGATGGAGATTATGATTGTTAATTTGTACATCTTTCATTTCATGAAGACTCAACGAGATATTGTCAGCATCCATGTTTGATATATTTTATATAACTTTAAATTGAATATTCATTGCAAAGTTTCGAAAATACCTGATATTCCCACATAAAGGTAAAAGGTCTCACTCAGGTTGTGTTTTGAACAGTATTTTTTTAGACTAAGGATGCTGCTGTCTGAAGCTGTTGAACATATTTTTCTATGGATGTTTTCTGGTCAGTGTTAATTACAGCATTGTAAATCAGCAACCCCAAATGACCTCCAAGAATGCCAAATGACATCCTGAATCAGAAGTTGTTTCAGACGAGACTAAGTCTCAAAGAATTATGTATGCTTTGTAGATAGTCATTGTCAAATACGACTTTCACATCATGAGCGAACAATATCACCTCAACTGTCTCCTTAATAAATAAGGAAACTTTTTTTTATCATGAGTGGGACTGAAATGTCTCAATCAACATTACTGCAAAGCACTCTAATCAATCAGGCCAAGGAGAACACTATTACACAAAATAAAAAGAATTTGTATATAAAGTTAACCAAGCTGGCTAGCAAACATATAATACACCCTCCCCCACCATGCCAACCTAAAGTTTAATCAGCATCTTAAATCAGTATGCTCAAAATACAATAATATAGATTTATTTTTATGTAGGCAGAGTATTGTGTTGGATTATTGTTGGGTGACACCTTAATCCAACAAATCTTATTAACTTTGAGAATCAAAAGGCATGCAGCATTCTGTCTGTAGAGCTGCAATTAATAATATAGTCTTTTATGGGGGCCATAATTACTGGCCATTTTTTCAGTGATTCTGGATATTTTTCTGTATTAGATTTTATGAGGTACATAGTTATGTTTTAACTGCTGCTCTTTATTTATTTATTTTAAAAAGATTCATCATACTGCATGATGTCTATTATCTTATAATGTATTCCATATAGCATGATACAATTCATGACTGCCTTCTTGACAATGATTGTCTGTGTCAAATCTTCTTTGTGCACTTAACACATCTGAGATTGTTTTTGCACCTATATCACGTGTTCTTTGATTTGCCCATTACAATATTTTATCTCAGATTCTTTCATGTTCACCATAATTAATATGTTGTATCATTTTATATTATTATTTCTTCTGCAAAGAGACCCTCAAGAGTGCCCATGAAACACACTTATCAAAAGTTGTCAGAACAGCCTAACAGGGTTGTAAAATTTACAAATGAGAATAAAGTTGCAACATACTGCAGAAAATAGTGGGATCACCTAAGGTTCTGCTGCTTCATCCTTATCTGAAGTACAAGCCATCCACATGGTTTCCTCAGGTACGTTATGGAGATCTACAATTACTGAGCAGAAACAATATTATCTTTCTTTCTGTCACAGAGACCATGACCTCTGACCTTCTGATACTAAAGTCAACAGGCTTCTTCCATGCCCCCAAGTTCTAGCAATTCAGAATTTCTGGTTGAAGAATGTGATATAGAAATGATGTTATTGTGTGAAAACTATTTTTATTCTTGAAGTCATTGTGATCTTGGCCTTGGGACCTTTTGACCAAACTTAATGGTTCCTCCCCACCAAAAGTGCAAACCAATCAAAAAGACTGGTAACTGTAAATCACGGAAAACTTAACGTATTGTACAGAAATCATTTTTCTGTTGACCCAATCATAGAATATTTCCCTTGATTAAGACTGGTACAGTGTGACATGTAAATATGTGATGATGTTATATTTTAAATACGAAGTGAACTTCAGCCAAAGCAATCTACCCCAAAAACCAAACACAGAAAACCAAAAATGATAAATACTGTCATCCGAGGGGCTTACAAAGTTGAAAAATGTGTAAAATATTGAAAAATTGCAAAATGGCCAGAAAATCTGATGAAGACATCTGACAAGCTCCTTCAGATAGACTGATGGATATAGATGGATGTAGAGGACAAAATCAACAGGCCCCACTTAATACGATAAAGGTGTACAAAAATGTATATAGGTATCAAAACAAACTAGCACTGTGAGAAAATACCAGGATAAACATTATATCTGGCAATATACCACATTAAAGCAATAAATTCTATTCTACATGTATATTTTTACATTTGACACCTCCCTTCAATAAATCTCTATGAAATATTTTAACCTTAAACAGGCATTGCTCTGTTTTAATCACATCCACATATCATTTATTGTTATAAACCATCAAAAGAAACGATGATGGATTCGTTAATCTAGAAAAGTATGATACATTAAAAAGAATAACAAAACTAGTTTGTGAATACAAATTATATAAGTTCAATCTTTAAAATACATGTATTTGCTATTGTTAGTCATACCTTTTTGGGCCTTGAAATTCCAAGGTGACTTTTGTGTTTAATGCATATGTTCCATCTGCAAAAGGAACAAACAAATATTTTTGTTTAAAAAAATCTTAATTCATCTTTTCTCAGCTATTCATTCATCTACTTCCCATCACCACCTCCTAGACCAACTTCCTGGGACAGACTGAAAACCCAAGTACATAATAGCAATAAACATATTCCAATCATCCCCTCTCAAATTTTAAGTCTGTATTGGACAGAATGCAGGAAATAATGTACTAAATTACAGATCATCATGCATGAATTTGCATATGGATGAAAATAACAACCTATCATCACCCATCTAACACTTTTGCCTTGAATATTACCTTGAGCAAGAGGCCAAAGATGGCCTGAGATCTCTCTCATCTAATATTTGTGTTGCAGCCCAATACTACTGTTATAGCAGCTTGCAAACAAAATCTTGATCATAGATTTTCTTCCAATGTTGTTATTTACATATATTACGAAAACAATTCTTTTAAAGTTTCTTAAGTTTTTATACCTTATTCCAGATCTAATGACACTAAACATCATACGTCAAATACTGAAAGGCCTCTTTGCCAGGATACTTTTGCCAGAGTTGGTAAAATTCAGTGACGCATTTTTTTAAAAAGGTTCTGACAATTTTTTTCTATTTTTTTTTAACAGCCACCTAATTTGATGGTGGATTGGCATCATTTATATAAATATATGCAAGACCTTCAATCAAATATGCTTTCCATCAAATCTGGTAAAATAAGTTAAGCAGCTTACATTATTAAAAGTAATTTTTTCCATTTCTAATATAAATATCTAGAAATGGGTGAACCTAAAATAGAATGTATATGGGTCTGGTAGGCCAAGATTGGTCAATAATAAAAAGCACTACTGTATTTTTAAAAAATCTTTTGACAGCTCATGCTATTTGTGACTGAAAAAACACATAGTGACAATGTTTTATTGATGAATTTCAGCCCTTTTACAGACTTAACTTTAAAACACTCATTAATGAAATTAGAACCCGATTCTTTAGGTGCAGAATTGAAGACACATGTATATATATAAAAAAATACCACAGGTCATATAGTTTTCTCCAAATAGAAAGCAGCAATGAGCAGGGGGCCCACCTCCAAAAAATGGTATTTTACAGCCTGATTGAACAAAGAATGGATCCTGCAAGACAAGATTTATCCCCTGGCAAACTGCTTATGGTTACTATACATCAAGGTATAAAAACACTAAACCATGACTGAGGAATATATTTTTTCAAGTAGGATCCATCTCCTGCCCAACCAAACAATAAAATAACACTGAGGGACACCCCCAGCTGCTCTTTCCCCATATGAAATTAAAAGGAACTATTATAATATTAATACATATGACCGGAAAAACAAATGTGCATGGCTTCTCATGGGAAAGACAACTTCTTGTGGTCAGCAAAGTGTCAACAAATACTGTTGGATAAATGCCAATTGTGTAAGCCAATGTGGTAGTCCTATTCTATGTAACCAACGCACACTGGTGTGCATGGAAAAGTTCACTGTGCAATGATATGCATATTTAATTTGTATTCTTTGCTGGCTTCTCTTCATGACTGTATGTTATGTATATCTGTATTTTGTACTTGACCTTTGCCCAAATCAAGCTAATGGTGTACCTGACTTGTGATATTTATTTTGTAAACAACCTAATACCATAGCTAATGTTTCCATGTGAATACAGATTAAATATTCAGATCATTCTCAATGGATGTAAATATGTTTACTTCTATTTGAATGTAGAATGTTAGTTTTCACTTGGAAATTCCTTAACTTGTTGACAACTTCCAATGTTTTAGGAAGGAACCTGACTTACATCCTTGCTCTATTACTGTGTCTTAGCATTAATATAATGTTGTTAACGAGAAAAATTATTCATTCTTGCCTTAACATCTGAAACAGATATAGTCTTATACTTGTGTTCAGATTTTAATTTTGTTGGATTTATCTATTCAAATTATTATATACTGGAATTATAAAGTGCTCAAAAATATTATTGGACTAAAAACAATAATTTGGAATTATAGTGAATTCAGACAAGAGCATCTTGGATTATATTACTATGATACATCAAAAGACTGTTAGCAAATCACCATATTCCAGGAAATTGGCACATTCGAGATTACATGCACATCAAAATATTCAATATTGGAATTTATCTGGAATACCACTGTAATTCAAGTGGAACTTCATACATTTGGACTTATGATAGAACTTTTAGGACTATTTGGGATTTCATTTTCACTAAGTAAGTTCTTTTAAAATGTTCAATTTGTATTCTGGGGAAATAAATTATTTGTTGAATTTTACAAAACTTGTTGGATTTTGCTCTTTTCTGTTACTTAATTTAAGACCATATAGTGATAATAGCAAGTAGCAAAGGTGGTTGCGAACTACGAAGGAAACTCTGGTATGAATAATCTAAGCTGAATTGGGGGAAGAAATCATGTTAGAGATATCATGACAATATCAAAATGTCAAAAAACTTGCACGTTAGTTAACAAGTGGTTTTAGCTTACTGGCATTAAATTTCCCTGGTCACATTCAAATTCACAACAAAATGGTCTCCATCAAAAACTGGAAAGATTCTTCAAAATCAAGAAATTGGCAAAATGTACACCAAGACAGAAATCCTATGACTGTCCCAAATATAATTTGTTGTTGAACCTGTGCTCAGTCTTGACAAAAAAGTTCCTTATGGTGTTATAAGTCCAAAGAATTTTCAGAGCTGCATCAATATTTTTGTGATACAAAAGATCAATTTGAGGTTGATGGTGCTTCCTGTGTGTATTCACTGTGGTACACTGAGTGTGAGGAACCATGTCAAATCAACAATGCTTGCAAGAATGATGTGCGGGCATATTGTATTATTGATTCACTATTCACCCCACAGAAACACATTCTCAGAATTAAATTTATTATTAGTGTCAATGTTGAATGGGTGATCAAAGACAAAATGGATCCAAATCATGGAAAACACAGCCTGGGTTCTGACAGGTATCAATGATGTTTACTACAACAATGCATGTCCGGTCACTGCAATTGTATACTGAATTTACATGAAGAATAAACTAAATCACGATGCACTGGCCCAAATGAGAACTGGTATAATTGTGTGACCTCGTGTGTTACTGAGCATTTTGCTGATGCATGTAGAAGTAGTTTAACTGAGCATCGATATGTGAAGACATCTCAATGGGAAGACCAAATAAGAGAAAAGGGAGAGAAGTTGGAAGATGCTGGTGAGCACAATGAAATCTCCAATTATTATCATGACAATAACCAACAAAGTTCTTCACAATTCTGGTAAATACAGGCATGGTAATGTCATCAACTTTATCAAAAACACAATTCTGGTAAATACAGGCATGGTAATGTCATCAACTTTATCAAAAACACAATGCTGGTAAATACAGGCATGGTAATGTCATCAACTTTATCAAAAACACAATGCTGCAATTTCCACTCTGATGCACAATTTAATTTTATTCTTGCAACATTTACAAAATAATAAACCTGTATCTGCTTGGTTGTTTAGCAGTGGTGATTGCCATGAAGGTGTTTTATATCAATCTCTGTTGCCCAATGGTTAAAGTTACCACAGTGAGGAATTTCAAAAAGGGCTGGTATCAACCACATCCAATACAATGAAGACCTTGACATCATCACTGAAATCATAACAAATTCATTTACAGAAGTAAGTGGTCTCAAATTTTGCATAAAAAAGTCTACTGGGAACCAACAAAAAAAATGTTTTCTCAAGGAATTCCACTCTAATCCTGTGCAGAATATGGTATGGTGGTCTTTGGAATATCAATTACAGCCCTGATGATGTTGTTTCCATTTAGATGGCTGTTCGCTATCCCATCAGTTTTCTTGGATGTGGTGAATGTAAACCCTACTGGAAACAATTTGGTCATCCCACACATGAACTATGAGTGTATCATTGAAATGGCCTCTACCTGACTTGACTGGATTTGATGCCAAGACTCGAGTTGAATGAGGGTATTCATCCTTTTATTCCAGCATGGTTCAGAAGACACTTTAAAGCACCATCAACCATTTATGGTTGCAATGAAAATTTAAGAAATGTACACTGATGGGCTCCTATTGTTCTTTTGCATGTTATGCCTGATGTGCATACAGCAACAAGTTTAACGTGTCTGAAGCAATTATCACATACAAGGCACAAAGACAAATTTGGCTTCCTGAGCCATCACCAGATTCAACACATGGAAATTGTATACGCTAAGGACCTCTGGCTGAAATTACTAGGTAAATTTACCTCCAGCAGACTATTAACGTCTGAGTAACAGCCTTGTTACTGGCCAAAATGTACTTGATTTTCACATCTAGGGCACTGTTAGCAGGAGTATATTTATTTCAAAAACCGCTGCTGACTGAAGAGATCAGAAGGCATATAATTTCCTACAGTGACCATGAATCTCCAGAATACACTCATATAACAGCCTAAATGTTTGCATATGCAAATATTAACTTGTTATCGATGATTAACTGATTTAGAGTTGCCACAGATTCATTTTATATCAATAAAAAACTCCTACCCCAAATTACAATAAACTTCCTGTGTTAAAATTGACTGAATGTTGGGGAAATAGCAACATCAGATGAATTTGTTCCATGTGGCCATTGTAGAATTAAAAAAGAAATTAGATGATCTCTGAATATAATTGCTCAGTAAGAAGCATTGGAAAATTATTTTCACAATGATAATCTTGCCTTGATATCACCATCACCACCAATTCTGGTAAAACAACACAGGTCATTAACCCGTTTAAAAATTTCACTGATTTTGTTGTGTTAACATCCATGCATATGTTTGCAACGGATATGAGCAAAACCAGACAAGTTAAATAACTAACTTATCAAGGTTTCTTTAAATGGCAGGATGATTTTATGTGGGAAATAAATATGTTCCTCATCCAATAATATGGGACAAAATCTGTACTGTGCTAAAGGCAACACTGGTTATGTATAAGACATGGCCGAGCAGCAAACCAACTGCAATTATCATGTGTTAGGTTCAAAGTCAACCACATCTGTCTGATGATGAATCTCCTCATGATTGGCTCTGGGACCATATTGATTATTACAAAGAGGTTTGATGATTTTCAAGCCAAAGATGAGCCACTGCCACAAATGAAGGCTACAATGAGTCTGAAATAAGACCAAGTACAGTGTGAAGAAATATGTAAGGATGAAACATCTTACAATGACTTTTTCGCTACATGGTCTCCCAATGACCTCATCAAGGTTTCTTGAAAACAAGTTCATCACAAGTTTCAGCAAGAATTATTTGAACTTCATGTGAAGAACTTTGCAAATAAACTTGACCCATTGACCAAAAAAACTTGACCCACTGACCAAACAAACTTGACCCATTGACCAAATAAACCTGACCCATTGACCAAATAAACTTGACCACTGACCAAATAAACTTGACCAACTGACCATTGATACATCAACCAGCGGATATCCGTCATCTAAACATTTCTGTAAAAATATCTGGCTGAGTCATTGTTGAAACTGACAAATCTCTTAAACTGATCCAAAATGAGACAGTTTATGTTCTGCTGTTTGAAGTTGAACACACATTAGTGCAAGTAGGCAACATGCCCAGTGATAAATCACTGTGGTGTCTTGGATATGCAATGACAGTTCATAGTTCACAGGGATTAATGACAAATTTTCTGAACACATCTGGATTATCAGTGGTCACATCGAATGGACAAATCTTGCATATCTAACTGTATCATGAGTCAAATATATGCCACAGCTATTATGAGTAATTTTCAACAACAAAGCACAGAGTCGCTTTTCACTGTTACCACAACAAATATGTACTTTTATCACAAAAAAATAGTATCATACTAAAGTGATGATAAGCAACATGGTCACTGCTGTGATCCCACCTTGATTTATATCACTGAGTGGTGATACAACAAAACGAGTATTGCCAACTATGTAACATCTAAATTTTATATGATTACTCCGCTGGTGATTTGAGAAAATTTACCATAGATCGTATTGATAATCAGCTTGAACATCTACATGGTAACATCATGCTGACATGTCTCGAGTTAAACTGATGAAGGGGTGCTAGCTTCTTCACTGCTGCATGACCCATGTGGGTGGTAACTGTGTTTCCAGTGGTATCACTTGCAATGCCTCAGCAACAAAGCCATGCAGGAGTGCTGGCACTTCAAAGTAATAAACTGCCAGTGCATTTCTGCGATAGGTCACATATAAAGTTTTATGGAATTGGCTCTTCCTGTTCCCCCTTCTAGTTCTCCAGGTGCATACAAATATCTCACAATAATGTCATGACCCAATATTGGTTCACGCACATAAATTCATTGTTCAACACAGCTATGACCACAGTAAGACTTGTTTCTCAGACGTGTGATTGTGCACTTCTCCCTGCATCAACATTTCCTGCCAGTATTGATGTCCAAATAATCATTCCGTGAGTGTATGGTTAAATCGTTTAACAATGGCAACACCCACATGTCCCTGGTGAATATTAACCCTGCTATGTTTTATCAACATGGTTACTTCTTTGAGAAATATTCGCATCCCAAATCAACTTGAAAAAGATTTAGCCAACTTAAAGGTCCCAGTTTGCATATGTCTGAATGCATTTGCAACCTTGGAGGCTAATTTGGATGTCAGTGGTTCGGCTTCTTGTATCAATTATCTATATACTCGTGTACTAAACAAGATGCAGGTTCAAGACAAAAGCAGGTATGTTTTGCCTGATGTTTGGAAATCGAAGGAACTTTAGTAAAGGAATAAGGTTATATACACCACTGGGGAAGACACTGGATTTGTTAACAATGAAATAATGGCTCTTTTTAACAGTCCCTGATACATCATCAATTCGAAGGAAATCGAAGCATGCCTTGACGATGTTGATGTCGCAATGACAATACTTGGATTTAAATGAAACTCTGATAATTATTCTCACAACACTGGCCCACCAATGATGTTCACCAAGGATATTACAGATAAGTCTGATGATAGACCATCTGAAATGTTGGTAACACTCCTTGTCGCTTCAGCTGCTGAAACTGCTGCTAAGGTGAACCAGCTAACCCCTTTGCTGTTTCATCCCCTCCCAATAGGATTTGTAGCATGTGGATCACAAATTAATGGCCAAGGTCAATTTAGTTGTGTAATTCCACTGTCACACATCTTTGGGTTTTCTAGAAATGTCAGAAAGGTTATATTTGGGGCCAAGCTGTTCTAACACAATGCAGCACTGATGACAAAGCCATCTGTAGGGAGGCCCATCGCCATGTGTCAAAACAGCATACAAAGCATATTTCAATTTTAAAAAATTATTTTATTTGATGAAGTCTTTTCAAAAAGATAAAATACTACAAAATATGCAACATTCTAAAACTCATGTGAAAAAATCAGAGTACTATCTTTTGAACTTTTTGAGATAATGCTTCCTAAAAATGACATATCATTGCAAAACATATCAGGAATATGCAAAATTTATCTTTTTTGCCATGTTTGTTGCTTTTCTAGAGCTTTGCATTTTATCCAAAGTCTATAAATTTCTCTTATTTTAATCTTGATATGCAGTACTATATATCTGAGAAAAAAGAACAACTCTGGTAACTTTACTTTTATATTTACAAACTGTGTTAAAATCCTGAAAAATGTCAAAATCTTTCAAAACATATAGCATGTTCATGAACCAAAATATTTTACTAATTGACACACCTTTGTAGGTTATCTTTAAACAGTTTCATCTATGCATACAATACTAAAGAAAATACTACTTTTATGATGTACAGCACTGCAAACAAATAGTCAAGATGGTCTTAAAAATACTACATTATGCATTTTTCATTCTATCAAAAATTGTCTAAGTGTCCATCACCAGAAAATAGAAAGACTCTGTTAATCAAAATAAACACTGTTTCAAAGTGATTTACATGTGGCCTTAATAATAAAACACCAAAAACATGTTTAAAAAATATCTACATTTCCTATATTATTAACTGAAAAATGATTTCAGTTTTCTCAGGCATTTACAGGGAGATAATCTCCAACAATCTGGACCCAACTTTTCTCGAAATTTAATATTTTTTCTTTGAATAATAAAAACCAAGATACTTATTTTTCTTAATACAAGCATAAAAAGATGCATGTACCAGTTCATTCAATTCAAATTAGAAAATATATACTAAATAATGTACAATGCAGCATTTTGTGCAATAATTTACAATCTTGTATTTCTCAAAAGGTTATAACATCCGATGCTGTCAGTTACAATCTTAAACGTATGCATATATATGTATAAAAGCAAACATTATTAATTTGCTAGAATAATAAAGAATAAAAATACAACAACAAAAAAGAATAACTGTCCAAATACTAGTCTTGCTTAATGCCCGACACAATGTCAAACTAGAAAGATAAAAGCTCAGTGCCTGAAAAAGCCTTAAACAAAATGTGACCAATGTATGATAAACTGACAGACAAGTGTAACAATATATGGTCTTACACAGCATCTGACTGAAAGTTTCAGGATTTTTCTCATGTCTCACTCATGCTCTGAATCTTTTTTACTAACTGTACATGCACTGTGGTACTTGGATGATTGTAACACATGAAGTTGTGACATATCTAATGTCTCCTCATCAGCTGAACTCCAGTCGCTTTCACCTGCAGGATTTACAACATTTATATTTGCCAGTGTATTTAGCTCTAGCTGGTAATTCCAAATTATAACTTGCTTCATGCATGAAATTCAATGGGACCTTGACATACTACTAAATCCTTTCATGCAATCGAGATTTTCAACACGACACAATCTACTGACTGCCCTCCACATTCAAATTTGATTCAACTGTTGCCGTTTGTTCATATTTTTCAAAGCTCTGTAGTCTCTACACAAGTGTGTTCTTGCTTTTAAAATTTGATCCTTCTCTTTTTGTTCGTGTTCCACACGCATTAGTCTACGTTTTTTAATTTTAGCACCCCTCTCAACCTTCCCTTCTTGAAATCTGAATGTAAATTCTTCTTTCTTGGAAGCACTATTTTCGAATTTAGAAATGAAATCATTGTATTCTTTACCGTCACCATGAACATGGAACCTCTTCTGTATTTCTGTGAAACACCTGTGACGCATATTGTACAAATTATGTACAGCCTTGCATTCTATCAGAGAATTTGTAAAATGACAAAGCCACATTGTTATAATTTTATACCATAATGACCCACAAGTAGATTTCTTCTTGACAGTGAGGCTATAGGCTATTGGCAGTATGGATGAGGCAAAGCACTTGTCCTGTTGTGAGATTCTTAAAATAATCCAAAGTTCCAGATGACACAGGTGGTTCAAGTGTGAGCAAACTTTCCAAAGACTGAAATGGCCAGTTTGAAATCAGATGACCCGAGTCTTCAAACTGAATATCAACTTCTAGCAACATTAGTTGTGCATACATATCTGAAAGACAATTTAGCTCAAAAATTAATTCAACTGTATGGAATTAGTAAACATAAATTTTTACCAAACATATTTAAAGTGTCCTCTGAGTTTTGTTGATAAATGAATGTTTGAAATTTATGCTGATATTCATATGTTTCTTTGTTTTCTTAAGGGCTTTAACATTATTTTAGCCATTTAAGGAAACATTAGGGACTGGGTTGGGGAAAATGCCATGTCCTTATAATTATTATAATTGTAAATGCTCTAAATACAAGGACATTTTCAAGTTTGTTTATATCATACTCACTGAAAATTCAATAATAAATTAGTAATGCTTACTAACACGTACTTTTGCCATTTAGTTAGATAAAAGTAGAGGGGTGGGGGGGCTGCAAAACGCCATCAAACCTTCAAGTACTGAAATTGGTATATATACCGGGTTTTAAAACTATAAACTAATGAATAACTGATTATATTAATTAAAATGACAGTAAATATTATAATAAAATAAAACAAAATAGAAGAGCCTTCACTCAGATTGATTATTCATAGTTATGTTAATTTATTGTGCAACACGTATTGCATTTTCCCAGTAAAGTCGCATCCCCAATTAAAGTTTAGAAACAACAACATTATTAATAACATAACTTTTAAGAGTTGTATGAATTGTTTCCATTTAATGCATGCTGAATTAAATACTCTGTGAAAATGTGTAATGTAGAAACCTATTATCAATGACCTACCATAAACATGTGATGAGCCATAGCAGCCATTTTACTCCGGGTGCCTAATTATCTTGGAATTTTTAATTCAATGTGCAGCATATTAACACTTGCAAAAGATATGATTTGGGGCTCATTCAATGCAGAAAGAAAAGTTTTATCTGAGACCACAAATAATCAGAAATACTGGAGTAAAAAGAAGAAAAAAACTTACCAATTGCTTTGTTATTGCTTGTTCTTCGTAGTGCGAACACTGTCGGAAAGGTCATAGCGTCAACTATACATTAAGCCCAATTTTATTGGTTAAAACTAACACAACTCCATGTACAGAGCAAATAAAATTGTCTGTTGTTTAAAAAATGTGAAGTATCAATAACCGTTCATTAGCGGATCACTGACCCGGCCACAATGGACAATCGTAGTGACCGAAAATAAAATAGCTGAGTACCTATTTCAAACACATCCTAATTTCTTTATTTTTAAATGGAAAACGATAACATTTAAAAGAGATAAAGAATGGAAAGAAAGCAAGATGGGGCGTAATTTTTATTATTTTGGTTCATGGGAAACCCATCAAAATTAAAGGTTAATTATTGGATTTCCACTGATCTGCCATTGATTACCTATTATGATATCCGTGGGCCTCTCTACCATCTGCTATGCTGAAGGTGCAAATGCATGAGAAACTGCAATGTTACATGTTAAAGTGAAAGTGTCAAATTGTTGCTATAGATGCCCACATTGGCACTGTTGCTCACAGAAGAACAATGACAACATAGTTTTATGTAAGGTTATGATCACTCTATGTTGTCACTGCTGTCAATGACTACAAATACAGCTCAAAGTTCAGTTTCTGGGTTATTTACATGGAAGACTTGAATCAGCATCAGTTGTATAAAATTGGAAGTCATCTATGCTAGGATGCTTTATGTAAAACAGGTCAAATTCTGTCAAATGGTTTTTAGAAGAAGCCATTCAATGGTTCATCTATTTTTAGCAATGGTGACCATATCTGATGGTAGATCAGAATAACCTGAACAAATCTGACAGACCATCATGCCAATGCTGTGATGCATCTTTGCACTTCAATTGGGAAATAAGACAAGTTAGATGGTTTTCTGTTTAAACATTTATTTTTACATGAATCCCTCTAGTTCTACATACTGACTGCCTGCAATATGGTTGATCTTTGCTTATAAATGAATCAGCAGAGAAAACATTCACTTATTACCTTTCTAAGCTTCATACTAAGCTAAACCAATAATCAAACTTCCAATTACAGCCATTTATATATCTCCAGTATATAAACCAAAATGCACAACGTCTAAATTCTTTAACCAAACTATATACATATATCCTCTCTCCAAACACTCACCTTAGAAACATTAATTAGTGTGTAACAGAATTCCCCAAAATGTGGAAAATTACTCATATCTTTTTATGAGTTTAATAACTGCAAATTACACTGTAACTACTTAACTCTATATTAAGCATTTTACACCTGCTAAAAGAGCTACAAATTTCACAACAAATCATCACAAAACTAAATGCCTGGATATAAAGGGGAGCCTGCTATCAGTGATTTATTGTAAGTCTACAAACACATCATTCCAACCAATAATAGGCTTCACTTTTTCAATGGGCTGACAACAGCTAACTGTATTCCTTGATGCTGAGACTTGAGTTAATAAAATTAACATTAAATGCAAATATACTCAGCTCTCACAGACAGTTATTCTATAAGATGAAATAATTAAATGTATCAAGGGAGTTTAGACAATGAAATAATTAAATGTATCAAGGGAGTTTAGACAATGAAATAATTAAATGTATCAAGGGAGTTTAGACAATTTTATATATATATATATATATATATATATATATATATATATATATATATATATATATATATATATATATATATATATCGTTTCATTTAGGGATAGCTAACTATAATACAACCTGAAATAACTAAATTTGACACAAAAAATACCAAGATACCTTTCATCAAATTTGGTCAAAGTATCTGAGAATTAACTGAAAGGTTTACTATTTGAGGTAATGGTAAACATATTTAAATTATTATCATCATCAATTAAACAAATGAAAAACCTTCATGCCTGTATGATTTCTATCAAATTAAATCAAATTCTGTTGAAATGTGTTTGAAAAGTTATAAAAAGCAAACGTAAGTGGTGAGAATCGTGGACAAAGCGCTGTATCACAAGGTTACTTGCCTTTATGGACAGAGGAGTTAACTAGAAAACTCTATCTTTGACTAAGGAGTACATAGTACTAAACTGAAACTGTGATAAATTACCTAACATACTAAAGTAAGCCCACATATCAAATGATGCAAACTAATACACATGACACAGATGATTTCATGCAATCTGAATGTCTCACAGTACATCTTTTCCATGTGATTTTATACACAGTAGTGAATTGGTTCTATATAATAATGTTGCTTTACTAGAATTTTTGCAGTTTTCAATCAGACCAATCCAACATCTGACCTGCACACAATTTTCCTTCAAGAATTCTGCATGTAAAGAACCAAGCTTCATTTCTGAAACAAATCTTATCTCTTATTTTTTAGACTCCCTGTCCACAACTAGATATGAAGAAGATTCTATTAGCCCCAATCATTCCTCTGAGAAGCATGAGGACAACAACTCTGTCTCTTTCTGCAATGAAGATAATCATATATATATATATATATATATATATATATATATATATATATATATATATATATATATATATATATGTCATACATGACACAGTCAAACATGCCAGTGTAATGTTTATTACAGTGGTCCCCCTTTCCCTTCTGTAATTGGAAATTGGCCTAATAAGAGGGGTGGCCTTTCCAGAAAGGGACTTGTTGGAGGCATATGCATGTGTATGAAGTTAGGAAACTACATGTAAGTTCAGAACAATTAATATCTTCATTTAAAAGTAACATTAATAATCAAGAGGTTCATCTGGTCTTAAGACGAGACTTATTTCAAGTGAAAATAAATTGGTAGTCCTTAATTCTTGATATGTTACAATGTTTTTTTGAGTCTTTCCATCATCAAATTATTCCGCAAGAACTCTTGAACTTTTCCAACTGTTGTTGAGCTGAATAACTTTAACATTTTTTTAAAGTAAGAATTTTCCATTTATGTGATGACATGTTAAACATTTGTAATTACTTATTTCAGTCTTGTGAATCATACTGCAATTTTAATCATGCAGAAAAAACTTTTATAGAAGAGACAAAATGCCTTGTTTATAAAGGAAGTGGTGCATGTATGTTCATGCGATTTTTCGGTCTTTGCCTGGTACCCTGTGTTATGTATTTTTAATTGGCACTGTTAGTTTTTTTAAAGACTTTTCTATTTTATTATATGATATGGATAATTGTATTTTGGACCTAATCTTGTTCAAAATGAAGTTCATTTTCTACCTGACCTGAATCACTGATTTTTTTTTATAGATTATTATTATTATTATTATTGGAAATTTATGTGGATCAACAAAAGATAATTACAATTCAGGTCATCACAGGCACATCAACACATCCAGTGTTTGATTTATTTTGGAATACCAATAACGTTTATTCAAAAAATTATTCATTAGGTGTTATGTTAGTCATTCTAGGATTATTTGGGATTTAATGTGAATACTGTTCATTCTTTTCTTCATATTTTCACTTTGTATTCTAGGGAATTAAATTATTTGTTCAATTTTACAAAACATGCTGGTGTTCACTCTTTTCTGTTACTTTAAGGCCATGGAGTTGTAATAAAATATACAGCTTAAAGTTTAACTGATTGAAAATTTAAATTATCAGTGGAGAAAGCAAATTTTTAGTAAATTGTGTTTCTCCAAGAATACTTATCCGATCACATTAATGTTAGGGATATAAGCCTGCTACCTTTCGAATTCAGCCCTACTAAAAGACGAAAATTCGTCTTTTCGGTCTATCTCATATAGACCAAAGGGCAGTAACTCTTGCCCCTTACTTCCCCTTGCCACCGCCAGGTGTCACTAGTTTTTTAAGCTGAGCGATATATATTATACGAGGATGCTTGCATAGCGGGGTGGTTGGGAGGTTTTTAAGTAATGTGATCGGGTAAGTATTCTCGGAGAAACACAATTTACTAAAAATTTGCTTTCTCCTTCAAATACGTTCCCCGATCACATTAACGTTAGGAGAATAAGTAATAGGAGGAGGGAACGCTGAGCATCCTACCTCCACCCCGGGTACCTTCTAGGGAATGATGGCTGGATTCCCCATTTGAACGATAACCCGTTCTCCTAATTTCATCAGCAACACAGCCTAGGGTCCCATGATATGTGACCCCTATATACGGTTAAGAAGATAGTTATTGAAATCTTCTTACCTACGAAATTTCACTCCCACGTGCCGCTGACTGTAGCGAAGTCCGGCAACAGGTGGGCACCCCAACCGTAGGTACTGGCATCGGTACATACCGTTATCTCCGCTTGGGGCATCTCCAGAGGAATCCCCGTGGACAGCCAACCAGGGTTGTGCCACTGATGCAGGAACGATCGTATCTCAGGCGTGATCATTATTGTTTGATTGAGGAGACTTGAAAAGGGGCGCCATTGTGCCAGTAACGTCATTTGTAATGGACGCATAAAAAGACAGCCAAGCAGGATCAAGTCCGCCGCCGCATTGAATAATCCGAGGAGTTGCAAGAATTCTCTTGCTGAAATCCACATCCTGTTGGAAACGGACTTGACAAGTTCGACGATCCGGATTACGCGAGCGCGAGGAAGCCGTACCAGATTCAGATCAGTGAGAAACTCCATACCCAGATGGACAAAACACTGGGATGGACGGAGATCGGACTTTTTCCAGCTCACCAGAAAGCCTAGATGATCTAAAAGTGCTAAAAGAACGTTTCTGCCTTTGAGCAGAATAGAACTTACCATATGTTTCTGGAGGATGTCGTCCAAGTACACTGCCATCCCTGTAGATGAAGTCGAGCGGAACAGGGTGACGACGCAATCCATAACCTTGGTAAAAGCCCAAGGGCTGATGTTGAGGCCAAAGGGTAGGACCTGGAACTGATAAACTGCATCGCGGTAAGCAAATCAGAGAAATTTCCATGACACAGGGTGGATAGGGACGTGAAAATTATGCGTCTGTCATATCTAGACTGACGGCATACTTGTCCCGACGGATGGAAAGACGGATTGATCTCGCCGTTTCCATCTTGAATTTCGGTGGTAAAATGTATTGGTTTCACAATCTCCACCGCTCGTTTTTCTATGAGCGACCGTATCTCCTGTTGTACAAAGGTATCCTTCTCCCGATCGGACAGTACATCCGTCAAGAGAGGAGAGGAGGACATGGGACGGGTTTGGATAAATGAGTCTTAAGTTTCTAAAGTACACATCAAGTCCAACTTATGATCATATTATTTCCCTTAAATTCTTCATACAATTACCTGTCTAAAGACGTAACTCTAGACTGGTTTATATTTTCTAGGATATTCATGACATCTACAGCATCATCATGTCCATCACCCCAGCCTAATACACGTGCTAGATCATTGCCAGTTCCCAGAGGCAAAATGCAGACTTCAACCTTTGTCTGAAATTAAAAAAAGCTTGGGGGTTTCGGTATACATTAATTATAATATAAAAAAAAAACATTAAAAAAAAACACAACAAAAACACAAACACCGAAAATTCTGTGCAACTAGTTTCACATTTAATTTATGCTTCTTCAGGCACAAAATGTTTTGAAAGTAACAGATGACATCTTTTATTTTAAAACAACAATTACATCATTACATAACATCATAAATGATATGCATCATCATAACAATTATATGACAGTATCTAAAAGATACACGAGTCTCTAATGAAACTTGAATTATTAAATTAATGAAATAAAATAGAGACAAACAGTCATACATATAATTATATTGTTATAAAGGATATACAATATATCAATTTAAATTATACAATTTTATATAGTGCATTAGCATTAAGTCATTTAGGATACAGAGTATCTAACTTATGTATAACTAGGGTATACATTAATGAATCTAATAAAACCTGATAACCATGCTACAAAATAAAATATATGTAACATTTCTTTTATAAACTTGAAAACCAAATCTTTACTGACAACACTGAAGTCAGAAAAGTGATAACTACATAAGGTACATACTGTATTTAAATATCATTAGAGTTAGTGAATCTTTCATTTCAGCACATTAGAACATAACAAAATGTTTGCTAACTACAAATATTCATAATAGGTGCATCAGAAAGGGCCCTGCACATTAAAATTTTCTCAGCAGAGAATTACACTGAAAACAAAAGAAAGTTAACAGAATAAGCGACCAAGGGATATTATTTCCTCTATATGTTGATGTGGAACATTGGAAATTCAAGTTATTCTAGGTCTCATAAAGATAAATTTGGCGGAAATTCAACATCCTTATGAAACCTGTGCTGCAGAAATCAGGCAAGCAGGGAACCCCAAAGAAAATGCAATACTGATATTTTCAAATGATCAAAACTGATGACCCCCCAAAAAAATAATCCACAAAATGTTGCCAAAACCACCAGCAAAAGTATCTTGATTTAGATTTATTTCTTGCCTGACCAGGGGTCAAGATCGAATCAGTTAGAAATATTTTAAACAAAGACATCACATTGTTAAAAAAGTAATAAAGAATACAAATTGTGGAAAAATAATCCACCAAAACCTTCACTATCCTAACAAATCTAACTGATATACAAAGTTTTAAATATGTCAAGCAACATTAACATGAAAACTTTACCCAGAAATGTAATGGTCTTTAATACAATCGGCAAAAGAGTATGCCTAAATATGCTGGAAGTGACTGGAGTGTACAGCATTCATAGTAACTAGTGTTTCAAATTGTGTTAAATATCTTCAAAATCTGCATGGTTACTATAAATCTGTAAAATATACAGAAGTGAATATAATTGATTCTCTCTAAGTTTACTGATCCTTTCCTTTTTTTGAAAATTATTAATTTTTTCTGACAATAAGCAGATACAATTTTCTTTATTCAGGTCCATAAACATTTTACCTGCCGTTTGCTCCCTCTTGTGCTTTGTGCTACAGAGTATTTAAACAAGTGAGAAAACATAATGGCCATATAATTGCATCGTATAATTTATAGACAAATTCTTTCTAATGTCCAACACATATATATGACACAGGTAGATAAAAAACACTGGAAGCACTGGTAAAGTGACCTTTCTTTACCACCATGATATATGCCAGTAACATGTAGCCTGTATAAAAAATACTGCTTTAGTGCTCAGGCAAAACTATCTTTGGAGTAGTTCATACTGTGATTGTCACACATGCAATTAAAATTAAGGACAGACAAAGCACCAACATTTCACAGATTAATTAACTGGCTGACAATAGCTAAATGTTAAGTCCTTTGAGCACTGCTGTGGGGGAGTCAATAAGGCTAATTAGCATACCTAATGTTCACTAATGTGAAACAACCCAATTCTTTGAAGTTAGGTAAAGCAAAGAGATGTGTGCTGAAGAAAAAAGGTATTACACACCATTCCCTTAAATAAGAATTTTTAAGCCAGCTTTATTAAAAATTATTGGCAAGTTCATGATCAGTCCATGTCAGGCATCAACTCACTGAAGAATCAAACATTTACTGCTTTTCAACAACATAAGTGTAGATTGGTAATTTATTACAACTCAATTGGTCCACATCATGTCTTGCCCAAACTGGGACTACTTTTTAAATAGCCTTAAGTCTAACAAGCAGCAATTGTACAGAACTCAATTTTTACCAAAACTCAATCATATAAATCATTATCAATTTTTTTATCATTTCATTTAAAGTGACCATGCAATGCTTGACCAAATCAACCGCCAGTAATTGGAACATAACTACATTAGTGTAAGACATATTTTACAGGTAGCAGGTGTCATACACTTAGTAGCAATTATTGTTCACTCTCTGGTCACTAAGTGTACCACTCAAAGTGATCCAGCCTATGAAGAAATTCAGGATATATGGTTGTCATACCATCTCATTATTACTAGCATTCTGCAGCATACACCTTCCAAATAAATGAATAACAATAATATTTCTCTAAGCATGGTTTTGCCCAAACCAATCCATATACCAAATGAAGGAATTAGATTTGTATGTGATCTGGATGCTTACTATTGACCAAACAAATCACAATACCAAGGGAAGGGATTAAATTTGTTTGTGCCACTGATGCTTACTACTGACCAAACAAATCACAATACCAAGGGAAGGAATTAGACTTTTACATGCCACTGATGCTTACCTTTAACTTGGCTTTCTCAATGGAATCAAGCACCCAACCAACAGTTCCATCTCCACCACTAACCAGAATCCGAAATGTGACATCAGGAAGTAGATGGCACCACTCTAGAGCATTTTCAGGAGACATGTCGTGAAGGTCAATAACCTAATAAATAAAACAAATCAGTGGTCACAATGTCTACATAAGAAAATCAATGAAACAAAACCTGAGGAGAGATAGTAAAACATACCTTGAAATAGCACACATGGGGAAATTTCTGTGTTGTTAGCTAGAGATAATTGCAAAAATTAAATTCTAAGAAATTCCATAATACTGTATGCATTAGGTTTAAATTCATATAATAGTGGTCTAAAGAATATACAGTACATACTAATTTAACAGTTGAGTCAAACTACAAATAACACAGACACTAATCTGCAGACAAATAATATGCCAGCAGATTAAGATCTATGTTGTTTGTTCTACTGATTATTCCTAACAAACGGCATAGACCCAGATCTGTTAGTGTATTATGCAAAGGCAGATCTGGGTCTTTGCAGTTTGCAACTGGACTGCACTTAAAAAGAAATATATATGGTACTACTGCATTAAGTTGAACAATCTGTGAAATTATCTAACAACTTTTAAAAGTGACCCTAGAATTTGTCTGTTAAATCTGGATTTCATGCAACATTGGAATAAATGACCATACTGTTTTTAGATATGGACTTAAACTGGAATTTTATTAAGATGTGGAAATTCTTTCAAGCCTACATGAAGTTTGCTATAACCAATTTCCAGTTATCTTTTCTTGACTTTACATAACAATCTTCACAGTAATGAAACCGAGAGGTGTTAGTGAACAGGAGCTCCCAGTATATTTAAGCAGTGTCAAAATAAACCTGGAGAATATGTGATATAATTTTAATCAAACTCTGATTTGATCCTAAAAGCAGGTCAAAGAGACTTGGAGGGGAATGTATCTTATTTACAAGATGCAAAAACATTGCATGTTTGTTCTGTAATAAAATAAAAGTTAAAACCTGGATAGGACTTACTGATGAAATAAATCACTCCACACCACCTTCTTATCAAAGACATAGTATCACAAGTAACAAAACAAGAGTCCCTCCACAGGACTGATGCTCCACTGTTCAAAAGAATTTCCAGGAATTCAAGATAAGACAATTTTTTATTTTTAACTATTGAGTGTTGAAACCATCTCTGATATTCTTGAGCAATAAGATTTCTAAATCCCATGTTCATATGACCATCCATTCAGAAGAAAAAGTGACAATATTTTCAATATGTTTATTATACCAGCCATATTTGAGGTCAGATAGGCACTCTCTTCATTCAGGACCAACAAGATATCACAATTAGTCTTCTACTGAAAACCCTGTGTTGATATGGCTTTCCATTTAGGAGGAGTAGCAAAAACGATATTTTCAAGATGGATGCCATACTGGATGTCAGACGCAGTTTTCAATTAGTATTGAATATGACATCTTCTGATGAAAACCTAATCTTGCTTTGACTTACAATCTCATCAGAGTAGTGACAAGATTTTCAAAATGGCCATTGGAGGGGATATATTGGATATCAGATCTGTCCAATATACATTTAAGATCAACTAGACACCATAAGAAATCCTCAGGTAAAAAAAAAATATGTTGATATTACTTTCCATTCAGAAGAAGAATCAATAACAAGATTTTCAAGAAGGCTGCTGTGGTGGCCACATTGGATGTCTGATTGGCACTATTTTCATTTAGGACCAACTAGACATCATAAGAAAGTCTTTTAGTGAAAACTACATGTTGACAACCCCATTTTGATATGACCTTAAAACCCCATTTTGATATGACCTTTCCTTCAATCAGATGAAGCAAAAAGAACAATTTACAAGATGTGGCCATCTGGACAGCAGCATTTTCAATTAAAATCAACTAGACATCGTGAGAAATCTTCTCGTGAAAACCTCAAGCCATTAAGGAGTAGAGATAGCTAGATTTTTAATATGGATGCAATGAAGGCCATATTGGATATCAGATCAGCACGATTCTGATTTAGAACCAAGTATAAAGTCTTGTACTGAAAACCCCATGTTAATACGGTAATCCATTCAGAAAGAACAGCGATAAAAAAAATTTCAACATAGCCAATGTGATGGACATATTGGATGTCAAGCAGAACTATTTTCATTGAGGACCTACTAGACATCATAGGATATCTTTTGGTTAAAACCCCATATTAATATGATATTCAGGTGGAGAAGCAAAAACAAGATTTTCCAGGTGGCTGTTGTGGCAGCCAATCCAAAGAATTTTTATTTAGAATAAACTAAATATCATAAGAAGTCTTTCAGAGAAACCCCCATGTTGATATAATATCCATTCAGGAAGAGTAGTGAAAAGATTTTCAAGATGGCTGTTGTAGTAGCCATACTGCATGTCAGAGCAGCACCGTTTTCATATAGAACTGACTAAACCTTGAGATGAATGTGTGTGTTAAGTTTCAATGCAATCCTCCAAGTAGTTTCATGGCAATCCTCAAAGTAATGGACAAACAGATATCAGATGATGGACGACAAACCAGAAGCCATCCCATAAGCTCTTCTACTCTTAGACTATAACCAATAGAGCTAATGATCCTAGTACATTAGGGGAGAGAGGCTAAAATAAGTATTTAATCCATAATCTTTTTAATGTTTCCAGTCAGTTCGTCAACTATGTTTCAGTAAATGAGAAAAGAATTTTCTATTAAAAATAAAATGACTTGCTCACTTTGTTTGCATTAATTCCAATGTCATTTCCATGTAATCGAATAATAATAATTTTAATGATAGATGCTACACTTCAGATGTGGCACCTAAATTCTGAACATGTACCCAAGTGAACTAAATTATATATTAATGAATATTAACCAACAATAAATGAAACTGAACAAGCAAAGGAATGAAAAATACCTAATAAGTTCTGAAAAATAATTGTTATTATTACATATTAAAAGATACTTATAACTGCTGAAAGCTACTACGAGTTAATTGCTAAGTGTAATTTAAATCAAGAGACCAAAACTCAGAAACCTCCTCTTACAATTTTCTTTTTCTCTCTTTCTTTGATAGCTTCAATTAAATTTACAAATAATGAAATTATTTTTCAAGTGATTAAACAATGGATTTGTACCTTTGACAACTGCTGGACGGACACCTCGAAGCATATAACTGGGATCGACCAGAGGTTTTCAGAAGGATGAAGATTTTATATGTAAAATGCTTTGCAATTCACCCCCCTCAACACTGCTTCTTAAAAATGATCAATCCACGAGAAACTAATTTAGTCAAAAATATTACCTTAAGAGAAATGTATTATTTCAAAATACATCATGTGATGTGATGTGATATGATCTGCATTTTTAACATAGCTTTAACAATTTGTCAGTCATATTGCTACAATGTCTGCAATGTGGCAACTTATAGTGATGTCTAGCACTGGGGCATCATGCCGCAGACATGTAGCATGATGTCCCACCCAGTCACATTATCCTGACACCAGGCCGACCAGTCCTAACACTAACCTCTTAATGCTGAATGCCAAGCAAGGCAGCTGTTAGTACCATTTTTGTAAGTCTTTGGTATGACTTGACCGGAGATCAAACCAACGACCTCCTGCATCCAAGGTGGAAGCTCCAACCACTAGGCTACCGGAGCGGTCCAAAATACATCATAATAACACAACATTAAGAATTCATAAAATACTGTTAGCTGACATTTAAATTAACATGTGTTCAGTAATAATTCATGTATGTTTTTTAGTTCATTTTCATGTCATATACAGTTTCAACTGCAATTAATTTATTTTAGATTCTGTTAATTCATTTCTGGTTAATTTCATTAATTTTTGCTTGTTTTTCTTTATCTGATCTGCCATACAATAATGTCTAAAAATGTAAAATGTTTTCAAAGTGTCCCCAGTAAATTAGTAGTTGCAATGCCAGTTTTGCAAGAAATCATAGATGAGTCTAACAACAAACTCAATAGTGGAACTGGGGGGTGGGGGTGGGGTGACCCCCAAGCCCCTGCAATAAAGATTACCAAGCAGGATTAAAATGTTCACATATCAAATTTATTCAATAAATTTTGTTTCAAAGTAATCTGGTATACTCATGAATCATTTCTCTAGTATGTAAATATTTAAAAAGAAGAGCAGAAAGGTTCAGATCTAAAAAGCTCACCTGAACTGGGTTTAAAAATTCTCGAAACTGACATAAAATCTCTTCTCCATCATTATTCCCACTCTTTCTATTGGCTACAACAATGAGAGGATGCCAGTTCTCTATACCAGGATGCCTTGCTTTAGCCACTATCAGGCGTTGTCGTCTTCTTAGCAGACCAATTCTTCTCAACTCAACACAATGAGGTGGAACAATAAACTTAGCAAGGGAACCAAAGTCACATGACTCGGAGCATAGTGGAATGCATTTTTCATGAACTGTTTGCTTACAATAGCAACATCGAAAGTCAGATATATCTGGTAGAACTCCACAGTTTTCATTACAAACACTGCATTTACTGTGCAGGGGATAATTACCACACATCCATAAGTGAGGAGTTACATCCCCTTTGAGTGACAATGGTTTACAGGCAATTGCTTTGTCTGCCACTTTCATGTTTTTATCATCTACACAAATACCACATGAATCACATTTTGCCCCATCTTTTATTCGGACATGACTAATGTTACAGAACGTAGACTCTGGGAAAAGGTCAACCATAATCCAGCGATGTCCTTTACTTATATCTCGAGCTGGCACCTCATAATGCATTTTTCTATATCTCCTGTACAACAGCATCAGTATGAACATAACAATCAGCATGCTGGCAATAATTAAAAAATCCATCTGAAAGAGACAAATGTGCACATATACTATGAAACTGCCTTGTTTCTGAACACCAATTTCAATGACACTGTTGATCCAACAAAAACGTAAAATTAAACATTCAACAAACAAAAATCCATTTGTGGAAACAAGCATTCCTTCCCAAAGTGACAAATTAATATGCTGATAGAAAAATATATTTATCTCCAAATAAATAATACCCACAAAACAAATGATTTCAAAGTATGCAAAAATGAAAATGGATGAGTTGTACAAAATTACACATTTACAAATATTATCATATAATCCCCATTTTTATGCACAAGTGACTACTGCTTCATAATATTTTCTAAAGCTTATTGTAATGCGTGTCACAGAAGCTGCAGAAAGTTAATCCATTCCAGCCAAAATGCCAAATTCAAACAAAGCCAATTAAGGCTATTCCATATTTGATACAGTTGTATGGTAGTTAAGTAGCATGATTATTCATTGTCCAGGACTCTCCCAAATTTGGGCCAACAGTTTTCAATCTTACACTCAAGTTCCAGTTTTTTTATAAAAGTAATAACTGTTATTATCTGAATACTTCTATGTCACACTCCTGAAATGAGACATGTTAATAGAAACTTAAGTTTTGGACACCTGGCTTGTAAATCATAAAACTTGAGCTTGAGATTTTATTTTGACCAATTACAACTTATGTTAACTTTGGAAAGGTAATTTTTGATTGGCTAAAAGAAGAAACTCAAACAACAAGTTTTATGACCCAAACCTGTTCCATTTTAGATATGAATAATGCAATGCAGAGAACACATTTGTAAAGAGTGGAAGCATTTTCGCCATTTATTGTTGAATACCTATAAAAAATTCTACTCATTAAGTGCCTCTGTTGCCTCTCTCAGTGTAGATGAGGAAGCTCAGAGATTACACAAGTGACCAGTAATCATCAAGCACAGCTAAATTCAAGGTGGTTTAATATCCATCCGCTTGGATTTCTAACCTATTTGAGCACATCCTTTAAAGTATTAATTTGGTTTTTGCTGAGATAAACATTTCACTTGGCAACGACCAACAGCTGACAAGTTAAAACATGGGGGATAATCTCTCTCTCTCTCTCATTTCAATGTAAATAGCTCACAGCAAAAATATTTAACATGTTTTATATCTTTGACGCAGACTTATAAATCAAGTTTGTCTATATCTATACTATTCTATCAAGTAATGCATTCCTTGTCTTTATATTCTGCTGTTCTGTATCAAACTTGAGTCCTACACTATGAAAAGGAGAGACAGAGATGACCAACCCCCACAACAAAAATGCAAGCTTTGAACTGAAATGCTTGGTAGAAGAAAGGATATTATAGAGTAATCTGAATATCTTTTATTCCACCAAAAAGGACCAAGTTCTTAAAGGCCTTTATTTGTTGGATTATCCAAAGAATAAAAAACCTATTTCAAGGGAAGCTTCCCATAATAGAATATACAAAGTAAAAGCAAACTGTCACTAGCTCTATCCGTTATGTACACATACTACTACTGTTATAAGAGAGAGAGAGACAGACAGAGACAGAGACAGAGAGAGATCCTTGATTCTTGAATACTGCACGTCAGTATAATTGGATATGGGATGTTTATATGGGAAGAGTTTTTTCTTGGGGGAATAATGCACCCAATGAACGGAGGCTTGTTTTCTTTCAATGAGATAGGGGTAAAACAACAGCAACCATGAAGAAAGTGTATAGCAGTTTTATTATGGTAAACTAATGTCAATAATGCTATCGCGTATTCTCTGTGGCAAGGATAAATATAGACATAATAATCCTAAAATTATCATCACTTTCTGCAACTGTAGCCTTCCAAAAATTTCCACTATTCTTTCTGAGACAGTATTGGCAGATTCAGTTGAAAATATCTGGCATGTTCAAGAATAAATACTGATGCCAAGTTAGAAGATAGAAATAATGAACCCAAATGAAAAGGTAATAGTTCAAAATTGCAACCTCTCCGATTTTTGTACGATGCTTTCCCATCAGATATTTTTGATTTTTTTTAATTCTAGCAACCCGTGGCTATGCCATGAGGTAACAGTAACTGGTATTCCATGGATGGACGTTACCAAGAGGAATTCTGATTAATGACATCAGCTGTTGTCTATGATAAAATAGGTCAATTCTTTCAATGAAAGAAAGAGTTCTGATATCAAATAATTTTGAAAGCAACACAAAAGGTAGACATTAAAAACAGCTTGTATTTATCATACCATGACAGAAAACACTATTGAAAAATCAATAAATGAAGCAAAACAAGGAATATTCTAGACTACAGTGAAAGAGAATGAATAGATTTTGGAAACTGATTCTGAGAATAAAAATGAAACGATTAAATACTGAAAATGGGCAGTATTTAGAGTACCATTTTGTAAATGAACAATGAAAGAAAACATCCAAATTCCAAATGGACACAAATAAATCAACTGGAGGGGATAAAAAAAACCATTAACCTTCTAGACCACTGCTCCCCATATGAAATCCATGTAACCCATACGCTGCAGGTCACAGGTACCTAGCATCAATAGCAACATAGCACAATTCTGCTGATCATGCAACATTCCTTTTGTTTACAGGTTTTACTGGAGATTATTTCCAAATTTTAAGTTAGTCCATTGATGAACTTATCTAGGAAACGGCAACCCAATCAAGTTTCTTGAGGCACATGTCAAGAAAGGTCTTTAAATGTTCTTAAAGAAAAATTTATTAGTGCAATCCTAAAGTTGCCAGAACTCAATGAGTCATTTGTTTGAGAACTGATGCATCTGCTACAGAAGAAAGAAGGGCTAAAGTCTCCATTGCTTACTCTATTATGAAACTGCTGCCTTGGGAACAAAACTATTCCATGTTTTGATTCTATTTTAAGGGGGCATGTATTGTCACTCAATTGTATTAATGTTTATGCATTATACATGAATGGAAATGCGCCTGGGTTTCGTTACCGCATACAGCGTTACCTGAGAGTGTTTGAGTTTTGTCTTTAGCTATTTTAAATATTGAGTTTTGTCCACCAATGCCGCACAAGCAAAGTACTTGAAGCGAGAAAGCAAATTTTTAGTAAATTGTGTTTCTTCGAGAATACTTACCCGATCACATTAACGTTAGGGATATAAGCCTGCTACCTCTCGAATCCAGCCCTACTAAAAGATGAAAATTCGTCTTTTCGGTCTATCTCATATAGACCAAAGGGCAATAACTCTTGCCCCTTACCTCCCCTTGCCACCGCCAGGTGTCACTAGTTTTTTTTAAGCTGAGCGATATTTATTATACAAGGATGCTCGCATAGCGGGGTGGATGGGAGGGTTTTTAAGTAATGTGATCGGGTAAGTATTCTCGAAGAAACACAATTTACTAAAAATTTGCTTTCTCCTTCAAATACGTTCCCCGATCACATTAACGTTAGGAGAATAAGTAATAGGAGGAGGGAATGCTGAGCATCCTACCTCCACCCCGGGTACCTTCTAGGGAATGATGGCTGGATTCCCCATTTGAACGACAACCCGTTCTCCTAATTTCATCAGCAACACAGCCTAGGGTCTCGTGATATGTGACCCCTATATACGGTTAAGAAGACAGTTATTGAAATCTTCTTACCTATGAAATTTCACTGGCGAATCCAGCGAAGCTGATAGGCTGTGCTGATTGTTTTAAATGGGTCTGGTGGTCATCTGGGCTGCCGACACCGGACCTACCAGATTCAAGGTTTGCCTCTGCGAAGCCAAATCTCTGAGATAAAAACTGGAGAAGGTTGACTCTGCATGCCAGCCAACAGCTTCTATTATATCTCGGATCGAAACATTGCGTTCGAATGCCAGGCTCGCCGAGATTCCTCTAATCTCATGAGCCGTATCTTCATGAGGCGACTCTGATCTTCTGAGACCTCAGAGTATGCTGAGCGTATAACCCACTTCAGCCATGAAGCAAGGGCTTGAGGGGTGATATCCCGTTTACCAGCTTTGACCAGAAGAAAAAGGCGCTTACGTGTGTCCCGACACGCCTCTGTACGTTTTAAATAGTGCTTGAGTGCACGAACAGGATCTTGCATGGCTGCTGCTCTTGACTTATCTATGGAAGAGTGCAAGCGAATGATGATTCTTTGATTGCCAATGGATGGTAACCTATTTTTGGCTACAAAGCCTGGTTGCATCAGGAGGACCACCGAACCATCTGATCTGAACTGAAGAAAGTTCGGGTCACTGGAAAGGGCATGTAACTCACTCACCCTGCATGCTGAAGCTAAGGCTATCAAGAAACATGTTTTGTATGATAATAGCTTTAACGAAGTGTGGGCTAAAGGTTCAAATTTGTCTGAATTGAGCCATGTTAAAACCCAGGACAGATTCCATTTTGGAAACAAGGTGAGGGATTTTGGTCGAACGAAATCAAAATTGGCAAAAAGATCTGATAGATCTTTGTTATGCCCAAAATCACATCTACCATGATGGCAGAATGTGTCTGATATCATGGAGCAGTAGCCTTTGATAGTAATTGGGGCCAACTGTTTCTCCTCGAAAAGCCAGAGAAAAAAGTCAGCCAGTTGAGGGATTGAGACACTCAAAGGGACGATGTTATTGATATGGCACCAGTCCCTGAAAACACGCCACTTTCCCTCGTAAGCCTTCAGAGCGGAGGGCCTTCTTGCTCTTGAGATTCTCTCCACAATAGAAGGTTTAAATTGTTTGTCTCACAAGGCTGCCCGGACAAGAGCCAAGCGTGAAGAAGAAGACGGCCCGGGCAGGGGTGGAACACCTGTGACCGCGGTTGTTTGAGAAGATTTGGGCTGGTTGGAATCTTCCTGGGTAGATCTATCGCTAGATTGAGTAGATCGGTGACCCAGGACTTGTTCCATCTGAGAGGGGCAATCAGAATCATCTGACAGTTCTGACCCCTTAACCTCTGGATTATTTTCGGTACCAAAACCGTGGGAGGGTAGGCGAATGCCCCAACCCCTCCCAGCTGATTGACAGAGCATCCACGGCCCAAGCCTCTGGGTCTGGAACCGGAGAGACGAAGGTGGACAACTTGCGATTCCACCTTGTCGCAAAAAGATCGATCATCGGACGCCCCCAAAGTGTGCAAATCCGAAGAAAGACTGATTGATGGAGTGACCATTCTGTGTGAATGACTTGACCTTTCCTTGATAGAGTGTCGGCCAAGACACTGAGTCTGCCGGGAATGTGTCTGATTTGTATGTTGATGTGGAGGTTGTCGCACCAACGTAGAAACTGCCAGATCAGAATGCACAGGTCTGGTGATGTGGTGCCCCCTTGTTTGAGGAGGTAAGTCACCACCACAGAGTTGTCTGACATAATAAGGACAGTTTTTCCTGAGAGTTGATCCTTCCAGAAATGAGAGGCATTGATGACAGCCCTCATTTCTAAAAGGTTGATGTGGAGAGGCCTCTCCCCTGGCTCCCACGTGCCGCTGACTGTAGTGAAGTCCGGCAACAGGTGGGCACCCCAACCATAAGTACTGGCGTCGGTACATACCGTTATCTCCGCTTGGGGCATCTCCAGAGGAATCCCCGTGGATAGCCAACCGGGGTTGTGCCACTGACGCAGGAACGATCGTATCTCGGGTGTGATCATTATTGTTTGATTAAGGAGACTTGAAAAGGGGCGCCATTGTGCCAGTAACGTCATTTGTAAGGGAGGCATAAAAAGACAGCCAAGCGAAATCAAGTCCGCCGCCACATTGAATAATCCGAGGAGTTGCAAGAATTCTCTCGCTGAAATCCACGTCCTGTTGGAAATGGACTCGACGAGTTCGACGATACGGATTACGCAAGCGCGAGGAAGCCGTACCAGATTCAGATCGGTGAGAAACTCCATACCCAGATGGACCAAACACTGGGATGGACGGAGATCGGACTTTTCCCAGTTCACGAGAAAGCCTAGATAATTTAAAAGTGCTAAAAGATCGTTTCTGCCTTTGAGCAGAATAGAACTTACCATGTTTCTGGAGGATGTCGTCCAAATACACTGCCATCCCTGTAGATGAAGTTGAGCGGAACAGGGTGACGACGCAATCCATAACCTTGGTAAAAGCCCAAGGGCTGATGTTGAGGCCAAAGGGTAGGACCTGGAACTGATAAACCGTGTCACGGTAAGCGAATCGGAGAAATTTCCGTGATGCGGGGTGGATAGGGACGTGAAAATATGCATCGGTCATATCTAGACCGACAGCATACTCGTCCCGCCGGATGGAAAGACGGATTGATCTCGCCGTTTCCATCTTGAATTTCTGTGGTAAAATGTATTGGTTGAGGCGACTCAGGTTGATGATCGGCCTCAACTTGCCTTTTGTCTTCTGGATAAGAAACAGCCTGGAATAAAACCCCGGTGATTGCGGGTTTTTTTTTCACAATCTCCACCGCCCATTTTTCTATGAGCGATCGTATCTCCTGTTGTAGAAAGGTATCCTTCTCCCAATCAGATGGTACGTCCGTGAAGAGAAGAGAGGAGGACAGGGGAGGGGGCTGGATAAATGAAATCCGAAGTCCCTCCGAAATGACCTGGATCACCCAATCATTCTGAGTAAAAAAGGTGGTCCAGTGGTCCTGAAATTGCAGGAGGCGACCGCCCACAGGTAGGCTGTCCGTGGGTGGTGGAGAGGGTATGTCAATTTTTAGAGTTAGGAGGCTTGAAGACGGAGAAACTTTGTTTCTTACCGCCTCTGCATGGCTGCCTCCTAGTTTGATTAGACTGTTGTCTCCTGGCATTGGGTTGGGATCTATACTGCACATTTGATTGTAAGGATCCCTTGTCCCTGGTCCGCCAATCATCCCTTCGCTGTGGCAGGGGCTGATTTTTTCTAAATGCCTGCGAGGGTTGGGCGGCGAGTCGGAGGGGCAGTTCCTGAGCTGCCTGCTTCCGAACTTCTTCAATTTTTCCTCCAAAGAGTAAAGGCGACCCAAACGGAGTCATCCATAAAGCCAGAGTATGATGGGGCTTGAGCGACGTGGACCGCAGACATGCATCACATCGTATCAGGTCTAAGTTGGCAGAAGCAGTCAACTCATTAGCCATGGAATGGTGAGCTGTCCTGTTAATAACTCTAGCAATCCGGGCCATCGCTTCCCAAGCGTGGTCATTGTCGGATTTTTCTGTGAGTCAGAAAAATGGCTAATGAAGCCAAGTCTAACATTGAAGACGTAGCGACTACGTTCCGGACTAGCTTTGACGTGGCATGGAACACATTTTTGTCCACTTTGTAAAACAGTGGAGCGGACATGTGACCTGCTGCCATATTTTTGTACAGGGCCGGAAGATCCGTACTGAAGGCATCTGAATGAGTTTTGTACTGAAAATAAAGCCTTAGCATTCCCCGGACCTATTCGTCCTGATAGACGATCATTGATCTCCTTAATTTTTGCCAACTGGGGAAGGAGCCGGAAGGACAGCGTCTCTTCCTCCCCGTCAAGATCTACAGACGTCTTAACTTTGTAGTCTTGAGTATCGATAGGAGGTGGAGGGCATTCTGAAGTTGCCAACACCCTATAAATTTCTTCCACTGCCGCCTTGAAGCCAAACTCAGTGTACGGCTGATTTGCAGGAGTTTCGCCACCCTCACTGTGTGCCGAGTCGTGTTCTGGAATAGCTTGCATTTCTGGATAGAGCATACCAGGTGGCATAGATGACGTGATTCCATCATCCTTAACACTGTCACTAACTCTCCCTTGTGGATAAGCCGTGAACATATGGACGGCCGGCCCTGCCGGCTGGTTTGTCCAGCTTGTGGTCAGTCTGAATGTTGGCGACGGTCCTGCTATCACCAGTACCGGCTGCTCCAATGGCCTGGCTGGACGGACAGATTTCTCACTAAAACCTTCGCCATAGTATTGGAATGTTGCCGGCTGTACAGCTTGACAGACGGATTTATCACTAAAATCCCCGTAAGTCATGTTTGGTCGGACCGTTTTAGCAATAGGGTCCCCATGCTGGGACAGCCGGACAGCCGGTGACGTAGAGGTTGTATAAATAAATACATCTGGTGGATCCGGTAAAAACCCCATGCGTCCTGACTTACAGGCCCGAAGGCCATGCTCGGACATGCGGGGGGACTTACGCCCACTGGGCAGCCTAAAATTGGGGGAACATTCCCCCAAAGAGTCAGAAAAAGCTGTGGAAGCGAGCAAGTGAAATAAGGGTAATATCTGGCCTGATGTCAATAGCTGCGTCATCGTTTCCTGGACCAAACGATGCATCTGTTCAAAGTTGGACTGTTGTACCCTGTCAACATTATTTTCCTCCATTGCCGCTGATGTTACTGTGGCTGACGGTTGCAAACGACGAACTTTTAGGTAAAGGGGGGACCCCAACGTCCCCCACAAGGCTCGCAATAGAGGCTGTCTTCAGAGGTATACCGAGGACATCAATGCTATCTTTCTTCAGCTTATTCCGTCTATCCCTCCCTTTTGCTGCCTTCTGGACTACATCAGCCCACGTTTGCTCTGTCCAAGTATTACACACGCTGCATGGTACAGATGATGTACACTTGGTACATACAATACAAGAGTCATGGTTGTCTTCTTTTGCTTTGAACTTTTTGCATTTCATGCATTTGGTTGACATTTCTACTGAAACGACACAAGAAAAGAAAACAAAGCACAAATTAGCAATTCAGCATGTTATTAATTCGCTAATACCACAACCATTACTAACGGAGTAAGCGAAATTAGTCAGTGTTGCGTTAACTCTTAATTGACAACACGAGTTCCACGATAGCATGTGTAACATGGCCTTCAGTAAACGAAATCCGTAAGGGTGAGACAAAGTCACTCAATTTTGAAAAAATTTGTTAAAATAATGTATACAACCTGTAGAAGAATGATTGTCCAACACAATAAATCCAAATTTAACTTCGGATGGTCCAATTTAACGCTAAGATGGCTTGGCCTGTTTGGAGGTATAATGTACGTGTTATCAGTACAAGCGAGGCTTAAAAACTAGTGACACCTGGCGGTGGCAAGGGGAGGTAAGGGGCAAGAGTTATTGCCCTTTGGTCTATATGAGATAGACCAAAATGACGAATTTTCGTCTTTTAGTAGGGCTGGATTCGAGAGGTAGCAGGCTTATATCCCTAACGTTAATGTGATCGGGGAACGTATCTGAAGGAGAAAACCAACTACATTGTGCTCTCTAGCCATAGATTTCACCATAACTGGAAGAGTCTTACTGTATTGTCACAATGGGAGTTTTATCAGGAAGTTGTCACTTTATGGGAGCAATCTTCAGCTGTAGGATGATTCTGGATGGTAAGTCGTAGAAATTGGTGGAGTTCCATGCAATCTTTATGTTGCTGTTGATTGTGACATTAGCTCGAAGGAAAGTATTGGTTTTCTTGCAGTGATGGACTAAAGCTTTGCACCAACATGTCGGCAGGGAACAGCGAGGCTCTTGAGGGATCCTTTGGCAGACTGGGCAGGGCTTGCCATGTGTGATGGCTCCCTGACCATTCAGTGACAGCTGTGAAAGCAGAAATACTTTGTGATTATTAAATGGATATCATGAGTTACATATGTTCCATACTTATTCAATATCACTATATATGTGAAATTAATAATTCAGTATCACAATGCTAGTAAAAATCATAAATCGGAAAGATTACAGTCCTCATCCTCCTTGATCTGTCTGCAACATTTGACACAATAAACCATGATATATTACTCCACCGTCTCTAGCATGTATTTGGCATTCATGATACAGCCTTACTGTGGTTCAAGTCCTACTTGGTCAACAGGACACAAATTGTATCTGCAAACGGAATACACTCCAGCCCAGTTAATCTATGTTGTGTGTTCCACAGGGGTCTGTTCTTGGACCTGTTCTCTTCATTCTATACACTCAGTCGCTCTCAAGTGTCATAGATCATCATCCAGTGTCTCACCAATTGTATGCTGATGACACCCAAATATACAAATCTAGCCACCCAACTGAAGTTGATGCTACCATCCAAGGTGGAGAGAGGTGCATTTCTGATGTGAAAACATGGATGACATGTAACAAGCTGCAGATGAATGATGATAAAACTGAGGCCATTCTGATTACAACACAAAGACTTTCTCATTCACATCCTTTACCTCAAACAATAAATATCAGCAACACCAACATTAAATTCACACAATCAGTACGAAACCTAGGAAAGCGCTCTCCATTACGGATCACTGCCATCTCACCTCTATCTGCATGGGTACGAGTCTCGGATTCAGCCAATGTGGGTATGTGAAGAGCTTGCCAGTAGCTTCTCGTGGGTCGGTGGTTCTTTCCGGGGTTTTCCCAGGTTCTTCCTCCACCGTTAATACTGGCCGCCATGTATAGCCTATCATGTGCTGAAAAATGGCGTTAAACCCAACAAAAACAACAAAACAAACAACGAAACCTAGGTGTTACTCTGGACAGTACTCTCACATTTCACCAACATGTCATGAACATATGCAAGGCTGCATATCTTGAGCTGTGACGCATCAGCTCCATTCGCAAATATCTTTCAGTTGATGCCACTAAAACACTTGTGTGTTCATTACTACTTTCAAGACTGGACTATTGTAACTCAGTTCTGTCTGGTTCATCACAATATCTACTCCAAAAACTTCAGAAAGTTCAAAACACAGCTGCTCGGATCATACTTAGAGTACCATGATCAGAGCACACCTCACCGCTGCTCTGTACCCTACACTGGCTATCCATTCGATCCAGAATCAAACACAAAATTTTTCTATGTACTGCCTTTCACTGACGGACTCTAGTCCAACATACCTATCTGACCTCGCCCATGTGTACACACCAGCAAGATACTTACGCTCCTCTTATGACAATCGTATATTCATTATTCCCACTATGAAAACAAAGTCATATGGACAGCATTCTTTTGCATACCAGGGCCCAGCAACGTGGAATGAATTGCCCACTGAACTTAGGCACAAAGACACAGTGATCACATTCAAGAATGTTCTCAAAACTCACTTATTTTGACTTTAAGAACAAACGTAAAGACCTAATAATGTTTCCTACCTTAAATATTCCCAGCATGTTTTATTTTTCTTCTAATTTCATGGTGTTTGTAATCATATAATTATATATGTTTTTTATCTTAATGGTGTTGTCTAATGTTGTAAAGCACTTGGAGCTTCTAAAGATTAGGCGCCATACAAAATCCTCATTATTATTATTATTATTATTATATATATATATATATATATATATATATATATATATATATATCTACATGTATATATACTGTTATGTGTTTAGGCTCAAATAAATAGTAACACAAGAAAGAGTGAAAACAAGAAGCTGTGAAGAATATAATAATTTATTTCCCTGGAAAAATTCTGTAAAAATGAAAAAATATGAACGTATGGGTTTTAAGAATCAAATCCAAAAAAAATAATCCACAAATAAAATTTTAGTAGTCCTAATAATAAAATGTTTTAATGATTTCAAGTTCGAGTCCGGACAAAGAATCCAAGATGGAAGACGATGACGTATGCTGTAACCTGTGGTGTTGAAGTCTACAGTTCCTTGTAGAAACAAGAAATATCAATCAGATGTTGGAAATCTGAATAAATTTTTTAAAAAGCTGTCCTTGTTCAACAATTTCATATGAGCACATGCATTTTCCTGGAAAAAAAAAGAATTAATGCTTTTGAATCCAAGTAATTTGAAATAACTCCAAACAGCACAACATACAACTTTCAATGTAAGAGCCCAACTGAGAATATCTCTCCAAACCAAAGGTTATATCGTATTCTAAAATGCAAAAAGTGGGTCATGTGATCATGTTCCAGAACCTCGTCAAAATTATTTACTTGTCAAAATACACATACACCCAGTGTGGCCCTGATGAAAACCAATCGTTTTACTCTAAGAAATAAAATAAAAATATATATATATATATCCTACTTTTATACTTTGATCACCCTTGGTGACAGAATCATACCTTATTCATAGTTGTGCTTGGATACACTTGCAGATAGATGAAACAGTGTTCATTTTTGTCTTTAAATTCTAAACACTGATCATCCAGGATGACAGATGAATATATCAACCCTATTTGTTTATAAGTTCCATATGTTGATTCTTGTTTGATGTTAACATACATGTTCTGATTAGTTCCTATTAGGAACAATATCACTTCCTTATATTGGCTGTCGAAATTGGTGCACATCATTCTGTTAAATCCATCATTGGACTTTATGTCAATGAGTATGGTGTCATATTCATTCAATAACTTTATGAACATCTCATTAACAAAACTGCTTTCAGTGTTGTCACTAAATCCAGTCCTAACCTGGCTTCATCCTGTTACACTACACAACATGAATATGTTCCAGAAAATAAAACAACATAATATTTACAGTTAAATTTAGGTTGAACTGTTAGGAAGTAATGCACTTTCAAATCATTTTCTTTTCAGATGTAATAATGAGTTTTCATTCAGAAGTAAAAGTTATCAAGAAGCAGTCAAATTTACATGTTGTACCGTCCACAAATATTCCTTAAATATGACATGCATTATCGTAGAAGATCTTAAGTATAAATCATGTCTTTACTTCCTGCCCTGCCTTCAAAATGGTCTGAAACACATGACAAAATGATATATAACAGACCAGTTTTCTTCAATATCACAGCACTCTCCATCATACACAAACAAATGACAAATTTTGGCAAGACTTGTATAATTATGTAAAAAGCTAAGAATGATTGGATGGATGATGCAACATTAAACAAAAACACAAAAACCTGGGATGCCAGGAAAGGAGGTGCATAAGGGAAATACAGGTGACCTGGTTGAAGAAAAAGATAAGAGCTAATCATAAAAGAAATTGGAAAGAAAGTCAGTTGTACAATAAATGAGGTTGGCAATATTCTCTCATGTGACACCAGTGATATCATAGGGTGCGGAATTCAATGGGTACTGGCAGAGATAACTCTGGTGCAAAAAAAGCACCCAATTTCTTTACCAACATCCTTTTGTCACCCCATCCTACAATATCTCTAGTTTCCTGATCATACAGTAGTCTAACTACTACTTATCCAGTATTCCAAATGTCACACATACCAGTTATGCCTCACTTCATGAACACCATCCGTCCACCCCTTTATGTTCTAGCCCACTGAAATAAAACCATACACAGCACCTGACAAATAACATCCAATTGTCATCTTAAATATAAAGTGTTATGAGTGCAAGAAATAAACCTAGTTTCTAGAATTTCCTCACATTTGCTAGCAAAGGTTTCTATATGATGATCCTATCTACACCTTGGTGGATCAAACAGATATTTTAGTGCTTTGTCCTAGCGACATCTGGATTTCACGAGTTGCCTCCCTTAGTATGTAATACCAAATTACCAATAGCGTATAACAGTGGTGCATTGTACATCCACTGAAAATGGTGGAGGCAACTGACTTAAAAAGGATACTTTGTAAGTTTAACATCAAATGTATGACTATGTGCCAGAGGGAAGCCATTGCAGGTGTATTCGAGTAAAAGGTATTTGTACAAACACATATCGGCAGTGGAAAATTGCTAATTTATCAGTCCATTCCAATTATGTGCTCCCCTTGCCTCGATCATGCAGGAACAGTGTTCAGATTTGAATAACTTAATTTTGACTGGATGCAGTGGCTTGCCACTGTTTCCAATGAAATTCACAGACCCAAAGCACAGAAATATCTGCAAGATATGCCAAGATGTAGATAGGATTATCATATCAGAACCTTGGCTAGCAAAGATGGAACTTCCTGGATTATATCAATGCCAACATATCCTTTAGCTCTGAAGCTGGACTTAATGACGCTGTTGGACAAAGTGAAGTCTCCCTCCAAACAGTATCTCCAACATCTAGGGAAAAAAAAAGAGATTGGTTGATTAAGTGAGTTAGTGAAAGAAAATCTGACAGAGTGTCACAAGAAAGTTAAATCATGGTATGACAAAAATGCTACCAAAAGGGAATTTAGGCCGAGAAATGAGGTTCTGGTTTTGCTTCCATCCAATGCATCGAAGATGAAAGCTCACTGGAAGGGACCTTTCCATGTCATTCGTAAAGTCAATGATGTGAATTACAAGATTAACATTGGTGGTAGGTGAGGACAAGTAACCTACCATAGTAACCTATTATGTCAGTACAAGACAGATGTACTGTTATCAGCAATTGTGTGTGATGAATTTGATGGAGGAGGACAAACTGACTTCCCACAGGCCGATATGGAGAGTTTGGACAAAATCAGTCTGAATGGCAGATTGACAAAACAACAGCGAGAACAAGTGTGAACATGATGCTCCAAGTTTGAAGATGTGCTAACTTTAAAACCAGGTCAAATCAACTTGATCACTCACAACATTCGAACAATAGACATTCTGATCACGCAGAAACCATATCGTATTCCCCATGCAGAAAGGGCTCAAGTCAGAGCTATAGTGGACGAAATGTTACAGCAAGAATTGATAAGGCTGCCTAAAAGCCACTGGAGTTCACCAAGAAAGATGGAAGTCTGTGACTTTGTGCTGATTACAGAAAATTGAACATTACAATCTCTGATGCCTATCCTACACCAAGGATAAACAAACTTTTTGAGAAGTTGGGAAATGCAAAATATATTAGTAAACTTGACATGACCAAAGGTTACTGGCAGGTACCTTTGTCTAAAGAAGCGCAGAAGAACTATGTTTTTGTGGCACCCTTTAGACTTAATGAATTTACTGTTATGCCTTTTGGGATGAAAACTTCACCTGCTATATTTCTGCGCATGGTGGACTTGTTGATGTCCAAATTACGTGATGCTGCATCTTACTTTGATGATATCAGTACATGTATTTATAATGAGACCTGGGATGACCACCTTCAGGATACACAAGCAGTCTTGGAGAGATTGCAAGAAAACAATCTGACAGTTAAACCTTCCAAGTGTGACACTGGAAAAGACACTATTGTTTGCCTTGGTCACATCGTTGGTGGAGGACAAATTAAACCAGATGATGCCAAAGTTAAAGCTATTGTTGACTTCCCACTCCCTACAACAAAGAAAGAGGTTTGATCCCTTCTATAAATGGTGGGCTATTATAGAAAATTCATCAAGAATATTGCTCAGCTCTTGGCTCCGCTTCGTATCTTTACAAGGATGGGACAGACAGCCAAATCATGTTAAATTAGATGAGACAGCTGTTAAGTCATTCATTGACTTGAAGGATGCGCTTGTAAAGGCACCTATCTGGATCAACCCTGTTTTTGAATGCCCATTTGTAATGCAAAGGGATGCATGTGATGTGAGCACTGGAGCTGTTTTGAGTCAGTACAATAAGGAAGAACATCCTATAGCGTATCTTAGCTGCAAACTATTGCAGAATTATCCAACAATTGAGAAAGAATGCCTTACAGTAGTATGGAATTAGAACCTCTTCACTACTACTTGTGTGGTGCTCTATTCATTGTCAAAACTAACCATAACCTGCTAACCTGGCTAAGCCAAAACAAAGGAAAATCCAACAGTTTCTGAGATGGTCCCTGTGTCTGCAACAATACGAGTTCAAGATCAAATGCCAGAGTCTAAGACTATTTGTTTTAGTGTTCATTCTTGTTGGACTTATCTGAATTAAGACCCATATGATGATGTGTATTACAGCTTGTGTACTAATTAAGTACTTTCATAATTTTTTCAGCCAAAATCAGAGCAATAGACCTTGCTCTGCAACATATAGCAAGCAAACCTATTTTAAACAGTATCATCTTCTCCGACTCACTATCAAAACTTCAGTCACTACACAATAGAAAACTGGAGAATCCATTATTGAAAAACATACTCGTCAAAAATACCAAGATGAGTGTCTCCCACAAGATAATATATTGCTGGTTACCTAGCCATATTGGTATTAAAGGTAACGAAAAAGCTGATCGCGCTGCTAAAATGGCCCTTACTTTAGAACCATCTGATTTTAAAATACCGTATACTGATTTTAAACCCTGTATCAGAAAGTTCTTACGTCAAAAGTGGCAGGCATCATGGAATGATGCTGTAAATAACAAACTTCATGCAATCAAGCCAACTCTAGGAGAATGGACTCCTTCCTACAGAACCATTCGTAGGGAGAAGATAGTCATTGCAAGAATCCGAATTGGTCATACATATATCACCCACACCCACATACTAAAAGGTGAAGACCCACCAGAGTGCGTTTCTTGCAATGAACCATTCACTGTCAGGCACTTTATGATAGAGTGCTTTGACCTGCAACCTACACGCGATCGTTATTACATTGTGCATGACATGAAAGAACTTTTTGATACTATAAACATCACTCGTATTATAGAGTTCCTGAAAGCCGTAAATATTTACTCTAAACTCTGACTTTTATGCTATCACCTTGTGCAGTTTTATGCAATATATATACTATCCCATTTTAATACCTTTTCATCTTTTTTCATTAACATAGAACATTTACATCTCCCGTTGATCGGGAAGCTTTATTTTGCACCGTTACCATCTTGCTGTTTTTAATTTCAACCATTTGTTCTTTTATATCGCTGGTCGATATAGGACCTTTTATAATTTTTAAAAGATTATACAAATAACACTTTTTGTGGTGCTAAATAGCCTAACAGTGCTGATGCGCCATTAAAAATCAATCAATCAATCAATCATAATGCAGATCAGTTTGATTTTATGTGAATCCAAAGTGTTTATTTTAGATGTTGTGCTAAATGTTGTATTTGGAATATGGAAATATTTAGTGAGTCATTGAATGCTTGCACTGTATATTATTTAACAGAACTCTAATTGCCAAGGTGATGCTAGAACACTACAATTTCATGAAGCAAGGTAATTGCATAGAACTGTATACAGCCAAATAGTGACTCTTCAATCTTGCTTATCCACCCTTTATAATTTTGTTTGAAAACAAAAGTTTTATCTTAAGTGGGAAGGTGTTGCCATCATATTAATGCTTAACATTTCCCTCCAATTTATTGTATAAATATTGATTATCATTAAGACGAGAGACATGGGTGCATATGTTAGTTTTAAAGTATTTTAAGCGGTTAGATATGGTAATGTTTGAAACAAATTTTACATGGTTCACACATCTGATACTGATAAAGATTCTAACCCATAGGACTTGGGAGTCTGTATTTGTCATCACTATAAAATCAAAAATTTGTACAGTTAATAAACCCTGACTTTGTCTCCCCTCTGTAATTTTGATCAACTATTGCCCTGGCGTAGAACGACCAACCTGTTCTCTGTAAAGGGCAGTCGTGTTGAGCCCTAGCTTGGGTGAACATTAAAAATTGGCTGGGAGTCTACTTTGTGTTGGATGTTATTGTTTGCAACGTTTGTAATCATAACATTAATGGTTTTACAAACATATTTGGAGAGAGAGCCGGCACCAACCGCTCGACTACTTTACAGTATAGAGATATGTCAAATGAATCCTACTACACCTGTCTTGGAGTGTTGGTAGACCCATATCAGTTAACATTTTTGTGACTGCTTCAGATGATTTCCCTATCGAACGACTTTAAGAATTGTTCTTGTTGATGTTTTATTCTTCTGTTCTTTAATTCTATTTTTGGTTCACAACCTCGGAAACTTAGGGGAGGTAATACTCTAAGAATTCAAAGATTTTATAATTGCGCAGACAGGGTCAGACATTTGCCGGTACAAGCCGGAGCAAACGAAAATATCGTTAAAAAATAATAATAATACCAGAATAAAGATTTTTTATAACAAATTATACTTACTTCTGTAAATTGTCATACCTTATTTCCAATAATTTAAATTAATTGCATAATGGCGTTGGTTATTATACTCTTTTTTTATATTTTGACGTAATAGGGGAACAAACTAAAATACCGGAACAAAAATAGATAATACGGGAAAAAATTATACACGTGTGTGTGTGTGTATGTGTGTGTGTGTGCTATGAACACTGAATTTTGTAAGCAAGATATCTGCAAGAATCAAATTAAGGCAACTTTGCATAATCTTAGGTGCGAAAACAAATGTATTGGAAATGAACCATTACTGTATATGTACAATAACTTGCAAAAAGAAGAAATAAGTGAAATAAGAAATCGTATTTTCTTTATTTCTTTATCAAATTCCAGTCTTCAAAATGACTTGCGAAAAATATAAATAAGAGCAAAACAAAATGCATTTTCTAGTAATTTCTTTCTTACTTGTTCAAATTATATTATTATTCTTTTTAAATGAAACATAAGGACAACGATTAAAAAAAACGTGTTTACAATGTATCCCATAAAAAACGTATTTACAGTATACCCAATATTAGAAAAAAAAGTTATATATAAAGGGCAGTACGAAACACGACACCTTTAAAATACGTGCAGAAGGAATATACAAGTGCAAAAATAATAAGTATTTCCTGTATTGCTTGATCAAATAAAATAGATATTTTAAGAAAGACAAAAATAAAATTACACTGATGTAAACTCTGCATAAATTTTCAAAATATCTTCCATATTTCCATACAACTTGAAACAGCCAGAAGCGGTATTTTAATGACTTGAAGAGAGAGAGAGAGAGAGAGAGAGAGAGAGAGGGGGGATGATACGTGCAGTAAAAGAACACATAGGTTTCTTATAACTTGATCTTAAATTAGTAAGTCTATCTTTGAGTAATAATGACGTCCATTACAGGGTCACTGGGTTATTATCACTTTCCTTTATGCTGAACGAGTTCTCGACCTTTCCAGCCTTTAACTTTTATATATATATATAGAGAGAGAGAGAGAGAGAGAGAGAGAGAGAGAGAGATAGATAGATAGATATATAGATAGATAGACCACATACATTAAAAATAGCATGGCTTTTAAAGTGTTGGTATGAAGCAATCTGATATACCAATACTTTTGGTATATCAAATTGTGATCCGCCCATGGCCCAATAATACACATATATAAACATTCTCGCGACCGTGTGTGGTTGATTCTAGATCAATGATGAATTTCCGCACATGATGAACATTAGTGACGTATGAAAATAACGATAAATATTATTAATAATCCCCGTTTTCTAAATTAATTTAATGTGATACACATTTTCATCGCAATCCTTCCTGCTTGTTGTTCCCCCTCCCCTCTCATGCATAACGGACAAACTACGCAGAAATGTGGAATGAGAGAGAAGAGGAATTTGGGCTGGATTAAATTCCTAAAATAGAAATTACACCGAGTTTCCTACAAGAATACGGTTCGTCGTAACCATATGTGTGCACTTTCCTTGGGATTTATCTACAGTGTTTATCAATGATACAAAGTTGCAAATCATGTCGACATTATACGGTAAATTTCTTGGTTACGTTGTACATATACTGTGATATTTTTAATGTTTTGTTGTTGTTGTTGTTTCTTAAACATAATATAATGTTCTAAAAATCGATTATCACTAATTAAATATGAAAATTTCCAAAGCCCCCCCCCCCCTCTCTCTCTCGACCATCGTAGCAAGATACGGGCTAAAATCTGAAATGATGAACGTAGAGGATTTTTGTTTGTGTCATACCACGATGTCTTTGGACTAATGAATGATGGTTAAAGTTAAGTCAAACCGATCAAACCGACCAAAGGATGAGAGAGAGAGAGAGAGAGAGAGAGAGAGAGAGAGAGAGAGAGAGTTTTAAAGTCAAACCGACCAGAAAGAGAGATACATGGGGAGTTTATGGTAGTCGGTAGTGTTACTAAAGGAGAATAATTACTTAGATCAACTGTAAATATATTAAAATATTTTAACTACCTCTTGTTGGTTCATCATTTCGCTTAGTTTATATTCCACATTAATATCCACGTGCCTGTACGCGAATGGCTAAGCGTTCATGTGAATGGCGTAGCTAACCAAGGGTTTGTAGTGATCTACTTTCATCATTAAAACAATCTTTCATGTATAAATCATAAGTATGTATTATATTGATTTAATTAATGCGAAGAAGAATAAAAACTAAAAAAGAAAACAATCAACTTATCAATATGCAAAGGTGATTGTGAATAGCCACAACAGGCATAGAATTATATTTTGTAGTGGGCACGTTGGGAGATGTGAGGAGTTCATTCACTCGGCCAAAGCACAGCTACCTGTAGTAAATCTTAACTCCGTTCAAAGGGTAAATATATGTATTTGTATGTGATATAAATAAAATATATGCATATTATGTGCGTTGTATCAATAATATACCACCCGTTGTATATATTTTTTATTAAAATGGTGTAAGTATCGACTGGAAATGATGGTACCATCTATATTCTATAGAATTAAGAATACAGCGTTAGTACAATGGTTTTGACATGCCCATCGTTCTCTCATATCAACTTTTCCTTATAAGTTGGAAGCATCTTGCCCCATTGTATTTTTTGTCCCGTCTTCTACTTATTCATTTTCCATCATCTTGGTCAAAATTATTCCATATGTACAGGCAGATCTTCCATGAGACACATTTATTCTTGTGGGATGTGCGTCTTTGACAGGATAGTCTTAATGTTTACTTAGAATCATATGCTGCTATGGCAACATCCGCAGTTGTTCGAATATGTAAAAATTATTATCACCAATGTGACTGTTGGGGTCAGAACACAATTCATTATATTTTCCACATTTGTTTCTCAGTACTAAATTTTCCACTGTGTGACAATCAATCCAGATCATATGTTAATCTAAAATATCTTCAAAGATGAATTCACGGTAAAGTTCTTGTCTTAGGTTCACCGGCATTTCTTTGAGAGGCTGCACTGTAAACAAACCAACGTGCAATGGAACACAGATTTCACTTCCGGATCATCACCAAGACCTTATTACTCACTGTACACTGTCGCAGAAACACAACAAAACTACACGCTCATATAATAAAGAATAAACAATTACCTTTAAATCCATACCAAGAATGCCTAAATCTAACTCTTGTATCACCACCAAAAGGAGACGGGGAAATAATGATCTAAAAATAGACTGGGACTACATTCGGGTACTGAACCGGAACTGTTAATTGTGATCTGGTTCCAGCTGTCTGTGCTTAACATTATGTTTCTTACCTAAGTCTGGTTGTCTCAATCAGGCCGTATCAGTCGGACACACGCTCGAACTACTTTAAAAAAGAAAAACCCTTGTTGTTTTCTGCTGTGCCTGACGGAGTTTATCTAAAATATAAAATAAACAACAGATATATAACACAAAACCGCATATAACAGGTTACGGTCTCTCCAGCTTGGAGAACACACCATCTAAAACATTTTGAGAGACAAACACACACACGCACACGAAGTCCAGCTATTTGGTATTATGATAGAAACCATTGTTTAGTTCCACACAGCATGCTGAATTTTATCCTAGCTGTATATATGTAGGCCTAACTCGGTAAATTTTCAGGTCAGCGCCATTAAATATAGCTAAAAGTACCAAGTTTTAAATACTTCGTGTGAAAAGAATTAGATACTATTAGCTACATTTAAAGACGCTGACCTGAAAATTTACTGAGCTTCAGATAGGATCAAATTCGCGGAGCTGTGTGGAACGAACTTTTACAGAAAATACCGTCTCAGGCACACAGACTGTACACATCACTGACTAGAAAAATGAAAAATCCAAACTTTCTAAAGAGATACCGCCAAGACCGCAACAACGAGAAATATGTTATATCAGACCTCCATTCTTTAAAATTTGTTAAGCAACCCCAAACAGCGCCATTTGAATTTTTAAAAAAATTGTACACAAAATGAAGATTCCTGCACTTACCAATCAGAGCGGTTCATTCATCAGTCCACAAGCTATTCCACAAAAAAATTTATATGTAGTGTATTGCACTAGTCATAGCAACATTTATGATATTTCAACGAAAGAAAATATTAATTTCCAGGAATATCATAAATTAGAAATCCTATCCGTCACTAGACATTTATTTTGAACTGTAAGGTAGTCTGTACCTGTATTGTCATGTATCGTACCGTTGCCTACCATAGAACTTTTTCCAAACTAGAGTTGATAAAAGTTTCAAGTTATCGGTATAAATGAAACGAATTACTGATTGTTCAGTAATTCGTTTCATTTATGACACCCATCGATTAAATGTGATCATACAGCAAGAACATCAGATAGTTTTATGTTTTTATTTTTCTTGTTTACTGAGGGTCGACAGGAATATTATCGTATATTATTCGTATAAATGAGCCTTAATATATGTTGAACAATAGTATCATGTGGCTCGAGAAGCTCGTTGCGCAATACTTCCAACACCTAACAATTATAACTTTTTCTTGATTTTCTTTCCCATGTCTAATAACAGCATATATATAGCTAGATTGTACTTAGATAATTATTGAGATTTTTCATAAAAGAGTACAAAACCTGATGACTTTTAGAATCATTAATAATACATAATTAATGATACTGAAATGGTACTAGCAGCTGCCGCACTAGGCGCTCACCATTAAATGGTTAGTGTTAGGACTGGTCGGCCTGCTGTCAGGATAATGTGACTGGGAGGAACATGATGATACATGTCTGCAGTATGATGCCCCATTGCTAGACATCACAATAAACTGCCACATTGCAGACATCGTAGCGATATGACTGAAAAATTGTTAAAGCTACGTTAAAAATCTAAAGCGCGCGCACGCACACACACACACACACACACTTGAATAATACTGTGTTTTGAATCTGTTAACTAAACTGCAAAAGTGCAGGGTTATTTTAACTGGGAAAAAATTGGGTGAGAAAAATAATCTATGTCGGTGTTTGTAACACGACGATGAAATCAGAGTCAAGGGGTTATATTATTTGTCTCCCCACTCGGCATATTTTGAAAGGGGGCGGGTATTATACAGTTTAATCGTTATGATCCCCAATTTGTTTCAAAGAACAACTAGCAACTGGAAAAGATTTTAATATTAAATTTCGGGATGTTATTTTTCTGTTAAAAATTGTGTTGCAGATTGATTTTGTGGGATATTATTTGTACATGAGTTTCATTGGACATTTTCCTTAAAGGTACTCTTAAGTACAGAGGCTTATATATATATATATATATATATATATATATATATATATATATATATATATATATACACGTGCCTATAAGTGGGGGGGGGGGGGCTCTGTGGGATTTCTACTGAAAAATCAGTTCATCATGCAAAGTAGGGATCCAGTTATAAGCGCGACATACCAACAGTCTGATAAATCTTGGAGAATTAGTTAAAATTCTAAATGCTTTAACCCATACAGAAAAAGAACTGTAAATTAAAATATCCTGATGTTGTCATGCCACTATTCGCATCCAGAAATGCACATATGGTATGCACTTTGTTTATCTATATAAAAAAGATGTTGTTACATTTGTCATGGTATCTTTTCTACAGTGATCAAACATAAGCAATCTAAAACCAGATATGCTATTCACAATTTGCTGAGAAGTAATGTATACTGATATACTGAACTTTCAACATATTAAACTAAAACAGTAATGTCCGACCCTCGATCTGTTAGGCCTTGCTTTAATTTGGGTACTTTTGTCTTGGGTACGTTTTGCCCTGCTTCCAGTTTTGCATGACCCTCATAACACATACGGACCATGGACTATTCACGCAAGACAAAACACGCCTCAGATGTGAGTCACCATCTCCACCAAGTAAGCGCTTCTTTTGCCTGACGATTTACTGTCCAGTTTTGGATATTATCTGTAAGCCCACCAGCCCAGAAGACATGTATGTATGTTTATATTAAAAAATAGTTCCATCTACTTGGCCACATTACTGTTATTTTTTCATGACTTGCAAAGGTAAATCTAATATGTACCTTAATTATAATTTTTAAAAAGTGATATTTTTCGTAAAAGAAATGTGTTAATTTTTGTTTTTGCTAAGCTTAAAGTTGCCCATAGTTCCCTGCTTCGAATGATTCATACGTTGCACAAACCTTATACGAATTGCGACATGCAATGCAGGGAGTGTTAGCATAGTTCCCGATAACTATGTAGTTACCGCAAATGCAAATAGGTACGGAAGGGGACCAATGGACGAGGCATCCAAAGTAGGTATCAATATTAGACTGGTACCGTGTTAAAATGATGAATAAAACATTCGGGTACCCTGGGTCGTCGGTTAAAATGACGGACGTGTTTTACAAATGACCCAAGGTACCACGGCGATACATACAGTTGGTTGTTGTATAGGTTATAGGAACCACGCTAATAAATAGAGTTGGTCCCCGATTTCCCCGATTTTCCTCACTGATTATACTGGCCATACAAAATTCCTTTTATATCTTAGATATAGTTAAAGGAACTTTTAATTCCCTTTATTTTGGTGTACGGTTGATTGGTATAATATGGTTATAGAAGTATATGGCTTTGGCCTTCAGATGTGTCTGTGCTTTAAAAAAAAAAAAAAGCTCCTCTTGGTCATTTTCACTTCAGTACTTCCTGGACTTTTTTCATAACTAAATAGACAAAATAAAAAAGCCTTTAACTTGTTTTACATTTATATATTTGGTCATTCATTCATTGCACTTTCAAAAGCTGGTGTTGTCAAGTCTGGCAAAAATTGTGTATCCTATCTTAGTAACAATTTTAATAACTGCTAAAGATAGTGTACTTAATACTAATTCAGACATTATTTTAGCACATTGGCGCGGTCATTTTGGTTAGCTGTGTTCTTAGATCATGTACAATATCCAAAGAAATTTCTGCCATAGTAGACGAAAGTTATATACAGGTATGCCATTGTGCATGTTGCAAATGTAAACAACTTCGCCTTACATACGTCACTCTCTCAAAAGCACATAATATTATTACTGGTAAGCGCCCCTATTCAAACGCGTGTTCATATTATCTGTACTATTATTTTACCCAATGAACTTATTTGGTAGACTGTTCCAATATTGCGGGTTTTACAAAGGTGATTTAAATAGGTTAGGTTTCTACGGGTTAAGAAACAGTCTACTTATCGGCATACATTCAAGGTAACAAGTTTCGTAAACCTCATAACTAGGATAAAAGAAACGGAGTACAGCCAGAGACCAGACTATTGCCTCAACCTTATAACGAAGAGCAACGTAGTAGGGAGTGGTCAACGAAACAAACTAATAAGAAACAACAAGCGATCGGAACATCACTGTCATTTCCGTCATGTCTTGATTTGACGCTAAAGGCCGAGGTAATTTCAATTAAGAGACAATTCACAATCGGATCATTTTCTGTTTTTTTTTTCCTGTGGCAACATACCTGGCAGACTGGTTCCCCGATCTCTTTGCACTCAATTACTATCCATTATGACGAAGAATAACGGAGTGGAGAGAGGTCAGGGAACCAGACTACATACTATGTACACTTCGCCACAACTTCCGTTTCTCGAATTGATTAGCAATGTTCCGATTGAATCCAAACACCATTACCGGGGCCAAAGTACGTGTTTTGGAACTCGCTGGCAGCATTGTATATTTTCCTGTCGTGTAGCTAATGACGTCAACATCGTTGAGTATAAATATCGTTGATGGGATAATGTAGGCAGATGTTTTAGAGTGAAGAAGATTAATCATGGGTTTTTTCTCGCAATGGATCAGGAATATTATCGCTTATTTTGGTATTTATAACATTTCTATTTTCATGCTCAGACTAGAATAATCGTATTTGTTTTTTCGAGGAACCTTAAATTGTCTTTGAGTAACTAATGATAAATATTTATCGTTTTCAGGAATATACTTTATATTATTATCAAACTTATTTATTTATATTCTTCTTCTTCTTGTTCTTCTTCTTGTTCTTCTTCTTCTTCTTATTATTATTATTATTATTATTATGTTGTCAGGTTTCGGTCGTCAGGCCAAGCTTCTTTTGATCGGCCTGGATAATGCTGGCAAATCTACTCTAATGGACAGACTGGCTAGTGGTCGCCTTATCCAACACCCGCCCACCAATCAAGCAAGTAAGCGACGTCCAAAGGCGGGGTGTGTGTGTCTGAAATATGTATAGTAATATAAAAGATTTTGTTTTTTTTTCTATAAATTAAAATTGTATTCATTTATACATCACCCCTTCGTAATCCCTATATATATATATATATATATATATATATATATATATATATATATATATATATATATATATATATATATAATAGCGAAAATAACATTTCTTCTGATGACAGTATTTTATTATTAAGCTTTCTACCCAAAAACATGCCCTGTTGGATAGATTTTCCATTATAGGTTCTTATTATTCCTGGTTTTCTGCGAAAGACTGATTCTAATGTTGATTCTTTTTTAATCGGTTATGGTTTGGAAAATATTTTTTGTTTCTAATACGATTAAGTGGTTCGCAAATATAATGCCAATTTATTGCATTAATTACTACTATCAAATAATTTCATCTAACAGTTTTAGTTTTTCACCTTTTGTTTTGTCTTTTTAATAAGGGTGGATCATATTATCAGATCATTTTGGGCGCATTTTCGGGACATTTGGTGTAGGTATGGAATTGGACTAAAAACAATTTTTGCATTCATCAATTGGCATAATCATTTATGTATTCCAGGATCAAAAGAGCTTCGACTCGGAGACATTACATTTACTGCATATGATCTTGGGGGACATTTTCAAGGTAAATCTCCCTCTCTCCCAGCACACACACACACACACACACACACACACGCATGGCAATGCGTCCAGTAGCAACATATAACTTTTATCTTGTATTCTAATTTGTAATCCATTATATAGGGTCCTCAGTATATAGTCACAAAATCATTAAATTTAAAATGACTGATATAGATAGGAACATACATATATGTACACCATAGTTTCTCCAACACTGACGAAGTGGAAATACAATAGATTTCTTTTATGTCTCATAAATCTATGTAGTCTACAGGTAGAGGCAAAACTACTGGGACAGAAAGGATTTAAAAATAACCTTAACTGGACATTTTCTAATTCATTGTGTCAGACGATACAACCACCTTCCTCTCCCTCTCTTTCTTTCTGATTGCTTATAATGAGGAATGATTATACCGTTTTACGGCTTCTTTGTACTCAGAATAAGGTACCTTGAATACTAACGTTAGTCGAATCCAGCTGCAAACTACAAAGACTCTGGTCTGTCAACACACTATGCGACAGAATATCGGAGTATGTGCTGCTTGCAGCTGCATTTGACTTATATGTGAGTATATACTGTTGATATATATAGTTAAGATTTCTTCATTGCTCAGTTTTTCGCTAAAATCTTTTAGCAAGAAGAGTTTGGAGAGATTATTTCCCTGCCGTGGATGGGATTGTTTTCTTGGTGGATGCTGCCGATTCTGCTAGATTCCAGGAGGCCATCATCGAATTGGATGTAACAATCTGTCTGTTTGTCTGTCTGTCTGTCAGTCACTCTCTCTCTCTCTGTGACACACACACACACACACACACACACATTATTATGAAAACCCATACAATGGATACCATCATTACCTTATCTGGGAAGAACTACGGTTTATATGAAATCGTTGTTATTATGATTATAACGATAATGTTGAGAGCGGCTAGTACGTAGGATCTACTGGCACATAGTTACATCAATCCAACTGTCCTGGCTGGATGCGGGAGGTCATGGGTTCGATCCTCGGCCGAGTCATACCAAAGACTTACAAAAATGGTACTAACAGCTGCCTCGCTTGGCACTCAACATTAGGAGGTTAGTGTTAGGACTGCTCGGCTTGGTGTCAGGATAATGTGACTGGGTGGGACATCATGCTACATGTCTGAGGCATGATGCCCCAGTGCTAGACATCACTATAAACTGTCACACTGCAGACATCGTAGCGATATGACTGAAAATTTGTTAAAGCTACGTTAAAAATCTAAATCACACACACACATCACATACAGTAATTTGGGATAGCTCTTGGAGTTTCTGTTGTAGGGAGAGAAAAAAATAGCATTTTGGAATGAAGAGATAAATACTGGTAGGAGAATTGTTCAGAATTTTTAAATATTCACTTTTTGGATTGGTTTCTGTTTAAAAATCCAAATCACACACACACACACACACACACACACACACACACACACACAGATACACACACATAACTGTCCTGGCCCGTTTCAGGTGTTAATTGTTGCATTCATCTCTTAGCGTAAAGGAAAAGTCCGTGACAATCCCCACCCTCTATTTGACAGATATTAACGTTGTAAATAAGAAGAGGAAAAAATGAAGCTTGGAAAAACTCAAGCGTAGGCAAATATTTTAGCTCATCAATATGTTTGAATGATCAAATACACAAGTTCCGGTTGGTTTGTTTATTTGTTGTTTTTTTTTTTTTGGGAAGGGTCTTCTTTTTTTTTCTTCTTCTTTTTCTTGGGGGTGTATGTTGTTGTTTTTGTGTCTTTTTTTGAAAAATCGCTTTAGCGAATATGTCGCTGAGTGATGAACGATATGAAAGTGTTAGTGGATATCTAAAATGGTTCGTCTTGTGTTTTCAGCATTATGCATCTGCGCCGCAAAGTATGTTGTTCTGAAAAACACTGCAACTTGTAAAGTTTTAAAGTTTTAACGTCAGTTTTTAGCTGACAACTGCGTCCTCTTGATTTTGACTAGCCAGTTTAGACAGGTACCAGTCAATGTAGGTTTATCACTGATGTTATAGTTACACCGTAAATTGTTCGAATTACTTTCACGAATTAAAAATATAATCATACTTAACCCTGAGTTATGTTTGCTTTAAATTCACTTCAACTGTTAATTCTTTTGCCAGCAAGAACTTAATTTTATCCCTATTGCCGACCATATTGAAAGTAAAATGACGATTCTGAAAGTATGACTTTAAAACATAATTCATGCTTTATTCGGACAAAACATTAAAAGCATCGGTTCCTATTTGAACTTCAGCATCAGCCATATTTAACTAGTAAGGTATGTTATGTTCAGGATGGAAGCACTGTAATCATAATTTCGAGCTGTGTTGTATATGAAACCATTGAAAACAAACTGACTTTGTGATGTGACCAAATGGCGGTCAAGTGTGACAGTGATAATAATGTACTTTAAATATTTGTTTGTTGTTTTTTCCCCTAGAAATACCACAGTATTTTGGTCTGGTGTACAGAATATGTAAAACATGTTTCTGACTACTATATCTTGTTAATGAAAAATGTATTTTCCGTTTAACATCACTTTATGATCATGACTTAAATATGTTTTATAAATACCGTATTTTTTATACTGTTTTACCCGTGGTCACGAAATACATGAAAGAAACTCCATTACGAGTTTCATGTCTCACACAGGAAAACTAGATCTCTTTATGTAAAATGTTCTCGACAGAATATTTTTTAAACATCATCTGTCCAGTAGTCTCATTCATTAATGGATGCCAAACTGGAATTACACATACTCGGGCATTTTATGTTTCTCTTTCAAAATCCGGACATTAATACGGTACATTTTTAATTGTTGGTTGAACTTATTGTGAGATTTATGTTCCTGAAGCTATCGCTTATTCAGCTGCTTCCACTTATGTTAGGAAATGTGGGTTTAGTTGCCTATAATAACTTTGTCACTGTGATCTCTTTCCCTTGCATTTCACAATTTTAGTAGCAACCAATATCTGACCGCCCACCTTTTGACAGTCGTATTAGTATCATTAACATAACAGAGTTAGTATTACTAATAATATTTGAATTCATTTGGTTTGCTTTGTATAGATTAGGCAAGTCAGTAAAGAGGGCATAATTTCATTTAAAGTGTTCCGATTTTACAGAGCATCCTTCAGGATGAAACAATCTCTCATGTTCCTATTGTTGTACTTGGCAACAAAAACGACAAGAGAGAAGCTGTGGAAGAGGAAAACCTGTCGCATATTTTGGGACTGACTATACACAGAACTGGAAAGGTATCGCAGTTTTTTCCCCTCTAAAACTGGATATGACAATGTTTCAGTAGGAATAACGTATTCGTTTTTTCTTCATCTAAATTTGCACTAAAATATTTTGTATACGGACGCCATTAAATCCCGAAAATAAGAAAATAAATAAAAACACCAGTACCAAGTATCTGTGGAAATTTATACAAATTTAAAATCAACATGAGTATACTTGAGTCTTTTATGACCACTTTCAAACATGAGTGAACAGGATTATTTACTTATTTATTTATTTATTTATTTACTTATTACAGTCAGTGTAAGATTTAACATGTTTCATAAGGAGCTTTGGTACTTCAAGTAAGAACAAAATATTTTTAGTAACAATTTATATATACATACTTACTTCAAATAACATAAGAAGGAAGGTGAAAAATACCACATCTGTTGTTTCTTCTTGTAATAATTAAACATCATCGCTAAATGTTCAAGTTCAATGGTTGATTACATTATTTATCTATTGCAGTTTCGTTAATCTCCATTTGTATTACCAAAATGCAATTTATTCATTTTTCTAGGACACAAATACCCAGTTAAATGGTCGACCGTGTGAGTTATTTATGTGCAGCGTGTTAAAGCAACAGGGATATGGAACAGCGTTCAGATGGCTCGCAAGCCAAGTGCAATCAACAACTTAATAATAATTTGAAATAGTAATAAACAGGGCCGTGTGTGTGTGTGTGTGTGTGTGTGCGTGCGTGCGTGCGTGTGTGTGTGCCTACGTGCGTGCGTGTGGTTTCTGCCCCCTCACTAAAAAAAATACACACACTCAAACGTACAATCACTTGTCGCTTGAAATTTGACCATCGTTTTATTCTTGCGCACGTTTATTGGGTATTATGCACACTCTGAGTAAAGAGAGACAGACTTTTGCTTTAGTGCCCTTTTCGGGAAAGTCAGGGCCCTTTTGAAAATTTGCCCCCCCCCCCACGTCAACACTTGACCCGATCCAACAGTGATAGCCGCGATATTTTCAAGTCACTGATATGTGATATATGGGGGGGGGGGGGGGGTATTACTTGCAGTTGAAACAATTGTCTTGCATTAATCCAAGTGCTGGATTATTTTTTCCTAATCTGTTTCTTAAATTTGTAAGCTTTACATTTTTAGAACTTTACTTTTTATTAACACCATAAAGCCTTTTGTTGTGCTTGTGTGTTGTTAAACCCTAATACATACAATTTTTATTTCATGTGTAGGGTGGGGAAGTCACTCACTAAACATGCATAAGCTCTGTTTCGCATGATGGTGTTTGCACATCATTATGATAGAAATTATACTTACGTCATGTACCTAATAACTAATACTCCAGCTGAAACTGGTTGTGAAAGCACTTTGCAGGGAAATTCATTATGTTTTGATGTACGTTTATGCACAGTTCATTATGTATATATTTTGTTGATAATACAAAAAATGTTTGAAATCCATATCTTATGTATGTCTCTATTTATATTTGAAAAGTGGGCTTTCGTAAATTTTCTTCTTTTTTCTGTCGTGTTGCCGACTAAACTTTATTTAAGTAAAGAGTTGATACATTTTAGCATAAATATCCCAAAAATTGAGCAGCAAGCTTCTTAGCATTATAAATTAATTTTATATTCACATGGTATCAGATTGCCCACATTTCTGTAAGATTTTACGTCACTCTGGGATGTACCATATGTAGGAATACTCTCTTCAATGTACATAATCATGTAATGCAGTAATACAGCTGCTGTGATAACTCATATTTTGTAAAACTGTCAGAACTATGTGGTGTGTGTGTGTGTGTGTGTGTGTGTGTGTGTGTGTGTGTGAGAGAGAGAGAGAGAGAGAGAGAGAGAGAGAGTTACTTCAGAATATCCATAACAGATGGAGGTGTTTTTTTTTAAATGACAAACGATTTACACTGAATGTTCTAGCTCATGTCTCAACTCAAAACATAAAATAAGTTATAACATAATTTAGCATGTCATGAAAACTGGTTAATATCTAGTTTCAAAGGTTTTTGATATAACTTTTATTACTTGTGTACTTTGGTCATAAAACTGAAGTGTTTTCTAGGCATACTAAGAAAAAGTCCAACTAAAAATTAATTTTGAACTTGTCAATAATTACTGTTTTGTGTACATATTCACTTGGCTTTTAATCATGAGTACGCATCTTACCACAGTTAACATTTCACAATATGATTAACTGATACTGATTATCACTATAACTTGCACACATTCAGCTGGTCATAATTTTAACATTTTTCAAAAATTGTATTAAAAATTTAGGTACAAATTGATAAATAATAATCATTAATTAGGTTTTGATTGTCGTCGTAAATTTTACAAGATTTGGTAATCTACTAGGTCATAGTGGACAAAGCTGTAGATAGTGATACATCAATTTATGCTCCCCCTGTAAACCACTTGGAGAGGAACAATGTTTGGTTTGATTTTGGTGTTATACACATCAATATAAGTTAGAAGGTTATTTAGCCAAGTAAAATACCCACATGACTGTAGCCGATCTGGGCTGATACACTTGGAGAATTTGCTAAACACCATGTCATAGTGGCTTCTTTCATTACTCGTCACGTACAAGGTGCGGAAGGGTGAGGCGGGCCTATTATACATCCCGAGCCTATGGGTTGTTGTTGTTGTTGTTGTAATGAAATATTTATAATTAACAATATCATATTAATTATTGATATTGATTTACACGGATCCTATAATACACATGAATTCTGTTCAAGCGTATTTTCAAAACGGACTATTCAAGAAAAGGGTTTCATACTACGCATGTTTTACAAATGGTCATATTGGCAATGTTTATTCACGCACAATCATGTGTACCAGTTAGTGTCGTACACATGTTGCAAGCTTCGGGCACCAGTTATGTATTGTAACAGGAGTAAACTTGCTGATACACTGTTTTCATTCTACGTCCTCTGCTGACATCATTATCCAGCCCATGCTTGACAATGACGGATTGTCTGACGTGTACATTTACAGATAACAATTTTCAAAGCGCTTTATCCTGGACACTTTGTTTTTAGCACTCTTATTATCTATGGGGAGCCTTATTACAGATCAAAAGTGGGTTGTTTGTTTTAATAAGTCTGAATAACTGAATTTATATTTCAAAATATTTTGTATTATATCAAATATTATGTGTAGTTTACATTTTGTGCAAATATTATTATTTACTTAAGCATGTTGTTATTTGTTGAAAATAAATACATTGTCTCTTATGACTGTTCTTGATGTTTTGTTTTGTTGGGGGGGGGGGTGTTGTTGTTTTTAAAAACAATGAAATGCTCTTTATATTATCAAAAGAATACAAAAAATAGAGGGGCCCCGAGTGGCCGAGTGGTCTAAAGCGGTCTTCGTTACGGATCACTGCCATCTCACCTCTGTCTGCGGCGGTTCGAGTCTAAGATTCAGCCAATGTGGGCATGTGAGAAAGCTTGCCAGTAGCTTCTCGTGGGTCGGTGGTTCTTTCCGGGGTTTTCCGGGTTCTTCCTCCACCATTAATACTGGCCGCCATGTATAGCCTATCGTGTGCTGAAAAATGGTGTTAAACCCCACAACAACAACAACAACAACAAAAAAAGATGTGAGCAAAGTGATAGATCAATATATGCATCTTTATGATATGGCTATAAATTATTTAGCAAGTTTTATGGCAATCCGTCAAAAACTGTAGACTGATCAGTTGCGCTAAGGAGAGTGTGTCCTACATTGAATTAAGGTGGCGCTCTACAGTTTCGTATTTTGCATAGGGTTAGAATTTTAAAGAAAAAGAATTTCCCCGGCTTTCCTTACTGGTTATATTGGCTATTGAAAAAAGACCTTGTATATCTTAGGTATAATTCAAAGAACCTTTAATTCCCTTTGTTTTAGTGTATTGTAATATGGGTTATAGAGTATATAGCTTGGTCTTACTCCAGATGTGCACCTTTCAAAAAAGTGCTAGATCCACTTGGTCTTTTTCACTTCGTGAACTTCAGAGGTAAATTGTATAAAAAAGAGCCGATAACTTGTTTTACATTTTATATATTTGGTAATTCATTAATTGCACTTTCAGAAGCTGGTATTGTCTACTCTGGAAAAATTCATTTTCCAATTTTAATAGCTGCTATGGATAGTGTATTTTAGACTAATTCAGGCTGATTGTTTAGCACAAGGGAGCAGTCATTTTAGTTAGCAGTGTGCTTAAATCATGTACAGTTTCCAAAAGTACAATATCCAAAGAAATATCTTCCACATTACATTAATGTAGCATAAACGTATGCCAACATTCTCTCCATTGTACATGTTTTAAATGCAAACAACTTCACCTTACATGCGTCACTCTCTCAAAAGAACATAATTACTGGTGAGCTACAGAACATCAAAGGGCAATAACTCCTAGAACATGTTGCAGCAGTGAGAGTGATATCTCGATATGCTAATCTTTCTCCTCTTTTAAGGAGGACAACAGTGTCGTGTTTGCTAAGCACCAGCTATAGAATCATGTACAAGTTATAATCTACCTATATTGGGAATATTACCGCAGCGTTGTGTTTGATCTCTAAACGTTGCCGCGGGGTTAGTGTTGAACTCTTACGCAAGGTTACCATGAACAGCCAGAGACTGGAAACTTGAGATGGAAAGGCGACCGATCGCATCACTTAACAAAGACTAGTCGTTATTATACCTATATGCTAAAAGTTGTTCAAGGATCAAAGAAAAGTCCACGAGGTGAAAGAAGGCGTGTTCTTACCCGTCCCCACGTTGACAGACAGCGAGAGGGACACTGTCCGCTAAGTTTGATTGGATCGGTCAACAGCGATATCCAATCAAAAACTGAGATATATGGCGTGTTTCAGACCCGAATGCTACCTTCCAGCTTGTAAGAGAAACTTTAGTATTCGCATAGACTGATTGCTGATTCTTCCGAGAAGAAGCCACTCGTAATTTGGCGGCAAAACTTAAGAGGTGGATTATAAGAAAAGACAAGGCTTCGAAGAGGTCAGTAAGTTATTTGCTCGATTTTGCATAATATTACGGCATCATAATTGTAATTATTTTGTATTATGTACACTTAATTATAAGGATCGTTTAGTATGTAGAATTACCTTTGTAGTGTTTCATTTACATGCGTATTGGAGAAATGGTATTGAACTTTTCGTAGAGAATTATTAGATACGAGGCGGAATTATGCAGGTTGGTAGCTTGTGGTAATTCGCTATTAGGTTACTTCGTATTAAACCAGTGCATTTATTGATGCATTATGTTAGAATTTGCACATGCTTGAATTGTGAATTTGGAAAATGGTTGAAGTATGCCAGAGCATGGATATTTGAATATTTGCATACTCAATGTGAGTTGTAAGGTAAAGAAATGCGTCTGATTATTGTGATATTGTTTAGTATAACGTGATTAGGAATATGTACTGATGTGACGCAGTTTATTGATGTATGTATAAGAAGTAATTGATACCGTGCTGTATTATGACGTTTGTTTTACCATACAAGAACGTATGGGTATCTCGATGTGAACGAATGCGTGACCGAAGAAATTTAATAGCTGTTATCTGACGATAGGCTGTGTGTAGTGCGATATGAGATGGCTAAGGAAAAATACTGTACCGTTCTTGTGTTTTCACCGGAAGCAATTATGGGGACACACAATTTCCGGTTCCATTGAGTCCCGAGTCTTCAAGAGTTGGAGACGGAAGTGAGACTAGCCGAAACAGTCGAAGTGGACAGAAGTACAGTCGTGGGGGATAAAGTGGAGGAGGAGGGGAAGGGGTCTAGATAAAGTCGAGGAGGAGGAGAAGGAGGAGAAGTAATATGGAGGATGGTCGGGGAGAAAAAGAAGGAATTGGGAGAAATAGGAGAGAGAAATGATACAACAGTTGAGTAGAAATACAAGGACATGTGGAAATCAGTCTCACATTGCTAATCAAGTGATGTAATAGTGATGTAATAGGCTTATTAAAGAGTCGAACGGAAGTAGTGTAATTGGGCATTTGAGTCATTTGATTATTGAATTGTTATTAAATTGTTATTCATTGAATTTCAACTCGACATCGCTGACTGGGGGCTCAGAGCTTTACATCTATCTTCCACTAAATTTAACTTCCAACAAAATAGAGCCTGGGTGGGACTTCTATATTAGTTCATATAAAATATTGGGAGCACCACACCCCAACCATAACAATAGTCACAAACACTAACATTAAAAGTCAAAGATTCATTGGGAACTCTCCGATACGGACCACTGCCATCTCACCTCTGTCTGCGTGGGTTCGAGTCTCGGATTCGGCCAATGTGGGTATGTGAGAAAGGTTGCCAGTAGCTTCTCGTGGGTCGGTGGTTCTTTCCGGGGTTTTCCCGGGTTCTTCCTCCACCATTAATACTGGCCGCCATGCATAGCCTATCGTGTGCTGAAAAATGGCGTTAAACCCAACAACAATAAAAATCATTGGGAACTAGCACAGTCAAACAGTAGAGTTAGCACTACTTTGAGATTATTTCTTTCTAATGGTACAAAAGCTACACTGTATTAATAAATTCAATAGTATTCAGACAGGTGATAGAACTATTTACGAGTTTAAAATGAAACCAACAATGTCTGTCTTTTTTTTAAATAGAGATAATGCATATTTGTTTACAAGTTAGGACGAGATAAGAATGTAGTCAAAACTTGCTGTGTTGAAGAATAACATTCAATACAATAAAAGTATCCATTTGTTGAATTCAAAGTTTGAGAAACCCTGAGGACAAGATGGATAAAACAGTGCCGTACGAGAACGGAATAAAATACTTATATGATTATAAACATCCCAACTTTTATATTTGGCTAAATGTGTAGTACAACTTAAAAATCTTGTAAACGTTACCTGATCAATCTATAATAGGATCCCCAAAACTGAGATATATAAAGACACCAAGCAATAAAAGGGGATTCAGTATATGAGGTAGCTGTTCTTTGATTCAACACCAGGAATGGCAAAATCTGATACATGACATTATCGATGCATTTGAAGAAACATTGCAAATTGGTGACAATAAAGGGTCCTGCTGTAAATGAATGTCCTACTGGATTTGTTGATTTTAGATAAAGTCACTTTATACATCATGAAGTATTCTCTGGGCGTTTTATTTAGTTTTAAATGACTGATAAAGAAAAGTATTACAGACATCCTTAATTCGGTCTAGAAAGTCCAGTTGCTTATACACGTATCGACTTATTCTGGTAATAAACTGAATGAGACTGAAAAAAGAAACTACACTGAATTGAAAGAACTTTTTACTGAATAATCTACCAATACATTACACAATCAAGTGGGAAACATATTTCCATATAGAATGGCCTATTTTATTCACCTGAATAACTAGTGGCAGGAAAACACTGTTTAAATACAGACACATGAAAAATAGAAAGCTAGATGTTGACCATGATAGATATTTTCTTCCTGGACTGAAAAAGTGAAAAAGAATAGGGAGATGAGATATACTATGCTTTTTAAAGAACTATTCACAAACAGTAGAACACCTGAAAATATGCAGTTTGATGAAGGAATCGAGTTTTATATGAGGAAAATTAAGGATTTGCTAGAAAAGGAAAACATTGAATACCTTCCAACTTAGTCAAGCGAGAAACGCATCTCTTGTGAAAATGTTTTATTATCGTTAATAAATAGGCAAAGCACAACTGGAATAATAATTAGGATTTGAGGAAGAGTAGTGAGTGCAAATAATAATTAAAATTAGTTATTACAATTTGAAACATGAAGACTTAACAGATCAAAATGTAACTTAAATAGGAGTTGGAGAATAAGAATGAAAAGTAAATGAACACGACATGAAATATTTGTTAATGTTGCTGCTGCAAAACTTTCCAAATCATTGTCAAATACTGTAATTTATACTTTAAAATCATTGATTATCAGATTTCTTCCAATCGACGATCTGAGTTTACAGAATGAACTGAAAGAGGATTACATCGCTTCATTTTAAAAAAATGTATTACTGTTAGAATTACCCAGCTATGCATTGAAAGAGAATGTATTAATTTTCGAACATATTAATTTCAAAATACCGACAAAATTAAGCAACAGAAAAAGAATAGACTGTTAAACAATACTTAATAAATGTGCACTGGTTACTTTGCTGCTGATGCGATGTGACTTTAACCTCAATTGTTACATTAATTACGTGTGCGTGATTTAGATTTTTGAACGTAACTTTAACAATTTTTCAGTCATATTGCTACGATGTCTGTAGTGGCAGTTTATAGGGATATCTAACACTCAGGCATTATGACGCAGACATGTAGCATGATGCCCCACCCAGTCACAATCCTGACACCTGGCAGACCAGTCATAACACTAACATCTTAATGCTGAGCGCCTAGCGAGGAAACAGCTAGTACCATTTTTATAAGTCTTCGGTATGACTCGGCTGGGTTTGTTGCTATTACAGGAGTAACAGATAGACAAGAGTGTTCAAAATTATTCTAGAGGCAATGCGTGCTAGCATACCGTTTATACTTGCTTACGAGTCGAGTCCAACTGCATACCGCACAAACCCAGATCTGCCATTACCATTGTAATTAGTAAAAGACTAGATACATCAAAGCCACCGAAAACAGATGGGTTGATAGAATGCATTCGAGGAAAGAAGTAGAAGAAAATAGCAAAACAATTGAATCATGGGATACCTTGATCATGAGGAGATTACAGTTTGTACTCAGCTTATAAGTCGAATCCATCTGCAAGCGGTATAGACCCTTATTCTATCGTCGCATAATGATCCGCCATATCTGAATCTGTTGTTTGTTTTACTGATTACTCCTTAGAAACTACATATACCCATATGTGAAAACGCACTTGACCTACAAAAGGGGGGGGGGGATATAGCGCCATTTATTTTTCAATGTAAAGTGGTGAATCCCGGATATTTGATGTTTCTGTAATATGAATGATGACCATAGCAATAATAACGCAAGGAAGAAGTACAAAAAAAAAAAAAAAATACAGTACCTATTAAACAAGCATTGTATATGGTGGATATGGCTCCCTTGTTTGGTTTTTATGTGATAATCAATAATCTCATAAAAACAAACATCACAAAAGCAACTCAAGCGAACCACTTCCACCACATACAGTCGCTTGTTTCCGTAGATGTCACATCTCGCAAACAGGAACAAGTTTTTGATCATTGAAATAATTTGTTTAAATAATTACGGTTTTGGGGAAATTTTTCGCCTGTGGATTAAACCAATATAAAAATATAATATCCAGAAATAATATTTAATGGGTCGTAAACGACGTTCTTCGAGATAGAAAGATCCGTAAGACAGAGCTGTCCCCTGTCCATATTACTCTTACTAATGTCAATTGAAATAATACGCAACAATATAAGCAAAAATATATTAGATATATAAAAGGGATAAGAATTCCAAACATAATATATGAACTTAAAATAATTTTAGATGCAGACGACTGTCTTAACTTTATTAAAGATGGCCATTCATATAAACATCTATTGAAGGAATTCAATTACTTTGGAAAGGACTCTGGGTCTCCGATAAACCATAACAAAAACCGGGATACTTTTAATAGGCAACTGGAGGGACCCCGCCACCAACATTTAATTAAGAACAACGTGAAAATGTTAAGAATAATGTATGGGGAACACCATGCAAGCTAAGCTACAAACAACTTTTAGAGAAATAACAACACTGATCGAAACTTGGTCGTACACTCACCTGAACCTGATTGATCGATTACATGTCGCTAACACACACACACACACACACACACACACACAAATACACACACAAACACACACGCATATACATACATGCATACATACATACGTACGTACATACATACACATATATTTTTTAAGGGACGTTTATTACACATTAAGATATACCACTGGCATATAATAAATGTATATTTTCCAGCTAACAGAAGTAAGAAAAAACAAGTCTTTACAGAAAACTTGATTACCTATTTGTTAAAGTTTTCAATGAAAAATCGGATCGGGGGGGGGATTTTAACTGGGTAGGTGATGAAAAAGATAGAACAACTGATTTAACAGTAAATGATAAACTTTTTAAATCTGAAATGTTACATTTAATCGACAAACACAATTTATATGATATATATAGGAAACTAAATTTAGTCCGACGAGAATACACATATGAATACAAACAAAAACAGGCAAGCAGGTTAGATAGATTTTATGGTACTAATTTTATACATTGATATATAAAAATGTTACAATAACCGATTTTAAATTATCTGATAACAAAATAGTTTATATTGAATTAAAAATTAGAAATAGGTGCAAGTGGAGTCCGGGACAATCGAAATTAAACAATACAATTTTGAACGATGCAGAATTTGTGAATATAATAAAAAATACAATTGAAGCTTTTAAAAAACGATGAAACTGTAGACATAATAAAAGAAGGGGGTAATTTAAAAGACACAATAAAAAGGAAAGCAATCCAGTTTCCTAATACAAGAGCAGAAAAATTAAAGAAAGACAAGAACCAACTAAAAACAACCCTATGTTTAACAACAAATGAAGAAAATAGAAAAATAATTGAAAAAATAATAAAAGAAATCGAGGAAGAAGAATCTCAAGGGAAAATAGACAGGGAAGGAAAATTTGCTGAAATATATAAAATAAAAAAGTCCAAAGTTTATACAAACGGGAAGAATTAAGAAGGGGGGGGGGGATAGTAGATAAAATTAGAGTTGGCAACGTTACGTACACGAAAAAATCCGATATCCTAAATAGTATCTATTCATATTATAAGGATCTATATACAACACAAAATATTGATCCTGACACAATGGACAACTACCTAAATGAAGTCGAATGTGAGATGATATCAACAGAACATAAAAACATGTGTGATGATCTCATCTCCGACTAAGAAATATCAAAGAGTATTGCTGCACTTACAAAGAAGAAATCACCATGGAAGGATGGACTCACCGCAGAATTCTATCAAAAATTCCACGTTGAGCTAACGCCGATCCTAAATGCTTTGTACAATAATATACTTTTAAGCAAAAGGAAACATATGTCAAAATCAATGCGGGAGGGAATCATAACAATTATTTATAAGGGGAAGGGTGATAGAGAAGATATTAAAAACTGGAGACCAAGTTCGCTTTTAAACACGGACTACAAACTTTTAAGTAGAATTTTAACTAATAGAGTAAGGGCGGGATTAGGAAAAATAATTAATGTAAATCAAACTTGCGGGGTAAAAGGGAGGGATATACAAAGTAACATTTTAAACATAAAAACAATATAAACGAAACAGGATCGAATTTGGTTTCGGAACAAATTTCCGTAAGTGGACCGAAATCCTTTACACTGGAATAACTTCATGTATACAGGTAAATGGAAAATGCACGAAAGAATTTGATATACAAAGATCAGTAAGGCAAGGATGCCCACTGTCAATGCTATTATATGTGATAGCAATTGAAATTCTAAGCCATAAAATCCGAAACAACTCACAAATACAAGGTATTCAAATTCGAAATCTCAAAGAAGAATTTAAAATGCTCCAACATGCTGATGATTGCACTAACTTTATAAGAGATGCTAAATTTTATGTTTATCTACAAGAATATTTTGAAAATTTTGGTAAAGCATCTGGTTCCAACAGAAATCTTGACAAAACCGAAATATTAAAAATAAGTAACTGGCGCGGAAACCACCCAGGTTTACCGTCGCACCTCCTGAGAGATAAAGTGGAAGCTCTAGGAGTTTTCTTTGGTAGAAATAATGAATTAGAGAACTATAAACACTTAATAAAAAAGATTAAAGACAATGCAAATATCTGGGCTTTAACGCCATTATGCATCATGGAGCATGCACAAGTAGCAAAAACGTACCTATACTCAAATATAAATTACACTATTAAATCAATTGATATAGAAAATAAAAAATGAATAACATTGATAGGTACATATTAAATTATATATGGAATTATAAAACGCACTACATTATTAAAGAAACCTTATATAGGACAAATAGTAGAGAGGGACTGGGGATCCCCAGCCCTCTACTACTAAAAGTCTCACATATAATTAATAGATTTATAAAAAGTAAAATCTGAACTCAAAACAACTTGGGAGGCATTATATATTTACTGGTTTGGATTTAGTATGAGAAACAGACCGGAAATTTATAGGAACATTAACCTTTAAAAAAAAACAGAAGTTCCGAGACGATTTAGATATATAAAGAAAATTTTACTAAAGTATAGGGATATAATAGAATTATGGCAATTGGACACAAAGAATACTTACGACTGGATAAGGGAAGACATAACTAAAAAATTAAAATGTAGAGTAGAACAGGATAACTGGGGGTAAACTGGACACAAACTTGGCTAAACTGGGCAAAAATAAGGTCTTTAAAAAAATACAACGTCTAATCTTCAAATACACAACGCTTGGCTTACGGGCGAAAAAGCCGTTAGGCGTAGCATGATTACAGCAATACCTAAATGTCCGCTATGCAAAATAGCAAATTTTACCAAACTACATGCGATAGCCCAATGTGACAAAACTAAAAATAATAAGTTAATGCTAATCATGGAAATATGCAAAAATACAAATATCATAAAGAATAATATTTTATATTTAGATGTAAAATATGAAAATACGATAATTTTAAAATAATAGATTACATTACTAAAACTATGCTATCCTTTGGTCAGGTAATACGAACAATAAAGTAATTATATGGCTCATACTATACGGGGGGGGGGGGAGATGAGGAGGAGGCTTCGGTTTACCGCTCATGTAGGGACGCGTTCCGTCAAGCACGGGCTGGAGCCTCAGTTCCATCTCTCTCCACATGGTACAAAATTTGTTATTTCCAGACTATAAAAAAGTCGCAGTTCTTCTAAATGTTTTAAATTTTTGTAAAATTTTCTTTACTATAAAATTTACATTTAATGGCTCAAAGTATACGGGGGGGGGGGGAAGGGGCTTCGGTTCACCGTCCACGTATGGGTGCGTTCCGTCAAGCACGGGCTGGAGCCACAGTTTCATCTCTCTCCTCATGGTTAAAATAAAGTTTCTTCATTATTTCCCAAATATTAAAAGGTCTCTCTCTCTCTCTCTCTCTCTCTCTCTCTCTCTCTGGCCTTTCTGTTTTTAAACTTAAAATCTAGAACAGCTCATAAATCTTTTAACAAATGACATAATAATTTTCAATACTGACTGGACTGAACATGGATGCTTCGATTTTAAGCAATGTTGAGTTTTGGAACTATAAGACCTCAAGTTATAAAATCACAATTACCAATACTGGGGTTTTTAAATATTCTTTTTTTTTTTTCTCCTAACCAACACAAAAATAACAGGGTAACTAAATTCTATTAGGAATACTAATATAATTTTTAATTTTTTTTTTATATGACGATGTATACAGCAACTTTCTTAAATTAGAAAGAATACAGGGTCCTTGATGAGGGTGAAGTAAGATGCACAGACGTCGCATGGCTATGTCACAAGGCGCCACGCGAAAGAGTGTCTAAAACCCTACGTGAAGCACATGGACAAACACAAAAACGGGAACTAAAAATATGTTACCCAAACTAACTTTTAATGATTAACGCAAAACTTAAACCCTTTTGAAATTTGATTAGCTGATTAAGATAACTAATAAGACGAGAAGGCCTAACCCGAGAAAGGTGAAACATAACGAATTAAAGGAAATGAGGACCCTTCACTCGGGTACAGCCTATCTCAGTTATGTTAGAACAAGTTTAACGAGAATGACACAGATATGAGCTTACACATAAAACGTTAGGTTTTCTTTTATTTAAATGACCTAAAACACCGTTCTCTCGTCGAAATTCTAAATTGATAATAAAAACTTAACTAATCATAACAATAACTTTAGACTTATGAAGTCGAAAACATCTAAGTAGTATATAGGGGCGCTTTACGGACAATGGGAATTAGCATTAAAAACACCCCTGGGTCACTTTACGGACAATGGAAATTTAACATGGCGAAAAATCGTGGGTCACTTTACGGACAAGGGGAATTTAACATGGCAATAAATCGTGGGTCACTCTACGGACAAGGGAATTTAACATGGAGAAAAATCGTGGGTCACTTTACGGACAAGGGGAATTTAACATGGCAATAAATCGTGGGTCACTCTACGGACAAGGGGAATTTAACATGGGATTTTTTTTTTTTAAAATTTAAAAAAAAATTTTTTTAAAAAGGGGTAGGCAATGGAAAGGCTATCTCTTTTCGAGAAATATGGCTGGCCCTGAAAAGGGCCTTTGGGTCTTCTTCTTCTTCTAATTTCTTCTTTTCCTCCACCAACTTCTTATTTTATCTCCAACACTCTTTCTCTTCTTTTTTTTCTCCTTCTCTTCTTTCTTCTCTTCCTCCTCTTCTTCTTTCTTCCTCTTCTCATTTTCCTCTTCTTTTTCAATTTTTTCGTTCCATGTTCTTATTCTTATCTTTTCCTCTTCATCCTCCTTCTCCTCCTTTATTTCCTTCATTACACCACTAATCTTGTCCTTTGCTTTTCTTAAATTGTTAATTTCCATCTTTACACGATGGGGACTATAGGAATAATGGTCTTCAACCAGTCTTATTAGCATCTGTTCCATTATTCCTAAGTTGTCTAAAACGTCTTGCAAGGTTTGCATCTTGTCCATTTGGTTTGACGCCATCTTCTTTTTATTCTTTGCAGAATGGTTTGAACGATGAATACTGTGGGTTCTTATACGAAAAGCGCGTACGTGAAGGAAAACATCCCCCTAAAACATAAAATGGATCTTACCTAGATGATGACCAAACATCGCGCGAACGTGAAGGAAAACATCCCCCTACTTTCTCATTTCATATAATATAACCCTAACTATACTCTCCACATTTGCTAAGAAACCCATAATCTACTATTCACACAAACATACCTGAGCTCTTATAAACACACAAACGCAAACACATACACTTCCACTATTAATAAAGAGTTAGTGTTTATTTTCACACTACTCTACCTACACTCACTGGCAAAATTGTTAGTTATTTCTTTTCTAGAGTATTGGGTAGCCCTGAAAAGGGCTGTTTTTTGAACTCCTGATGCACCTATCTAATGGTTGCACCTTCCTGGCCTGGCGCCGCACACGCATCTTCTTCCCCAGTCTTCTTTCACCTTTCTTTTGGGGAGCGCAGAGGGAGGATGATTCGCTTCAACACCCCAATCCTCTGTCTCGGGAATATTGAACGACATCCTCTCTTTTCTTTTCTTTTCCTCTTCTTCCCTCTCTCTTCTCTCCTTCTCTTCCTTCTTTACTCTTGCTTCTTCTACTATAGCCTTTGCTGATAGTTCGTTTACTATCCGCCTGGCATATTCCAGGTGCATCTTGAGTTCTAACAGTTTCACTATTCTGCTAGTCATTCTTCTGGCTGTGTTGATCAATCAACAAGGGTAGCTGGACTGCCGAACGAGTTTCAATTTATACTGAAAGCGCGGACGTGAAGGAAAACATCCCCCTAAAAACATAAAATTCATCTTACTCAGATCATGACCAAAAAACAACAACGCGCGGACCTAAAAGAAACACTCACTCACTTTTTTATGCTACCCATCACTTCAATAGACTATCCACATACGCAAAGCAATCCAATCTAACCCCAAATTTACACCTCAAACAGCCCAAAAAAACAAACATCTTTTTAATCTACTATCCACACCATCCCACTTTATCACTTACAAACACAAACTCAAACACATACCCTCACATTTTTTAAGAAAGAGTTAGTGTTTATTTTCACACTACTGTACCTACACACATTGGCAAATCGATCGTTATTTCTTTTCTAGAGTATTGGGTAGCCCTGAAAAGGGCTGTTTTTTTGTTTTGCTATGGCATTCTTTTTTAGTTTCTAAGAATGCGATGTCCTCTGAGGATAGACTTTCTGGCGATAGGTCTGCTTCTTCGGAAAGAGAAGAAGAATTCTTTGGTGTCGATACGACAATCGACAAAGCCTCTGTCAGCTTCAGGTTGCTGCTGCTGCTGCTGCTGTTGCTGTTGTTGCTGCTGTTGCTGCTGTCTCTGAAGTCTGTACTTCTCTGTCCATTCTTCTTTCTCCCTGTTCATTTCTTCTCGGAAGAGTTCTTCTATCAGGTCTTCAGTGATTTTTAACATTCTCACATTCTCTATTTCTTCTGGCTTCGGTATCAGACTGTGTCTGACCCTATGCAGATTCACGTAGGCTTCGTTGAGCTTAGCTAGTTTGGAGCACATCTTCTTAGGAGGATGAGTCGACAATGGATGGCTAGACTGGGAACAACCCGGTTCTTAAAGTTAAAGCGCGGACGTGAAGGAAAACATCCCCCACACGGTTTTCGAGCCGCAACGTTCATGAGAGGGATAGTAAGAAATGAAAGAGCATCAATCCAACATTCTTATAGCTAAACAAAAGACAAAGGCATTTTTTCTAAACACAACATTTTTATTCAAAAATCACTTAACACTAAACAACAACATTTTTAACAATAATCCAACACTATAACATCAAACAATTTTTTTCAAATCACTAACATTTTTTTCTTCAAATACAATCTACTTTAAACAAGGCTGACAACGTTGTGAATGAAATTGTGATTTCCACTGTTGGAAATCATTAGGCCATTGATGGACACTACGTTTCCTAGCTTGAGACAAAAGATAAGCATAATGGTCACAAAACCATCGATCTACTTTCACATCGTTTCTAGCAGAAGAACGAGGATCAAAATGAGTCACTAAATGTTCTAAGGAATAGCCCAGGCTGCGATGATGCAGAAAATACACACAGTACTGTCCACACACCAAGGAATCTGTGCCTTGTAATTTCACATTATTGAATCGGGTGGTTTGAGCATTTCTTCTCATAAAGTCGATGATATCGTCTTCCAAAGGGGGCAATCCGTACGAATCGAAATATTCCACACATCCTTCTTGAGGAAAGTAGACGGCTACCCAGTGGGTTCCTGGGAGATGACTGTCATCCGTGTTGATCACGTAAGCTTGATGGTCTTTAGGTTTGCGATGAGGGAGTTCATCTTTAGCACAGACGACGGGATTCCAAGAAGCCGTATACGAACTGTGGTTCAAAAGGTAATAAAGTTCCCAGGTATCCATTTGTGTTTGTGTGTTTTTCTTCTTCACAGGTAATAATAAGTCGTCAATTCGATTCTGACTTTTTGCTTGAAAATGTCTGACGAATAAACGGTTATTCGTTCTGTTTCCTCACTCTGATTCAGGAGAGCTTCGATACGATGGATCTCTTGAGTGGTTAATGGTGGACAAGAATGTTCACGCAAGTCTTTATACCACTGGTGCAACACGTCTTTGTTCGAGATGAGACTCCAAGCTTCGTCCAGATACTCGTCCAATTTTTCTTCTTGACTTAACATCAGGCATTTATCGTGTTGAATTTGACTGGGATGATCGTTTTGACATCCATAGCAATTTTTCTTGATCAATTCCGTCATTTTGTCAACCAAGTGTTTGGCAAAACAGCAGACTAAATGGGCTTCTTGTTCTGGCCATCTCGACTTCATTATGATATTTTCTTCGTCTTTGTCTTGAGATTCTTCTCCTTCCACGGTCTCCTTACATTCCATCTCCAAAGTTTCTCCACTAGGTAAAGAGGGATAACAGTCTTCCATGGCTTTCTAATAATCTAGAATGACTTCTCTCAAACTGTTGATTTCTATGGTATTATCGAATTCTGCATACAGGATGACGTTCACTGTCGCTGGCAGTGGTTCTTTAAACTGAAGTTCCACACGAATCTGGCCAGATTTTATAGGGTGGAAATGTCCCTCGTCGCTGCCCTGGTCAGGAGTGAAATCGAAAGCCCACAAAGCATAGCCTCCGTCATATTCGTCGTACGTAATGCCGTGACTGGTGTTGGTTCCTAACTGTCCGGTGGCTTCGTACAGGGACAAGTACGATCTCAAGTAATTCGACTTAGTCCTATCGGCGATATTAAAGTCTGGTTCGAAAGGTCGGGTACACAAGGTCTTGCCATCGCGACTGACTTCGATCTTGGACACTCTGTAATGTTGAAACTCAAAAGGATTTTCTTTATAGTCACCATTGAAAGCTGAATTCTTGACGATGCCAACAATCAAACGTTTGGGTAACTGTCCTTGGAAAAGATGATCTTCGATCTTGGATCGGAGTCCAGAGGCAATGGTGAACGTTTTCACTTCTACGCGTCGTATGGGATACTTGGCGGTTGTTCTGCTCAATGTCTGACTGATGTCGTTACCTACTTTAGGTAACACTTCCACACGACGCACGTAAAGTTTGGCTTCTTCGATGAAGGTTTTGTAAGTGGCATCAGCAGTACCAGTCATCAAATGGAAAGTGGCACTGCTACGATTCAGTCTCAGGCGGACATCCACTCCGTTCAGCAAATACTTTTCTTGTAACCACATGTCCAAATGCAAGCGATCCATCAGTTCTAAACTACGACTTAGATGAATTTTCTTTCGTCGTTCTACAAATCCCGTTGTATTTGGATCCTCCCCAGCAACAATTGTAACTTTGTTAAACCTAGTCGCTTGGTCAGGTTTCCATACCACGCAAGCATCTAGATGAGTGTTTTTGGCTTCTTTTCCGTACGTCAAGAGATTCTCCAGGTAGGCTCGGTAAGGGTAAGTATCCATGTTGCTGCTGACCAGTTTGTTATTCAAGTACAAGTCCACTTCGCTGAACAAGGAATGCATGAAATTGTTGACGGGAGCTACTACATCATCATTGTCTATGGCAACGTTGTTCGCTTCGGTTACTTTGACTTTCAAGTACAGGTAACTGCTATTCAGATCGATGTAATCTTCGGGCTGTCCTTTGATTTCAAATTCGATGGGAGCAGAATCGGTCAAAGAGGAGATGGGATTAAATTCCACCCACTGGGATTCTTGCATGGTCATCATCGTGGGGGGCATGGCAAACAGATCCAGTTCCGTCTTGGAACAAGCGCAAGACTCTCGGTGCATCATTTTTTTGTCTCTTTTCTCAATAATCGAAAACGTCTAAGTCTCGAACGGTTCTTCTTTTCTTGGCCTTTCTCGCTTGAAGTCTGGTGAAAGGGTGTTTTCTTCTTCGTCTCTTTCTGCCTTGTCCTTGCTGAATGCCTGACTCGGTAGCGTGCAGGGCATTTATAGGTGTGTCTCGTCGACCCAAAATGTCTTTGCCCGTTTGCAGCAAGACATTTTTGCCAGCCCTCATGAAGGCTTCTTTAGGGTTTTGTTTGTCGATGATGACATTTTGGAGAAATTCTTTGCCTTGCGTCAGTGCCGCATCTTTCAAGGCGTGCAATCCGCGTGTCACCATCGGTTTCAAGACTGGAGCCACCGAACGAAAGGCCGATTTTAACATGTCTCCTAAACCGTGTCCTCGCTGTCGAGCAACCCCTCGGTACACTGGATACATGACTTACTTACTTACGAGTCGTGAGAGAACCGTTTTCGAAAATGGAGTTTCACCGTGACTTTTCCTTTGGTGAATGGAATATTTTGTCCCAAATCTCCTTTTATAGTAATGTTGACCGTGTCCAAATACGACTTGCTGACCGGCAAATAGTGAGGATGGACAAATTCGCGGTGGACGTGGTAAGTGTTTCCACCTTCCTCGTCAGCGATTGCGGCAGAATCCACTTTGAAAGGAATGACACGCAGTAACGGTACGGAGGTGTGTCCCACCACGTTGTATTCCACCACATCGGAATACACAAAGATCAAATTCAGTCCTTGGTTCAGTTCTACCGGGGTATGAAAATACTGGCCAAAAGACTCGTTGCTGTAAATGACGGTTTTTTCTTTTAGTGTTTGTTCTACTTTCTTCCTCATCTTTACGTTACCACCCAACATGTCAAACAATTCATCACAGAAATAGAAACCCATGATTTTTTCCCCCTCAGGAAATTTCATCAGGAAGCGACGAGTTTTTTTGTGGTATTCCAGGGTGACAGGTTTGGCATTCTTGATATTCTTAAAAGCTTCCCCAAACACGCCATTAAACTTGGAGGCTATGGCGCTGACCAAATGTTGACCACTAAAATAATAGCCTGAGGGAATGAACAACTCATAGTCCATCCAATTTGGATTGACTTTGTTTTGTTTTTTATGGGGATATTTGCTATTGTCATTCATCCACTTTTTCAATGGTTCGTCATAGACTTCCACCGTAAATTTACTTTGATCGTCAATGACATTGAGGACTTGGGTCGGGTGAATCATTTCTACCAAAGCCACTTCCCAATGGGCTTCGTGATCTAAGGGGATGACCTGAGGTAATTTGGCCGTGTAACAGCACAACGTGTTATTGGGAAACACCTCCATGGAACTGTCACTGGGTAAGGTTAAGTAAAATTGGTTTTGGTGACTCATAATTCCAGAGTTCTGTGGCTGTCCGAGGGGTTAGTGGATGTCAGAGGCGTGTCTCCGCCCAAAATGGGGTTCTGGTTGTGGTTGTTGGAGTGGTGACTGGCACTGGCACTGGACACAACGTTCCCGTTCGAGGAGAATTTCAGGGAGGGATTGGGAAGCAGGTAACCGATGCAACTGCTCAATAAAATGGTCCACAATTGTTTGTCTCCTTGTTGCAAACTCAAATTGGCGATGGCTGCCCCGATGACACAATACACCACGAAGATTTGGCAGAAAAAGACGATTTGCGTTTTAGGCACACGTTCTCCACACCACACCCACAAGGGTTGTTTTTGTAAATCTTGCACAGAAGAACTAGGGGAAGAAGGACTGGTCGACGTAGCTGCGTCTGATGTGTGAAAGGGCATGATGGTCACTTCTTCTTTTTATAGTCGATGACTTGCGAAGCGTCGATCCAAGAATCGAAACTGGGTGGATATCCTTTCCAACGTACTTTGACTTCTTTGACACGTCGTTTGCCCACTTTACGGGTTCTGCGTTCGAGAATGCTTTCGATGTCGTACACGTCGTCTTCTTTTTTGGTGACACATTGTAACTCGGGCAAATAAAACGTTCCTTTGAGTACTTCTCCGTTCATGTCTTCCAATTTATAGACGGTAGGATGACGGCCATGCACTCGTCCAGTGACGCGAAACAATTCGGTCGTCCAGTTAGGTAAGTAACCTTTGTCGAAAGTGCGTTTGGTTTTGCCAATGCGCACCCAATCTCCTACGGTCAACTCTCCACTTTTCTTGGGGACAGCCCTCGTCGGGGACGTACCGAACAGACGCTCGAACACCAGCACTTCGTTGTCGGGAGTCACGTCTTGCGGGGCACGTCCGATGCTTCGATGGTAAGATTGGTTGTACGCTTGCACCAGGTGCGGTAAGATGTCGATGTACTTCAGAGTGTGGTGATGCGTAAAATATTTCCACATACGTTCTTTCAAAGTGCGTTGAAAACGTTCCACGATGCTGGCTTTGGTTTCGGGATTCTCGGTGGTAAAAAAATGAATGTCACGTTTCTTTAATTCTTTTTGGAAAGCTTGGTTCAGAAATTCGGTGCCTTTGTCCGTTTGCCATCGAAGAGGGTGACGACCGCTTTGTTTCAACACCCGTTGCAGGGCTCGTACTAACTCGCTGCTCGATTTGGAAGTCAAGGGCACGACCCAGGCAAATTTGGAAAAGACGTCGATGACACAAAACAAATATTTGTAGCCACGATTGTAGCTGGCCAAATGAGAGACATCGGCTAAATCGGCTTGCCATTGATGATCGATGCCTTCCACTCGGGTGCGACTTCTGGCAAACTTGCGTCGAATGGGTTTGTGTAAAGTGTAGGTAGCTTGTTCTTGTAACCATCGTTGCACTTGAGGTAAACGGAGACTTTTCAGTCGCGTTTTGGCAGCACGATACAATTTTTGAACTCCTGCGTAACCTGCAGGATGCGAGGGATCGTAGTAAATGCTGGCTAAGACTTTTTCCATTTTTTATTTTGTGTTGGTGTGTTAATAAGTCACCCACTCTTCGGTGATGCTACTTTGGGTGGGTCGAAAGGGTGGTTTGGAAACAGATTTACGTGTCCGATGGGCTACGGGAGTAGAAGTCGAAGGTAGTGGTGGAGGTGGCAATGGAATGGCTTTGGTTTTCTTTTCTTTTTTCGCTTCTGGTTTCCCTTCTTTCTTTTTCACTTCTGTCGAAGGAGGCGTGGACATCATCTTTTTAACCCAAGCTTTCATTTCTTCTCGTTGGGGTGTGGGGGACGGGGTCAACAAGGATGCTGCAATCTTACTCGAAATGGGAGCTGCTGACGGTGTTTGAAACACTTCGCGCATCTCTTCTTCCTCAGGTCTTTGTGGGGTAGCATCTCTGGTGACCCTTGGGGATGGAAGTGGTGGTGGTGGTGGTGGTGGTGGTGGTAATGATGATGATGGTGCTGGACTTTTCATCAAGGTCTTAAAATCTTTTAGAGTGGGTAAAGCTGTTTCGTCTAAAGCTTTCTGGTGAAAGAGTTGCAGTCTTTGCAAGAGTTGACCGTACTTTTGCGATTTTTCTGTTTCGGACAAATCTTGGCGATCCATCAAGGATTGCAATTCGTGTTGTAACTGGGACATTTCGCTCAAATTGGGATTGGGAGGTAAATGCGGGGTGCGTTGTTCTTGCCACCGATGGTATTCCATCCATCGTTTGTAAGGCACTAAAGCTAGTTTTCGTCCTTCCATGGGGTTGTCAGGGGTGAATTCTGAGATCTTGGGACTTCCGAAGGCCTTTTTATCTTGCTCCCACCAGTCCTCCCAACATGGTTCCCAAGACTCCTTTCAGTATGGGGCCTAACAAGAGAGGTAAAATGCCTCCACGTTGGACCAACATCTTCTTTTTCTGACGAATGGGAATTTTCTTTTGAACCATTTTCCGAAGAACGTGACGATGTTTGCCTAAGCATTGTTTCTGGTGTTTGGACAAAGGGATCGTACCTTTCAAAACGTTCAAACAACATTCGCACACGGTATCGATGACCTCTTTGGAGGCCGTTTGAATGAGTTTTTTTCGTAGGGGTGGAGAAGCTTTGGACAGGACAGATAACAGGTCCCCATGTTTGGCTAAACGTGGTGGTAGTCCTTTCCTTTTCTTTCCTTGGGGTTTTCTGGAGGGTGACATCTTTGAGTCTTTAGGAGCACCTAAAAACACTGATACCCTACTCGGTCACAGGCCTTTTTTATACTGGAACGCGTCGCCACTGATTGTCTTTACGTTTTATCAGTTTGAGGACAGGCATGACACGTCGTGCAGGGGTACGTAACGGACTAAATCGAGCCAGTTCTTGCTTGGATAAATCCAGTAAACTTTGTAACATGCCCGATCTTTCATGGACTTTGATTTTGGGAGAAGGTACTTTGTGAGCAGCAGCCACTGCCGCTAAATTGGAAGGTCCTGCCACTGGGGAAGTTCTTTTGGGGGTCATCAACGGAGAAGTTCTTGGTGTAATCAACGTCTCCAAGTACTCTTCAGTTCCTGGTGACATCAACGGAGAAGTGGACAAACGTGAGGCTGCCGGAGACGCTGTGGCAGGTCGTGGCTTGCGAGTGTAAGGTTGCGTCCTGGCCGAAGTGCCTCTCTTGCGACTAGTTTTCTTCTTCTGTGGACTTTTCTTTTTCTGAGGACTTTTTCTCTGTTTCTTTTTCTGGGGGCTTCTTTTCTTTTTCCGGGGTGATGGTGGTGGTGTCTGGTAAGAGGAGGGTCCCGCCACTGGAGAAGTTATTCTTCTTGGGGACCTGGTCTTTTTCTTTTTCTTCTTGGGGCTTCGTTGGACTTTTGTCTTGGGGATAACTTTGGGGGCATTAGGATCCCATCTTAAGAGTGAGCGAATGATGACCCCTCCTAGAGTACCGCTCCCTCCAGGTTTCAAAATGATTTGTTTTTTGGTTTGAGTGTCGATGCGGGGATCGGCCAGTTGGACCAAAGCGACTTTGTTTCGATCGAAAAAGCGTTGGGTTTGATGAGGAATCTGAATGATTCCTTGGAGTAATTGACGTGCCGTCACCGTGAACCATCGTAAGACTTCTTTGAGACTAGCTTCTAAGACACGGGCTCGTGTTTGTGGATCTTTTTCTCGACTGATGCCATACAAGGCACGAATCAATTTGACGGGAAGATGCGACTGAAGGGACGTCATGTTCACACTGTGTGAGACAGACGAAAAAGGGTCTGAGGTTTTTATAGATTTTTTTCATGGGGAGTGAATGAAGTCGAGGACGGAGACGTGTACAGGACAGGCCCTCCGTCTTGGCACCAGTGGTGAAACAAGTGGGTACGAAATCGCAAATCCTCGGGGGTCGTAGGTTTCAAATCGACGAGTAAATAGGCGTGTGGCGTTTGAGTGGCATCGTCGTACGCCTGAGTCAGCCAAGGCGTTCCTAACTGTTTGGCTAAGACTTGCACTTGCGATTTATCTCGAGGGCTTTTAAACAAGACCACGTAATGCGCATTGAGACTGATGGTGCGATGGGCTTTACTTTGTTGAAACAAATTTTGGGTGATGTAAACGACACTGGCATTACGGTGATGCCCTTTGCGCGTGAACCACAGTTTAATTTCTTCTTCGTCTTCTCCTAACATGTCGTCGAAAATGACCAAATGGGTTAGACGGGAGTCAGAGACGATGCCGTCGTCTTCTTTAGGAATGCCTTCCACAAACACGATGGAATCGCCTTGACTTTCTCGCAAGAGGCTGTACGCCGATTGCCACTCTTTGTAACACCACACGATCCGTTGAGGGGGCCGATCGATCAAATGATGTTTATGTTCGATCAAATGTTTGACGAATTCGGTTTTGCCTGAACCGCTAGGTCCAGCAATGAGCATGTTAAAGGGATGGCGAAGATACAAAGCCTCCCAACTGGCACGATCTAAGTGTTCGTCGATGACTTTGACAGTGGAGGAAGAGGGAGCAGAGACAGCACAGGTAGCCATGGTATGAGAAATGTCACTTGTGACACGAAAAACAAACAAGACAAGAGTTTATATACTTTTTCAGAACACGTTTATTGAATGTTTCAAATATGAACACGAAAGAGAAAAATACATACAACCCAAATAGTGATGTACAGGAATAAAAAACACATCATAACAATCAAAGTGAAATATAAACAAGTGTCTGTACAACATGTTTTGGGTAACCAAGATGTCCTAGGGACAGTGTGTAATGTTCTTACAGTCTCTACATGAGGTATTGTCACACAAGTGTCCTCCCGGAATGACCTTTCAGGCATGTCCATGACAGTCCTGTCCTGAAGCGAGTGGTTGTTCTCGGTGACAGGTTCTTCTGGCACCGTCACTAACACAGGTTGAAAAGTAACTTTTTTCCTTGAACAACTCTTGTGCATACTGGGCCACTTCTTGGGTCCAAGCTTCAAAACCCCCTTTTTTCCAATCACGAACATCTGTCCAATGGGGATGTAAGTCACAAGCTACACACACATCGTCATACACGTCTTGGGTAGCTAAAAGTTGACGAATCTTTTTTTCCTGTTGAGGTCGAGAAGTATCCAAATGAAAACGCAAGGCTTTGAGCAAAAGGAGTTTTTCGTGACCATTTAAGGCCATGGAGGTGGTAAGTACTGATCGTAAAGAGTCCACAAAGAATCGGCTGGTAAACGAAATCCCAGAAAACAAGTCACTAAGACACACACCACTTGTCGTCCCAAATTGAATGGATACAGTTCTTGTAATAATCGATGGTAATGATCCACGGTTTGAATATGGTCATTGAGTTCCTTCCACGGAATCTGTTGGATGACATGTGACATAAACCGTGGCATGGCAGCCTGTTTTTATATTCTCTTTTTTTCGGATGCAATAGACGTACTTTCTAGCCAGAGATCTTCGTTCTCCAGTAGGGAATCTAAATCTTGCATACTGTAACCGAAACGTCAGAGTTCGTTTAGGTGTTTCCTCTTCCTCTAAGTAGATTCCACGTAAAATATGTTGGTAATCCTTTAACTTGTCTTCCTCAATGTATTGCTGTAGGTGAATCTCGAAGTAACCATAATCATGAACATGTCGATCATTAGCGACCTCAAAGTTTTGAACAAGGTCTGACCATTGAAAGAATTTCTGACGAATCAGTTCTCTTATACCATTCAGGTACCAGTGGTTAAAGATCTGGTGACGTATCGGATGCAATTGTTCTTTACGTTTCACTTGTATTTTCACCAGCTCTCGGTAAATGCGTTCTCTCAACTCCACAGGCAAGCCCAAAATGTACTCTTGTAAAGTATCCATAAGTATATACACTGTTTTTGGAATCGTTGGGTGGTAGCCAATAGCCTCGTTTAACTTTGTGCCTAATGTAATATCCACTCATAATCAGTCTTCTTGTACTTTGGAACAGAGCATAATTTAAAAACGGATGAATCACTCTGAGTTTACGTTTCACTTGTATTTTGACCAACTCTCGGTAAATGCGTTCTCTCAACTCCACAGGCAAAGCACGAATGTTCTCTTGTAAAGTATCCATGAATAGGTCATACTAAATCCTCTTTGGTCTGACACAAGAAATGTACTCTTTGCACAAACATGGTTTCACTTCAGTGTCGAATTTAAATCGTTGAGTCACTAATCTACACATTACAATTCGTTCAGAAGTTTCCTCTTTCACCAAGTTGACATTGTGTTCAAGATGTTGGTAATTCGTTAACTCTTCCTCTGGAATTCGATGCAGTACGTTTACAATGATGTAACTACAATCGTCCATACCAAACCAATCCTTTTTAAAACTAGAGGATCGTTGATCAATGTCTGTCCAATGGAACACTTTCAATTGAATCAGTCCTTGTATAGCCTTCAGGTACCAATGGTTCAAAAACCGGTGACGTAACGGATGCAATTGTTCTTTACGTTTCACTTGTATTTTGACCAGCTCTCGATAAATGCGTTCTCTCAACTCCACAGACAAAGCACGAATGTTCTCTTGTAAAGTATCCATGAACAGATTATTATGGTAAAAAAAGTTACTTCAATGTCTCGGTCCCACTAAAGGTAAGTAATGACAATTCGGTGACCATCGAGCATGTTCAACGTAGGCCGAATCTTGCGGTTCCCAGTGGTGAAGTGACACACCACAACTGAAGCACTTGACTTTATCTCCTTCGCCCAAGTAGAAAAATCCGGCTCTGGCTAATTCTTCGGGAGTCGGTCCTCCCAGATACTTTGGCCATTTTCCTTTGAACGATTGAAGACGATTTTCAAAGTCGCAGTATTCCGACAAACGCACAGGGAACGAATATTCGTTTTTCACAGGTTCGTTTCGATGAGGGTTGGGTGACAGGAACAGGAGTTTGCTCAGGGCTGGATGACATCCGTAGGGGGGTAGACGTGAAGGTGAACATTCCCCTTTAAACCCGGTAAAATGTCTAAAAGGACGAGCGGCATCGCTTTCGCATCCCTCAGGTTTGACACGCACAGCATCACTTTCCATGACAGGGGCAGTGAGAACAAAGCTCCCATGATGCTTTACGGCATCGCTCAGGTCACAAGGTACAGCATCGTATCCATCGCAAGGCTCACAATCGCACTCATCTGCAAACTCCGTTACGCAATTACAATGGTAACCACATGGACAATCGCAGTTTCCTTCCGGACATTTTCCGTCGCAATGCATGGGTCTTATCCATCCAGTATTAGTCACACTAGAGGAAGATACAACTTTTTTACAATCCCCAAACTGGAACGATGTCTCTTTCAAAGTATTCATCTTGTTCGCTCGGTCTTGGTAGTCACAATGAACTATCGATCTTGCCTAGGGTTCCTTTTTTATATACAGACCAATACCGACGTGACCGTACGGTAAGGTGAAATGATTGGGAAGTCTCACTCGCTTCTGGTACACGATTTGATAGACTTTTTCCAAGGGTCGACTGACGATGTGGTGAGTGGGTAAACGTACAATCTTGTTAGGTTGGTGAGTGGTCACTTTAAAGTTTCCATCCTCTCCCGATTGCAAGGCTTCTTTCAATACCCCAAAGTTGACCACTCGACTGGTACGATAATTCAGAGTCAGTCCTTTCACTTTGCACGTCGTGTGCACTTCTCCTTGTTTGTCCCGGTATTCGTAGCCGTAATTTTTGGGACCGCCACTGACGAAACTTAGAATCTTGTCGTCGGGATGCTCGTCTGTCCAGGCTCCTAAACGGTCTCCTTCGATGTTAGGGTGATGTTGAATCGGGTGATGGATGTAAATGCAACTGTCCGTGTCAAAGTACAGGACGCGTTCTTCTAACAGTTCTAAAGCTTCGTACAATTTTAAGCGAGCATGGGCTGTCACGTAAGCCGCAATGATGACATTTCCAAAAGGGTCGTCTTGTACAAAGTCCAGATCTTCTTTGTAATTGACCAAGATCAAATTCTCTCGAACGACGTCCACGTGTTTCATGTATTTGGTTTTGTCGTGAATCATCTGGAAGTAGCGGGAAGGTTCTGTCAAATATTCCGTCTTGGGTAAACACGGTCGTTGTGCCATTTTACCCCACAAGCAATTTAACATCACTTTGGCAAACGATCGCCTGCCTTCGTTTTTTTCGATGTGGTCTAAAGTGATGCCTTCTTGTTCGTAGTATTTCTCTTTGAATTGTATTTGGTCTTCGGGAGTGTGACACCAGGAAGGATAGCCGCTGGCTTCTTGTTTCAGTTTCAAAAAGGCATCCACGTAGTCGGCGAAAATGCCTTTCTGCCTGGGATCACCCTTGTGGTATTGTTGTGTCTTGGGAAAGTGGCAAATTTCGTACACTTCTAACAGTTGGTATCCCATGTCCAGAGCTTTGAACAATTCTACGCTGACCCAGGTTCCCGTCAAGGCCCGTTCTTCCTGGCTGTGCTGACAAGGTTGGTCTTGGTTGCACGTTTCGGCACAAGTGCGACACAAGGGAAACATCAGTTTGCCTTGACAATGGTGAAGTAAGACGGGATGGTATAGGTTCGTGGGAGGCAAAACTTTGCACTTGATCAAGCCTTCGTATTGTCGAATGTTTTTCAGGTCGATGTGTTCCGTGAACAATTGTGGGTGCCCTACAGGAAAGCGACAATATTTGCACACGTACGGATACAGCGAACACACGTCCAAGTATTTGATTTCTTCTCCTTTCTTTTCGTCGGCTTGGTACAGCAAACAGGTGGCATTGGTCCTTCCTCCGTACAAACTATCCCTCGGGTTCAGCGGGTCCATGAACTGGTAACTTTCCACGAGGCGTTTAAACTCGGGATCGGTTTTCATACGGTGATCGTACTCGTGTTCCCACATTTCCACCACTTGGTATCCTTCCTGTTCTAACTTTAGGCGTCGCTGACAAGTGTCCTGGTACAAGTCTTCCATGGTTCGTTGCAAAAACTGATTTTTAGTGTCACGGTCAGGGTAGCAGACGGGACATCCGTGAAATAAGCAACCGTTAAACTCGTACACGATCTTGGGGTTTTCTAAGTCCCAACCATCGACCGAATACGTTCCGATGGTCTTTTCGCCCCCTCCGTTGCGGGCATGCTGAATCCACTTGTCTTCCTTGTCGCACAAGTAATGTAACCAACGTAGGGCTTTGACCGAGTATTGACGTTTGACAAAGTGGGTCGTTTGAGGGCTGATGACAGCCACGGTGTTTTCAGGCATGAATCGTTGTCGATACACTAAGGAACACGCTTTGGCAATGGTGCAAGCTTCTTTCAAAGGATCGACCCCTCCGTGTTCCATGAACAGTTCTCGAAATTTTCCACAGCAACGCCGTAAAATGTCCACGTCGGAACGACAATACTTTAGCATTTCTTCCTGAAAGTCGAAAGGGTCCGAGGCGTGAATCTGGTACCAAGCGTAGAAAGCTTCTCGTTGTTCGGTACGCATGTTGTCGGGGTCGTAATAGTGAGCCTCGGGCAAATGGGGTAGAACGGCGTGTTGATTGGCTTCCGTATTGAAAAAGTGTGGAAAGTACCCTTTAGCCATTTCTGTCATTCCAAACGTTTTAGGCATTCGACTCAAAGGCATGGCCAAATAGCTCATCGAATCTTTAAACTGTACTTGTCCCACTTGCATGAAAATGATTTTGGCTCCGTTCAAAGTCACTTTAGGACGCTCGGTGCCTTGTTCCGTATAGTATCTGAGAAGAAACTGTCCATCGTATCCGGAGAAATTGTGAGCCATCACCGTGGCATGACGATGACAATCTCCGTAACGTTCGATGTCCTCTTGGCTCCACGTCTTGTCGATGGGGTCTAAGACCCATCGAGCGAAATCGGCTAACGTGTTAGGTCCCCGAAAGATTTTTTCACGCCCTCCAGGAATCTTGCTGCAGTGAGGGCAATGACTGAAGATAGGTTCTTGAATGCACTTCTCGCACGCTCGATGAGCCACGCAGAAATTAGGAATGTGAATGCCGGTCTCTTGCATGCATTCGAAATCGAAAAAGATGAAATTGCCTTTATTCTTGTGACCGTCCTCTTTCTTCGGTGGGGGTTGGTATTTTTGCACGTAACATTGGTGTTCCAAGTCCACGATGTGGTGACAAATGTGACATTTTTTTTTTCCTCGACATACGTGTGCCTTGGCAGCATTGGTACATATGACTTGTTCACACGTAGGGCACAATCTCAGGAGTTGACAAGCACATTTCTTCTGTGAACCTTGCGTTTTCAGATGTTGTTGGTAACAGGTAGGGCTGACAAACGTGCGCAGACAAGTGGAACAAGGTACTGGTTCTTCGCTCAGACAGGGTGAAGAGGCCAAACATCCTGAGCATTTCGATCCGCAATGCTTGTGTTGCTCTCGATTGTTATAACCATGGTCACATTTCTCACAATAATAAACATATCTCAGGAATCCAGTGATACTGGTAATGGTATCGAAATGTTCATCGTGATGATAAAGGTGAATGTATTTTCCGTCCTTAAAGTCTTGCCCTTGAAACAATAGAGGTCCGCGCACTTCTTGAGGGTGCACTTTCAAGGTGTATCGTGGAGCTAGGGCATCTTGCAATTTTTGCATCTCAGGAATGCCACAGGGTGTGTCTTTGGACAGGCCAGCTTGTTGTAACAGGAGTTCTGCTTCGTTTCGTTGTTTGGCTCGGTCGGAACGTTGAATAGTGTCCCAGGTTCTTTTCCATTCTACCGTGTCGTTCTTGTTGGCATAGGTTCGTCCCACCACGATGGCACGGGCTAAACACATCTGGTCATGAGGGTTGTTAATTCGGACGAGACTCTTTTTGGTGTTGCGAAGGTCGTCCACCAATAACATCTTTTTGCGTCCTGTCCCTTGAGGAGGAGAGACGTGGGTCATGTCCAGTGTGGCTTTACCATCGGTGATGTCAAACTGATCATTAGATTGTTGTACGTGTTGAATCTTGTCCATGACTTTGGAAGCAGTCAATTCTGCAGGGGTGCTAAACTCGATCCAAACAGGGGATTTCAAACCGTCGTGTTGTATGGAAAGTCTCAAGCGATCGTCTTCTTTGGGTTGACATTGTCGCTTGAGTGCAGTGAGCAAAGAATCCCACACCTCAGTGATGAACACTTCTGCTTTCTCTAACGGCACTTCAGCCTTGAAATCTTTAAACTTCACCGTGTATTTGTAAGCCGTGGTTCTAAATTTTCTAGAGGAGCGCTTTTCCGTCTCTCGAATGGAATAGTACTTTTCAGGGTTGACTAAGGGTGATGAACTTGGTTTAGAGGGTTCGGATTCTGGTTCACTCATGTCCTCTTCAAAATCACTGGCATGAATTTGTGCCAAGATTTCAGCCCTGGTACGAGGCGATAAATCACGTTTCTGCCTCTTACTTTCTTCTTCTTTCTTCTCGAATGAATGGGATCGTTTCATCTTGAAAGCAAAAAGTCAAATGACTCAAGTTCAAACACCATAAACTACTTTATAGTCATAGCAGACCAGCGTATATAAAAGGGTGTGTGTCTTGTCCTTTCACTATTCATTTCACTCTCAAGCCGAGCACAACGATGGAAGAGACTAACCAGATGGAACGTTTCGTCAGAGCTTTGCGAGGGGTCATTAGAAAATTCTCTTCAGACCAGCCTACGGACTACTCTCCTTCCTTTCGAGATAAAAGTCAAGATACTTGCTATATCTGTCAGAAGAAAGGGCATTGGTCTTCAGAGTGTCCAGACCGTCAAAAAAGAAAAAAAACAGGGGATAAAAAAGACAAAAGTCAAGATACCTGTTATTATTGTAAAGAAAAAGGACATTGGTCTCCAGATTGCCCAAAAAAGAAACAAGAGGAGTCAGAAGAAAAGAGGAATTCTTCAGAAGAAGAGAGGGATTCTTCAGAGGAAGAAGAGTAAGAAAAAAGACAATTCTATTTAAATGAGGCAAAGAAACACGAGAAGAAAAGAAGAAGGGAAGAAAGCGAGGAGAAAGAAGAAGAGGAAAAGAGTGTGACGGTGAAGAAATTCAAAAAACAGAGAGACTAAACAAGGAGAAAAGAAGAAATCAATGAACTTTTTATTAAAGTGTTGTGTTGTGAATTGTGAATTGGATTGTAAAAAATGGAGAAAAGAATAAATGAATGATATAAGGTAAGAGTCTTTGAGTTTTGATTTTAAAATAAGAAGCTACACTCACGCACTCATACACAGACACGTACTATAAGGGTAACATGGGTGAGTTTTTTTTGAGTTATTGGCAAATTGAAATTGTATTTCTTTTCGAGAAATGTGGGTGGCCCTGAAAAGGGCCTTTTTTCTTCATGGTGTAGGGGTGAGTTTAAGCAATCAATTTTAACTGCCTTAAGCCTTTGCCACGGCCAAGGCCTACTTCTGGACTGCGTAATGTTGATGATGATTGGGTTGAAATCACTAAGGGTGGTACGGTAGGCTTAGTCACAGGGTTGACATGTTTGGCTCGGGAAGGTCGTATTCTCTTCGGTCGTGATAAAGAAGTCTGATACATTTGTTTCAGACTTCTTAACTCCGCTAAAATGTCCAACAGTACCGTGACCGTTTGATTTTCACCCTCTTGTTTCTTTGCTGCTACTTCTTCTTGCTGTTGTTTTTCTTGCGAGGAGAGAAAATCCACAAAATCCCAATTCACCTCTTCTGAAAGTAAGTCCGGGTTCCCTTGGGCGGTCTCCCCTGCTGGTGCACCCCACTGGATCGTTTTCTGAGTTTCCGTCATGTTGAATCACTTCGCATAGATTGACTGCACACAAGCGCTAGCGAATCTATATTGACTACGTGACGTCACAGACTGCTCTCTTCGGATTGGATGCGGGCTGACTGAATTCTGTAACGCGTGTTCGGATTGGTGAATGAACTCAATCCGTTTCAATCCTTTCTGTCCCTATAAATAAGCGCAGTTCACTGCATTGATTCACCTATTCTCGGAGCCTCAACATGTGGACCGACGTTGAATCTTCAACCCTTGTGTCAACAATGATGTTCAGGACGGACATGCTCATGTATGTCCGATCCAAGTGGACCGTTGTCCACAGGACCAACAGCAGCCTGTGGATAAGAAGAGTCTATATAGAGAGACAAGGTTGCCTCAAGAGGACTCTGATGTATGGCCCTGCTGTAAGACGAAGTTTGAGGAAAAGAAGATGTCGCAAATGCCCTTTATGTTAAGGGCATATTAACATAAACCAAAGGCCCTTTTCAGGGCCAGCCATATTTCTCGAAAAGAGATAGCCTTTCCATTGCCTACCCCTTTTTAAAAAAATTTTTTTTTAAATTTTAAAAAAAAAAAATCCCATGTTAAATTCCCCTTGTCCGTAGAGTGACCCACGATTTATTGCCATGTTAAATTCCCCTTGTCCGTAAAGTGACCCACGATTTTTCTCCATGTTAAATTCCCTTGTCCGTAGAGTGACCCACGATTTATTGCCATGTTAAATTCCCCTTGTCCGTAAAGTGACCCACGATTTTTCGCCATGTTAAATTTCCATTGTCCGTAAAGTGACCCAGGGGTGTTTTTAATGCTAATTCCCATTGTCCGTAAAGCGCCCCTATATACTACTCATCTATGTTAAGACAACTGGGATATAATTTGATGAAGATTGCCGTCCGTACATATAGACAATATAGCATACATACAATATAGCACTGATACACATATCACACATGGGATATAGGAGATCTCTGGCAAAGATCGCCAAAAACAAACAATGGAAGGAACTCTGATAGGGGCATCTGTCTGGTCCCCACCCCACCCACCAAAAAAAGATAGAATGGTCAGTCCCAAATGTAATATATATTCGTTATTCTATAAGGACGAGCTTATCCATGGTCAAACTGCATCCAATACAGTTCTGACTAAGAGCCGAAAATTGTTGTTTAAAATGTTCTTACCATTAGTAAGATGGTAGGTCCCTTATTGACACGTATAAAGTAAATATAAGGATTATTTGGTCAATGATTTACCCTCGCGTCAGGTAGTAATCCAAAATGCATTTGCTAATTCTTATTCTGAAAACCACTGTGTCATAATCTACAGCTTACCATTTACAGAGTAATTATGGTCAGAAATGTATTAATTCCTTGTTGTATTTTAAAACTTTATGCTTCAGATAAGCAACAGGGAGGGTGAACAGACCACTTTTTTTGAAGGGTTTAAAACTGAAATAAACCCTTGTAAAAAAAAAAAAAAGATGATTAAATAACGTAAATAACGCTAAACTTGAGCCTTCTAACCACTAGTGGAGGCTTCTCTAATTGGGTCATTTCATTTTATTAATTTTTTTCCCCGAACTGAAAATATATATAATGTGTATTTTGTTACAAAATTGGACTAAACTTGAGGTCTCACCCTCCCTGCTGCTATAATTAAATCATTATCATATCAGTAATGCCACCAGCTAAGGAATCTTACACAGCTAGGTTAGCTCGAGAGAGACTAGAAGCAATAAAGAAATTTCTTCCTGTTCGTGATTCTGTCCGGCGAAAACTACAAGAACGACAAGAATCACAAGTTGAATTTGCAGAAGGTTCAGAACAATTATTTAAGCCTGTTACAAAAGTTACTGAAAAGGTTATACAAGCCACTGAAGGTCTTCTTCCGACGTTGAAACAAACTGCTGAACAAACTGAAACGATAGCGAGAAGAACTAAACAAACGAAAAAGATTTTACCAGAACTTTCGGTTGAAATAGCTGCTGCTCAGCCTCTTGGTGAAGAAATACTTGAAGGTATTGTCAGAGATGGTGCTGATATAGGTGAAATGAAAAGTCGTGAATCAAAAACACCAGGACAAGATGATTATGGGACAATTACACTGAGTGATACATTTACCAGTGTGGGTATTAGTTTCATAAAAGAAATTAATAACGTTGATACATTATCAAAACTTGCCGCAGAAAGTGTTGATAAAAAGACAAATTTTTGAAACCTGGATACAATCCTTATTATATAAGTCGTGAAACCTGGTACAAATGGATATATCGTATATACTGCCATAAACACAATGTCTTCTCCGATGATCGAAGATATGATGATTATCGCGCAAAAATAGAAAAATATATTGCAGAGCAGGAACACGAACGACATCTCGGAACAATAAGTGAGGAAGAAGAAGGAGCAACTTGAACTGGTCTTTCTTCTATGATTACATCGGGAGGAAGTGGTCTTGTCGCTTGTATTAACAATGTTCTTTCTGACGTTGAACGGCTAGAAATTCTGAATGGAGGCAAACGTGCTGGAAGTAATTCTTCAGAAATCGTTAATGAAATCTCTGATATTTTCAGGCGATTATTTACCGGCGGCATCATGGACATTAATATTTATCGATCTCTCATCGATGAAATTACTGATGATTATTATAGCGATTAATATCGCTGCGATTAGATAAATGAATAACAAATAAGATGATTATACATAATGCTCAACTTATAATGCAACTTACGGAGATGGACTTGGTGATGTTGTTCAAGGTTTATTTAGAAGGATAGCTCTAAAAGCAATACCGATTGCAAAACAATTATGAACGAAGGCTATTGACGCTATTCGAGATAAGGGTATTGGTACTGTTGGTTATGTTGCCGGTAAAGCATTTTCAGCAATCAAAGAAGGATTAGCTCGATTAATGCGAAGAAAATCACAACCACCAGTAAAGTTACCCAGTACTGAAATTATGCCTGCAAATATCAGTAAAATAATAAATGAAGCCGCAAATCAAAAACTAGCAGAATTGGCTGTTAATGAAGTTGTTCGTACAAAATTGACTAATAAATCCCGATAAATACAAGTTTTATTTCAGGAAGTGGTTTTCGTGTTAGTTATAATAAAATGTTCAAGCGTATATCCGATCCAGCGTTTGACATGGACGCTCCGGTTCTCAAAGATGAATCTATACGCGATTATCAATATTATTCTTATGACGCACGTGTACCTAACGCACGAGGAAGAATCGAACTACAAGTTCAAGATATAAGCATATATTTCTTACCTGCTGAAGCATTTATTGAAGTAGTGGAGGGTTTGTAACAGATGTCCCTCTTAATACAGCATATGGAGCCGATGTTGTAGTTGGTTTTGTTAACAATTGTTAAGTATGGCGTTGTTTGATTGCGCTACGTACATGATTGATGGAAAAAATATTGAAACAGTTCAAAAATACGTTGATGTTGCTACAACGATAATAAATTTAGATATTCAGATGATTATACAAGATCAGTTGGTCCGTCAATGATGTTTCCCAAAGATAACGCGGATCATCCTGAAAGTAACCAGTATGATATAAGACGATCAAGAAACAATGCAGGCGCTGCTGATTTTGATGCTGAAAACATGATTATTAACACCAGACCAAATTATAACCTAGGTTTTGCTACACGTAAATTAATGCTGAAGGATGGTCGTAGAAGATTTTCATGCGCTATTCCATTATCACACATCTTTGGATTTTGTAGAAATGTCAGAAAAGTTATCTTTGGAGCGAAACATGCAGTTTTACATGTTAGAAAAGGTAACGATAATGATGCTATTTGGCGACCAGGTGCCGTTGCTGCTGGTGAAGTAATATTATTTAAACTTTCATTATGGATGCCAGTGATGGCTCCAACAACTGCTGAGGAACAACGATTACTTTCCTTTATGGATTGAGATGGTAAATCATCGTTATCATGGTTAACAATGATCACATATATCATTCAGAGTAATACTGCTGGGTTATTTACATGGCATATTGCATCACAACAAGGCGTTTCTGCGCCAAAATGCTGATCGATTAGATAATCAAAAACATAGTCATATGATATTTGACAACTTTTTAGTAAGTGAAGTTTCTTTACGGACCAATGAAAAACAAGAATCATCCGAAGATGTAACCTTAAATTTTGAAAATAATTACATAGCACGTTCATATCATCGTTTAGTGACAATTATGGGACGTGATCAAAATATATATACCAGTTTACAAATATTACAGTTAGATTTTAGAAATCTGTATCCGATGTATTACTTTTTACTGGAACATCTTGATTTATCTAGACAATCTGTTGTTGATATTCATTTTCAAGCTCGTGTAAATCCAGGAGCTGGTGTTAATTACAGAGCAGTTGCTGTTATACTCAGCGGCAAATCAATGTTACTTGAAGGTGTTGGTGGACAAATGATAGTTATTGATGCCCCAGTTGAAAATATGTAACATCGTTTACAAAATAATGTGTGATTAGATCACTCACGACATTTATAATGTCATATCATAATGTTAGTGTTAGCCTGACTCCTGGTCAGATTAAAAAACTTCAATCAAATTCAGCAAAGAACTGCAGAATGAAAATATCACTAAATTCGTTTGGTGGTCAAAATAAATTATCATTATCAGAACGTCAACTTAAACACTTTAATAAAGCCAAACAATCAAAGATAGGTGTTAAACTCAATCTTTCCTTGGGTGCGATTAAAGATATTGTTAAAACAGGTGGTCTATTTTCACTTCTCCCAGCTATTCCTGCATTAATTGCCACTTCCGCACCAGCCGTTGTAAATGCAGCCGCACTTGGTGCTGTTGGAACCGCTGCTTGAATGGCACTAAGGAAAGCAACAGGAAAAGGATTTTTTAAAAAGAGGGACAGGTCTAAGATTACCAGGAACAAGACACGGAAAAGGCCTGAGACTTCCAGGAACACTTCTTTAGACGCAAATCGTTATTTTCCAATGACAAATTTTGATTTTCTTGATGCTGCTAAAAAATTAAATATCAAAACTTTTAGGGATGTTTTTATGCGTGATTAGTTACCTTTCAAACCAAGTAAAATTGAAACCGGTATCATTATTTTGATGAAAGTTCTCGCCGCGGTACTCATTGGGTTGCATAAGCGATTGATCCACGTGGAATTGTTTATTTTGATTCGTATTAGTTTGCTCCACCAAAAGAATTTTTTAATTACGTAAACACAATAAAACAAAGACAAGAAAAAAAAGATGATATTGATCTGTCGAATTACGCGACTAAAGATGAACTTGCTGATATTATGGATATTTTTGGAGTTGATCCAGATGAGGTTGTTATTTTTCAAGATAAACATGGTGTTTTGAAGACGAGTAATATCAAATGGATTGATATAGTTCGTAGAGTTCTCGGAGCTACTACGGCTAATATTCCAGTATTTAAAGAAAGCGGTAGAATCAGGGACTCAAATATATCAATCGCAACTATTAGAAATGAAATTGTAAAAAGTGTTGCTAATCGTTTACGATCTACAGGTGATACAATGACAGGTGAACTTAGCATGAATGGAAATAAAATAGTTGTTTTAAGAGATAAAACATCTGCTGAAGATGCCGCAACAAAAAATATGTAGAGAATAACTATACTAGTGTAGATACTAAATTAACCACACTACGATCTGAGTAAGACGTTCATGCAAATATGTTTTCAAATCTTCCTTAGAAATTTTAGAATAATTAATGAAATCGCAGAAGAATTCTTTGGAAATCCGTTGACTGTTGACGTGAAACTCGTTGATATTAACATAAAACTTGGCGATATTAAAACAGCTATGTCAGACAATGAAAAGATTAATAAATGATTAGGTTTTATCGGAGATCCTAAATCATTCTCAGATTTAAGCACGATAACGCAGAGTAATATCGATGATATTAAAAAATACTAGAAGATGTTATAAGTGGAATTCCTGATATGGAAAAAAAATAACCTGTTTAAAATTCCCCACAAGTAGATTATCAACATGGTATATACAGTAGCGTCTGACCAAGCATTATGATCATCACTCAATAAAACCATTAAAAATCGCGCTGAGGTTACCGGTATATACAGGCTGTCAGTACTTGACGTTACAACATTTATAATACCTACCACAATTTCACGGCGTTATCCACTGACTCCATTAGGTGGATTTCCTGGATATATGTTAGTGATGTTAGATCACAACGACGAGGAAACATTTACTGTGGAACCGGAAGAAAAAACGTCGGCTTTATTTATTATTGACGCCTTGAATTAGTAGCTAAATTCCCACCTAATTAAATAATGAGCCTTCAACGTAATGTTACAGCGCAACATTTTAGATACAATCAAGTACGTATATGGTAAACAAAATTAAAAAATATCGTTGATCAATATACAATAAAAGTATTAAAAAAATACAATCGGCGTATAATTATTATTGACATGATCGTTTATTCGGCGTCTGCTGTTATTGCTGGAACCGGGGTATTGCTATCAACAATAGCACCATTGTCAGCAATGGCGATAATTATAACAATCTGTGTTTCGTCAGCAACAATAATAGCTGGAATTATCAATATCATTGCAAAGAAAATATCCACATGCACAAATCCAAAATTACATGAATACATAATAAAACTTCGTACAGCAACAGTGGCCTATTATAAATTATCTTTGCTAATATCTTCAGGCCTAAGCGATGGAATAATATCACATACCGAGTTCACACAGATGATTAAAATTTACCACGAAGGTACAAATGTGATAAAATCCACGTCTGATTTAGAAAATTATAATTTGGATAATTTGGATACTACTACTACTACTACTACTACTACTACTAATACTATTACTACTACTACTACTACTACTACTACTACTAATAATAATAATAATAATAATAATAATAATAATAATAATAATGTCAACCCGAAACGAGCTACTAGAACAGATTGTAAATAATACAGCTCCGTCAAAGACAACGATGATATCAGTAAGTTCGACTAATCCTGAATTTAATGTTTATTTTCCAACTGCAATTCCATTAAAAGAAATTGCATTAGCACAATTGCCAGTATATTACAGTTTGACAAACATCAGATCAAAATCATTCGGTGGATTACAGGCGAATAATTCGCTTGTATTTGCAAAAAAAAAAATAAACCAGATGGAACACCCGATTGGCAAGTTGTCGGCATATCTACAGGCATTTATCAAATCGAAAAAGTCAATGATGAATTTCAACGCAGAATAAAATTAATAATGGGAAAAGAATCGAAAATAGCTATCACAGTTCATGTATCATCCGCGATTGAAATATATTCGCAAGATTATGCCGTTGATATTTATCAATCATCAATCAAAAGTGTGTTAGGTTGGCCTGAAATAGCATCGCCAGCGCCTACAGCAATACTTGAGCCAACGCGGGTTGATTTTACTTCGGATAAACGCTCGTACTGGGGAATTACTACAAAATATGAAATCAATATTCCGTTGTGGAGATTTAAAAGAGCAAACCCGGACGGTGGCTATTAAGTTCAAAGTATCGATAAAATATTGTGGGTATATGATGAAAAAAATTACAGCAGGGTTTGCTACCGCAGATGAGAACAGATTTATTTTTAATTATATTAATCGTGAACATGAACAACAACGGGAAAAAAAGCGCCAATTATTTAACGAGTATCTTCTTGACATGACGTCAACAGAGGAAATCATCAAACAGATATAAATATGAAATCAAATTGTGTCTGATTTGAACTTGTTCACCACAGTGTTATACAAACAATAATCAAGTCGAAAAACATGAACAAACAATTATTTCTCATTGAAGATTCAATAACAGAAGCTGATCGACCGACTTTTAATTTTCCTGGATATATTAACGCGGCTGCGTTAAAGAAATCAGTCAATGATATCATCGATGAATATTTTCCTAAAATCGAAAATAAAAAAATAAACCCACCAGCAAATATTCTCTGATATAACAATAATCAGCTAGGCGAAGGCAGACATATTTCACCAGGAATTGTTAATATAACATCAACAATCGCAGTCAATCTTGTATGTGATGCAATTGATGGCAGCTATCAAATAGATCTTGAAAAATCTAGTCAGGCTCAACAAGGATATATTTTATATATATTTACACCACAAGTACCTCCTGGATATTTGATTGTACAAGAACATGTTAATCCTATTTATCTACGGTGTCATACTTTAGTATCGCGTATATATTTCAAACTTACTGGGGGCCCCGAGTGGCTGAGTGGTCTAAAGCGGTCTCCGTTACGGATCACTGCCATCTCACCACTGTTTACGTGGGTTCGAGTCTCGGATTTGGCCAATGTGGGTATGTGAGAAAGCTTGCCAGTAGCTTCTCGAGGGTCGGTGGTTCTTTCCGGGGATTTTCCGGGTTCTTCCTCCACCATTAATACTGGCCGCCATGTGTAGCCTATCGTGTGCTGAAAATGGCGTTAAACCCTACAACAGCAACAACATGAAATCAAACTTACTGACCAATCCGGACACTTAATTGATTTATGTGGAGAATTTCTTAATATAAATCTCTACGTAAAATCTTAAGGATTTTGAGATCATAGATATTCACGTTATTGATTGATTCATAATCAGGGGAAATAAGATATAACAGAATTTTTTTCTTTCTGATTCTCGTTCAGATTTCAGATAAGTTATAATCAACCTTTGACTGTCAAGGCAGTCAGATTTCATAATTTCATGGGGTATAATAGTACTAAAATAATGAAATTCCTACTGAAAACAGAAAAACAATTACATATTAATTTCACCCTTGAAAGTCAAAGAACAAATAAATATATTATAATAAAATTTATTTTTTAATGATCATTAGTTAGATTTTATAATTTGATGGGTATATTGCCCTTAATTTCAAGTTGATGGGTATTTTACCCATGATTTTCCAGATTCTCAAACAATTCATCAAGTTGATGGGTATATTACCCATACTTTTTCAGATTATCAAGCAATTTCATCAAGTTGATGGGTATATTACCCATGATTTTTCAGATTATCAAACAATTTCATCAAGTTGATGGGTATATTGCCCTTAATTTTTCAGATTATCAAGCAATTTCATCAAGTTGATGGGTATATTACTCATGATTTTTCAGATTATCAAACAATTTCATCAAGTTGATGAGTATATTGCCCTTAATTTTTCAGATTATCAAGCAATTTCATCAAGTTGATGGGTATATTACCCATGATTTTTCAGATTATCAAACAATTTCATCAAGTTGATGGGTATATTGCCCTTAATTTTTCAGATTATCAAGCAATTTCATCAAGTTGATGGGTATATTACCCATAATTTTTCAGATTATCAAACAATTTCATCAAGTTGATGGGTATATTACCCATGATTTTTCAGATTATCAAACAATTTCATCAAATTGATTGTGTAAGTAAAACTCAAAATAATAAAAATCTCACCGAAAACAATTTTTTTTTACATAATAATAATCCTTGAAAGTCAAGGAACAAAAAATATATTATAACATAACTTATTTTCCACCGATTCTCGTCCAGATTTTAGGTAAATGATACTCAACTTTGACAACTCAACGCAGTCAGATTTTGTAATTTGATAGGGTATATGGTACTCGTAATTGTGAAAATCCTACTGAAAAAACAGAAAATTACATAATCCCTTGATAGTCAAGGATAAATACTATTATCAGAATAAATATTATAATCTTAACCCTTTGATGGTCAAGGATAAATATTATTATCAGAATAAAAATAAAACTCTTAATCTTCATTAATTATCGAAGTTTATGGGGTATATAGCACTAAAATAATAATTATCTTACTTAAATAAGGAAAACCATTCAGATTTTATAATTTGATGGGGTAATAGATACTAAAATAATGAAAATCTTACTGAAAATAGAACCATTACATAATAAAAATAATCTGAATCCCTTCAACCTTGACAGTCAGGAGGATAAGTACTACAATCTGAATAATTATTTACTTTCACTTTCACAATCCTCTTTAGAAATGACGTTGTTAATAAAGTCACTGACGGCACGTTCAATTTCATTATCATCATGGTCATTTGTGACTTTGTCAATATTTTCACTTTCATTATGGGTCGTTTCACGATTTGATATAATCTTTCTTAATTGTCTAATACGAGTGTGAATAATCTTTTTTTTTTCGTCTTCGTGAGATAATTCTGATCTAATTTTTTCGATCACGCTTGAGAGGGGTACGAATTTTATAACTTCTGTTTCCTTGACTACAGTCAGAGATTGGAATATAGCTTGCTGAATAAGTTTAAAAACTTGTATTCTGATGGAAGTGTATATCTATCTTCAAATTTACGTTCATGTAATGATTCAAAATCAGAAATAATTTTGTCAGGATTAAGTACATCTGATATTTTATGCCGTCATGTTTTAATTTTTTTATTGCAGAAATAATAGCATTTATATTTTCATAGTTCATTACACACACACACACACACACACACACACACACACACACACATATATATATATATATATATATATATATATATATATATATATATATATATATATATATATATATATATATATATATATATATATATATATATATATATTTAACTAAAATATATAAGGTCGTCTTTGACCATTGTTTGTTTTGGACGGCACAACATATTTGTTTGATTTAATTCTATCACAGCACAACATACAATTTTGTTTGATTTAATTCTATCACAGCACAACATACAATTTTGTTTGATTTAATTCTATCACAGCACTACATACAATTTTGTTTGATTTAATTCTATCACAGCACAAGATTAACTTAATTCTATCGATATCACAACATATAATCTTAATTTTATGGACGGCACAACACATAGTAGCACATTTACAGCATCTGTATACTCTTAATTCTATGAACTGCACAAAGTACAATTTTATCTAACTTAATTATATAGACTGCACAATAAATAAAGTAGCATATTTACAGCGTATATATAATCTTAATTAACTTAATTCTATGGACAGCAAAACGTACAATTTTATCTAACTTAATTCTATAGACTGCACAGTACATATACGGGGCCTTATCTACGTTCAACACATGCATACACCCTCCCACAAAAGCAACCCATGGAGAGTGCCAAAGGGCATCCACCACGTGGTGAGTGTGGGGGAAGGTGTGCTTGATGTGTGCTTCTGTTGAATTTCGAACTGCGGACCTCGATTATGAGATTAAAGCACGTTAGCAATGTGCTACGTTCCAGTGTTACAATTATACGTTTTAGGAATTATTATAAAGTTACCTATTGCTGAATTGCACGAGATAGTCATTACAATGAATAAAATACAGCGTGGATTTGTTTGTATTTCTAGCCTTGGGGGGGGGGGGCACCAGACAGATGCCCCACCCCACCCCCGCCAAATAAGTGGAAATTGTTTATGTGTTGTTGTTTCCCCCACAGGCGTGTTGTATGTGTTATTTTTTATAAAAAGAATTTTGAAATGAAATATTTTTAAATTTAGACATTTGTTGGGGTATTTCTAAAAAGTCACTAGCGTATCTATAGGGAAGTTCGTCCGAGAATGGTTTCTATCACCTCCTCGGAGTTCCTTTCCTACTTCGTACAAGTTGACCTTTGCTAGGGGTCGTCCTATGTCCCATGTGTGCTATATGTGTATGCTATATGGTATGATTGCTATATATGTGTTTATGTTGGGACAGCAAATTATTGATCAAATTCCAGTACCCAGTTGTCCTATCTTTTCCTATGAGTAATGATCTCAAAAGGAAATTTGTGGCAATTTTGAATTTTGGCGAGTCAGCGATGTACTGTTATATAAATTAAAACCCTAGTGGTTTATATGTGTGCTATTTAGTGTTCGCTCTCGCTTTTTTTATCATGAGATTAACTGTGCTCGAAGTGGGGACCATACTTTTTTTATTAATTGTACTTCTCCCATCTCGAGCAGGTTGTCATTAATTTATTTAGTTGCCAAAGATCAAAAAAAAATTTTTTTTTAATATATGTATATATATATAAAGAAAAGTGAGATTTGTGAGGAAGATAATAGAATCCTATAGAAGGTGTTAAAGGCCTGGGGGTATGTAGTATAGTACGGGAGCTATACTGGTGTTAGTATTTCTAGAGGGATATAAAACTTTGTTTCTTTGGTTTGTACGTATTGATGTCACCTACAGGGTTGTTTTTCCGGACTCTTCCGTGGGCCTGTTCACTTCGCGTAGCGCCATGTGACATAGCCCCATGGCGTCATTATCTCGTACTTCCCCATAAGTGGTCCCTGTCCCCCTTGTTTAAAATCAAGTAATTTTCACAGAAATTTTTCATGAATTTTGATATATTACTATTAAATTTCCCAAAAGTTTAAACATTAGCGGGGGAGGGGGCTATGTCCCTTTTGGGTAACTATCCACTGGGGATAGTATCATTGCCCCTCCCCCATCCCCTTTAAACCATATCTTCCTATTACTATTATTTGGCCATATGTCCTCATTGTTGTGACAATATAGTCTGTTATCGCGTATAGTGTTCTTTTATTAAAGTTGCCATCTAAGTATAGAATCTTTTGTTTTCTATAATTATCCTTTTTATATATTTCTGCTATGACTTTTATTCTATTATCCTTAGATTTTTCACATTGTGTCATAGTGTGTATTTTGGTGAAGGGTCCTTTTTTGCACAGTGGACATTTTGGCGGTACTCTGACCATGTGCCGTCGCACTGCAACCTCTCCCGTCAACCATGCATCGTGCATGTATTTGAAGGAGAGGCTTTGAATTTGTAGGGAGCCTAATTTGGTCCAGTGCCCCCATGCTCTGTTCCAGTTTATGTGTAAGTTTTCTTTCTCTACTTTACTTTTTAGATTCTTTGTAATGTCTTCTCTTACCCAATTGTACGTTAATTTCTCCTCTATTTCCCAAAGATCTTTTTTGTCCCTATATTTAAGTAATAGCTCTTTGATATTTCTAAATTTTCTGGGTATTTCTAGTTTCTTGGTAAGTTTATTATTTTTATATATATCCATTGTGTTTCTTAATGTAACTCCATACCAGTATATGTAAATTCCTTCCCATGGCGACTAGGGTTCTACTTGTATCCTTTTAAATCTGTTTAAAATATTTGTAACTTTCAGTAGTATGGGGCTAGGCAGTACTATCCCTCCCCCCCCCTTCTCTGGCCCTATATAATGTTTCTTTATTTATATAATGCATTTTAAAATCCCAAATAGAGTCGATTATTTTATTATCGATTGTATTTAGTGTCGCGTTGCTTATATCTGTAGATTTTAAGATAAAGTTAGTATTAGCGTACATATATGTTTTTGCCACTTGGGCTCGTTCCATAAGGCATAATGGCGTTAGTGCCCAGATTTTCACATTTTTTTTTAATTGCTTCTTACAGTTTTCCTTCTAATCGCCTGCTCCAAAAGAGATTCCTAATGCTTTGACCTTTTTTTCTGATTAGATGTGGTGGGGGTAATCCTGAGTGATTTCCCCTCCAGTTTCCTCTTTTTAGGATTTCAGTTTTGTCATGATTGATTTGGGATCCTGATGCTTTTCCAAATTTTTCAAATTTCTTGATTAGGTGTTTAAAGGAATTTTGATCCCTTATAAAGTTAATGCAATCATCAGCATGTTGCAGCATTTTTACTTCTTCTTTTACATTGGGAAATTTTATACCTTCAATGTCTTTGTTTAGTTGAATTTTTATACTTAGAATTTCAATTGCTATTACGTATAATAGCATAGATAGTGGGCAGCCATGCCTCACTGATCTTTTAATATCAAATTTACCTGTCTTTGCTCCATTTACCTGCACTCTTGAGGTTATTTTATTGTACAGGAGTTTAGTCCATTTCCGGAAATAGTTTCCAAAACCAAATTTTTCTAGCACTTTCTGTATATAGTTGTGTTCCAATCTATTAAAAGCTTTTTCCTGATCAAAAAGTACCATAGCAGCTTTTTGTCCTCTTTCATTTATATATTCTATAATTGTTTTAATACTCAAAATATTGTTTTGGATGTCTCTGCCCTTCGGTCCACATGTCTGGTTTTTGTTTATAATTTTTCCCATTCCGTTCTTTATTCTCTCCGCTAGTACTTTAATTAATATTTTATAATCCATACTTAGGAGGGAGATGGGCCTCCAATTTTTAAGATCTTCCCTATCTCCCTTCCCTTTATACATTAAAGTTATAACCCCTTCCCTCATACTTTCTGTCATGGTATCATCTCTAAGTAGTATATTGTTGTACAACCATTATAATATGGGCGACAACTCACCACAGAATTTCATATAGAAATCCGTGGTGAGTCCATCTCCACCTGGGGATTTTCCTTTACTGAGAGTCTGGATACTTCTTACAATTTCTTCTTGCTAGATGAAATCATCACATAAGTCTTTATGTTCTGTTGATATCATCTCTCACTGAATTTCTTGTAGATATTCCTCTATTGTACCATCTACAATTTCCTGTGATGTATGTAAGTGGCTGTAAAATTCCTTAATGTACTGTACAATTTCCTGTTTGTCTGTTGTTCGCTTATTTCCATTTATTTTTAAACTATCAATGATCCCCCCTCCTAAACTCTTCACGTTTTGTATAATCTTCAAGTTTGTATAACCCCTCTGCATTTTTACATAAATGGATATATTTTCCTGCTCTTATTTCCCTACCCCTTCTCTTTTCTTCTATAATTGTATTAAGTCTATCTTTTAAATGTTTGTCTACTTCTGTTGTGTTGTTTTTCTTTAGCTGTAGTCCGATTGCTTCCAGTTCCATTTCCAGTTTTTTTATTTCTTATTTGTGATATTTTAATTGCATTTTTTTAAAATTTATTTTTTAAAAGGTCCCATTCACTATTTATATCCTTATTTCCTTTTTCCACAAAATTTTTTTTTCCTTTTTTTATTTTTTTTTTTACAAAATCTGGGTCTTCTAATATTGTTATTTAGCTTCCAACTTCCTTTGCCCCAGTTGCTTTTATTTTTAAATTTCAATCTTATATATATTAGTTTATGGTCGGAAACTTTGAAATCTGTTATCCCTGCTTCTCTATGTGTTTTTTCATCATAGTTAGTACATAAAACCTTGTCTAGTCTACTGCCTTTATTAAGTTTATATTCAAATGTGTATTCCTTCCGAGGCATATTTAATAGTCTATAAACGTCAGTAAATTTATGTTTTTCTATAAAATCCTCCATTTCTGGTTTGAACCTCATATCGTTGGTTATTAAATCCACTTCCCTATCTATATTGTCCCATACCCAGTTCAAGTCCCCTCCTAGTATAACATTTGCCATAGTATATTTTTCTAAGTATTTTGATAGTTTCCTCAGGAATTCGTGCATGTGGTACTTATTTGCAGGCATATACAGGTTTATAAAATGTATTTTTTCAATTACAATATGAATTAGTCTACCTTTAAAATCTTTTCCCTCTTCTATCCTTTCCCAGTTAATCCCCCGTTTATTTTTTATAAGGGTTGCCACTCTCCCTCTTGTATCTTCTCCTCCATAATCGTTTGTTATTAGTATCCCATTTAGGTGGTTCTCAAAATAAGCTTTTAAATCATTTGTAAACCCATTATGTGTTTCCTGCATAAATAATATGTCGTAATTTAAGTCTTTTCTGAATTTTGAGAGTTTCTCCTTGTTTACTCCGTTTACATTTATTGACAAAACTTGGAAGTTTTTTCCTTCCATTTTTGTCTCCCAGGTTGCCGCATTAATGGTTGTTAATAAGCTCTTTTAGATACTAGTTTCCCTTAAGCGGGTTTAGGATTTATTTAGAATTTAGTTTTCTTCAATGGAGGCACTGGTCTCAACACCCACCCACCCACCCCCAGTGGTGTTGTTGGGAGAGATCTCTTCCCCTGTGGCAGTGCTTTCTGTCTTATTTGTTTGGTCAATTGTGATTTCCGTTGTGTCGTTATTTGTTTCAATGTCTTGTGTGTCACTTTCGTATTCGTTTCCGGTTTCAAAATTTTCATCATCTTCTTCTTCGCCATTTTCATCATCATTTTCCTGTTCACTTCCTGTTTCGTTTTCTATCTCTCCTTCCTCATTTCCTTCCGCTCTTTTCTTTTTGGGTTTGGTGTTTATCTTCATGGTCACGTTTTTCTCTTGATCCGCATTTGGTGTATTATTTCTGGCCCCCTCCTCCTCTTTCTCTTGGGGAGATTCAAGGCCTGAGTCCGCTTTCCTCTTACTCCTAATCCTTTTGGGTATCGGAGTAGACGCTATTGGTTTAATCCCTATCAGGGCATTTTCTATTGTTTTTTTTCTGTTGGGTTCTCCTCTTTGTATTTCTTCCTCTCTCAAACCTTTGAATTTATTTTGTAGTGTCACAGTCTCTTCCTTGCCTGGAGTCTTTAACTTTCCCATTTTATTTGGGCTCAGATAGTTTCCCCATTCTGGTGTTCTTTGTTCATCTCCTTGTATCTCCGTCAAGTCAGTGCTTGGTAAGGAGTTAGCTGTGTCAGTTTCCTCATCATTGTTGATTTTTCCATTATTTCCTTTTCTTTCTCTGCTCTGATTGTTTGTATCAAGGTTAGTATCTAGTCTTGTACGTCTATCATCTGCGACTTTGCCGATGCATCAGCTTTACTCGCATACGTGGCTGTATTGGATGTTACAGGCTGTGCTGCTGGGCCGGGGCAGGGGCACTCTCTAGGTCCATGCCCTGTTTGGAAACATCGTGGGCATTTCCGTTCGTGCTCTGACCCCTTATACCAACTCTTAAGTCTAAATCCAAGTGCATAGAAGAACATGGGAATTTTCTTTGCATCTTCTCTATCTACATAGATCACCCTGATTCCAGACTTTACTGGTACGAAACCCCATATGGTAGCCATTTTATGGGTGATAACCTTGGCGTGGAATTTTTCCTCTATTTTCCTCACTACTTCTTCAGTTGTGACTTCGAGAAGTAGGCCTATTCGTGGACTTCTGTAGCCATGGGTTCAATTTCACGCATGAAAGGTTCTGTCTTCCGTACTGTCGCTGTCAGTCCTTTTATTTCAATAGATGCCATTTCTAGTAAAGGGGTTGGGTGTTTAGGGTAAATCACGTATTTGTTTAACCCCCCGTTTTGTAACCCATCTATTTTGCCAATATCAATGCCCACTGTATGTAAAGCCATAAGGATTTCTCCTTGTTTTGGTACTGATGCTGCGTTACCAAAGTCAAGTGTCTGACAACCTCTTAGGTGGCACATTATTAACTTCCTATCCTCTACTCTTATGTGAAAGTACTGATTTAATTTTGACATTCTCGGTATCGCTCTAGCGGGCATTGTTTCAGTTTCAACTTAACCCATCATAATAACTTGAGCAGTAATCACACAATGCAGATCGCACACCACTAATGAAGGTTTCCTATCTAACAAAACTATACTGATTCAAAAAACAAGGCGCTCACGCCCTATCGAATTTGCTTGCAAGGTATTCGCTAATCCCTTCCTACAAATATTACCTACAATCTTTATCAGGAGTGAAAGTCATTAACACAACAAAATGAAAATTTCAATCAAAAATGCAATTTGTGCAGCGTTTCCAAGCCGGGATAAGAACACAACACAAAAAAGAAAAGAAAAACTAAAGCAAGAAATAGCAATTAATCTACAAATTCTCACCACTTGCCCTTCTTGAGAGCGCACAAAAAACATTCCCGCTCTCCTCGACGTCCTGTTCAACATATTTTGTATTTCTAAACACGCTGTATAAAATAATTGTGGTAATAATCGTAGTAATATTTCTGCTTTGACAAAGTCAGAGTTGAAAGATAGTTATTTTCTGTATAACAAATAGATCTAAAAATAGTTCAGATAATGGTGTCTTTATTCGCTGTTTGTTTTTCTTAATTATAAAGCTGAAAAAATAAACCAAATAGATTTAGTAAAATAAGGATATTGTTTCTTTAAAAAAACACAATATTGTTTATTAGTAAATAAAAATTATTTGCTTGATTACAGACTATACCGTATCTATCTTATTATTTCCCTTGATAATCAAGGATCATATTAGTACAATGACTGTAATTGACGTTGAATTTCTCTGTCTTACATTAGATGTGTTTCGAAGTGAGATACCGAAATGTTATTTTGTGTTTGTATTGCTTTGAAATGCCGATTTGGTTATATTCAGCAACACGATGGGGAGAAAACCAACCCCCCAAAATATAACTTATTAATAAGCGAATAAAATACAGGGAGATAAGTCTATTCGCCCAACGTATCCTCGACAGAGTTATCTCCCTTCAATAACACTGAAATTTTTCACACCAACGATAAAAACTTCAGATTTGGCGATGTAGAATATAAATAAAAAATTAAATAAATACTAATTATAATATTAGTAGCAACTACTGGAGATAAGTAGCAACTACTGGAGATATATTCCTTCAACAATAATGACAATATATTTTCTGTTTATATTTCCTTGAAAACGCCGATTTAGTAATATTATCTGCGACTTCTGAACCGAGCGCTGGCAGATTTCAAAATATTTGACAGCTGAATTCACTGATTGAAATATTATTTCTTCACCAGTCTCTGTATTTACAGATTTAACCGCCTTCCTTGCAATTATTTTATATTTCCCAGTACCACCACATGCAGAATTCTGACTCTGTGTGATAGCTTGTAAATTATTTAGAGTTATGGAGTTTTATACCGGTGATATGATCGATCACAAGACCATCTTCGAGTACATCCCGAACCTGTGACAGAGATATCTTTTTTCCAACATTAAATCTAAGATAGACAGTATTTTAAACATTACCAACTGTTTTTTTTAGTCGACAGTGTCTGATGATACCATCACGAGAATTTTCGATAATGGGATGTTACATAAACTCATTTTGCTCCATTATATATAAAAGTATTATTTGTCTAAATCATTATTTTAAAATCTAGCTAGATAATCTTTCTCACTTCTTATAACCTTATCATTCTTGATTTTATCAAGTTCGTTATTTTTTTTATTATTTTAATATCATTTCAGCTCTCTGTATCTTTTACCACCACATTGCACACACAACTGCGTTTCTTCTCTGACCCCAACACAGTTATTCCGACTCGATTTGATTTTCTAGATGATATAACATCAAGTTGTGTCGAATACGGACACGGTTAATCATAGAATGGTAAATATAAAAATATGATATCACTCGATATGGTTGTATGTTATCCCAGAAGTTTTCTTGGAATGGGAGAATGTTCGAAATATTTTAACAGATTTGGACATCCAACCCATGAAATGACCAGAGTATCGATAAATGGACATCTACCAGATTTTGACATTACTGGATTTGCTTGTATCGAGTAATTTAAGTTTGCCGAAGATCTCCATGCCATTTGCTATGTCTGGTTTGGCAAACACTTTTCAGAAAAAATGTGGGTACCAACAGTATTATTACGATATCTGCTTGATTCAAAAATACTGATATCGTTGATTGTAAGTGAAGCAATTGTATCATATACTTCGCAGAAAGAAGTTTGGTTACCACCACATAAGAAGTATTCAGATGATGAAAATCCTGATACGACTGATTATGAGAATAAAATCGCAAAAGATCTTGGCAGAAAAATAATAGGTAAATTTACCCAAGGATGATCATATGATTATAAACGACATTGTACAAGATTAATTATAGACGATGCTGAACTAGATTTTATAACTGCTGATACAACGAAGAAAAATACGTTTATAAGTCGAAGTGATGTTAACTTATCAGACGGAACTAAATTAGGTACAATTATTGGTTATATTGATGGTGAGTCACCGCAGTTTACTCATTTAAGCTCTTCGATGTTAGCGTACGTTTCGATAAATTTATTATCGATGTTCCGCAGTTAGAGTCGCCACCGAATCATTTTATGTCAGTAAAGATACAGAATTGATAAATGTATACAATCATGCATCATGGGGTGAATGGAGAATAAAAAATGAGAAGATACTCAGTTATTCCGAATCTGCAGATATTTCGATTAAAGATATTTATTACAAAAGTAATAATATATCAAAACTATCATCAGCACCATCTGTATGTGATCCTTTGGCTAGACATGAAACTGTTTATCTCAACGGACCAGGTGTATCAGGAAAAACAACACCTGTGATCGAATTATTTCGTCGCAATACTTTGTATTGTGCTGACATGATTGTTTTAACACCCACACACAGACTCGCCAGATAAATGAACGAACGAGGAGTGAAATATTTTACTTATCACAGCTTTTTTTTCGATGGAAAGGAGATACATGGGCTCCTGAACGAATGGGTGAAAAATATTTTCCAAGGATTATTATTTGGGATGAAATATGCACAGTGCCGCTGGAGACATTAAAGATATTTTTTGATTGGCTATTGTTGAAGAACACTGCAGTAATAATGTGTGGCGATCATGGTCAACCACCACCTTTTGTTGGATTGTCTCCGAATGAATGGTTAAGGAGTTTTGTTGATTATCATGAAGAAAAAACTGATGATCATAGAGCACTTGATCCAGAATTAAGAGAGTTTAAGAAATTAATCAGACTACAACCAAATAAAATTCAATGTGAAATAATACGTAAAATGATTTTAGAAACTCCTGTAAGTGATTTTACGCAAATGTGGAAACCAAGGGATTTAATAGTTGCAAGTAGAAAGATAGTTCATGATACACTTCAACAACAATTTTTTATGTTATATAAAGAAAAGTTATAAAATCTACCTGCATCAATGTGTTATCGCCCAGCAGATACGCGACAGCAAAATATTGAAATTGAAATTCCAGGATCGTCAGAAAAGCAAAATCTTGTACTAAATGATAATGTTTTAGTTTCTGTCAGTGTTGTTAAGAGCACATTAACTCCTGACGGAGTTAGGAACAAAACTTCATGGACACTATGATATGCTATAACGATTCATTCATCGCAAGGATTAACTATTGCGGTTACTAATATTTGGATTACAGATGACCGTATCGAATGGTCAAATTTAGTTTATCTTGCAGTTTCTAGAGTTAGGAAAATATTTCAGCTACATAGGGTTATCATAAATTTTACAAAAATCTCGAAGACAACAACGAAGTTGCTGTTGATGATATAATAAGAAAAAAATTAGTTAATTATAAACAGTGTGATAAAAAAACAATTCCACGTTGAGGAGCAGTTGAATCTAATCTGTATATTGCAGGTTTACCTGTGGATCTTACCAAGTTAGAAATTTTATATGCCGTAATACTCCAAATAGGATCAGTCGCTCTTTTTTTTTAATGCCTTCAAGTTCACCAGGCTCATATAAATATCTTACAGTAACATTACCTAATACTGGTTGTTTTGAAAATTCGGGTCGCTGTATTGGCATGTGTTTTTTGTAATTGCATTAATAGGTTTCATGGTAGTTGTTCGAGTAATTTCATTATTTAACGCAGATACCACACTTGATAATCTTGCAACCCATTCGCGAGATCTTATATATTTCTGAATTATTTCCTTCGCATATTGATATCCAAATAACCGCTCAGCAAGTGTTCGATTAAATCGTTCAGCAATTGCCTGATCACGATGAATTGCAGTATGTACTCCTCTGATTTTGACATTATTTTGCTTCATCAACGATCATACTGCACCAAGAATACCTTTGCCAGGATCATCCTGTAGTAACTGTCCTCGGTGATAAATTCGTTCAAAAGCAAATACTTCCGTTGCTGTTTTAGTTGATAATGATCCTGCTTCTTTATACCTAAGCCGTAAATATTTACTCTAAACTCTGACTTTTATGCTATCACCTTGTGCAGTTTTATGCAATATACATACCGTCCCATTTTAATACCTATTCATCTTTTTTACATCTCCCGTTGATCGGGAAGCTTTATTTTGCACCGTTACCATCTTACCGTTTTTAATTTCAACCATTTGTTCTTTTATATCGCTGGTCGATATAGAACCTTTTATAAGTTTTAAAAGATTATACAAGCAACACTTTGTTTGGCGCTAAATAGCCTAAAAGTGCTGATGCGCCGTTAAAAAACAATCAATCAATCAATCAATCAATCAATCTTTATACCTACTTGCAACGTCAATGACAGTTAATGCGCATTTGAACGTTGATTGACGTCTACCAATTTTGATAGTATCTTGTCGTAAAAACAAACAAAATATCTGCTTGATGAACTCCATTGGGGGTGCTGACATCAAAATGCGCGTACTGAATTCGTTTCGGTGGTGGTTAATAAATTTTCCATGTTGCCTGTGGTGCTAACCACGCTGCAGCAACAGAACGTGTGACATTTGCTGCATCAGCTATTTTACTAATATCTGGTCTACCTTTCCAATATCATCTTGGGAATAATATATCCATTCCATTGTCATAATCGGCTGATTAATTACTAATAATAATTTACCTTTCATCGCAGATCTTATCAACCAATTAGATAATGATTCTTTTAAAGATTTATTTTTTATGGAATTGAATGCATGAATCAACTTCACATCTGCAATATGTCTTTGTTGTAAATCTTTACTTTTATAAGCTACATGATGAATATGACATGCTTTATCAATAGCATTTATTGGATATTCACCAGGTCTTGGTTGATCTTGTTCATCAAGTTAGATATTAAGTCGGGTACCAGGACCGCGATAATTATATCAAGGAATGTTTTTTTCTGCAGGGTATTTAGCCCATGGAGTTCCTGGTAATTTTCCTAATGAAGTAGCGATGTCACCACCGATTTTATTACTGGTAGAAATAAATATATATTTTTGTACCACATCGCAACATTTACCTGTAAGTGCACTTTTTTTATTTTTTTGTTATTATTGTTGCTAGTCCACGCGTGGATGTAAATACTCTACATCGAACACAATTTACGTCAATGTTATTTATTATATTTATATAACATGGATGTCATTGATTTCTTAGCGACACGAAAGCAAGAGCCAGTCAAACATCATCCAGCGCTACCAAATTCTATCAGAGCAATTATCATAGGTCCATCTGGAAGTGGTAAGACGCAATTATTACTTAATTTGATAATGATATGGCTCAAATGGGAAAGGTTGTATTTAGTAGCTCCGTCAGTTGATGATCAGAGATGCTACGATGAACTTAAAGATTTTAATGAAAGTGCAAATTGTTGGACGAAGATGGCGATGACATTATTAATTTTATAACCGATATTGATGAAGCACCATCCGTAGACGACCTTGATGGATTTCTTAATAATTCAGTTGTATACGATCGACGAACAATCAAATCCAGATCGGATATTTTCTGGAGGCAGACATAAAAAATACTAATGTGATTTATGTTACTCAGCGATACACACAAATACCTAAAGTGATCAGAGATAACTGTAATATATTAGTTGTGTTTAATGGAGTCGACACGCATACTCTGCGAAATATTCATCAGATTTGGTGAAGTGGGGATATGGACATGATTAAGTTTAAAAACTTCTTTTCAAAAGCGCAATCTACACCACACGGATTTACCACGATAAAATTACATGATCCTCGATGTCGATATCGTATAAGTCTCGATAAAATATTTGGTTGAGAGATTGATTTAATTACTTACATATTTACAGCAGCAGGGAGGGTATGACTACCGAGTTAATCAAATTATGTAACATACGAGTACACATTTATATTTTCAGTTCGAGAAGAAAAAATAATAAAATGAACTAACCCAGTTAGAGAAGCCTCCACTGGTGGTTAGAAGGCTCAAATTTAGCGTTATTTACGTTATTTCATCATCTTTTTTTACATTTTAGACCCTTAAAAACAGTGGTCTGTTCACCCTCCCTGCTGCTAGATATGATCGTTTAGGTCTTTACCACCATGCTTAATGGTGATGACCCCTCATGACTTCGTGTCCAACCAGTTTCGTTCCGTGAATGTTTTTAAATTTCGTATTTTGTAATGTTATTGACTTTCGCCTACCTTACTTTAGTTGTAAATGATACATGTACTGAGGAAATTTAGATTATGTCATTTAAATCCTCTTTCCTGTAGTAATACGTCACAATGACCTTTAAGTGAATTATTGCTTGATATGACATGGCTGGTAATATACCTCAATCTTAAATTGAAGAGAGATAAATGGTGATAGTAAAATGTGTAATTATTTTATTAGGGTATATATGTCAAGTTTAATATTTTTTCATGATTTTCTTAAATGAAGGTTAGATACTTAAACGTTGCCTGAATTTCACCATTGCTATGCTGGTGGATATGAACTTGCAATATAGTTTAATATTTACTAATGTAATTTTTGAGACGCATGTCTCTGCACATTGTTTACTTGTGCATTGAAAACTAGATCTAACTATAAAAATTTTTTAAAAATTGTTATATGCTCATTTTTTTCCCCGTTAACTTTACATTGTCAGAATCATTCAATATTCCCCTATACTGAACGCGCAATACACATATAGCATTCACGTGAATAAAGGAACTACTTTCTATTGTAAACAAACAATTACGCAGACGCCAGTACTTTTGAGTTGCAAACAAATCATATACACTCGCGTAAGAGGCTCTTTACGTCGTGGTTGTTTAAATTTGTTTCTGAATGAACTAAAACATGTTTCGTGGACTGCAAAAAAACCTAGCTGTTTTGGCACATTCCGCGTTGATACAATGTTACGGATTTAGGTTAGCTACATTATATAAAAGACGGAAGATTAGGTCCTTACAAATAACATACAAGTGACAAGGCATATACTGTCTTCTTTATCTGGTGACAAGAATGGCAAAATAAAATATACTTACAGTTTTACATCCTGAATTTCCTCAAAATGTTTTTTCTTAATTCTGCAAATCCGAATTACATAAGCCATTTCATAGGTTTTCAATCTGGATTACACATTTCGAAATTGTGCTGTAATTTCGATAAGTGCAATTGCATCCTCCTTACTGCACTCAAAATGAAATAAGCATTAAATTCCATAGCGTCTTTTTGATAATTGCAATTGAAAGACTTCATATTTTTCCCACGTTATGATTTCAAACATTCAATGACAGAAACAGAAACACATTTGCAGACGTAAACACGCTTCTCCCGCGCTACTTCAGTACGATGTATTTCATGTATAATTTGCACAGATGAATCCAGTCCAAAATCACAAACTTTCGTCGAATCGAAACAAAATACTACAATACATTCATTCCAGATCAAATGGAAAAGTTGTTGCAATGCGCATTCATTCACAATATGACTGCAAGTTTCAACTAGACACGCAATTTTCTTTCGAAAGTTATGTCGAGCGCGCGACTAAGTTGAAATTTATCTGGGCGGAGTTATGTGCGCATTAATAATGATGTCATTGTGTAATGACAAATCTGCGCTTGTGTATTTAGTTTGGAATACGGCATTCATTCATTTACGTTCTTTCTTGTAGTGTATTTTGTTTATATAATTAAACCTTAGGTAGAATTAAAAAAAAATGAGCATATAATAAAAAGGTTACTGCATTTGTATGGGAAAATATGAACTCGTTTTGTCGGAAGGATATACTGCACTCACAAGTTCGTGCAGTATTCCATCCCAAAACTCGTTCATATTTTCCATACAAATGCAGTAACCTATAAATACAACGCATTCCATTAACAGAATTGTGTTTAGAACACTCATTAGTTACATTTTTAGCACCAGATTCTTTGATATGAAATTGGGAGCACACGTTTCAAACACCCGTGGATCCCCAAAATGCAGTGGCTCCGATGGTTTTCTCTACACAGAATCTCTCATCCAGGATGCAAAATGCAGTGGCTCATACGGTTTTTTCTACACAGAATCTTTCATCCAGGATGCAAAATGCAGTGGCTCATACGGTTTTCTCCACACAGAATCCTTCATCCAGGATGCATCTATGCTGATAAATATATCTTGATCATGAGCACTCAGCATTTTAAAGTTACTCAGTTTGTAATGTGGTGTTTGCATAGGTGTACTATATAATAACGCACCTTCATGCGACTTTATGGCCTAGCTCGTTTGAGCTATTTTTCCGCGTAAAAACAGTGGTTTGATAGGCCTAACATTCTGTCAGTTTTTGTCTGCGTTCTTCTACGAGCAGAGGTGAGTCTATTTGCATGTATAAGTTAACGTTGAAATCACTATTTTATATAGGGCAAATTTCTTGTTACAGGATAATCGCTCCCCCTCCCCCCATGAACCAATACTCTTAATTTTATTGTTTTTGTTATTATTTGGGGTTTAACGCTCGTTTTTTTTTCAACGCACCTCAGTGGGGTAAACTCGCCATATTCTGAAAGACGTGATGTTTATTCTCAATTGCCTTTGAGCAGACGATTCGAAAAATGACCGCCAAAATATTAACAGTACAGTATTATTAAAAGAAAAAGTTCCATAAGGCGGGGTTAAGAAAATTTTCCCACGATCGCAACCAATCAGTAAAGAGAATACTGCGTTAGAATTTCATGGACTTATTTGGACCAATCAGAATAGCATAAAGTGTCATGTTAACGTGTGGTGATGTCAACCATTAATTGCACACATCATGTGTAAAGTATGCAGACTGATATTGATAACAGAATATCTCACCTAGACAAAGATTTTAGTTTGCAACAGTCACCACAGTAAACATTATTTATTTTGCAGAAAATAAGTGCTGACCAAAGAAATCTTGATAAGGAAATGGTGGTCCATTTATTAAATTTATTTTGAAGTTCTTCATTGCTACGCTTTGAATGTTGGTCTTTTTTCTTCTTCTCAAAACGGTTTAATAGGTAGTCTATAGCAAATATTGTGCTGATATTAAACCACAACCTATCTACCTACATTCTATGACAGCATACTAAATGTAAAACAATATAAAGAGCTTTCCTGTCTATAATATGCAAAAATAGGTACTATAATGATTTAATAAAAAACAGATTAATATTGATTCTGTAGTTGAAAATAATCATTATGCTTAAAATTAGCTTTAGAGGCTATTGTCATTGTATACCATCAGTAAAAACTCAAAGTAAAACCTTTTTTTACTGTGTTTTTGTAATGTCTAGTACATGTTCTGTATATACTTTAAATGTCTCTCCTGCAGCAGCAGAGAGGGCGATCAGACCACTTTAGGGAATGGTCACCCTTGTTTTTAGACAACAAAAAAATAGTGACCCTTCATAGAGGTCAATACCACGTCTACGATTATTGTTTGTCCCAAACAGAATTGTAGACAAGGCCCTCTCTGCTGCTATTAATTAAAAAATTGTTATATTAAAAATAATGGTACATGCAGAATCTCATACTGCAAGAATAGCATGAGAACGATTAGAAGCAATTAAAAAATATCTTCCCGTGCGAGATTCATTTAGAAGAAATCTACAAGCGCAGCAAGAAGCACAAGTTGAGTACGAAGAAGAAACTAAAAAACTGTTTAAACCCCTCACTACAGCTACTGAACAAGTTACAGCTGTCATCAAAGAAGATCTTCTTCCGGTATCAAAACAAACAGCAGAACAAACTGAAAAAATAGCAAGAAGAACTAAACAGACAAAGAAGATTTTACGAGATCTTCCAATTGATATAGCTGCGGCTCAACCTCCACCTGTTGGTGAGGAAATACTTGAAAGTATTGGAAAACTTCGTACTGAAGTCGCCGACGTGAGAAAAGAACATATACCTGAACCCAAATCAATAGAAGAAAACTTAGAATTGATTGCAAAATTTAGGGAAGGTTTTGTCGAAGATATTAGAAATACTAAAAGAGAACAATTACCCGAAGTAATATTAAATAGTATATTTAATAAATCTGATATTTTAAACCCCCGTCATGAAAAAGTAAATGATGATAATCTCATTAGATGGATATATCGCGTATATTACAACAAAAAACAAGCTAGAGGTCAAGAATATGAAATTATTAATGAAGAAGTAAAAAGACTTTATAGAGAGAGACTGAAACAACTAAAACAAGAACAACTCGCCCAGCAGAAACTTTCATATCAACTTCCTTCACATCTGCAACAAATAGAACAACAACAATCTTCTTCACCGCAGCAAAGGTTGATGTCAAAACTTAAAACAATTGAACAAACAAGAAAACAAAGGGAAAGGGAAGATCTGGAATTGGATGAAATTAGACGAACGAAAGGATTATACTCACCAGGTAAGGAAGAAGGAGCTACTGGTAGTGGTTTCGGAGGTAATTTTGTTTGTCCTGATAATATCATTAATGATGTGTCACGGTTAGAAGTTCTCATAGGAGGAGAACGTGCCGGAAATAATTCACCAGAAATAATTAATGAAGCATCTGATATTTGTCGGCAATTATTTCAAGGTGGTATCATGGATATCGGAGTTTACCGAGAACTTATCGATGAACTTGTTGATGACGAGTTGTTAAATAAATGGTAAATTAAAAAAGATGATCATACATAATAATCATCGTAAACCCGTGCAGGTCAGAGCGGTAAACTCACGATTACCAATCTACAGAGCTACTTACGGAGATGGACTTGGTGATGTTGTGCGGGGATTATTCACAAGGATGGCTCCAAAAGCAGCACCCGTTGTAAAACAATTATCGATGAAAGCTATTGATATTGTTCGTGATAAAGCCCCTGGAGCAATTGTCAATGTTGCTGGTAAGGCGTTTTCGGCAATCAAAGAAAGACTAGCACGATTATTGCGACGAAAACAACAACCGGTAAAATTACCAAGTACTGAAATTATGCCCGCAGACGTAAGTAAAATAATAAATCAGGCTGCAAATAAAAAACTAGCGGAATTATCTGAAGAGGCAGAAAGAAATATAACATCAAATTTGATAGCAGATCAAGGACTCGGTGAATCAGGGAATAATATTTCAAGCATGATATCAGGGAGTGGAGTTTCCAAACCCGGTTTTCTTGTTAGACGAAAATAATTATAATAAAATGTTTAAGCGTGAATCCGATGAAGCATTTGATATGGAGGCACCTGTCCTTAAGGATGAATCGGTACGTGATTATCAGTTTTATTCTTATGAAGCACGAATACCAAGATCAACGTGGAAGAATTGAACTACAAGTTCATGATACAAGTAGATACTTTTTACCCGCTGAGGCTTTTCTTGAGGTAGAAGGTACGATTGTAAAAACAGATGATACTAATTATTGAGGTGCAGTAAAAGTTGGTTTTGTCAACAACGGGATCATGGCACTGCTTGATAGCGCCACTTACATGATCGATGGAAAAAATATCGAATCGATTCAGAAAGATGTCGACGTTGCTACAACAATAATAGGATTAGCAAGATATTCTGATGATTATACAAGATCAGCAGGTCCTACAATGATGTTTGTGAAAGATAACTCCAATCACCCTGAAAGCGATCCGTATAATATAAGACGACCAAGAAATTTTGCCGACAACAATGATGCTGATGTGTGGCCCGTGGTTCATTGTTCTGGCGAAAATTTCAACTTGGGATTTGCAGCACGTAGAAGTATGTTGTCTCCTGACAATAGAAGATTTTCATGTGCAATTCCACTATTGCATATTTTTGGATTTTGTAGAAATTTTAGAAAGGTTATTTTTGGAGCTAGACACACGGTTGTTTTTGTGCGAAAAGGTGATGATAACGATGCTCTGTGGAGACCTGCTGGTGATGCTGGTAAAGTAGTATCATCGAAACTTCCACTGTGGATGCCGGTAATGACTCCAACGATCGCAGTAGAACAAAAATTAATTTCTTTCATGGACACAGGTGGTAAATCCTTGTTGTCATGGTTAACAACAAGCACAGATAGTATGCAAACTAACGTTAACGGTCAGTTCACATGGCATATAGCATCACAACAGGGTGTTTCTGCATCGCGACATATTTTTGTTGCGTTTCAGGAAACTAATCGATTAGGCTCACAAGTTCGATCTCACATGATATTTGACAAACTAGGTATCACAGATATTTCTTTACGGATAAACGGACAACAAGAACCAACAGAAAATATACAACTAAATTATGAACAGAATCCTATAGGACGTGCATATCATCGTTTAATGTCATTCATGGGACGTGATCAAAATGTTGATACTTGATTGCAAATATCGCAACATGATTTCAGAACTTTGTATCCGATTTATTATTTTTCATTAACATCTTGATCTATCAAAACAATCTGTCGTTGATATACATTTTAAAGCAACATTGAATACAGGTGGTGTTGATTATAGGGCAATCGCAGTCATACTTAGCGATAAAGCTGTTACTTGAAGGTGGTAGTGGTCGAATGAGAGTCGTTGATGCACCAGTGGAAAATCTTTAATTATTCAGAAAAATATTATTTATACAAAAATGTCGTATGGTCATGTTAATGTTACTCTGACTCCCGGTCAGGTCAAAAAAACTTCAATCAAAAACCACCAGCAAATACGGAACTAAAATATCACTAAAACGAGATCAGATGGGTGGTGGTCCAAACAAATTATCGTTGACAAATAATCAGATTAAACATTTCAATAAAGCCCTAGAATCAAAAACTAGAGTTCAGTTCCATCTTTCTCCGAGCGCCATCAAGGACATGGTTAAAACAGGTGGTATATTTCCACTTCTTGCGGCTATTCCAGCGTTAATAGCTGCTGCCGCTCCAGCCGTAGCAAAAGCAGCCGCGTTAGGTGCTGTTGGAACAGCTGCTGAAATGGCTCTAAAGAAAGCAACTGGAAAAGGATACAAAAAAAGGGACGCGGCCTAAGATTACCGGGATCTCGCTGGGGAAAAGGTCTAAGGCTTCCACGTTAGATGTTCCAGCATCAAATTTTGATTTACTTGATGCTGCTAAAAAATTAAACATAAAAGCCTTTAGAGGTGTTTTTATGCGAGATCAATTACCAAAACAACCGAATAAACTCGAAACAGGTATTATTAATCTCGACTCAAATTCAGGACCCGGTACTCATTGGGTATCATACGCGGTTGATCCACGTGGAATCGTTTATTTTGATTCGTACGGGTTAGCTCCACCTGTTGAATTTATCAAGTATGTCGCACCACTTCACGCAAGAACCTCTGGTTGTAAAAGTTGGTATTCAACGCTACCCACACAAACAATGACAGATCCGCCAATATGTGGCCGTGAGGTAATTAATGTACTTAACGCTATATCAAAATCATCCAAACCGCCACATAAAGTCGTGCATGATTATACAAGCAACCGATTCGTTGCGCGTAAGGAGTTTTAAACAGCTCTTGGATCCGAAGGATCTTATATAATGGTTGATATTTACGGAAGATCTTCTTCTAACAGTAAGAAAAAATCCGGCGATGTTGATCTGTCGAAGTATACGACTAAAGATGAACTTGCTGATATTATGAACCTGGCTGGAGTTGATCCAGATGAGGTTGTTATTTTTCAAGATCGATATGGTAAACTAAAAACGAGCAATATCAGATGGAATGATATAGTTCGACGAGTACTCGGTGCAGCTAAAGGTAATATTCCTGTGTTTACTGACGGTGGTAGAATCAGAGATTCAAGTGTATCATTTACAACCATCAGAGATGAAATTGCAAGAAGCGTTGCTAATCGCGTGAAAAATACCGGTGACACAATGACAGGTGAACTTAACATGAACGGGAACAAAATAGTAGTTTTAAGACATCCAACATCCGACGAAGACGCAGCAACAAAAAAGTACGTCGACACCGTAGATGGTAAACTATCCACGTTGCGGGCTGAGTATGACGTTCACGTGGGCGCGTTTACAAGATTTCGAAGAAATCATCAAAAAGCCGATGAATCTATGGATAAATTCTTCGGCACTCCGCACTCCGTTGACATGAAACTCGCTGATGTCAAAACTAACCTAGACACGATCAAGACGAACATCGACACAACTAAAAAAACAATTGAAGACATCGTAGCGGGGATTCCTAAGATCGTTAATAAAACCAATTTGATTAAAATTCAGCCGGAATAACTCCTGGGCATATCACAAACATCGTATACACAGTATCATCGGAATTTTCAACATGGTTGCAGCAAAATAAAACTATCAAATATACCGCAACAGTCACTGGCGTGTACAGGCTGTCTGTGTTCAGTGCTGCAAAATTTGAAATATTTACAACGTATCCATGGCGTCATTCAACGGATAGGTTTTCCGGGGTTGTATCTGTTGTATTAAATAGCGGAAACGAAGAAATATTTATTCTGGAAGCAGATGATAAGAAATTAATTGCAACAACTTACTGGTGGTGTTTGGAATTTGTAGCTAAAACACCTCAATTATTTACTGCATAAATATATATGGACGGTGCACAATACAGGTGCTATCAAGCGCGTGAATGGCAGGCGGCGCTAAAAGATCAAGTCGAACAATATACAGTAAAAGTAAAAAAATATCGACGACGATTAGTTATCGTTGATGTGATTGTTTATTCAGTATCCGCTGTTGTTGCTGGAACAGGTGTTATGTTATCAGCGGTGACAATGATGGCACCAGTAGCCGTAACTATTTGTATTTCAGCAGAACAACGATTTCAGGTGTGCTCAATATCATCACAAAAAAAAATATGTACTTGCATGAATGAAAAATTATCCGATTACATGATAAGATTACACACAACGACGGTAGCATACTCGAAATTGTCCTCGTTGTTATCAGCGAGTCTCAGTGATTTAATTATATCTGATTTCGAGTTTTCAATGATGACTAAAATATACGACGAAGGTATCGGTATTAAAGACATAAATACTAATAATGACAGAATTACTCCAGCAGATCGTGACTAATACAACTCCGCCAAAGATAACGATGATTTCGGTAAGTTCATCTGATCCTGAATTTAGTATTAATTTTCCTACTGCAATTCCAGTAAAAGAAATAGCATTAGCTCAATTACGGGTATATTACAGCTGGCCAAATATCAGATCAAAATCATTTAATGGTACACCAGCAAATAATTTGCTTGTATTTGCTAACAAGAACAAACCAGATGGTACTCCTGACTGGATAGATGTTGGAATACCCACTGGTAGTTATGAGATCGAACAAATCAATGAAGAATTTCAACGTAGAATAAAATCAATAACCGGAAAAGAAGCAAAAATATCAATTAACTTTCATGAACCGACGCTGTCCTCGACGGTTGAGATACATTCTCCTGATTATGCCGTTGATATTTATCAATCCACGATAAGATCCGTACTAGGTTGGCCGGATGTTCCCCCGGTGTATGAAGGACCACCAGAACCAAAAAAATCTGATGTTACGTCAACAAATAGATCTCGTCACGATATTGAAATGAATTCAAATTGGTTAGATTACATAGAATTAAAACCAGAGGTGATAAGGGGAGAACTTTATTTTGATCCTATGGCCTCTCTTCGCAATGTTAATAGACGTGTTATTGCTTTGAATATTGATTCTATATTTTCTTGAATAAACTCAGACCATACAATACAGTTAAATAGTTTACGTGATAGTTTTCAAGAGTATTTATTTGATTTAACATCTGCGCGCGATAATATCATCAGGTACATAGAAGTTTTAAATTATATAGTTAATTCTTCTGAAGTTATCTATAATAGAATTAGAGATACGGTTCTTAAGTCATCAAACGATTACAAAAAATCCTTCGCAACCAAATACAAAATACCTGAAGCTGACATTGCAACGTTTAAGTTTCACGATTATAATCCAGAAAGATTAAGAAAATCTGTCAATGATGTCATCGATGAATATTTTCCTAAAATACTCGTGCATGGAGAAAACTAGCTCCACCTCCAACTGTTCTCAGACATAATAATGATCCACATGGCGGCGGCAGGCACGTATCTCCGGGAATTGCTAATATAACCAGCACGATCGTGGTCAATCTGGTTTGTGACGTAGTCGATGGCAGCTATCAAATAGATCTCGGAAAATCAAATCAGGCTCAACAGGGATATATTTTATATACATTTACACCACAAGTATCCCCTGGAAGTTTAATCGTGCAAGAACCAACTAATCCTGTGTATCTGCGATGTCACAATAATATGTTAACACGAATAAATTTTAAGTTCACAGATCATCTTAATCGCTTAATTGACATACGTGGAGAAGAGCTTGTGATAAATCTGTATGTGAAATCTTAATTAATCCAGTAAATATTATATAATGTACCAGCACGTGAGGGTTTTTATACATGACAAAGAAGTACTTGAAAACGCCATCAGAACAGTGTTTTCACAAAACACAGAGCACTTTAACGTTAATTTAGTTATTGATGAATACGGAAGCGAGGATTTCTTATTAACACAAGAACAGTTAGATGAACTCCGTCAAAAACATATTATTAAGATCATTTGTAGCAGTAATCAGATTCAAAATTATGCACACTCTTGTATTAAAGTTGATCAACTTAAAAAAAAATTTAAATAAATATAATCACTGATGGGATAAATTACACAAATTAATCAATTTTGTATAATCTGAAATAATTTATTATTATTCTGAAATGATTCAATCTGATGGGGTGGTTGCTACTGAAAATTATGCAAATCAGTCAGATGGGGTAATTGGTACTGAAAATTATGCAAATGAGTCAGCTTGCTAATTCTGATGGGGTAATTGGTACTGAAAATTATGCAAATTAATCAGTTTTCCCAAAAATACCACAAAAAATTATTTTATTATTATTCTGAAATATTTTATTATTATTCTGAAATATTTTATTTTTTTTATGGCAATTAATTCTGATGTGATATACATAATGAGGGAAATTATATTACTACTCAGGGTTGCTTTGGTCGTTACTCACTGACATAATTTTTCTTAAGTATCTTATGCGGGTACTGATTGTTTTTTTCGTTTTGTACTCGTTGGATAATCCCGATCTGACCTTTTCTACTGCGACAGAAAGAGGAATAAATTCATTTACTTGATCATCGTTCACCATAGCCAGTGACTGAAACATAGCTGCCTAAATCCGCTTTATGAACTTATATTGAGATGATAGAACATACTTATTTTCATTTTTAAGTTCTTCTAACATTTCAAAATCAGATATTATTTTTTCAGGATTTAGTTCATCAGATATATTAATTCTGTTTTCTTCCAGTTTTTTAATAGCAGAAATAATGTCTTTGATAGTTTCATGGTTCATTATATAATATATAAATCTTTAAAATAATTTTTTTTATCCCTATAGAACCCCTATCGAGTGGTTAGCGAGTTCGTCGGGATGTTTCAAGGACGGCACAACATATACAATGAATGAAGAGCCCCTATTCGAGTGTCTTAGCGAGCTCAGATTATGGATGATTATGGATGACGAGCCCCTATTCGAGTGTCTTAGCGAGCTCAGATTATGCATGGGACGGCACAACATATATTATGAAATGAACTTCTATTCGAGTTTTTTAGCAAGTTCATTAAGTATGAAATGAAATATATACAATGAATGAATGAGATGAAATGAATGAATGAAGGACGGCACAAACATATACGCTCGGGAAAAACCCCACCCACAACAATCAAGCCCGTGGGTGATACGAAAATATCTATCAAACACCGGTTGATATGTGGTTAAGGTTTGCTGAGCGGGGGGTTTTGCGGTGCCCCAATTATTATAAAATCGCAATTATGCGCACCACCGACCAGTTGTCAGCCATGGGGATTCGATCCTGGACCGCGAGCGTCACAGTCCAATACGATACCGATTGAGCTATCGAATCTTGTTACAAACATATGCTTCGGAAGTTAATATATAGCTAATAATCATTCAAAAAGGAACTAATTTCGAATATATTTACTCAAAAATACAATTCTGAATTCAAGAAATACGTTTTCACCAAACAAGTTAGATTTATAAAGCTGGATTAAGGAATTTCCTATTTACTATACCTCGCCATCTATGATAGAACATCCGGTCCAGATCATCTAACTGCTAGATTTTTCCATCCTTCCTATAACATAACTGCTAGATTTTTTTCATCCTCTCTATGACTATTACGAGATTTTCCATCCTCTCTCTATAACTGTTCAATGGAAAAATATATATTACGAGATTTCCCACTCGTAAATCTGTATCCATGAACATGGTCAAGGGAGTATTTAGTTGTTAATATTACTCAATAAAAAAATAACCATACATACGCACATAACTACATAATCACGCATACGTATAAAAATATATATCATATATATTTCTGCACTGAACAAGGAAAATGCAACTGATTTTTAATTCCAAACACTATATACACGTATTTCTGTAATCGAGTAAATACATGCAGGATTCCTGTACTGTACTGTAGATCTAAAATTAACCCGCTGCGATCGATACAGACTAGACGCTGCATTCTGCACTCAGTAAGCTGGAATATACATGTCTGTTTTCTGTAGTTTAGATGTATTTTATGTGCTGTGTATGTGTTGTTCTAAATGTTTCACGAACAGAACAGAAAATACACGAACCGTATATTTTTGTAAGTTAGAAACCGTAGATAATTATGACCATATACCGAGGATCATAAAATTACCTCCCTTTCGTGAGTCAAAAAATAAATAGTATAATAATGATAATTTCTGACCAAAAAAAATTAATATAATTCGAGGTGGTGATGATAGCTAACAATACTGAAAGGTGATTTTCTGCTTATATTTTTTTGAGAAAGCGGTTTTATATATATTTTCTGCTACTTTTTGTACTGAATATGAGTGAATATCAAAATATTTCGCAGCAGAACATATCGAACGAAATATAATTACTTCGCCAGTTTCTGTGTTTGTAGAATTTACCGCCCTTCTAGAAACTGTCTTACATCTTCCAGTATTACCACATGCAGAGTTCTCGCTTTGTGTGACAACTCGAAGGTTGGATAAACTATTATTTTGAGGATCCCCGTCAACATGATTAATAACAAGACCGTCATTGATCACTCCAAAGAAACATTCGTAGATGAAACGATGACAGAAATAATGTTTCTTTCCTCCAGCGTTGAACCTTAGATAACCAGTATTATTAACAACACCAATTGGTCTCTTCAACCTACAGTGTCTGATGACACCATTACGATCTGATTCGTAATTCTTGATGACAGGATGTGGGATAAATATATTTTGCTCCATATATACAATAATATTATTTGTTTAAATCATTGTTTGTCTGAAATCTTGATATATAATCCTCCACGGATTTTATAGCGTTTTCACTATTATTCTTTTTGTCATAATATCTTTTAAGTTCTCTGAACCGTTTTCCACAGCACTTTCCACATAATCCTGTTTTTCCTCGCACTCCAATACCACATCGCAGACACGGTATTGGTCCTAGACTCCCCCCGCCATATGCCTTGTAAGTGCATCCAACAAAATTCACCTCTACAGGATTTGTTGCATCGATTTACTGAGCCGATCATGAGCCATCTGCATTGAGACATTGTATATATAATATTCTTTATTTAAATATTTGTTTTAATTATATGAAAGAGTTTGAGAGATTATCCCAAACTAGGCCTTCTAAATATAAATTCAACCTCGACAGATTATCTTCTGATTTACTAGTACGAGATCTGGTTGATCCGAAAAATAAAAGTTTGATCAATAAAATTCACGACGCCAAGAAAGAATTTTACACGGATGGTGCATCTCATACATGGTCACCGTTCAAGATTATTCGCAATACTGTCAAGGACGCCACAATGAATGACAAGCGAGCGGCAACTATCATTAACTACATCGGTGAATACGAGGGCAATCAAAAATATTTCTTTAGAGTAAAATTTATTGTATTAACAGAAACAAGTAGTTGGATTATCCGTGATAAATATGATCCTGTCCTTGGTAATAATAAAATCGCCATATTAAGTAAAACTTCCAGACCGGGTCTGTTGACGGGTATTGACAAACCGTATTATGAGAGAGCGTATCCCGTAACAGCGGTTATTTATGGAATCTATGCGATAAATAAAAAACCCAACGTTGATAAACTGACACCCATGAAATTTTCAAGGTTAAATTGTGTAGCCGAACGAGTAATAGAACACTTTACAAACGCGATGCGTGGAAACGGATTAACTGATTTAAGACGTGAAAAAATAAACTCGAAGGCTGATTCAGTTAAGGATACCGGTGCTACAATAAAAGATGTTGCTGAGTTAAGAAAAATATTAAAATTTCCAATAACCATAGCGACAATAACGGGAGAAATACTGTACGAATCGAAATATAAATCGAAAGGAGCTTCAATAAATATTATTGATCATAACGCGCACGCATGGACCAGCGCAGTAACAATATTTCCACGTGACCGAACTGTTAGATTTTACCCCCCAGATATGAGTATGTTTGATTTTATCAACGAAATAAGTAAAAACGATCCTGTATCGGTATGGTTATTTAAAAGTAATGAGGAAGGTGGATTTGATCAGTTTGTTAGACCAAACGGTGAAATATATCGAACAGAATTTCTCCATGACGAGATGAAAAATCTTGCGGAGAAGTTTTTAGAGTGCAAGCACGCGGAAAATACTGACAACTTACTAACTAATTGCTTTACTGTTCCATCTGTTGCGGCTCATTTCGCTAGAGAAAAAAATTCATGGAAACCAACATGATTTGATTTACTCGAGGACGTACGCGCAAGTTGCGTCGAATACGGACACGGTGGATTATGGAATACCAAGTATAAGTACAATGATGTCATTTCGGTTGATATGGTTGCATGTTATCCGAGAAGTTTTCTAGGATACGGAGATTGTTCTGTATACTTTAAAAGATTTGGTCACCCTACAAACGAGATGACGCGAGTGGCAATTAATGGACCATTACCTGATTTTGATCTGACTGGATTCGCTTGTGTTGAATCATTCGAGTTTAATGAAAATCTTCACAAGATTTGATATGTTTGGTTTGGCAGACATTTTTGTGAAAAACGTTGGGCATCTATAGTTTTATTACGATATATGCTAGATTGTGCGATACTGACATCGTTGGTTGTCAGTGAGGCGATTATATCATATCACGCGCAGACCGAAGTTTGGTTGCCATGTCAGATTCTATCAGTTTTGATGAAATTATTAGCGAGTTTAAGGAAAAATGTCCTGGTGTTTCCGAAGATGATATTATCAAAGAAGCTCCTAAAATTCTCGAGATTAAACTTAAAACCGCAAAAGATCTCGGTAGAAAAATTATAGGTAAATTTACTCAAGCTGGTGCATATGATCATAAAAGACATCACGCACGATTAATTCTAGATGATGCCGAGTACGATTTTATAATCGCTGATACAACAGCGAAAGATATATTTATGAATCGAGAAAGTGTTTATTTATCCGACGGAACAAAATTGGGTACGATCGTTAGTTACATAAATGATATCTCCCCACAGTATACTCATCTAAGATCTTCCATGTTGGCTTATGTTTCTATAAATTTATAATCGATGATTAGATTTCCTGAGACCGCAGTCAGAGTCGCAACAGATTCGTTTTATATTTCGAGTAAATATTTAGAGTCTGTTATGAAATTTACAAGTAATGATGAACGATGGAGTTCGTGGAGAATAAAAAAGGAAATATTACACAATTATACAGAATCAGCAGATGTTCCGATGAGACATTTTTATCGTAAGGGTAATAAATATCAGAAATGTCGAAAGCGCCATCGTTGAGTGATCCAATAACTAGATATAAGACAGTATATCTCAATGGACCTGGTGGATGCGGCAAAACGACTCGAGCAATTAATGTTTTTAGAAATTCAGATATGATCGTGCTGACACCCACACACAGACTTGCACGGGAGATGAAACAACGGCAAGTACAATCGCGCACGTATCATAGTTTCTTTCGATGGCGCGGGGATACATGGACTCCTGAACGAATGGGAGAAAAATATTTACTAAAATAATTATTTGGGACGAGATATGTACGGTGTCATTGGATACATTAAAAACGTTTCTTGATTGGTTGCTGTCGAAAAATACCGCTATAATAATGTGTGGCGATCATGGTCAACCGCCGCCTTTTGTTGGACCATCTCCACATGATTGGTTAAAAAATTTCGCTGATTATTACGAAGAAATAGATGATGATCATAGAGCTCTCGATGCAAATTTAAAGGAATTTAAAAAATTAATCAGATTACAATCAAACAAAATTCACTGTGAAATAATATGCGGAGTAATCTCAGAGACCTCAATGAGTGATTTTTTAAATTTATGGAGACCCACCAATTTGATAGTAGCAAGCAGAAAAATAATCAGAGACGATTTACAACATCAGTTATTTCAGCTGCATAAAGAAAAATATTCAGAATTGCCTGTTCCGTTATGTTATAGACCATCAGATACACGAAAACAGAATATTAATGTTGATATTCCAGGACAGACTGAGAAGCAAAATCTCGTATTAAATGATACTGTCGCTGTTGATATCAGTGTGGTCGAAGATGCATGGGTGCTGAGATACGCTATGACGATCCACTCGTCTCAGGGATTAACTATTTCTGACACACGAGTCTGGATTGTAGACGATCGTATCGAGTGGTCAAATTTAGTCTATTTAGCGGTATCAAGGGTCAGAAAAATATCTCAATTACGTAGAATTATAATTCCTGAAATCGTTAATAAATTTAACGTCATTGATGATGATATAATAAGAAAAAAATTAATCGGATACAAACAATCTGATAAAAAAATAAACGCGACTTTGATCTTGATGTTAAATTTATTATTGAGTTAGAACAACAGCAGAATAATAATTGCGCAAGTAGCAATTGTATAATGCTGTGGAGGTATTCGAGTAATGATTCAAGACAATTTACCGTAGACAGAAAAGATAATAGTCGCGGTCACACACGAGAAAATGTGATGTTGACCTGTCTTGAGTGTAATCGACGTAGAGGCGCTAGTTAAGTGATCACGGTGGTAGTTGTGTATCCTCGGGAATTATTTGTAGTTGTTCACGTACAAATCCACGTTGAGGAGCAGCCGAATCTAATCTATAGATTGCAGTCTCCCCGAGGATCTTGTCACGGTGGATATTTTGTGTGTGGTAACACTCCAAATAGGATCAGTCGCTCTCGCTTTACCACCTTCAAGTTCACCCGGTTCATATAAATATCTAACTGTAACATCACCCAATATTTTTTGTTTTTCAATATCTTTTCGTTGTGTTGGTATATTTTTTTTTTGTAATTGCATTAATGGGTTTCATGTTGGTTGTTCGTGTAATCTCATTATTTAATGCAGCTATCACGCATGGTAATCTTGCAACCCATTCGCGAGATCTTTTATCTTGAATAAATTCCTTAGCGTATTGATATCCAAATAACCGCTCAGCAAGTGTTCGATTAAATCGCTCAACAATTGCCTGATCACGGTGAATTGCAGTATGACCTCGTCGTATTTTGGTATTATGTTGTTTCATCAATGATGATACTCGACCAAGAAATTCCTTACCAGGATCAACCTGTAGCAGCTGTGGCCATCGCAGACCACCTTGTGGTCCGGGTCCTCGTCGATAAATTCGTTCAAACGCATCGGCTACTTCAGATGCTGTTTTCGTTGATAGCGGCTCTGCCTCTTTATATCTACTTGCAACATCAACTACAGCTAACGCGTATTTATATATTTTTCTGCGTACAGTATCATATGGTAAAAACAGAATATCAGCTTGATGAACTTCATTAGGAACATTAACATCGAAATACGCGTACTGAATTCGTTTCGGTGGTGGTAGGTAAATTTGCCATATTGCTTGTCTGGATAACCACGCTTTAGCAGTAGAATGTTTAACCGCTGCTGCATCAGCAAGTTTATCAATTGCTGCTTTACCTTTCCAGTATCCTCTTGGTGAATAATAAATTAATTCCATTATATATTACCAGACCCAAACGCTAATTTACCTTTCATCGCAGATCTTACTAACCAATTAGCTAATGATTCTCTAATATTTTTATTTTTTATAGAATTTAATGCATGAATTAATTTCACATCTGCAATATGCCTGTCTTGTAGATTTTTACTCTTATACGCAACATCATGAACATGACAAGCTTTATCAATAGCGTTTACTGGTTCCTCGCCTGGTTTTGGTTGATCTTGATTATCAAGTCTGATATCGAGTCGAGTACCAGGACCGCAATAATTATATCCTGGTAGATGTTTTTCTCCTGGGTATTTAGCCCATGGAGTACCTGGAAACTTTGACATCAAATTAGCAATATCACCACCGCGCTTATTAGGTAAAAACGAAAATTTCTTTCTACCGCACATAGAACATTTTCCACCATACGCTATTTTTTTATTTTTTGTTATAACTGTAGCTAAATCAGTGGTTGGAGTTTTAATTCTACAGCGCAAGCAATATAAATTCATGTTATAAAATATATGGATATAATTGATTTCTCAGCGACAAGAAAACGAGAACCTGTTAAGCATCATCCTGCGCTACCTAATTCCATCTGGATCGGGTAAGACGCAGTTATTACTTAATCTGATAATGAGATGGTTGAAATGGGATAAATTGTATTTAGTAGCACCATCCGTTGATGATCAACGATGTTATGAAGTATTAAAAGATTTTAACGAAAATGCAAGATTACTGGACGAAAATAATGATGTTATAGAGTTTATAACAGATATTGATGAAGCACCGTCCGTTGATGTTTTAGACGGATTTATTAATAATTTAGTTGTGTATGATGATGTGATGCTAGATAAACAATCAAATCCAACCAGAATATTTTCTCGCGGCAGACATAAAAATACAGATGTGATCTATGTTACTCAACGATATACACAAATACCAAAAGTGATCAGGGACAATTGTAATATTTTGGTTGTGTTTAATGGCGTAGACACACACACGCTGCGAAATATTCATCAAACTTGGTGCAGCGGTGACATGGATATAATTAAATTCAGAAATTTCTTTTCACGAGCGCAAGCTACTCCGCAAGGATTTATAACAATAAATTTACATGATCCTAGAACAAGATATCGTGTGGGTCTTGATAAAATATTTGGATAGTAGGGGTGATGATAAAATTAAATTGAATTAAAAAGATATCATTAATATAATGAATAATTGTGCGTGGCTGCGTCAAGGAACCACTAACAAATGTGATAAAAAATGCCGTGGAGAATATTGCAAAAAAACATAATTATCTTATAAAGAAAAACCCTCATGCTGGTCCACGAATTTGTGTTGGATGTAACAACGGCGTTAGAGGATTATATCAGATTTGCAAAAATTGCGGCGGAGATCGATACAGAAGTTTGATGATATATTACAGAAAAAGAAAGAACATAAATCCAAAAATAGAAAAACCACCATCAGAACTTGAATATTACTTAAAACATAGAACAAAAGATTCCCAGATTCAGATGAAGATTCCCAGGATTCAGATGAAGATTCCCAGGATTATTCAGAATAACATAGCAGCAGAGAGGGCCTTGTCTACAATTCTGTTTGGGACAAACAATAATCGTAGACGTGGTATTGACCTCTATGAAGGGTCACTATTTTTTTTGTCTAAAAACAAGGGTGACCATTCCATAAAGTGGTCTGATCGCCCACTCTGCTGCTCCTGCTCACAGCTCTCACCCTCAGGGATTGGATTTATTTTTATTCTCCACGAACGACTTGACCTGTTTTGGGTCAATATTCCTAACTGACATGCTAAAATGAGTAACAACTTGATCAATAGTACAAAATTTGTATCTTATTGTTGTGGTGTTGCTGTGCCTGTATGTGTTGAGGTTTGTTAGGTAGAACGTTTTAGTAAAATGTGTTTTTATTCCCCTTAATATGTTTGTCCATTTATTGATAGCTTGATTTTCACCAGTTTCTCCATAAGTCTGTTCACTTCGTGTGGTGCCTTGTGATATAGCCCTATGGTATCCACACCCACTAAGTTTGTAGTTCTTGGTCTGTATTACTTTTTATACCTATATGCAGGTGTTAAACTATGTTAGTGAGTGGTTCTACCTTTTATGTTTTGTGAATGTTAATGTTTTGTATTCCCTTTACCTTTAATGGCTATAGGGGGATATCACGACTTTGTTTCAGACTTTTTTCATGTCACTATCTTTCTCTTTTCCGGAAACCCCCCAGAGACCCTGACAGGGGGCAGCCATGTCTTAATGATCTTTCCACTTCAAAGGTTGCTGTACTTTTGAGAAGATTTTGGTGTACAATTTTGGAACTTTTACTTCGTTTTGATGATTTAATGTTTAGTCCATTTTCAGAAATTTTTTCCTTAATCAAACTTTACAAGTGCCATGTGGATATAGTTATGTTCCAATTGATCAAATGCTTTTTATTGGTCAAATATCATCACTCCATTGTCAGATATCATCACTCCCTTATATTCTTGCATGTTCAGATAAACAGTGGTGGTTCTTATCTTCAGTTTGTTGTTTTGTATATCTCTTCCCTCACCCCCCACAACTTTGGTTAATATTTCTTATTGGATTTATACCTGTTCTAATTCATGTATATCAACTCCATTAAATACAACTAAAATATTACAGTTATCTCTGATCACTTTAGGTATTTTTGTGTATCGTTGAGTAACATAAATCACATCAGTATTTTTATGCCTTCCACGGGAAAATATTCTTGCTGGATTTGTTTGTTTGTCAAGCATAACATCATCATACACAACTAAATTATTAATAAATCCATCAAGGTCGTCTACGGATTGTGCTTTATCAATATCAGTTATAAAATTAATGTCATTGCCATCTTCATTTAACAATTTTGCATTTTCATTAAAATCTTTAAGTACATTGTAACATCTCTGGTGATCAACTGACAGAGATACTAGATATAACTTGTCCCATTTGAGCCATCTCATTATCAAATTAAGTAACAATTCAGATGGACCTATTATTATCATTCTGATAGTAATGCTGAAATATGTTTTACTTGCTCTTGTTTTTGTGTCGCTGAGAAATCAATGACATCCATGCTGTAGAAATAAAATAAATAATATGAATCTATATTGTGTTCGCTATAGAGCATCCAACCCCACAAGTGGATTAACAACAATAAAGCGTGCACTTACAGGCAAATGTGTAAAATGTGGCACAACAAAAAATAAACGTATTTCTAATAATAAAATTTGTGTAGATATCGCTACTTCATTAGGAAAATTACCAGGAACACCATGGGCTATATACCCAGGAGAAAAACATCTTCCAGGATATAATTATTGTGGTCCTGGAACCCAACTTGATATTCGACTTGATGAGCGAGACCAACCAAGACCTGGTGAATATCCAATAAACGTGATTGATAAAGCATGTCATATTCATGATGTAGCTTATAAAAGTAAAGATTTAGAACAACGACATATTGCAAACGTAAAACTAATTCATGCATTAAATTCTATAAAAAAAATACGTCTTTCAGAGAATCATTAGCTAATTGGTTGGTAAGATCTGCGATGAAAGGTTAATTATTACTCGGAACCGGTAATTATTCAACCGATTATTATAAAATAATGGAATCGATTTATTATAGACCATGAGGATATTGGAGGGGTAGAGCAGCGATTAGTAAAATCGCTGCATCAGTAAACGTTACACATTTCGCTGCTGCACAATGGTTAGCACAACAAGCAATAAGGCAGATTTAACTACCACCACCTAAAAAAGTTCAGCATGCACATTTTGATGTCAGCACTCATAATGAAGTTCATAAGGCAGATATTTTATTTTTAACACATGATACTTTTCAAATTGGAAGACATCAATTAACATACAAATACGCGTTAACTGTCATTGACATTGCAAGTAGATATAAGGAAGCAGAACAGTTATCAGCTAAAACAGCAAGTTTCTTCTGCATTTGAACGAATTTATCAACGAGGACCATTACAATAGCCACAACTATTATAGGTTGATCCTGGCAAAGAATTTCTTGGTACAGTATCATCTCTGATGAAAAAACATGATGTCACAGTTAGACGAAGACATAGCGCAGTTCATCATCATCAGGCAATTGTTGAACGACTGTATCGAACACTTGCTGAGCGGTTATTTGGATATCAGTATGCGAAAGAAATAATTCAGAAAGATACGAGATCTTGCGAATGGGTTGCAAGGTTACCAAGTGTGATAGCTGCATTAAATAATGAAATTTCTCAAACAACTGCCATGAAACCCGTTAATGCAATTACAAAAAGAAAAACATATACCAATACAACGACATGACTTTTCAAAACAACCAGTATTAGGTAATATTACTGTAAGATATTAATATGAACCCGGTGAACTTGAAAGCGGTAAAAAAGAATCGAGCTACTGATCCTATTTGGAGTATCACAAAACATAAAATTTCTAGCGTGGTAAGATCCACGGGTAGACCTGCAATCTACAGATTAGATTCAATGCTCCTCAATGTGGATTTGTACACGAACACTTACAATTAATTCCTGAAGATACACAATTGCCACCGCATTCAGTTTTGTAAACTAGCACCTTGACGTCGATTACATTCATGACAGGACAGCATTACATTTTTGCGTGTATGACCAAAATTACTTGCAATTCTGTCTACAGTAATTTGTCTTGGATTATTATTTGAATACTGCTACAACATTACTGTGTTACAGCTCACACAATGATTATTTTGCTGTTGTTTCAATATCATGATAAATTCAGCATCGCGATCAAAGTTGCGCCTATTTTATTGTCACACTGTTTATAACTAATTTTTTTCTTACAATATCATTGTCAATATCATCGCTAGTACCAGTAGTTTCTGTTAAGTCTATGACATTTTTCCGCAGCTGAGATAGTCTTCTGACTGGAGACACTGCGAGATAAACAAAGTTTGACCTTTCGATACGATCATCGACTATCCAAACATTTGTATCAGAGATGGTTAATCCTTGTGATGAATGAATTGTCATTGCGTATCCTAGCATCCATAGTTAACGCGCTCTCAATAACTTAGACAGGAACTAAAACAATATCATTTAACACAAGATTTTGTTTCTGTGACGATCCTAGTATATCAACGTCAATATTCTGTCATCGTGCATCTGCTGGTAGATAACATAATGGTATGGGTATATTTGAATTTTTTTCTTTATGTAACATAAATAATTGTTGTTGAAGTGTATCAAGAACTATCTTTCTACTTGCAAATATCAAATCTTATGGTCTCCATAAATTCTACAAATTGTTAATAGGAGTTTCTAAAATTATTTCACGCATTATTTCACATTGAATTTTATTCGGTTGTAGTCAAGAAATATTTTTAATATTTCTAATGAAACAGTTTATATATCATCCCAAACAATAATCCTTGGAATATATTTCTCTCCCATTCGTTTAGGAGTGCCATTTATATCCCTTCCATCAAAAGAATTTATGATAAGTGAATGAATTTTTAATATTTCTTTCTCTCATTTCTCTTGCAAGTCTGTGTGTAAGTGTTAATACAACTATTTCTGAACAACTATTCAAGAATAATTCAATCACACAAGCTGTTTTACCACAACCTGCAGGCCTATTGAGATAAACTGTTTTATGTCTAGCTATAGGATCAAATACAGATGGTGCTGATGACAATTTTGATATTTGATTTTTTTGGTAATAAATACCTTTAATTACAATGTCGGCAGATTCAGAATAATTAAGTTAATTTTCTTGTTTTATTCTCCATTCACCCCATGATGCATAAGTGCCGATATGCAGTTGTTCTAGCAATCCTGTATTTTTTTTATTGATATAAAACGAATCCGTAGAGACTCTGACAACAAACTCAGGAACTAGATTTATCGAAACGTATGCGAGTATTGAAGATCTTAAATGAGTAAACTGCTGTGACTCACCATCAATATAACTAACAAATGTACCTAATTTAGTTCTGTTTGATAAATTAACATTACTTTGACTTACAAACGTATTTCTATTCGTTGTATCAGCAATTATAAAATCTAGTTCAGCATCATCTGTAATCAATTTTGTACAATGTCATTTATGATTAAACGATCCCCCTTGGGTGAATTTACTGATTATTTTTCTGCCAAGATCTTTTGCGATTTATTTTAAAAATCATCCAGCAAACTATGTTGCAATCTTTGGCTACTGTAAAAGATACAGAAGTTAAAAAATTGTATCTCTCTCAAGCGTGATCGGAAAAATTATATAAGAATTAGCTCACGAATACGAAACGAAGAAAATTATTAACACGATCCTGAAACAATGAGGAGAGATTGTGTCAGAGCGTGAAAATGAAAAGAACAACAAAGTTATTAGTGAAAGTAGTGACAAAAGTGAAAATAGTTAAGAGGATTTTGAAAGTATTGACAACGTCACTGATGAAAATAAAAGTTATGGCAATGTTGTGGTTAATTATCCTCTGACTTTTATTCTACCTGAGAAATAAAAAATAATAATTTGACTTGACTTTTATAATTTTTTATGGTAATATACCCATCAATCTGAAGAATTAGACAGTATTTTTAAAGCCAATCTAATTCAATACAAGAATGTGCATAATTCATAATCTGAACTCTATCGCATGTAATCATAATAATATATTCTCCCTGCAGTTCATTTAATTGTTCATGCGTCAAGAAAAAAACTCATAACCGTATTTGTCAATAATTACATTAACACTAAATTGTTCTGTATTGACTAGGGGTGGTATCATTGTTCTGATGGCGTTTTCAAGTACCCCTTTGTCGTGTATGAAAACTCTCACATGTTGGCACATTATATAAATCTCTTGATTAAATAATTAATTGTAAAACACTCTACATGATAACAAATCGTTAAGATCTTACATTTAAATTGATATTCAAATTTTCATTGCTTAAATCAATTAAGTGTCCGGATTGGTCAATAAGTTTAAAATAGATTATTAGGACATCGTAGATAAACTAGATTGATCGGTTCTTGTACGATTAAATATCCAGGGTGTACTTGCAGTGTAAATGTATATAAAATATATCCTTGTTGAGCTTGACTAGGTTTTTCAAGAGCTATTTGATAACTACCATCAGCTGCATCACATACAAGACTGACTGCAATCGTTGATGTTATATTTACAATTCCTGGTGAAATATGTCGTTTTGATCACTAACAAAGATCCAGGAGATCCACCTGACGCAGTCAGTAGATAACGTCATGAAATCGTGGTAGATATTATAAATGTTATAACACCGAGTACTGAGAGCCTGTATATACTGGTAACCTCAGCGCGATGTTTAATGGTTTTATTGAGTGGTGAGATGCTACTGTATGTACCAGGTTCATACTTTGCTTGTGGAGAATTTTAATCAGATTAATTTTTAACAATATCAGGAATTCCACTCATAACATCTTCTAGTCTTTTTCTGATATCATCGATATTACTCTGCACTATCGTGATTAGCTCTGAAAATGATTTGGGATCTCTGATAACACCTAATCTTCTATTAATCGTTTTAATGTCTGATATAGCTGTTCTAATATCGCAGAGTTTTGTTTAATATCAACGAGTTTTACGTCAACAGTCGACAGACTTCCAAAGAATTCCTCTGCGATTTCATTACTTTTTCTAACATTTCTACGAAGATTTATAAAAATACTTACGTGAGCGTCATACTCAGCACGCAGCGTGGTTAATTTAGTATCTACTGTGTCTACATATTTTTTTTGTTGCGGCATCTTCATCAGATGTTGGATCTCTTAAAACAACTATTGTTTTTCCAGTCATGCTGAGTTCACCTGTTATTATATCACCAGTAGATCGTAAACGATTAGCAACACTTTTTGCAGTTTCATTTCAAATAGTTGCGATTGATATATCTCAGTCTCTAATTCTACCGCCATCAGTAAATACTGGAATATTATCCGTAGTAGCACTGATAACTCTACGAATTATGTCATTCCATTTGATATTACTCGTCTTGAAAACACCGTATTTATTACGAAAGTAACAACTTCATCTCGGTCAACTCCAGAGAGGTTCATAATTTCGGCAAGTTCATCTTTAGTCGCGTAATTTGATAAATCAATATCATCTTTTTTTTCTTCGTGTCTTTGATAGAAGAAGATCTTCCGTAAATATCAAGCATTATACTTTAAGATCTGTTTAAAACGATTAACGGCTACTTGTATAATCATGCACGACTTGATGAGGTGGTAATGTTGATTTTGATAAAGCGTTGAGTACATTAATTACTTTACGACCGTATATTGGCGAATCAGTTAGTGTTTGTGTTGGCAATGATGAATACCAAAATGGAATGTTTTTGGCATATTTTAAAAATCCTATTGGCGGAGGAAGCCCATATGAGTCAAAATAAATAGAACTGCGTGGATCAAATGCGTATGCAACCCAATGAGTACCAGGCCCAGAATTATTATGAAGATTAATAATTCCTGTTTCAATATTATTTGGTTGTCCTGGTAATTGATCACTCCTCTAAAATTCTGTATTTTCTGTTTATTAGCTAAATCAACTAAACATGATTTGACATTGGACGGATTAACTAAGTGTTCCTGGAAGTCTTATACCTTTTCCGTATCGATAAGGAGTTCCTGGAAGTCTCAGGCCTCTTCCTCTTTTTTAAATCCTTTTCCTGTTGCTTCCTTTAGTGCCATTTCCAGCAGCAGTTCCAACAGCACCAAGTGCATTTGCTTTTGCTACAGCGGCTCTTAACGCTGGTAAAGCTGCAAGAAGTGGATTTAAATGAATTGTTAATAGCGCTGGCAGAAAGATTGAGCTTTACGCCTTTTTTTTTGTTGATTATTTGGCGCTACAGAAATGTTTAAATTGACGTTCATTGAAAGATAATTTATTCTGACCACCTGTGACTTGATCTTTTTTTAATGATATTCTTAATCTGCAATTTTTTGCTGAACTTGACTGAAGTTTTTAATCTGACCAGGAATTAGAGCATAAATATTGTGAGTGATTTAATTACATGTTTTCTATGGGAGCGTCAGTAACTCTCATTTGTCCACCAACACCTTCAAGTAGCATTGTTTTGTCGCCGAGTATAACTGCAATTGCTCTGTATGCACCATGAAGAACTGGCGGACCAGCTACGGTAATAGGAGGTTCTGTTACCTGAGCTCGAAAATCAATGTCAATAACAGATTGTCTAGATAAATCAAGATATCCAGTGAAAAGTAATAAATCAGATAAAGATTTGTAAAATCTAATTGTGATATTTGCAAACCAGTATCTATATTTTGATCACGTCCCATAAATTGCATTACCGATGATATGCACGTCCTACATGATTTTGATTACAATTTAATAATACATCCTCAGCTGGTTCTTGATGTCCGTTTATTCTTAAGGAAACTTCACTAACTCCAAGTTTGTGAAATATCATATAACTGTGTTCGTGAATGTACTCGACCAACATCATGAAAAACAATAAAAATGTGTCGTGGTGCAGAAACGCCATGCTGAGATGCTATTTGCCACATATATAAACCATCAACGTTACTTTGAACACTGTCTGTGGTTACTGTTAACACATTAACCCCTGGAGGTTTTTGCCTGAAAATCGAGTAGGAAACACTTTTTGAAAGCTATTTCTGAATAGACTCGAAAACACCAAATCCCCGGTCATCTTTCAATAACATACTGCCTAGTTGTGTTAGAAACATCGTTTTTCATTGGCTATTAGACTCGCGCATGAGCAGAAAGGTAAAAGCTGGACCTTTTTTTTTTTTTTTGTTGTGCTAAACGGAGCCATTATTTTCGTATGGAGACCACTCTTTATTCCAAATGCCCATCTTATTCCTACTTTTTGCAAAGGCTCATCTGTCTGCTTGCAGTTCATACCGGTTTGCCTTAGATCTGAGACCAAAAAGTCTAAAATCCGGACACAAAATGGGATTCCGACCACGGGCCAATTTTGCGTAAAAAAAGTCGGGTAAAAAAAAATGATGTTTTTCTATCTGTATTTTGTAGTGCAACTAGATATTCCAGATTATTTGGTATCATTGTAGAGCTACATCTGTCTACCTTTCTATAATACCATCCACTTACTGTATCTTGCATGACCATGACGCTACAGAGCTCGGCAGCAGGCTACTACCTCCTGCCCCGTAAAGTCGTCGCTAAGGGTTAATGAGTTAACCATGATAACAATGATTTACCACCTTGTTCCATAAAAGAGTAAGTTTTGTTCTTCAGCAATCGTTGGAGTCATTACAGTGAAAGTTTTGCCAATACTACTTCACTCGCATGTCGCCAGATTGCATCATTATCGGTAGCCTTTCTCACAAGCACAACTGTATGTTTCGCTCCAAAAATAACTTTTCTAACATTTCTACAGAATCCAGTAATATGTGATAATGGAGTTGAACATGAAATTATTCTACGATTTCCTTTCAGCATTAATTTACGATTAGAAAAGCCTAGGTTGTAATCTGGATTACCAATCATGAACCACCGGTCACATATCAGCATCATTGGTGTTAGCAAAGTCTCTTGGTCGTCTTATGTTACACCGTCTGTGGTCAGGAAAGTAAAAAATATCTTTGCTGAACATCATTGATGGGCTAGCCGAGTTTGTATAACCATCTGAATATCTTGCTAAATATATTATCATTGTAGCGACATCAACGTATTTTTGAACTTTTTCAATATTTCTTCCACCAATCATGTACGTAACACTGTCAAACAATGCCATAATGCTGTTATTAATAAAAGCAGCTCTAATATTGGCATTATATTCAGTATCATCTGTTTTTATAATTTCACCTTCTACTTCAATAAACGCTTCAGCAGGTAAGAAATATCTGCTTGTATCTTGAACTTGTAATTCGATTTGACCACACTGATTTGGTACACGTATGTCGTAAGAATAAACTGATAATAGCGTATAGATTCATCTTTAAGAATTGGCACATCCATATCAAACGCTGGATCAGATATACGCTATTAAATTTGCCGTTATATTTTTCTTTTTTTCTGACTGAGATATATCAGCCAATTGTGCCATATATAATTTTTCATTTGCAGCTTGATTTATTACTTTGCTGATATTTGCAGGCGTAATTTCAGTGCTTGGTAATTTTACTGGTTGATTTTTTTCCCCACACTAATTAAGCTAATCTTTCTTTGATTGCTGAAAAAACCTAACTAGCAACATTACCAACAGCACTAGTACCTTTATCTTGAATAGCCTCAATAGACTTCGTTCCTAATTGTTTTGCAATTGGTACAGCTTTTGGAGGCATCCTTCTGAATAAACCCATAACAACATCACGAAGTAAATTGCTTTGTAAGTTGGTAATTGTGAGTTTACTACTCTGACAAGACAGGTCCACATTGAGCAGTGTGTATAATCATTTTTAAATTACACACTGATTAATTAGTTGTATTAGTGGCTGTAATAATCATCGTCAATTTCATTAATAAGAGAGTGAGAAATTTTACGATCCATAAAAGTACCTGTAAATAATCTCCAACAAATATCAGATATTTCATTAATAATTTCAGGAGAATTATTTCCTGCATGTTTTTCTCCAATTAAAATTTCTAATCGATTAACATCAGCAAGAACACTGTCAGGACAAGTTCCTAGACCACTTCCTCCTGGTGTGGTTGAGTAAAAACCACTTCCTCTGGCGCTAGGAGGTGTGTTATTGCCCAAATCTTTTTTTAATTTTTCTTGAGGATTTAAAAGTTTTATTTTTACTTCTAGTTTTTCTTGTTTCTTTTTTGCTATTTATTCTTGTTCCTCTTCTTCTCTTCTCACTAGTTCTACATTATGTTTAAAATTGATAAATGCCTTGTCTTGTTCAGTTGGAATCACATTATTATATACCCCGACCCAATCTCTTTTACCTTCTATATAATCATAACTATATTCAGCTTTTATAAGCTTTGCTAATTCTGGTTTAGCACCAGTATGTACTAATTTATCATAGAGTCATTTTTTAATTCTATTAATACCTTTAGGTTAAAATCTGTTCTTAATTTCACTTACTACTGGATCGTCTTCCGCTTCCCATTTATATAGCCCCTCCGCCTTTTCATATATATCCCCATACTTCCCTGCTCTTAAAAGTTTACCTTGTAATTCTTTTTTACTGTTGCTTAATTTCAAAGTTGCTTTCTGTCTGATCTCAATTTGTTTCATTTCTTTCAATTACATTTGTGAGCACATATTTCCTTTTTTCTAACAAAATTTTCATAATTCTACAATATGGCTTTGTCAGCTTTTAATTTCCTTTTTCAAATTTTCCAATACACTTTTTGCATTAATTTGTTTTTCTCCATAAATTTTTGAAATTTGGTTTTTATCAATTCTATATATTCATTGTCTTTCAAAATTTTGTTGAACAATATTTTTTTGGTCTGGTTAACAGAAGGTTAATGGCACGGATTAGAGCAGCTGAGGTATGTAACATACTTGAAATATTATTGACTATATACTAATTATAAATGTAAAGAAAGTTTGGGAAGTACCTTGTTGTACTTAAGTGTCATCTCCATCCAGGTACAGTATACAGAGGAAAACACAATTATATAAATAAATAGCTAATTCCCAGTTGGATGATGTTGCTGTTTAGGGTCATGCACACTGATGCCCCCTCCACCTTGAAGCACACTTTCTGAGTCTCAAAAACTCCACACACTGTCTGGGAATATGTCAGGTATGATACTGAGACCTTTCTTTTCTTGCATTATGTGTGCATTGTTGTATTACCAAAATAAGTGATGTAAGAATGTTAATGCCCATTGAATGCGAAATATGTATTATTTTTTCTTTAAAATCATGCAAATAAAAAAACAATTGAGAATCTATATGATTATATGACAAAAAAATTCACTCACAAGACTAATATTATACGTGAAACCAGCAACACTTCACCTAAATAGCAAAGTCTGGAAACCAGTCCAAGCACCTCCTGCACAATGCCAAGCATTTATCTCTGCAAGTGATTTTACTACCATCTTGCACTTGAAGAATTCATCCTCTATTCTTTCACCTTTATTTACAACCAACTCTCCACAATAAATTGGACATATATTCTTGCGATAGGCTCCAAACAGAGTAGGTAAAGTCACCATCAGAAAGCACACATTTGATAATTACTAGAAAATGAAAGTATATCTGCACACAGAAACAAACTGAATTTTTTATACTTGCTTTGTAGAAACAGACCAAATGAAATAAACGTTCTGCTGAAAAAAATAATTTACTGATGCCTTGGCTGTTGGATTTTTCATTTTTCCAAAATAAAAAAGTATGCATATTTTCACACAGATTTTGGCCTTGTGGAGAAAAGCCTGATGTAATCATAAAAACTGATGTAAACTCTTATGCATAGCATTGCTGTTTTTCAACTGGCTGTGGAATTTCTTCTTCCCTGAGGTATTGTTTAAGGCTTGGTATGGAAACCCCATCAAAATGAATCAGTAACTGGTGGCACTGAGTTAGCCCAACCCAGACAAACATCAGTCAACTGGCACTAATTAATTAACATTTTTTGCACAACAGATCTTCTTCAGACATGTGTTTACTAGGGATGCTTGATCATGTTTCACACTGATGATCACAGCTGATATGCATAATGAAAGACTAGATAGTTCCAAATGTTGATTTTACTGGCTTCCTGATTGGATAATTTTTAGTGTGATTACAGATTCTGGTCATAACTCAAAGTGGAGAACTCTGAATGGCAGACATGTTGGTTCATAAATAGCAATTAAGGGTGCTCTAACTGGAGGGATCATGAGTTTGGCATGCGCTGGTTTCAGAATGTTTGCCTCAAAAACTGGTTCTCAGAGACACAACTTGCTTTGAATGGATGGGCACAACAAGAAAATATCCACATTTGAAGCTTCCTCTCTCACTGTACTCATTACCTGCAACCTTTAGACATATCTATACTTGGACCATTCAATTAAGCTTACAACAATGTGTGCTCTGAATTTTCTGCACATCCTATTATCATTATAAATAAACAGATCTTTCCCAAACTTTTTGCTTGAAAAGCCCAACGAGCATTGGTAGGGGCTTTGGCAACATTGAAACCTTGAATGGCTTTCCTCATCTTCCCCTAACAATGAGCATAGGGGACAGTTTTCCACCAGTGGCATCAACACATGCCATAATTGTGATGTTACATAGGATATTGCTTGTTTTCCCGTTTCTGGGAAACACAATCACACAATTATGAGTAAATTGCTTCCTGGTTTCATTGCTATTCCAAACTGACTCTGGTGTGTTGTGAACATTCAAGGTGTTGATGATTTTGGTGAGCTCTTTGAACTACTTGGATACAACTGTATTATTTAAATTCTAGCACAGGCATAACCTAATTACTCAGGTTGTTGTATTCATCCTCTGGATGATGATGTTTGAGGCCAATGAATCAGTCCTTTCCAGGAATCCTGTCTTTGAAAGGACTTGTAATTTTTGTCCTTTGACACAGTCACCCAGTCTTTAAAAGAAGCCATTTTCTTGATACTCCCATTCCCTTCTGAGCAGCTAACATCACTGTATTTATATTTTGCTTTACATCTACTGGCAGGACAGATTTCCTTCCAGGACATCTTGGATTATAGTATTGTGATTACTTGCAAGACTGTTAACACATTGTGATTACTTGGAAGACATGTTAGTACATGATCACACATCAGGCACATCAGTACATTCAAGACTACAGGCATATCAATACTTTCAGTGCTGGATCTTATTTTGAACACTGCTGGAATTTAATTATAACTTTATTCATTAGGACTGGTGATATAACTTTTAAAATATTCACTTTGTATTCAATGGAAGTAAATTATTTCTTGAATTTTACAAAACTTCTTGGTTTTTGCTCTTTTCTGTTACTAAATAAACTTAGTTCTGAATCATCTGCTGTCAATAAATGTGTGTCTGTGTGATTTGGATTTTTAATGTAGCTTTAAAAAAAATTCAGTCAAATCACTACAATGTCTGCAGTGTGGCAGTTTATAGTGATGTCCAGCACTGGGGCATCATGCAACAGACATGTAGCATCATGTCCCACCCAGTCACATTATCCTGATACCAGGCTGACCAGTCTTAACATTGTCTTAATGCTGAGTGCCTAGCAAGGCAGCCGTTAGTACCATTTTTATAAGTCTTTGGTATGACTTGGCCAGGGTTTGAACATGCTACCTCCTGCATCCGAGGCGGACACTAACCTCTAGGCCACTTGAGCTGTCTGTCAGTAAATGACAAGTACAGAAATGGAGTTGCTTTCTTGCATGCTTTCATGACTACATCACTAGAAGAAACATTATCAACACAGCTAATACAACTTTTAGCAAACTGCACACTTAATTCACTGACTGAGCTTGAATGGCATTTTGATACTGTGTAAAAAGAGTGGAAAAGGTAGCATCAAGAGGTTGGTCTCCCACAAGATGCAAGCCTTCCTGAGCATCCTCAACTCTTAGTACACGACGGCTTAAGCTTTTGGTGATTAGCATCTAACCAGATGGTACCAAAGAGTGAGCAGAGAATGTGGCTGTATCTCTATGTGTCTCCCCTCCTTGTAGGCTTAAATGGATGGCATTGAGAAAGAGGACTCTGGCCCATGTTGATTTGGTCATCAAAGGGGGCGTCACACCCTCCAGTAGGATGGCACCCAATCAGGGCTCATAGATCAGCAGTATGCCATGGGAGAATGCTACCCAAAGGCATCATATTCTGGCATCGGTAGGTGGCACACTGCACAGCTCAAGGGCTCACAACCTGCACCCAGTATCTCTGTGCAGATGATCAACCCTTTTTATCCTACCTTGTCGAGGGGCCCAGCATATATGAGCTTGCCAGAGACAGATTTTAGTTTGTTCTGGGAGTTGATTTACAAAGCACTGACCAGAAATAATAGGTAGGAGTTAAAATATTTATTATTATAAAATAGAAAATCAAATCAATTAAATTTAGTACATGACATGGACAGGAACAATTTAATGAAACTGAAATTAGCAAATTTCTCACAAAACTGAGACATTATGTCTGCCCTCCTTAATCAGCTTTCACTGATGGGCTGACTAAAAAATACCAGCATGAGCTGAGCAAATAAAAGTGTGGACAATTATTGTGTAATTCTAAATAGTATTAACATTTTGTACCAAATAAAAGCGTGGGACAATTATTGTGTAATTCTAAATAGTATTAACATTTTGTACCAAATAACAAAAACAAATGCTAAATGTTATAATTGTGTCTTTGTATTGCTTACAAGAAGCCAAACAAAAAGGGAGCAGAAAGAGCACTTTAATAGCTTTAAATACAAATTAAGATTTCCTACTTAAGGAAAGCAAGTATCAGTATGCAAGTAAGAATAATCGAAAAGATATAAACAGGTAAAACATCTGTAAAATGAATTATACTCAAACCCAGAAAAAAACACTTCAAACTTGTGATATAATTTGTTCACAATAAAAAGCAACATCACTCTATAATAAAATTATATATATATATATATATATATATATATATATATATATATATATATATATATATATATATATATATATATAATGGAATGTTATGTAAGGAATAACATAACAACAATTAAATAAATTATTTAACAAATATAATGAGACCATCTATGAGATTTAATCATCTGTCCAGAAGCTGACAGATTGTTATTTTAGGACACATAGATAGACAGATAGAGCATAAAGCTGATTAAGTGTGTTAGTGATATAAAATGTTTGCTAGAATCCAATGCTAAATGCTTTATTATATACATTTTGTGCTAAAAATTGTTTAGCAAAGATAATTTCTTTGCAAAAATGTTTAAAATTTTGTGCCTGCTAAAATTGTGTGATTTTTACAGTAACGGTTGTTTGGATAAACAATGTATGGAGAAAAATATATGATGCATATATTGATAAATGTTAAAACTTTTCTTACAGTATACCTATCTATCTGTCTGTCTGTCTATATACACACACATGCTTAAATGGTGCATTTAATTTGAAGTTATATATATATATTACCAATAAGCATGCATAGAATATACATGTATGTGGGGCTAAAACTCTGGGTAAAATTTCAAAATGGCATAATTTTTTAATGTTGATCTATGACATTAGTGTGACATCCTACATGTATCACTCCAGTGGAAACTGGATCCTCTAAGATAGGCACCTAAGTTGTTGCTCAGCATATTTTGTATGTACATAAGTATCATATTTAAACCAAAGTGTAATTAGCAAGTACGGACTTAGCCTCTACAAAGCTTACAGCAGTCAGCAGCAGCCTCTGCAAACCTTAATTATCATGCAGAAAATATTCAGACTAGAGAAACCTTGATCTCTGACATTTTGGTCCATGTTAAATTCATACTAAGAAACCTTGATCTTTGACATTTTCGTCCACGTTAAATTCAAAAACTAGGAAACCTTGATCTTTGACATTCTGGTCCATGTTAAATTCATACTAAGAAACCTTGATCTTTGACATTTTGGTCTACGTAAAATTCAAAAACAGGAAACCTTGATCTTTGACATTTTGGTCCATGTTAAATTCATACTAAGAAACCTTGATCTTTGACATTTTGGTCCATGTTAAATTCATACTAAGAAACCTTGATCTTTGACATTTTGGTCCATGTTAAATTCATACTAAGAAACCTTGATCTCTGACATTTTGGTCCACGTTAAATTCAAAAACTAGGAAACCTTGATCTTTGACATTTTGGTCTACGTTACAGTGCACAACAACCATAAAATAATAATATAGAAGATTCAACAATACAAAATCAGTACTCGTAGAATGAATTGATAAAATAAAAAAACTATATTTTGACTGTTTTCAACAATATCAAAGCAGAGCTCAAAAATGAGTTGACCAAACCTAGAGAGCATATTTCCCTTTTATCCCCAACAATAACAAAGCAAAGCTCATCCAATAAGCTGATACAAACAAAAGAGTATATTTCCTTTTTCCAACATCAAATCAGAGCCCACAGAATGAGCTGATACAATCTAGAGGGTATTTTTACTTTTTTTCTCAACAATATCAAAGAATAGCTCATAGAATGAATTGAATACATTCAGAGTGAGAGTGTTTCCCCGCTACCCAACCCCAAATTTTAAAAATAAAATCTGCCTCATAACATGCTTTGTGTAACTTTCGAGTGACAGTAACCAAGTATTACAAGCAATGTTCATACACATGTACACTAGTACAACTTAGGCCTCACATTAAAAGCAAGTAAAATAAAGAGCAAACCCTGCTGAGAGTAACCCATTATAATATACAATATAGAGTCATTAATATGCATAGTTTACCACAGAATAAAGATATCTGTTCCTACTTTACAACCACAGTGGTCAGGAAGGACCTTCAAGGTAGGTCAACATGTGTATGTGGTATAAAACACCCTCAAAAATGTGAAAAGGGGTCACAATTACTTTTTTTTTTGGTAAGAATGTGACACTAACAGAGATAAAGCAATCATCATCATTCCATCATGGAGAATGCCTAAAAAATTAACTTCAAGCAAAAAGTGTAAAATGGAACAGAGTCAATGACTCCTAAAATACTAGTCACAGCGAACTAATTTTTTGACATGATTATAGTACTTATCAAGCTGCATCCCCTAAAGATAATGGATGATTTTTTTATGTATGCATATATCATGCAGAATAACCCTTATGTTGACAAGAGGCCTAAGTGGTCCTGATATCACTCAGATGCTTACATTTTAACAGAACATTTCACTAAGCAGGGATATGTAGTGTGTAAGAATACATATCTCCCAAAATTTATATTAATTTAATTTACCTATTTTTCTAGATTCTGATAATAATTCTTTCTTAAGCTTTCCTTTCTTGGTATGGAACAAAATCCAATTGGAATTCAGTCTTAAAAGTGGCAACAAGTCTAGTGAATAAGATAGATTACTTAATATGCATAGATGCTGATAATAATCAAACCAATCCAACATCTTGATAGTATAAGATTATTTAACAAGTCTAATAAAAATCTGATCAGAAATACAGTCACCAGAGTGCTGACAAGTTGAGTGTGTGTGCTTTGGATTTTTAATGTAGCTTGAACAATTTTTCAGTCATATTGTTACGATGTCTGCAGTGTGACAGTTTATAGTGATGTCTAGCATTGGGGCATCATGCCGCAGACCTGTAGCATGATGTCCCACCCAGTCACATTATCCTGACACCAGTCCAACCAGTTATAACACTAACCTCTTAATGCTGAGTGCATAGTGAGGCAGCTGTTAGTACCATTTTTATAAGTCTTTGGTATGACTCGGCTGGGGTTCGAACCAGTGACCTCCAGCATCTGAGGTGGATGCTAAAACCACTAGGCCACTGGAGCGGTCACATTTTTTTGGAGATGGTCACTATTGTGATATACTGGAGGTAAGATGAGCACCATTTTCATTCAAAGGAGTTAGACATTGCTATAACAGTGTTTTAGTGAAACCCATTTAAAGAAAGACCTTCCATTCAGTAGAAGTAAGTTAACCATACAAAGATTTTCAGTATGGTCGTCATGGCAGTCAATTTCAAGGTTGGATCAGCATCATTTTAATAAACACTGTAAGGAAGAAGCATTATCATTTAGAATTAGCAAGACCTCTGGATGGATGTGTATATAAAAAATGTCATGGTAGTCCTACAAACAGTTTCAGGGAGTAGCAATAACAAAGTTATTCCAACTGATGGATGGATGACTGACAACAGACCACAGCATAAACTCTTGTGGCCTGTGACCAGTAGAACAGAGAAAAAAATCCGTCCCCCCCATAGTCCCGATAGAATATCTAATATAAACAGCCCAAATCATTAAAAAAATCAAGTTTTCCATAATTCTTTGATTTCCATTCCAAATGAAAATGACAATTCTCCACATTAGATATCTTACTATCCCTGATACAGATGTAAGTAAACTAAATAATTAACATGGACCCCTTTCATTATCTGGTTGAAATTAAATAGGATACATTTCTAAAGTGTACCTCTGGAACCAGTTTTTTATATGGATTCCATCAATATATTCAAGCATTAAGTTCTGACTGAATTTTAAGAATTACATTGGTACTTTAACAAAAAGTAATGTCCCAATAATTTACATGAAAATTTCCGAAGGAACATGGTACCAGGTACGTTTTGAACAAATATTCTATAGAGTTGTGAAACCATGGAATACAGATGTCAGGGATTTTTTCAGGGATGATTAAAAAAAACTCACTGTTTATAGGCAAAAATAGTCTAATCAAGAATAAAACATTTTAACTTTTCAAAATTATGAATTTTGCATCATCAGAATTATGTTAAATGGAACAGAGTGTGTGTGTGTGTGTGTTTGTGTGTGTGTGATTTTGATTTCAGTCATATCATTATGATGTCTGCAGTGTGGCAGTTTTTAGTGATGCCTAGCACTGGGGCATCATGCCGCAGACATGTAGCATGATGTCCCACCCAGTCACATTATTCTGACATCAGGCCAACCAGTCCTAAGAGTAACCTCAGAGGCCTACTCTCATCACCTGAAGACATGAATGCCTATGATGTCTCTGAGAGTGAGAAACTATTTAAATTGGAAAACTTAAGATGCAAAAATCTGAGTCAGAAACACAAGATCATGGCAAGTGTCTTCATAATACAATGCAGTTTGAGCAAATCTGAAAATGAAATGCACCAATGAACTTTTGTCTTTATTGTGTGCATATTTCATGACATATTCAAAATTGTCTGGCACTCATATAATTGTCACAGGACCCATACATGTTTAGTGAAGTTTCAAATACTTATTCTATACAATCTAAAACTTAGTCACTTATGGAATGTTGTTGTTGTAGGGTTTAATGCCATTTTTCAGCACATATAGGCTATTCATGGCGGCCAGTATTAATGGTAGAGGAAGAACCCGGGAAAACCCCGGAAAGAACCACCGACACACAAGAAGTTACTGGCAAGCTTTCTGCCATTGGCTGAATCTAAGACTCGAACCCACGCATACAAAGGTGAGATGGCAGTGATCCGTAATGGAGAGTGCTTCAGATCACTCGGGGCCCCACATATGGAAGGAATGAATTCAATGGACAGTTATTGCATTTTGCATCAATGCACATGAATGACCTAATACAAACAAAATTACCAATAGAAATTACTAAACTACAGGTAAAACCCATTAGAAAGCAATGGTTGGGATCAAAAGAATAACATTGCAATAAAATTTCACAGGATTGCTGTAAAATATTTTATAAAAAACTTAATATAAAATGTGCATTGAAATTTCAATGTCATCAGTTTTAACTAACCTCTTGATCATATAATTTTTTTTCCCCCGGGTTTCACCAGATATCAAATATACTTCAGTTCTGAATTGTATACATGCCAATATGGCAGAAATGGTGCATGATGAAGTTAAAGCAACATTAAATACAGTGCTGGGATTAAAACTCTGCTAGGGATACAAATATTCTGCTTTTCCAAGAGCATGTATTTAGGATGTTAAAAACAGAAGTCATGCCGCCATTGTGTTATAAGCAGAATTGCGTTATAACAGGTTTTACCTGTATTTCATACAATAGCTCTCCCCCATGATTTGTTATAACATGATTCTGTATATAATGTGGCACTAGTATGGACCCTGTGACCTAAATCATACCAATATATAACAATATTGGCTGAAAGAAAACAAGGTGAAACTTAGTCTTATATCTTCATTTCCTTTTCAAAGCAGCATTATTTGTGAAATGTTGATACTGCCCACTGTACTACTGTTTGATATATTACACTATCGCAGTTACGTACATATTGTGATTCTCAATATAATGTGTTTGGCAGTTATGGGCCCAGACTACCATGTCATAATGGGGGAGATTCGAACATGTACTAGCAGGAACAAAAATAAGTTTTTATAACCATTCTGGTAATATTACATGCCAGAAGATGGTCTGACAAAGAAAACTGTTTGGATGAAAATATAACAAAATATCCCATTTTTTTAGTCTTTCTCAACAATAAAACCTATGAAATTCATTCAAAATAAATTTCAAAATGTAGGAATAACTCTTGTATCTGCAAAACTTGATCAGGTTCAGTCTGAATGAGTTTTTATTCTCAGCCAATCAAATATGATAATACAAATTTAAAGCCTTTGATTATTGGCCGAGAAAAGTCTCAGTCTGAATTTCAAGCTTGTAGTTTTTTACTTTATAGACCTGGAAATGTAGAATAAAGTCAAAATAATGAGTGGTCATTATTATGCTGCCAGTCTGGTTAAACCTATAAAACAGAAAATCAAAGTTCAGATAGTCTTGGATGTCCACAGAGTTCATTCTTAATCTCTTTCATGTTGGAATCAATAATGCTTCGAGGAATGTGAGTGTAATAATCTGGAAATTCATTGGCTGGATCTTCATTCATCCAGTAATGGTACTTCAGTTTGCGCCAGCGAGCAAAGGCACAAAAATGTGCCTGAAGTCCCCAGTAGTTTGGGAATAACTCAAATAAAACTGCATGATGTGGTAAGAACATAGTAAAGGCATTCCCTGCTCCATGCATCGCTATTAAGATGTCTGTCTTGACCACAAGCTCAAGCTGCTGTTTGAAGGGCATTTCTTCAAGCACAACGTCATAAATTGTAGCACTTTTAAGATTTTTTTGAACTTGCTCCAGTACATCTGCTTCATTCTTTATTTTTCTGAATATAGTTCTTTTATTCTCATCGGATACAAAGTTTTTATGATCCCTTCTCCAAATAATCAAAACTGTCAAATTTGAACACTCCAGCTGTTTATCAAGATTCAGACCAAATGACTGCACAAATTTCTCAGAGAAACCTTTGGCCCAAGGTAGATGATGTTGCCAATGGAAATTTAACGGACTTTCATAACTAAGTATGCTCCAGATAAGATGCTTATAAATTGTTGTCTGTTTCAAGTCTTTCACGAAAGAAATGTTGTGGAATAGTATGTCCCATGCTTCCTCCATGCGCCCTCTTGGCTGGTAGTTTGTGAATAAAACATTCACTTTTTTCATATCAATTTTAAACCTACGACACAGAAAATAGATGTTGTACCATTCTGTCATGGTGTGGTACAAATTGTGGCTTTCATATCTCTGAACTGCAAAGGTTACTGTGTCATCAATTGGATGCCCACTAGATTCAGGAGTCTTCCATTTAGCCCTTTCCAGGTAAGACATCCAGGATATCAAATGAGTATATTCTTTCCCATATTCAAAACTATAGGAGGGCAAGGTCCAATCATTACAATGAATAGCAAAGACTCCTGGTCGTACTGGATCTACAGTAGCCATCTTGAGCCATGCAAACTCATGGCCATAACCCATAAAATTCCCATCACAGGCTTCATATGGATTCTCCCACCATTTCCATACATCAATAAACTGTCGGGTATCACGGTTTTCAATGTTAATAAGATGATAATAGATGATGTAGGCAATGATTAAGATAGGAAATAAGATTGTGATCTTTTGACGTAATGGTTTCCGTGCAGTCGTTAGTGATAACCTAGCAATGGCACGTGTCCAAGCTTTTCCTGTTTCATATAGCATCTTTATACCTGGATTTTGCATCTGCATCTGAAGAAAAAAATACAATAAATATATGCTGGGATCAATTCTCAGTTTTCTTTTGTCAGCTATGATCAATACATCATGGCTGCCTCTTCATTAAATGTTCTGATAAGGGCTTCAGTAGATTCAAGTTATGTTAATCTTACCTAGCTGACCAACAATTTTCTCCTAATTGTGGAAGCCATTAAGATATCACAATGATCATGATTACCATGATACTTAATGTGACAAATAAACAAAAATACATACATGAAGACTGAATATATTTTACCCAATATACTGATACAATCCATTAGAAAGGCCACACATACTCACCTAAAAAAAACTAAATCAAATGGCTTTAACAATTACAAAAGATATGCAATGGAAACATTCCCACAAGGAAAACAGTTCACTGTTACTCGCTTTCCTCAATGATTATTTGTAGCCATTCTAAGTATGCGATAAATATTGCTTTGCATATTTAATCTGTTGGCTTTTCTCGGTGATGATATGTTATATAGGTATATCTATACTGTGTGACTAACCTTGATTAGTAATAGAGTTAAGGGCCTACCTGACTAGTGACATTTATTTTGCAAACAACATAATATATTAGCTAATATTTCTCAATGATTCTGAATTATATATTCAGATCATTATTACTGGAGGTAAACATGTTTGCTTGAGCTTGAAGTCCTGGTGTACCTGCTGTTTTACATGTTCTTTTCTAAAATTTTAGGAAGAGACCTGACCATGTATACAACTTAGAATATGGAAAATGTCATAAAACAGTTTCACTCAAGTGCAATGCTTGTCACAACTGCCCTAACATTGTGAGCCAAAATGTACCGGTATAGCAAATTCATGTGACTCTGGTGTCACTTCCAGGTGTGCAGAAGAAAGAAAAAAACATTTTATCCAGGACAAATTTGTCTGTACTGATATGTTGTCCTTTCCCTCTTTTTGAGGGATAAGAATATGAATGATCTCACTTGATGCAGTCACTTGGTCCTTTTTAAGTACCACTTTGGACCTCACTCTGGGTCATGTAGATGACCTTGAGATGAATTGTTCAAAGTAGACGGGGATTTCACTACAAAAGTCTGATTCCCTATGAATGGAGCCTGTTCTTCACAATGATAGCAGGGCTGTCATGAGTGCTACTGACCCATCTTGTTGGAACTGCATGTATTTAAAGTCCACTGATATAGCAGTTATTTTGCTGATTCTGCCTGCCATTGCTAATGCAGTAGTGAGACAAGTCTTATATGAAAGGTGAACCAACGAGGCCATTGAGAGCAGTTTCAATGGTGTAATGTTCAGCCAGATGAGTACCCATAGATTTCACTCTGGGCACAGAGCCAATGTCTTTGGACATGTGTAACTGAAACTGGACAGAAAATTGGATGAGTCTTTGTTTTGTCAGATATCCTTTTTTGTGATGATGCACTGTGTCAGAGATTATGAAATGTTAACTTTGATTGTGAATGATGCTAACTGTTTCTCATCAGTCATACTAGGAAGTGGGCTATCTGAGGTGTTGCCTGCATCATACAATGTCTTCTTGGGCACACCACTGCGTAAAGATTTTCCATTTGCCTTCATCTGCTTTCAAACTCTATCCAACACTGGTTGTGAGAACTGTTTGTTCTCGAGGTTTGTTTAATATCAACCAGATGTGTAGGTTCAGCAACTCTGGGTTGTGATGAAACACCTGTCATCTGGGTTGTGATGAAACACCTGTCATCTGGGTTGTGATGAAACACCTGCCATCTGGGTTGCTTGAGCAGATGAGGGTATACTCTACTTTTCCTGGTGATTTCCGTTGCAAAATTGATGAGGTCATTGATCTCATCTGAGTGGAGCAATCAGGATAAGGTGACACTCCAGTTCTCTTGCCTTCTTTATCACCATCAGAATCAGAGGTGTTAGAGGGTAAGCATTTGCATCCAGGCCACTCCAATAGATGGAATGATTATTGATTGCACAGGCTTTCAGATTTGGGACGATGAGACATAGGTTGGGAGTCTGGCATTTGACCTTGTTGCAAATAGGTCCACCACTGGTCAATACCATTGGCAAACATCTGAGTGAAGACCAAGGGATAATGAGACCATTCCATTTGTGTGTGTATGTTTTGGATTTTTATCGCAGCTTTAACACTTTTAGTCATATCGATCTGATGTCTGCAGTGTGGCAGTTTATAGTGATGTCTAGCACTGATACCTCATGCCACAGACATGTAGCATCATGTCCTACCCAAACATATTATCCTGACACCAGGCTGAAGAGTCCTAACACTAACTTCTTAATGCTGTGTGCCAACTGAGGCAGCTGCTTGTATGATTTTTATAAGACGTTGGTATGACTAGACCAGGGTTTGAAACCCTGACCTCCTGCACCTGAGGCAGATGCTTTTATCACTTAGGTCACCATAGTGGTGACCATTCCATTTGTATTGGTTGATTCTTCTGAGACAGTGAGTCTACTAATAATGCATTTAGTTGGTCCTGGAATATCATGGACAAGGATGTGGATTTATCATTGAAGATACTACTACTAATACTTGTATCATGGTGCCCAAGCTTTTCTAAAGATAAATTTCCAGGTCATTTCCAGGGTTTTTCCAGGATGAGATTACTTTTTTCAAGATTCACGTGTGACCATGCATTTTCTAAATCTAAAGATGTTTCTCTTTCAAGACTCTCCAAAAGCATCAAAGTCAGAAAAGATGATCATATGCAAAACCACAAAATGTATCACACGAAACAAGTTTGATTATATTCCTATAAATTGGCATGTTAAGTCATTTCAATGTACAGAATAAAAATTCTAACTTTATTTTGCTGCATTATGTTGCTAAGTGAGAACAACATAATGAACATAAATTATGTTTTGTTTCCTTTCAAACCTTTAATTCTAAAGAATTCTAATGCAATATATATATATATATATATATATATATATATATATATATATATATATATATATATATATATGCATGCATCTCATGGAAAGTAACATTTCCTATTACAGTATGAAAAAAATAAACGCAAATAATTAGAATCTTGCCTTGTAATGAAAAGAGTTTAACCCTGAATTTATCTGTGCCAATAAAATCCCAAACATGATTTTTCAAACAACGTAATCTCCTTAAGATGATCTGGTTAAAAATATATCATTTAAAAAACAATTTTAAAAGGGTTGATTTAAATTTTGATAAAAGACCTTCAAAATTATATACTGTTGTATAAACAAGGACTGAATTTTCTGTAAAATCAACTTGTCTTCTTGTAATTCCTTAAACCAGTCCCCAAACATGTATTGATGCAGGAGCTCGTATTGTTTTCTTTTTCATATATACAACACTGTTGGGCATTTCTGTGCACCTAAGGTTTCCGTCTCCAATACTGAAGCAGAATGCATACCGAATTCAACTGATTGACTAAAATAAAATAATGCAATGCTTACCACAATATTCTGTTCAAAATAATATTAATTTTGGACACACGGGATACCACCACCATGTTTTCATGACTCGCGATATGTTTTCCAATTCTGCGCACAGCTTTGAAAAGAAGTAATATTTATCCATTGGGCTATAGAAATGAAATACATTACTTTAGACTGTTTCTGTCAGCAGTTCAGTCGAGGAATTTGATCAGGTTTATAGCTAGTTTTACAAAATTCAACATAACAATGCCAATAAATGGCAAGTGATATTAAGCCAAGTAAACCGATCTTGTAAAAAAAAAATATTAAAATTCAATATTTTATACTAATAAGAAAGCAAGCTATTATGTGGAAGAGAAACAACAATGAATAGGGTGTAATGTATTTAGAGCTTCTTGTTTATGGAAAAATTACTAAAGAATTTAGAAACAGACTATAGGCCAGGAAATTTTGTGAGAATCCCTTTCTAGGGCAAGATGGCATGTTGGGTAGCAAACGATTTTGTACGTGTGAGACAATTTCTTGCAAAATTGGAAACTTTGATTAAGATGCATAATTTCTGTAAGGTATACATTTCCATCTTTTATAAAATGTATTTATTTGTATGATTCTAACAGATACATAGTAAATAGGATTTTCTGGGTTACAGGTTCAAGGAGGTCATGGAGTGGGTCTTCATATTGACATTTAGAAATCACATTTTCATATGCATTTTGAGATATTTCTGTACACTTTATGAGTATCAATTTCTTAATTAAAATATGATCTTTCTTTCTTGATACAAAATGAACTTATGGCAACAAATAACATGTGATCCATGTTTACAGAAAGGATGTATCGTTGCACAGAATTACCAGACGCGCAGAACTGGCCGAAGTGGTGGTAATATAAGGGATGGCAATTTCTCATTTCATCTCTGAGATTCAACAATCTGGACTACAAATGTGGCTTAAAACGATTAGCAATCCATTTTTTAATCGGTTTCCTCCGAATATTCCCAACCCAACTGTCATATTTGGATGTTTAGGTTGGGGTGTCTGGTCACTGCAACTGCATATAAAATTACTTTTTTACTTTGCCGTCACCGTGCTTTAGAGACATATCGTAGTCGCTTACCTGCAGGCCTAGAAAATTTAAACTTTTGTTATATCAACTCATGCCTGCACGAAATCGATAGGAAAATTATTTATTTTTTTCAGAAATGGCAAGTATTATAATCGTTGTCATTAATCCGCAGTCAAACAAGATGAAACTACAGCGTAGATGAAACCTGACCCAGTACTCGCCATTTGCATTACTAGTCACATGATTTCACAAATCTCAAATGAGCACATCGGAAGTCCAATAGTCATGTGATATCAACAAGAAACTCCTTTATAGTGTTGTTGTACAGAAATTCAATTATATTATATGAAAGTCAGATACTTTTTGTAAAAACCAGCAATCTGGCCAGTCTGATTTATCAAGCAGAGATCACATGTCAACGTGGTAGTCACATGATGCAACAATACTCCAAAAGATGTCCTCGGAATATATAAATATGGAGAATTTGGTATTCTTTCATTTTTGTATTCTTATTACAACCAGTATACAACTTTCATTTAATATTTTTTTAAAAAATTTTCTCTACAATATTTGAAAAGGTGGGTTGTTAGATTTGTGTACTGTACTCATGCGACTAGCAATGCAAATCACGAGCACCAGGTCACATTTCATCAACAACATGGTTTTATCTTGTCTTTCAGCAGATTAAAGACATAACGATTTTAATACTCACAATTTCTGAGAAAATAGGCAATTTTCATATCGATTTCATGCATGTATCACTCGATCTAGGAACATTTAAAGTTTGCAAGGCCATCCTGTAAGCGGCTATGCTTTGCCACCACCATGTTGGCCTCTTTTGATGCTAGATTGGTTTTCATAACTTCCATGTAAGGAAAGATATGGATATTGAGCTGACTTTGAAAATAAAAGTCTACTAGACGAATCTAATCCACTGGTTATTTGGAGTGACTCAGCATATATGTTTACTGCAAGCAACCAAATAAACCATTCTGCACCCTCCGAATATTCTGGTTAGAACTCGATAAATTTAACTCACGATCAATTTAGTTAAGACTCAGTTATGTAATTGTTTTGGGCCTCAATTGGTGGTGAAAAATTCCTGGGTTTTTCCTGCCTTTCATCAATATTTGCAAAATTCCAGGACTTTTCACAGTCGAGAAAATAACTATCATTTCTCCCGACTTTTTCCCGGTAGCGTGGGAACCCTTAGCATATTAATTTCTTTTCATCAGTCTGTCAGTTAACTGTTAATTTGAATAGGTGTCCTTCATTTTTTTTTCTAAATAATTTCTGACTGACCTCATATATATATATATATATATTGCTCCAGTGGCCTAGTGGTTAGAGTGTCCGCCTTGGATGTGGGAGGTCGTATATGTAGTTTCTAAGAAGTAATCAGTAAAACAAACAACAGATTCAGATATGGAGGCTCATTATGCAATGAAAGAATAAGGGTCTATACCGCTTGCAGATGGATTCGACTTATAAGCTGAGTACAAGCTGTAATTTCCTCATGATCAAGGTATCCCATGATTCAGTTGTTTTGCTATTTTCTTCTACTTCTTTCCTGGAATGCATTCTATCACCCCATCTGTTTTTACTGGCTTTGATGTATCTAGTCTTTTACTAATTACAATGGTAATGGCAGATCTTGGTCTGTGCGGTATGCAGTTGGACTCAACTCATAAGTATAAATGGTATGCTAGCACACATTGCCTGTAGAATAATTTTGAACACTCTTGTCTATCTTCCCCCAAGAGACTGTATTGCATGGTAAGCAGTTACTCCTGTAATAGCAACAAACCCAGCCGAGTCACACCAAAGATTTATACAAATGGTACTATCTGTTGCTTCACTAGGCACTCAGCATTAAGAGGTTAGTGTTAGGACTGGCCTCCCAGGTGTCAAGATTGTGACTGGGTGGGACATCATGCTACATGTCTGCAACATGATGCCCCAGTGCTAGACATCAATATAAACTGCCACACTGCAGACATCGTGGCGATATGACTGAAACATTGTTAAAGCCACGTTAAAAATCCAAATGACACACACACACACACACACACACATATATATATATATATATAGATATAGATATATATATATATATATATATATATATATATATATATATATATATATATAACCAGACAAGTAAATTTTTATATAGATTTTATGGGATTTTTGTCTTTGATACATCAGACAGTTTAAATGCATATGATTAAATAAAATTCTTTTCAAGTGGTGTAATGTTGGTCTGCATGAGCAATTGTTTTATTTTGCTAGATCTCAATATATCTTATTTACAATTAGACTTGATTACAATTCAAACACAAGGGTAACCAAATACATCATTTCTCTAATAACATAATAGCTTTCAAAAAAGAATATTCGACTGAACTGGTCATCCGTTGTAATTTCCAGGGTTAATCTGTGCAAGATGAGGATGATCAATGGAAAGATTCTAGATATTACTGTACTATGCAGACATGCCATCAGATGAAACACACTGAAAACACTATGTATCTGCTGCATCGATATACAAGTGTAGTAAGGAGAGTGAGTGCAGCAGGGAGCAGGTTTTTTGTGGGTTTTTTTTAACGGAATCTTCGAATGGCAAAGATGTAATGGAGCTGCACGAATACTTAAGATCAGAGATTTCCTATCAGACAGATCGCAGAGAGTTATAGAAGATGGAGCAACATCAGACCCAGCACCAGTTGTTAGTGGGGTACCTAAGGGGAGTGTTTTGGGTCCCATACTCTTCCTGTGTTCATCAATGATCTACCTGCAAGCGTCAAATCCAACACAAGACTTTTTGCAGATGACTGTATAGTCTACTGGGAAATAAATGTCTTCAAGGTCTGTGAGATCCTTCAAGAAGACCTGAACCAACTGGCCCTCATCGTTCCATCCAGAAAAATGCAGCATCCTAAGAGTTTACAGGAAAAATCACCAATCTTGTCCGAATATACTCTTAAGGGGCACAAGTTAGCCAATGAGCAGGTAACAAAATATCTTGGGGTGGAATTGTCTAGAGACCTCTCTTGGAAAATGCACATAGACAAGATAGTGAAAAAAGTGAACAGTAACCTTGGTTTCCTGCGCCACAACCGCCAAATCAACAATGAAGAAGTAAAAAGTGCGGCATATTTCACTCTGGTTCGACCAGGTCTTGAGTATTGCTCGACTGTGTGGAACCCACATAGTAAAGATCTAACAAATAAGATAGAGATGGTTCAGAGGAGAGCGGCTAGGTTTACCACAAATAAATATCGTAACACTAGCAGTGTCAGTGCAATGCTCAACCATCTCCAGTGAGAATCACTCGAATCCAGGCGAACCAAGGCCCAGCTAACCATGATGTACAAGATTGCGAACAACCTTGTGGACATACCAGCAGACAAATACCTGACCCTGGCATATAGCCAAACTAGGGCAAACCACAGGAAAAAGTTCCAATTAAAGTCAGCATTGAAAATTGTTTCAAGTTCAGCTTCTTCCCATGTACAATAGGGACTTGGAACAAATTACCATCAATAATTGCAGAAGCTCCTGACTTGGTATCTCACAAGCAGGAGCTTTCCAAAATCACATTCTAATGAACTAGTCAGCTACAAGTAAGACCTAGTGATTCTCAGGGCTATGCCGGTTGAGGTTCCATATCTCATTGCCGCTACAGTAGCCAGATTGGTCTGAGTATGAAGGGACGAAAATGTACACTGACACACTTTTACTTATTTCTGCCTTTCCTATCATTACTCTTCTGGGGGCCCCGAGTGGTCGAGTGGTCTAAAGTGCTCACCGTTCCGGATCACTGCCATCTCACCTCTGTCTGCGTGGGTTCGAGTCCAAGGCTCGGCTAGCGTGGATACGTGGGAAAGCCTGCAAGTAGCTTCTCGTGGGTCGGTGGTTCTTCCCTGGGTTTTCCAGGGTTCTTCCTCCACCAGTTATACTGGCCGCCATATATAGCCTATCCTGTGCTGAAAAATGGCGTTAAACCCTAGATCAACAACAACAATTACTCTTCTGACTGTCCTATCACTTCCATCTTTACTTTATCTTTGACCACATACCACCCGTTGCTTAATAGTTAAGTGTGACTGCGTCAACGTATTTATAGACAGATAGATTAAGCTGGTCGTGACTAGCATAACCTCGAAAATATGTAACACTCAATGACACGACGCGCACTTCAGACTTTTACATGAAGGCGCCGCACACTGATCTCAAATATTTCAGTCTAATATTAACTTGTACTATTTGCTTATTATTCACCCACAACATACCAGCATAAAAGACGCTGGACTCAACAAGGAAAGTTCGGAATGCTAAGTAAAAATTACTCATAACGTAAATCATACTTAACCATTTTCTTGATTAAAAACACAAATCAAAGTAAGCTGACTTAAGTGGCTGTGAACTGTTATACCTTAAAATACTTCTTTTTTAAGTATGTGCACGTACATGTGATCCATTTATGCCAACAGATGATTATAAAATTCATTCGAAGAGCCTTACCTCTATATTCGGGATGTAAATCAAACAGAAGAAAACAACTACGTCACAAATTTTAAGCCGGTGCTCGGAATTTTAGCCAATCACAGGCGAACATTACATTGCTGCAGCGCACTGGTATTGGCAACAATATCAACAGTTCATAGAGCAAGACTATGAACTGTGAAGTTAGTCTTTTTTTTAATGAAAAATTGTATTAATCAGTATGGAAATATTTGGCAGAGGCTCGCGAGGACGAAACTCAAACTTGGATGGTTTAGAGGAGGAGCACAGGTAACTGTAACTAATGTTTGAAGCTTGCAAGCCGTCAAGAATGCTGCTGTTATTCTCCAGATCTAGACTGATCGTCCAAAATGTTGCTGTTTTATTATCGAGTTATACTGATGAACCCGTCTCGATAATTAAATTTGCATTTTAATGGAAGTTATGGATTTAACAAAAAATTGTTATTGAGGTAGATTTGTTTGTAAATCCTTGGTTGAAAACCGTTGATTAACTACAGTATTTAGTCCTACAGTGGGTCGACCAAAAACACAAATGCCAGAGTAGACGTCTTACATTGTGGGATTACAGTATAGTATGTAGTTACGAGTTACGAGTGATTGCTCCCAAATACCCTTCCCCAACCTGTTTTGGTATTAATGAATGCTGATACAGGTTTGTGGCTTGATTCATCAGACTAATATTGGGTACATACCATTAGCTAATTGTAGTGTGATTTAATTTCCTCCTATACGTTGACAGGGTCCCAAGTGGCCAAGTGGTCTAAAGTGCTCACTGTTACGGATCACTGCCATCTCACCTCTGTCTGCGTGGGTTTGAGTCTTGGGCTCGGCCAATGTCGGTGTGTGAGAAGCTTGCCAGTAGCTTCTCGTGGGGTGGTGGTTCTTTCTGGGATTTTCCTGGGTTCTTCCTCCACCATTTATACTGGTTGCCATGTTTAGCCTGTCTTGTGCTGAAAAATGGCATTAACCCCATAACAACAACAAAAACCCATCTGTTGACATTCTTGATGTGCTGTCAGGGATTTACACTCCAAACATATCATGCCTGAAACAATAGTCAAAATGTGCTCAAGTCAAAATGTAACCATGTCAATATGTACCCACAGAGCCAAAACATCACCATACCAGAACATAAATGATTCCTGTGATTTATTACAAAATAAATTATAATATAACATTTTGCAGTTCATCCACCAAATGAAATTAAGCAAAGTATATTATTACAGATATAAAGTCATCATCATCATCAGTCCTATAGTCTGGAAGACCGTTGGGGCACCACACAAGACCTAACAACCAGCTTCCTCCATTCCTCTTGATTTTCTGTCTTTCTCAGTGAGTCGCTCAATGTCAAGCCTCTGTCCACTCTCGAATGTTATCTTCCCACCTCTTTCTTTGCCTGCATCTCTTTCTTCCTTGTACAGTGCCTTGTAGGATTGTCTTGGCAAGGGCGGAGGTGGAAAGTATATGACTGGTACTCAGAACAGCAAGATTCGTGTCAAGAACAACATCACCATTGGCACCTGGAATGTGAGAACACTGAGAGCAACAGGAAAGCTTGAGGAGCTTACATATGAAATGAACAGATACTGCTGGAACATCCTAGGACTCTATGAGAAACGATGGAAGAACATTGGAGAAGACAAACATGAGCAGGGAGTTGGGCTCCTTGTACACAAGGACAGTGTGAGTACTGTCATGGGATGTCGGCCAGTATCCAGCTGGCTCATCATCATCCGCCTCAAGGCAACTCCATTCAATATCATAATAATACAGGGATATGCCCCAACATCAGACTATGATGACGCAGATGTGGAAGACTTCTATGACCAGCTACAAGAAATTGTAGATAAAACACTAAAAAAAGACATTGTGGTTGTGCAAGATATAAAGTAAAGATTTGGCCCAATAATTGATACAGTTGACCATTCTAATCATCAGTGATGATTTCCTTCTACATCTCGAGCTAGCATACTTAAGGAGTAATATAAAATATTTTGTTACTTTAAAACCAACTTGTTAACAAATTGATTTGTATATTAATCAGATTAGTGCTTAACAACAAGTGAACTGGAGAAATATAATAACATAACTGCAAAAATCCACTGTAATCCAATTTAACTTGTAGCATTTTCTCTGTTCTCAATCTTTTCTGATCATGAGTAGTTAACTATCATATTAATTGAGTGTCATAAATGACGTCAGTATCATAACTTCACAATGTTTGATCATTGTAGAAAGCTAAATATCATAACAAAGCATGATAACAGATAATCATCTTGTGACAGGAAGTCTTGCAAGTTTTGCATGGCAAACTGGTATAAGATATATAATTTACAAAATTATCCTTCAAGATTTACAGGTTTAATGTCACAATGCTGCAACAATGGATGGCATAAAATATTGAAGCTATTAATTTTAATATCATGAAAATCTGAGTATAGTTGTACACATCAATTATTATTACCAGGGTATTTCAGATAAAATGTTTATGCAGTTTTATTTATTAGATGCTTGGAAAATCTAATTTGTTTTCATAAATATAACCAAGTTTATGTCTTTCAGATTAAGTTCATCTTATTAACTATTCTGGGAGGGATCGTCACCTGTACATGGGTTCTTAATTGGGCACTTGGACTCTTCTGCTTGACTTCACCTACAAAGTACCACTCAAACACTTTGTACATGTTATTCAAAAATAAAATTAACCTATTTTTGACCAATCTACAGAACTTCTCCAAGGTATAGATAAATCTGAATTATAATAATTTTTGTAAAGATATCAAATGGATTTTCCAATACTTTGTTAGTTGTGATTAGTAACTGTGGTAATAAACTCCATTGCATCATTTGTTTGCTGGAGAAATGTCCAATTATTGATAGCTGTGGTAATGATAATCTTTCTGTGGTTTCAATTCAGGATTTTTTAAACTGGGTTTTTATTGTTCACCATTGTTAAAATTCCTTTGCAGGTTCTAAATAGAATATTTGCACAAATTGTGTATGGCTTGATCCAGTTAGCATTTGAGTTAATTTCAACAGAGTGTAGGAAAATTGGCATCAGCATTTGAGTTAATTTCAACAGAGTGTAGGAAAATTGGCATCAGCATTTGAGTTAATTTCAACAGAGTGTAGGAAAATTGGGATCAGAAAACCCTTATTTATTGTTAAAGGAGACATTTCTCTTTTCTCTTACAATTCTTTTAAGTTTCATGATACAGTATTGGTTATTTTCTTGGCAGTTAAATTCCAGACTAAAACTTCACCTTTTGAAAATATTACTCTGAACTGACTACAGCTTAAACAAAGGCAGAATTGTTCACATGATCATGTAAAAATGGGTAAACTGTATGACATTGTTAAGATAATGATTGCAGTTGTTAAAACTTCTGCAACCTGACAAATTTTACTTAAAACAGAATTTAAAATAGTAATTATTCTATAAATTAGCTCTTTATGTACCCATGCAAATCAATCAAATGTTTCAAACAAACTTTATATAACTGTAACTTGATCATTAGGGCCCATGCTAGATATAATATTGGTACATAATTATCTCTCTCTCTCTAGCTAGAATTTGGCAAAAGTTGCCAAAGGAAAATGTGAGTGTAGAAAGTCCAAAATTTATAATGTTCAAAATAGTTGGTTTTAACATTTGTTTTAGGCATACTTGAGTGCAAGATGATGAAAGTACTGATAAAATACTGTTACAATTTTTAAAGAAATGTTAAAACATTCATTTTCTTATTTTTCTTCACTGCTGTTGTTGTATAACATAATTATAGCAAACCAAAAAATAGGTTACAATAAAAAAACTGCACCTGTTTCAATTGAAGAAGTGATAATCTGATCATTTCATCTGTTTAATGGATGAAATATTGAATAAAATTATTAATGTTATTAATAATGGACTTGGATACATCCACTGTGTCATAAGTTTCTTCTGACTTTGATACAAAAAATTAATTTGTTCTCTTGTATTTTCTTAAGAACCATGTTTCAATTTCAGAATGAATTCTGAAGATAGCAGTGAAATTTCTACCATTTATGATAATCAAATTAGCACCCAAATTGACTGGTGGATAAAATTTTGTTCTCTCACTTTCCACCGTCTTCTCTGGAAGGAATACAAAAGTCAATATTGTACCCTGATTATTATTTCATTGTCTTGAAGCAAAAGGAGTTGGAAGAATGGCATTAAATTAAAGCAAGGCAAAGTGAACTTCACTTTTGGGGCATATTTAGGTGAAATGACGTACTCTAGGGCAAATATTTCTTCTAATCTCAATCACCCCTAAGCAGATCATGTAACTGCAAGTTAGACTAGTTCGTATTTAAAATGTCCACAGTTTAGCGAAATTTTCAGTAGGGTATTGTTTCAGTTTCAGTTTGGGACTTAGCTGCAAAATCAGTTCCAGTGTTAACTGGGCCAAATGCAAACAATAATTTTGAATTTTTGTTTAAATCCTGTAATGAGTGAATAATACTAAAACTAATCCCTAATGAGATTATAGTACAAATTAATGCTGAATAGATCTAAGTGTATACCAATGTTATACATACAAGAAGACATGATATGAAAGCAGGTCAAAACATACCCAAGTCAAAATGCACCCATTGATTTTGTGAAATAACTAAGGAGGCAGGGCCTAAACAACATCCTTAGAAGTCCAGATTTTTGGAAGCTTGAATATACCTTAGCTCCAACCCCTTGCCAGTTATTGGGTACAGTTCAAGTGTACTTTAACTATAGTCAGCAGCACTATATTACAGATGAACTAGGGGATGAAAGAATCAGGATTAAAACTAATGGAGTTATTTGCCTAGAATGTAAGATATAAACAAATTTCATCAATGAATAAGTCTAACTCGCATCATTCTGATAATAAATGATCAAAATGAATACATTAAAAGAGAGAGAGAGAGAGAGAGAGAGAGAGAGAGAGAGGCAAAACCAAAATAATACATATTTTTTATATTTTCTTACCAAAACATTTATTTAAAACATGCATCTGATTGCCACTTTGCTAAGATTTTTATGATATTTTAGGGCTTAATTTATCATCAACATTAACAGCTTCAATATTTTATGCCATCCATTGTGGCAGCATTGTGACATGAAGCCTTTAAATTATGAAGGATAATTTTGCAAAATATGAGGTTAATTTTCATAAAGTTATAACTGTCAAAAGCGATGATTATTTCACAGTTATATATTTCATCTTAGCATCTAATATTTGTTTCACTTCTCTAACTTTTGCATATTATCTTAGTTGCATACTTCCTGCTTCTGACCAGAGACATTTGAAAATAATTTTAGAGAACCTTTATCTCGACAAAGAGGGCATGCAGCAAAAGAGAAGGCTGATGAAGATCAGGAGAAGGAAAAAGTCTCTGACAAAGAAGAGGATGATGATGATGATAAAGTCTCTGATAAAGAAGAGGAAGATGATGACACAGACACAGATGTTGATCTACCTGAGTAAGAAATATCACATCTTTTCATTTCTTAAAACTAATGCCTCATTCATCATAGTGAATATACTTTGTTTACTATATTTTACCACAATAGAAAAACCAAAACAAAAAGAAAAGAAACTTGAGAACTTTGTTCCTGCTTTAATGAAATGTTTCAACTCTTTTTCTCTTGTATTTGTGTTGTACATATATGCATAGGGTTTAAAGGTACATCAGCACTATATTGGCTATACAGTGCAGAATAATGTTCGCAAAAAATGTAATTATAAAGAATTCAGAAAAAACAACTTTAGAAGGATAAACCCTTACAAATAAATTTAAACATGTTAAAAGATAAAAGGTAAAGATGTTCAAATTCTATAATAGGTATATAAAATAAAAGATAATAGTTGATGATAATAACAGTGATGGAGCTTGTAAATGGGTCATTTTGTCAACTCTTATTCCTTCTGATTGATAAAATTAGTGAAATATGTATTGCCCAGTGACAAGCTAGTTCTAAGTTGATGTCTTGATTATTGTTATATATATTCCTTTCCAGCAGTCCAACAGATTCTCAAGTTCCTTGGCAGGATGTCCCAATCAAGGGTGCCCGTCCCCCTCATCCATTGATGGTCACTCATGTGAATCAAACTCATGATCTTCAGGTAACATTTCTGTTTTGCAAGAAATTGTAAAACTCTTGCATATTTCTTCTCCATATATTCTATTGCTGAAAGTCCTAGAGTGTTGGATGATTTAAATTGTCCCACACTTTAAACAAAAAAAGGAATTATCATATAGCATCACATGTAATCTAGCTTCTTATTTAAACACATTACCCAATCATAAAATATCTTAGGAGAACTACTACCTCACAAATCTGGCCCTCCTAGCTGAAAACCTTTAGGTGGCAGTGAGGTAGAGTGATTTTCTTCTTGGTACAGGGATTGGCACCCATACATGCCAACCATTACACTTTTGGCTTAATCAGTAAGATTTTTTTTACCAAATTATGTCTTACACTAGACTGTTTATGGATTACGCTTTTCTCATACAATACAAAATTTAAAAAATAAAGTAATAAAACATTGTTTTTGTCATTTTATTATCATCTCATTAATTCCACTCATATAAATTTGAGAATATTCTTAAAAAGGTGACTGCTGTGTAAGGATATTGTAAGAGTACTTTCCTTATTTGCTATTTATAACAACTGTATATGACCCATTTCTACAAAAACAGATGGGTTTCTTTATAAGTTAACTTTGCCTCACAGATTCATTTTATTGATAAGCTAGTTAGGTAGTGATCCAGTCTATACTTTTAAAGAAAATGGCCCCAGATGTTAAGAGAAATGCTTTACATTGTGAGTTGTGAATGTTCTATGACAGAATATGGCAGAGCAGATGCATCTTTTCAAACTTTAAAACATGTCCAATTAGAAAAAAGGACAAATCAACACCACTTTATGAACTCTTAAAGAAGAATTTGAGAATAATGTATTACAGCACTCTGAGCCCCTGACAACAAACATTACAGTTTTCCAGATCGCGATCATTCATCAAAAGTTACACATGTAGACTAGTTACAGTGAGTGCTGAATACAAATAATTTTTCAGTATATTTTGTGCTTATATTCTGATTTTAACCCATATGGATTTTGCCATTTCTGACAAGAATTTTGACCAGCTGCACAACCAGGTTAGTCGTAACAATGTATCTATTCATCCTTGCTCTAAATTGTAATTCTGGCTTTTAATATATTGATTACACTTTTTATGCCCAAAGTTTACACTTTTTGGCCACTTATAATAGCAATAATTATGCTTATGCCTCTTGGGGGTGGGGGGTTGGCATGTGTGGACACTAAATCTATGAATATATCAGTTACTTCTTCCACTTTTGCAAAGTATCACACTCTTGTCCTGAATGACCTCTACCAAGTTTCTGGAAGCCCTACACTCACAAGTTGGAGGAGTCTTCACTTCAAAGGGAAGTACACTGTATACTCATTCTACATTCCCAGCTTTTCTTTCTTCCTATAACAACAAATTTCTGCCTTTACATTAAAGCACATTGCATCACTTGCTGGTATCTATGTACTTGCACCAGTAGCCTATTAGAAAACTCTTAATGTGTGTATAATATCCGCTATGACCGGATACATACAGGTAAGTTTTCTATACCAATGCAAATAGCATCTGGGCTCCAAGCTTCAATGAATTTTCCTGTGCAGGCCATTATAAAGAGCCTTCCTTCAAGTATTATTGTGAATTGTTATTATATATTGATGCTTCATTGCCTTCATTAGGCCATCTGCTAGCACTTTATTATTGTTACTTATAGAATATCATGGCCCTATTCCTATAGGTAAATTGTCTCAAAATGAAAATTGTAGTACCTATGTTGTATGGTGACTCATTTCCTTTTTATATGCAGGTTTTTTTGTGTAATATAGAAAACTTGTTTATATTACTGTACATCTTCCTTTAAGTCAAATAAGTACTACAGGTCAGTATATTACTGTACATCTTCGTCTAAGTTAAATAAGTACAGGTCAGTTTCAAAGCATGGTTTACTCAGCAGCATCCAGCTCATGCAATGTTACTATAATCAACTCTTTAGTGATTTTTTTAAATATCTGAATTTGGTATCTAAATAATTGGCCTTCCTACGGGTAGATTGTTACTAGAGTTGATATTTTGCTTTCTAGTTGGTTCATGCAAATACTGTAAGCAACACTTCAGTGCTTCTACTTGCCAGGCAGTCTGATTCATATGCCTACAGGTCATTTGGGACTCCAATTGTTTGTTTAGTCTCCACTTCTAATTATTAATACTGATGATATTTTTCTACCTGTACAGATCAGACGCATCACTCTACAGGTGTTTGTCATAGTGGGTAATCCTGCACAGATTGTCACAAGTTCAAAGCTGGACACTCGTTCCACTAAATGTATATAGGTCTGCTCTATTTTGTCTTGCATGTTTAGATCATGGCTAGACCTGTCTGACAATCATTCAACATTGTGTAATTTTCTCTGATTGTCATTCCTGCAATACATGTTGGTCTTGCCTATTGAAGTCAGTCATAGCTTGAGGGATGAATACATTGCTTGCAACCAAGATGAAGAGCAGCAACAAGCACCAGTTACAATATCTCCTATTGGAATTTATGCTGGATACATGTTCCTTCATGACTAGACTTGGTCATATAACTAATCACAATGGGCCATGACAACAAATGATCATACAATATCAGCCACCAGAAAACAAATTTGTCCAATTCCACAACTTACATAATATTGCAACACTCTTCCCGAGTATGATGCCCAGTTTAGTGCCATTATACCAACATCCACTTCAAGTACATGGCTTTGTTTAACTCGCACAGTGATGCTCGACACTTCCTGTGGATGATGCCCAGCTTAGTGCCATTATACCAACATCCACTTCAAATAACCAGTTATACATGGCTTTATCTAACTCGCACAGTGATGCTCGACACTTCCTGTGGATGATGCCCAGCTTAGTGCCATTATACCAACATCCACTTAAAGTAACCAGTTATACATGGCTTTATCTAACTCACACAGTGATGCTAGACACTTCCTGTGGATGATGCCCAGCTTAGTGCCATTATACCAACATCCACTTCAAGTAACCATTTATACATGGCTTTATCTAACTCACACAGTGATGCTAGACACTTCCTGTGGATGATGCCCAGTTTAGTGCTGTTATACCAACATCCACTTAAAGTAACCAGTTATATATGGCTTTGTCTAACTAGCAAAGTGATGCTAGACACTTCCTGTGGATGATGCCCAGTTTAGTGCCGTTATACCAACATCCACTTCATGTAACCAATTATACATGGCTTTGTCTAATTCACACAATGATACTAGACACTTCCTGTGGATGATGCCCAGATTAATGCCGTTATACCAACATCCACTTCAAGTAACCAGTTATACATAGACACCCTCATGGATCAATCTTACACACAGTAGTACCTCAAAACACTTCTGGCATATGATGTTCAGTTTGGGGCCTCCATTTTCAAGAGAGGTCTCTTTACTTGCCCTCAAGCCTCTGCCACCCAAGAGACTCTACTTACTAATATGTTCAAAGTATCAGGATTTTTCTCATAAGTGCTGCAAGCACTTGAGACATTGACTTCATTACCTCAATCTTTAGACAATGAAACGGGCATTCTTCTTCATTAATAGATCTTACTTGGATGAGTTCTGTCCTCATTTTTCTACCTCACCTGCTGGGTCTACAGTTCTGACATCAGGTAAGAATTATCTGTGAAGATTTTACTTTCAATTGCTTTCACAACAGGAACAGTTATTGATATTTTGGGACAGAGTACATCATCAACTATGGGTGTATTATATCACAGATTCCTCCTGTTTTCCATCTGAATACTCATGAGTTGACTTGCAACGCCTGACCGTGGACCTTATATCCAATATTTTGACAATCCTCATTATGCTGACCACATCATATATCCTTCCAATGTGAATCTAATTGGAATAAGTAGGAGCATATTTATAGGAAGGCCCACTTCATAACAAAGAGGTACAAGATACTATAGCCATAATAGCAACTATTAAATTAAAACAGGTGAAAGAGATTCAGTGCTCTATACCCCCACCTTCCAGACCAGTCTTGGCCCAAGTTATGCTTACAACCTCCATCAGTCTTACATTTATAGCTGTGGGATTTACAGGATAACCATCAAGGTTGAAGGGACATCTCTAGAGTGCATGCCACTGGGAAACAGTCATACAACTACTGAATTAGGTGGAAGAGTCAGAGAGGGAGGTCCATTGTTTCCACCAGCATTTCCACAAGACCATCCCTATCAAAATGACATTCATGCAGACCCCCCAACCCACCCTTATCTTACACCCCAGTAGGAAGAAGACTCCAATCCTTCATGGTTAATTGGGTTCTGATGTCAAACAGAAAAGCAGAACAAGTACCAGGACCTTTGTTTTCTTGTTTGAGATTTTCTAAAGCAGTGTCTTCAATGGCAATCCAGGTTTCTGTTAACATATATCATAGGCTGACTAATGTATTGACAGACTTGAATTTCTGCAAGCAGGAATGTGTACAGTGGAATGGCCTTTTCATCCCTCAGTTTCAAAATATATGTTTGACTGGATCGACTTATGATAGACATTAGTGACAAGGTGGAATGACAGCACTCCCAACCTTTGTCACACCAGTCCTGGTCTCAAGGGCCAGGCTAATTGCTGCTCCCTATAAAATGGAATGGCTGAATGTATACACATCTAAACACCTTGGGTTTTGAACAAGATGCAGGGACGAAAAGTGTCTAAGTCTCTCTACTTCCTGATTACTAAAATAGGGAATACAGGACCAACCGGGTCAATATAGGGAGGCAATGGAATATAATCTCATTGGTTCATGCCAGAGTACTTTATTCCAATCAAGACATCCATACCACAAGAGCTAACTTTCTAGGCTCTTCAGTGAGAAACAGTTAGCACCCATCACATTTAAACTTACTCACTAGCGCACTTTGCTATCATGGAGAAGAGGATATTGCATGAAACATAGACCTGTATGATCTTCAATTTATTTGGATTTCACTTGGACAATGGCTCTGGACCATCTGTCCTTGTGGACTTTTCATGGGGATTAACATGGCTGAACAAGACACCAACTGAACTGCTGTCAAGAGCTTCATTTGTTCATCTATCATACAGATCCTGCCTCTCACTGCTTTGGCAGTTGGCATCAATACATTTCTTGGTGGACTCATCCACTTTCAGTACCAACATGATGGATCAATATCAAATGAAGCCCCCAACATGCATGGGCATGAATGACTGATCTTTCATATAAGACCTGCTTCCTCATTTGCATTAGCTATGAAAGGCAGAATCAGCAAAATATATGCCATATCAATGAACCCGAATTAAATGCAGTTCCAACAAAACAGGTCAGTTACACTCCTGACAGTATCCTGTTTCATTGCCAAGAGCTCCCTTTCAATGGTTATCAGACTTTTGTAATGAAACCTCTGTCTGTTTTGGACACTTCAGCTCAAGACCACCTACAAAATCAAGTATGAGCTTTGAAGTGTTATCTTAAAATATCAGAGCCATTGTGTTGAGGGATATCACACTTATTTTGACCTCTCAAACAAGGACAGAATGATGTAACAGCACAGACCCTTTTATCCCAGATTAAGTGGATTATTCACTCTGAATAATGAGAAATAACTCCAACTCAATGAAGTTGTTACACAAGGATTGAGCAGTTTCCACAAGCATAGCCTTTTACACTTGAGGAACTGTTCTCTGACATTATCCACACCATGGGATGAAGATCGGAGTCCATATTCTCTAGCTTTTACCTTCAAGATATTTTGTTCCAAAGGGCTCAGATCAGTCTGGTGGGACCTATAGCAATGACACAACAGGTCATCTTTCCAGGTCATTTGACAACTTCATAAGATATGATTTCTGCTGGATTTGCAGGAGGGAAAATATTCCCTTTTTGAAGCCACTCCTTGACAATGGAATCTTCTCCAGTTGGATTATCTAGTAGCTGTCTCACTAACTTAAGGGGACCAGAGATGGCATCTCCAGGGTAAGGGGATGTACCTCCCTTCATCTCTTACCTATTCTTCTCAGATGTTATGAGTGGGCAACGTATTTAAAGAAGGAACTAATTTTTTCTAGTGAAATATATTTCTTTGCAAATACTTACCCAATCATAATACACATACACCCTCACCCACCCATTCCAGCCTCCCTGCAGTTACATCCATATAGAGATTATGCCTTCTGCTCCAGTAGAAGCTGATATATTCATGGGATTTGTCACCCATCACTGTACTAAGGGGATATCACTCTGCCTGACCACCACAATGGTGGGCAGATAAATTTTAACTTTTTAGCTAAATGTTTTAACCTGGGAGGGCTGGATTTGTTAGGTAGTAGTAGTTCTACTAACTTAAATTTATTATGATAGGATTAATATTCATGAAGAAACATATTTTACTAGACAAATTAGTATCAAGTTCATTCTTAGGAGAAACTACACAACCACCATTAGGATTAACTCTGAATATTGACTATCACTAGAACCCATATAACTATGCCAATAATTAGCCTGGGTTTTCTTTTGAAAAGGGGACTGTATAAATTCACTTATATAGGTAATCAATGCTGTTTCATTTTAATGATTACTCGTGACAAACTGTGTAGAACCAGATCTGCTGACACTATGTGATGTCAGATCCCGATCCATACAATTTGCAGCTGGACCTAACTTGTAAGCAAGTATTCATGAAAACCAGTATGAATCTTACAACTTTCAGATATTAGACATAGAACCTTATTATTAAGTCCACATTCATGGAATAGCGAAATGTAAAAGTCATTGTTAAAGATGCAAAAGTCAGTAAACATTTGTTGTTCATTTGCTTCTATATTTTTTTACTCTTTTATGGATTTGTTTGGGATCTCTCATGAGCAGCAAAGATAAGTTATTCTGTAATACATTTACTCACGCCTTTGACCCTGGGGTCAAGGTAACCAAATTTTCAGAAATGTTTTCACATATAGCATAGCACTTTACCATCGGTTGCTTTTTTTTTAGAATCATATGTGTGTGCATGTACTATCATTTTTCAATTACAAATAGTACAAGGCAAGTGCAGGCAGAATGGCAAGTGCTTCCATGACCACACCACTAATTTGCCACCACACCCCCTCTAATAGTATAAAAATAAAAAATACAAAACTAATAATAAAAATAAAATAGTGCATGCCATCTTATATGTCCTCCTTATTGTTCATAAAATACCTTTACTTCACTGTACTCTTTATATTAGGCATAATTTGTTGTTGGATTAACTGATTACCTTGTTCAGTGTGATTATTGCCCCTTGTTCATGTTTACACAAGAAGCATTAGTGGCTGTATATGTGACACATTTTTAGTAAAAGAGTTGTTGCATCAACAGATGGTTGTTATGCAAACAAAACAGAACTTAAGCATCCCTGGCATTTTATACGCCTGACTTCTTTTGTGGGATGTCCAGAATTCAACCACTAACAGCCTGTGGACTTCTGTTTCTTATACTTATATGCTCAAATAATATACCTCTGTTGTCTGAACTGTTAAGCAAATAACAGTATAAACACAAAAATCTAAACAAAATATATCCTTTTATGCTTTTTGGTTATGTTAGTATTTTATTCTTTAATTTTGTTTTCAATAACATTAAACATTTTATACATGTTTTCAAGTACCGGTAAGTGCAGCAATGTAACTCACTAGCTTGAGGTATGGGACTTGCAAACTTCAAGCCAAGAAAGTCCAGAATTTCCAAAAATTAGATGTAAATGGATTGACTTCCTTTATATTACTTATCCCTTGGGTTTTTTCATTGATACTTCACACTTTTACAACTGTTCTTACACTTAATAGTTTTTTAAATGTATGTCTGCAATTATAACTTAAATTCTACTAGAGACTGCACAGACCCAGATCTGCCATCACATTATCTGCTGGCAGATCTGGATCTATGCATTTTATTAGGAATATTCAGTAGAAAAAAAACAACATAGACCCAGATTAGCTATCACATAATAACTGTCAGATCAATGTCTATATTGTTTGCAGTTGGACTTGATTTATACACGATGTATATGTAGTACTCACAGTATTTTACATCAAATACTTTTGAGTAAAAGTACACATGTTTCTATCAAAAAAAAGTTATGAGCTGTTCACCAGTGTAATAATTTCCAGATATATATTTTGTATCATGCACTATGAAAACACTTTGAGTAACGTATGCACCGTCTGTGATGGATGGACTGTGCATTACAATATAAGATGTTTTTAAAACCTGCCATGGTGGAAGCTCAACATAAGGATCAATTTGACATGTGTACATGTCTGTCCATATGTCTTTACATCCACAATCTAGATTAAGGTCAATGTTAAAGTTGTTTTTTTTTTAAATATCTGTATGCAACAGAAAACATGTCTGCAGACATACAACACAAACACAAGAAATATGAATGACTCCAAAATTGGAATGATGCTGATTGCTCAGTTCTCTCTTTATATATACTGTACTGTCTGTTGCAGCTGTATTTTGTAATATTCCCCATGTGACAGAATACACTACTCATTTTGCATCAAATTGGCCTATTCATGTAACCTAGCCCAAGCAATGGGAAGTTACTGAATTATTCTAGACACATTGAAACCTCATCAGCCACTGAGAAATTAAGCCATAACACCATTTAAGTCTTATTATTAAGATTATTATCAATTGTGAACACATATGTTATGATCTATTTATAGATCCTATGTAATATTAAACTCTTAAGATACCCATGTCATGTATGCAAACTTTCACTAAAGATATTCTGTAGAATTAATAATTTACAGCCATGAATAAAAAATTTAAAAATTAAACAAAATCATGCACCAAGAGTTACAAAAATTATAGATATACATAAAAGTATTATTATTATTATTATTATTATTATTATTATTATTATTATTATTTGTCAAAAGGACTCCATGAAACAAAACTGAGGTGAAAAATGCTACCGGTATCAGACAACTGTAATGTATGTTACGATAAAGAAATTTATTATAAAGTGAGGAAAAAGGCTTTTCTCGTTCCATCTACCAAATCCAAAATAATGCTTTGATGACCACACCACCTTTTAGCTGCCAGTGATGGGCATGTAGTAAGACTGACCAGTGAGAACATTGGCTACTTCTACTTTTTATCAATTCTGAACAGACATTATAGTTCTAACCATTAAGTCCTAAAAATTAACCTTCTAACTTTGACTTGCTGTATATTCTAAACAGAACATATTTTATAGGCTAAAGCTTGTGTGGGTTAAATTTCACTGTACCAATTTAGAAAACATTAATATTAATCTAAAAAAGTATATACCTGAGATTATGATAAATCTGTACTTAGTCATTCTTTACATGTTACCTATAGTCCCAATGATTTTTATGATAAGGATATTTTTCACCATTATAGCGTCTAAGGCATGCTGAAGCAGCCATCAATGCAGAATATCAGACTTCTGAGGAATGGCTTAAAATCCATAGTGTTGAATACATGAAACTGACACTAAAAGATCTGATAGACAAAGGAAAGATTGGAAGGTAGGTTGAAAAATTTTCAAATACATTTGACTTTAAATTATAGTTTCAAGCCAAATGAGACACAAAAATGTGGGTTGTAAAGAGGGAAAATTTGAAGTTAACTCACTGTGCAAATTATAGTGCACAACTTTATAGCTTTGAAGCCTCTTTCAGTACATTTCTAGAATAAAGTCAAAAGAACTTTTCTACCCTCTGTCTAACAAAGTTATATGTGTGTGTTGGGGGGGGGGGGAGGTATCCATACATACATCCAATTTCATTTCTGAAGCATACATTTGAACCATTTAAGATGTACCTATGAATTTTGGTGCACATATTAGTCTAGTAGTCCAGATATTCCTTTTTGCTATAGACAAGTTTTGGGCTTCAGTATTTTTTCTCCACCCATCCATCCATATCTAAAGTTTCTTTTTTAATTGGCAAAACTTCTGTATTGTTCAAGATAAGAAATTTGGTATGCTTATTAGACATGGTGGAGAAGTGGTGTATATATTCCTTTGCTGTTCATGATTCTTTATGTTCATCCATTCATCCATCATTCACACTTTCATTTCTAGTACATAACTTCAAACCTGTTAAAAACATCTTTATGAATTTACTTATATTAGACTGGGTGTGTAACTATGCCTTTATGAATTTATACATATTAGACTGGGTATGTAAATTTGCCTTTATGATTTTATACATACTAGACTGGGTGTGCAAATTTGTCTTTATGAATTTTTACCTATTGGGCTGGGTGTGTACATTTGCCTTCATGAATTTATACATATTAGACTGGATGTGTAAATATGCCTTTATGAATTTATACATACAAGAGTTGGTGTGTAAATTTGCCTTTATGAATTTATACATATTAGACTGGGTGTGTAAATATGCTGTTATGATTTTATACATATTAGACTGGGCGTGTAAGTATGCCTTTATGAATTTATGCATATTAGACTGGGTGTGTAAATATGCCTTTATGATTTTATACATATTAGACTGGGTGTGTAAATACGCCTTTATGATTTTATACATATTAGACTGGGTGTGCAAATTTGCCTTTATGAATTTTTACATATTAGACAGGGTGTGTAAATATGCCTTTATGATTTTATACATATTAGACTGGGTGTGTAAATATGCCTTTATGATTTTATACATACTAGACTGGGTGTGCAAATTTGCCTTTATGATTTTATACATATTAGACTGGGTGTGTAAATATGCCTTTACGATTTTATACATGTTAGACTGGGTGTGCAAATTTGCCTTTATGAATTTTTACATATCAGACTTGGTGTGTCAATTCGCCTTTTGCTTTTCACATTTTTTTCAATACCAATGTTTTAAAAATGTTTTGAACATCTTCTAATTCATCCAGCCATCATTCACACTTCAGTTCCAGAGCATAACTCCAAAGCTTCTCAAGACATCTGCATGAAACTTGGTATTAAACTTGTGGTAAAGATGTGCCTATTGCAAGTCATCTATTTTTAATATTTTTGACATTTTTGTCCATTTGTTCATCCAGCCATCAGTCATTCACACTTCTGTCACCAAATCAAATTTGCAGTGCCAGTTACTTTCCTGTGTACTTAACAAATGTAAATGCATGCACACACACACACACACACACACACACACACATGAAATCATCAGGAAACCCTTCTGTTTCCTAAAAGACACTTTGGCAAGTAGGGAATCTTGTTTTGGATGCTTATGGGAACTAGCTTTTTTCAGCTTTGATTTTTCATTATGAAATTCCTTAACTTTGTTCTGTACCATTGAGAATAACAGATAATTTTTTCTTCTTGCCTACAATTTATTTACAGACCTAAATTTCAATAAAGAATAGATTACCATATTTGTTTCAATTTTTATCAGACCTGGCATGTTAGCTTATACATAGTGTGACAGAACCAAGGTATCAGCTAAGTAGATTTCAAAATTTTTATATGTAGATTGACTTGTAAATCAGTAGGATTTCTTGTGACATACATTTGACATGTTTTATGTACATTGGCTTCTAAATCAGTAGGATTTCTTATGACATACATTTGACATGTTTTATGTGCATTGGCTTCTAAATCAGTAGGATTTCTTATGACATACATTTGACATGTTTTATATGCATTGGCTTTTAAATCAGTAGGATTTCTTATGACATACATTTGACATGTTTTATGTGCATTGGCTTCTAAATCAGTAGGATTTCTTATGACATACATTTGACATGTTTTATGTGCATTGGCTTCTAAATCAGTAGGATTTCTTATGACATACATTTGACATGTTTTATGTGCATTGGCTTCTAAATCAGTAGGATTTCTTATGTCATACATTTGACATGTTTTATGTGCATTGGCTTCTAAATCAGTAGGATTTCTTATGACATACATTTGACATATTTTATGTGCATTGGCTTCTAAATCAGTAGGATTTCTTATGACATACATTTGACATGTTTTATGTATATTGGCTTCTAAATCAGTAGGATTTCTTATGATATACATTTGACATGTTTTGAGGTGATTGAAACAAAAATAGTTGCATCATTTTTCTTCATCTACACTGTTTGCGATTGCATACAGTCATAAATATGGTGCATTATGATTGAGGATACCAGATGTTTTGTTGGATTGGTTAGTTGGTTAGTTTCTTGTGTGTTTTCAGGGCACAGCAACACATGAAGGTTATTTAGTTCCAAGTCAGTTGAGTAAAGTGCCTTGCCCAGGAACACACCTTGGTATCCAACCCAGGCTGATCTGATGTTATTGTTTGATATATTTAAGGCACAACAACACATGAAGGTTATTTAGTGTCAGTTGGAGTAAATTGCTTTGTATATGTAGGACATACTGGCATCCATCCCAGGCTGATCCATTTTGTTACTGTTTGCTGTTTTTAAGACACAGCAACACATGGCTTACCCAAGAACATATTATGGTATCCAACCCAGGCTAATCCATTGGTAGGATTTGAACATGTGCCATTCAGGTTGCAAGTCATGCATGCAAACCACTGAGCCACCATGGTCTCCGAATGTTTTGGTTGGTTATTGACAAGATAGGTGTAAAATTCTCAATCGATTCCTGATCTAAAAGTAAAATTGGCATAAAGATAGACTGGCCTACTCTAGTTTGATTGGCAGTTCTTTTTCAGTATTACCGTTGATCCAGACTGTATAATGCTTAATTTTTCCTTACACTTATTATTCCTTGTTTCAGACTTGAACCAGACCACCGGACAGGAAAAGCTTCACAGCATATCCAGTTTGATGCCTATGATGTGAATGAATTTGAATATAAACTTAACTTGTAAGTTATATGTCAAATTACAATGTCTATATTTGTACTTATTGACACGCATAACTCTTGCATTTTGTGTGTAAATATGGAGATGGTGATCTTGTCTGTCAGTGTATACCACTAAATATGTAGATATATTTATAATGTAGTGATGTTGCACAAGTTCATCTACATTATCTGAGAAAATTCACCTGTTATTCCATCAGTATTTTATGTACATGATAGGATACCTATTGCACACCTGTCTTCTTGGTGGAATGAGGTCAAGTAGGAGGTATAGGTATTTTGTCATGCCAGTTCTGTGTGAATATTCATAGTTTGTTAGTAAGATGACTGTGATTTAAGGTAGAGATCTTGAACTGTAAAACTAGGATTAAATTGTTGAGTTTCCTAAATGTTCAAATTCTTATCCTTTCCTAATGGAATGGATTGGGATGACGATGAATAATTTGAAAAGAGCATGTGCACTCCAAGATTGTTGCAGGTTTCTAGATGTATATACCTATTTCTGGTTCTTTATTTAGAATATTGAATAAATTGACAAGCAAGTATTTCAATGTTTTTGTGTCAATATTTGTGTTATTTTGATGTTTGCTTGTTTGTTTTGTTTACATTTAACTTTGGGAATTTATTCTTTTATCCTCATTTGAGGGATTTTTTGAATGTTTTATATAACTTGTTATAATTGTGCTAAATAGATTTTATAATTTGATTAATTTGTAATGAGTTTATGAATATGGCTATCAAACTGACCATTTTCAATGGAGATAATGGATATACAGTTGATTTGGCTTCAGTGGGGGACAAACCCAAATACTCATGTAGCACATATTGGGGACAAAGTTTCTTCTAAAAGCGTATTCCCATATTCCACAGCATGTAGTCCAGTATGATGGCACTGCAACCAGATTCCAGCTACATCCCCTGTCCATCTTGTTAACTCACTGGGATATTGTGAAACCTTTCTCAGATTTTCATTACTTACATATTTGTTGCCGCAAAAGAAATCTTTCCTACTTTCATTAATCACACAATAAAAATACCAGTAAACCAGTATAAAGCATGATAGAATAACTTACATTTTCACTTAAGTTATAAATATGCTTTCTGATATTAGTTACTAATATGATCAGTATTTTTTTCAGAGCAATAGAGATGTACACCAAGAGAATAAAATGGCTTCTGCAAGGCAGCAAAAGGGTGAGCCCTGGATGCATGCTTTAAAATGCTCATAAATACTGTGAACTTATTTATTTTACCAGTTTCATTTTTCTTGACTTTATAGAAAATGTAATTATTGTTGGACCTTAAAATCTATGGATGTGTGTATGACACAAATGGCATAAATGTAATCATCAACAGAACTTAAAATCAGTGGATATGATTATGACATAAATAGTTTTAATGTAATCATAGATGGAAAATAAACTCTTTGGTTATGCTTATGACAGAAATGGCATTAATGTAATCATGAATGGAACATAAAATCTGTGGATATGCCTTTGACAGAAATGGCATTAATGTAATCATGAATGGAACATAAAATCTGTGGATACACCTTTGACAGAAATGGCATTAATGTAATCATGAATGGAACATAAAATCTGTGGATATGCCTTTGACAGAAATGGCATTAATGTAATCATGAATGGAACATAAAATCTGTGGATACGCCTTTGACAGAAATGGCATTAATGTAATCATGAATGGAACATAAAATCTGTGGATACACCTTTGACAGAAATGGCATTAATGTAATCATGAATGGAACATAAAATCTGTGGATATGCCTTTGACAGAAATGGCATTAATGTAATCATGGATGGAACTTGAAATCTGTGGATACACCTATGACAGAAATGGCATTATGTAATCATGGATGGAACATAAAATCTGTGGATATGCTTATGACAGAAATGGCATTAATGCAATTATAGATGGAACTTGAAATCAGTGGATATGCCTATGACATAAATGGCTTTAATGTAATCATAGATGGAACATAAAATCTGTGGATATGCCTTTGACAGAAATGGCATTGATGTAATCAGTGATGGAACTTGAAATCTGTGGATATGCCTATGACAGAAAAAGCATTAATAGCAATAAGGTTTTATGCTTGGCATTTCAGTTTGTAGTTTGAAGCAATCTCTGCACAGCCATTACAATTTTTATCCTAATATATAAAGTGAATTATGTATGCACAGTGAACCTGCTCCTTACAAACATCCTAGTTTTAAGGCCATCCTCTTAAAGTGAAAGAAAAATAAAAGAAGTGAATTATACCTTTAATACTGAGTAAAATTCATTACAGAGATCAACTCAGTATAATGACCAGTTTGCAAAAGTTCATGGGTGGTCATATTAGCCAGGTCTTACTGTACTTGGTCCCAATTCACACAATTACCAAAATATTCTTTTGACTAAAATAAATATTAAATTCATTTTGTATGGTAGCATATGTACTTGCTTATAAGTTGAGTCCAGCTCAAAACTAAACAGACCCTTATCTGCAGTTACATTATATGTCATCAGATCTGAGTATATGCAGTTTGTTAGGTGCAATTGGAGGAATAAGCAGCTAAAACTATGATCTGCCAGCACATTATGCAATGGCAGATCAAGGTCTATGTTGTTTACATTTCAACTTCTAAGTCTGTACATACAGCATGTACATTAACTTGCTTCTTTTTTGTTTTTCTTATGGATTATCAGATTTTCATAACTTTTTATTTACCTTGACGAAATGTACAGTGGTACCACATTTATAAGGGTTTCTTCTTGACGAGATGCTACCTCACTGAAATGTAACATTACTTTTTTTATCACACTCACCAGAGACCACCTTTTTGTATGAGGCTTTTTTTTCATTGCAGAAGTGTTGGCCTCGTGAGAGAAGTCCAACTATAATTTTGATATAACAAGTAAATAAATATTTTGTGGTATAACACAACCACACATGCTATATATACATGCTTACAAGTCAAGACCAGCTGAAAGCAACATGGATCTTCATCTGCCATTACATACTGTGCTGGCCAATGAGAGTCTATGTTGTTGATTCTACTGATTACTTCTAATAAACTGCATTGACCCTCTCATACTTTATATTATGTGATGGCAGATCTAGGTCGATGCAGTTTGCAGTTGGACTCGACTTATAAGTGAGTATTGATTGTATTTTCTATATCAGGGGTCAGCAAACTATTTTACATATCATGCCACTTTTTTCCAGATTAAATACAAAATGAATGAGCATGTGCCACCAAGAGAGTAACACTGTTACAGTTGAGATTTTTGGCTGCCCTTCACATGCCACACAAAACCTCTTGATGTGCCAAATTGTGGCACTCATGCCACAGGTTGCTGACCCCTGTTCTATATCATTTGAAAGGTGTGAAGTTTAATGCTCTTTAACTTTTAAAAATTAATTTCTAAAAACTTACAACCAAACTATTCTCCAAAGTAGATTTTAATATCAAAGACCTATATCTGTCTACATTGTAATGGTTGATATATACTGGTAACTTTATATTTACCTGCAGGTGTTTGGGAATATTCATGCCAACAGAATCGTGATACTTGCTGATTCATCAGATGCCAATACAGGCTTTGGAAGATTGACTGCATTTCAGGAATCTCTTCTTGTAAGTTAATTTTTTTTTAGGAATGATCTTAGGGGTCCACAAGGACTGAAAATGAGTCCTAAGTTTGATTTCAGTTAGACTTGTCCCAAGATTATCATGCAGAATTCTTAATCTTAGCAATATAGTCTGGAAATTGTTTCCCCAGAGGAACCACAGACACCACTTTGATTTGTTGCTTATGTGCTAATGAACTCAAAAATTAAAAGACCTTGTTTCAGTTTCATATAAATTCACTCATGAGCAAATAAATTCATAAATTTGAACCAGACAACTTATGGTTCACAGACATCTTCTGCAGCAATGATGTGAATTAGTTCCCCCACCCCAAACAATTGATGGCCTCTCATTCCTCCTTTCCAATTAATGTGGAAAAATGCCAGTGTCCATAAAAGCACGACACATTTCATCTCAGTCTTTTTTTCAGAGCTAGAGCAGTTAAGCTCCATTTATCTCTTGTATAATCCATTCCAATGCATATAATTCTAATCCATTTATCTCTAGTATACTCCATTCAAATGCATATGATTCTAATCCATTTATCTTTAGCATAATCCATTCCAATGCATATGATTCTAATCCATTTATCTCTAGTATATTCAGTTCCAATGCATATGATTCTAATCCATTTATCTCTAGTATACTCCATTCAAATGCATATGATTCTAATCCATTTATCTCTAGTATACTCCATTCAAATGCATATGATTCTAATCCATTTATCTCTAGTATACTCAGTTCCAATGCATATGATTCTAATCCATTTATCTCTAGTATACTCCATTCAAATGCAGATGATTCTAATCCATTTATCTCTAGTATACTCCATTCAAATGCATATGATTCTAATCCATTTATCTCTAGTATACTCAGTTCCAATGCATATTATTCTAATCCATTTATCTCTAGTATACTCCATTCAAATGCATATGATTCTAATCCATTTATCTCTAGTATACTCCATTCTAATGCATATGATTCTAATCCATTTATCTCTAGTATACTCAGTTCCAATGCATATGATTCTAATCCATTTATCTCTAGTATACTCCATTCAAATGCATATGATTCTAATCCATTTATCTCTAGTATACTCCATTCCAATGCATATGATTATAGTCCATTTATATCTAGTATACTCTGTTCCAATGCATATGATTATAATCATACAAGAGATATATATATATATATGTGAAATTCCACTACATTGGGAACAAAATTACCCTTAATGGTACTTATATGCCACACCCAGAAAAATATTTGTTCAAGGGATGCACAGGAGGCAATTGACTCTCCTAAAATGCCAATTTTACAGTGTTATTAATAGGTTAAACCAGCAGCATGTTTTACTTTGAGCTTTCTGTAGTCCCTACTCAAGACCTTCCAGTTTCTAGTCACAGACTCACATTTACATTTAGTCTTTAGATTTTCTGTTTTTGTAGAAATTTGGCTCCAGGCCACAGTTTTCAAAATTGCAATAAAGCTCTCAGTAAGAGCATGTACTTGAATATGTGAATCCTGTTGCACTTACTAATACATTTTTTAAACTTTTTATCAGTTATTATAGTTTATTTTGGAATTCAAAACACTTACCGTATATATTTACACATAAATCATTAGTCCAACTGCAAACAGCCTAAACCCATACACCCTGATCTGCTGTTGCATAATGTGCTTGGAGATCAAGGTCTGTGCTGTGGGTTCTGATGATCACTCCTTGCAAGTGTTAGATACCCAGATCTGCTGGCATATTATGCAGTGTCAGATCTGGGTCAGTGCAGTCTGCAGTTGGACTCAACTTATAAATGAGCATATATGGTAATCTCTAAAAGCTGTTGGATTTTCTTTAAAGAAAAACCTGAAGAAAATTGACATGAAATATTTCAGCAAGAATATGGCCTTACTGTCTGTATGAATGTTTCTGAATACTGTCATTATTACTGTAAACAATCTACAAACAAAATGTTAGAGCTAATGAAGTGAGCAAATGTAGTCATCATCATCACTTAATAGTAATCTACATATTTCACAGAATTCTTGAAGTCCTAAAGCGTGACAATTTGATTGCACAGTGCATGAATGTTTCTAGCAAAGTGATGGCTGTTGCATGGCACAGTAAAGGCTGTTGTTTCATCATGTACAGTTGGTTTGGAAGTTTCATGAATTCATAAATCCTGTAAACTATTGAGGTCAAGGAAATAAATAATAGAACTATATTTTAACCATTGTCAAAGTACACAAAAGCATTTAAATCCACATCATTATGGCATTATGGGAAACTAGAAACTGCACAGGTTTACATGTTTGCACAAATGCATCATTTCTGAAGATCTTGAAATCAACAGTCTACATAAGTTTTTCTGTGATGTTCATGGTAGGACCATGGGGTGATTGGACTAAATATAGAAACCCAGAAAACCTGTAGTGAAACAAATTCCTTGCTGGTGTTACAGATTAATAATTTTTAGTTTGCTGTGTCACATGATGTGATTTTCACCAATCAAAGTGCTTTATTAAGGCTTTGAAATCTATACTACAAGTCATATATTCTTCCAACAATGGATTATTGTTCAAATGTATGGGGAAACTACTAAATCTGAGCTTGACAGGATTTATAAACTTCAGAAACGAGCAGCACACGTAATTTTAGATGCATCTATTGATTATCCCTCAAAAGCATTATTTACAAAACTCAAATGGTTCACAATATATGACAGGATAGATTTTCACAAGCCAGTTCTTGTATATAAATGTCTACATGGAACTGCACCAGAGTATCTTCAGGACTTATTCAGGCCTTTTTCAACACAATACCAGTTGAGATCAATATCACATGGAAACCTTCTAGCACCAAAACCAAGAACAGGGCAATTTAAAAAGAGCTTCCAATACTCTGGTACATTCTGTGGAACAAGCTTCCACTACATGTAAAATCTGCTGAAAATATTAGAGTATTTAAGAAAAGATATCATGAGCATGTATGTGTTTCTAATAGATAATGGAATTATTTTAATACTAAACATGTTAAAATAAACACTAATTATGCTATCTTCATATAATGTGCATTGTTATACTCTCCTTAAGAGGATCTCAAGGGAGAATAGTCCTTGAATAATGAGTCACCCTCTATAAATAAAGCATTATTATTATTATTGTAATTTTTTTAAATATGTTGGATATCAGTATGAAAGAAAAAAACACCAAATTTTTACCAACTGACTATTAATTGGCATACTTGTTTTAAATCAGATTTCTGATAAAAAATTAACATATATTGACAACACTTTTGTTAATGCCTCCTAAGTTTAGTGAAAACTATACCCAAGGTACAGCTTTATGAGACTGGATTTCATGAGAACTGCCAAGTTTTCTGGTCCAGATTTTTGCCAATGTTTGATATGAGATTTCATTTTGATTCAATGTTTGTTAGTAATTTCAGTGGTCCACAGTCCAGTGGGATCTCTGATAGGCTGTAAGTGATTGATACGCCAATTTATATATCATCTGTTTGAAGTGTTAATTTTTCCTTTGTTACATATTAATATGTGTAATGATTTTCACATTACAGCATTTAATTGATGAGCAGGTCTCTCAAAAGAAGGGTATGTACCTGGTCTCTTTTGGAACAGACATTGACCCTTTGTGGCCCTGTGTGAGGGATGTCAACTGTAGAATGTGAGTATTACAACTATTCTTTATGTGGTTTTATTTCACCATCATCATACGACTGAGATAGACATTGGGTGCATTTGTATGCATCATACACTTCATTTGTTTGTTTCAAAGTCACCGGAAACAAAAACAGTGTCATATACTTTATTCTTACTACACAAAGTTACAACCCATTATAACGCGATGCTTGTGGTCCAAAGAATCATATTTTGATATAAGCAGGATCGCATTAACAAATTTTTGAAAAACTTCCTCATAGAAAATGTGCATTGAAATTTCAGTGTCATCAGTTTTAAGTAACCTTTAAATCATATATCATTTGTTTTGGAAAATTTCAGAAGTTAAGCCAAAATTAAACGCAGTGCTGGGATTAAAAATCTGCTAGGGATATGAATAATTGGCTTTTTTGAGAGCATGTATTTCGGACGTTAAAAAGAAAGGTCACTTTAAATAAAAACAATGGGATCCATGCTGCCATTGCATTATAAGTGGAATCACATTATTACTAATCAGGTTATAAAGGGTTTTACCTGTATAATCTATATGCAAAGAAAATAAGTTGGCTTTAGTATCATGAAGATTTTATGGTCCTGCCGTTTATAGTGGTGTGGAGAGATTTGGTCTGATCAATCCATCTGTAAATCCAACCATCTGTAGAAGCTCATTTGTCTATAAATTACTTGGCAAAGAAAAAATTAAATTGGCAGGCATATTTAAATACATGTGTAGGGACTTAATTAGATTTTTAGGCCAACAAACCTATTTTTCCAATTTTTAGAAGTTTTAAATCATGTTTGGTTTATAAATTTGTTTTTTTTTTTTAACAGGAAATCTTTGTAGATTCTTGCATTTGCATTATAAGTCATATTATGGAATTAGTGTGTATTACTGTCGTTAGTCAGCATAGTAGTGTAGCACATTAGTTGTTCAATATATTTGGTGGTAAAACTAAATAGACTGAGGAAGTGCTGTACTATAATGATGCTTTAACAGTTAAATATTTAAATTACCATATATACTCACTTATAGGTCTAGTCAAGCTGCAAACTGCATAGACTTAGATCTGTCATATGATAATATACTTGCAGATCTGGGTCTATGCAGTTTGTTCGGAGTTATCAGTAGAACTGACAACATAGACACTGATCTGCCCATGCATCACGCATAGGCAAAGCAGAGTCTATGTTCTTTACAGTTTGACTTGACTTATAAGTAAATGTAATATGGTAATGTATTATTGGTAATGATTGAAAATTCCCATCTTGTTTGCTAACAGGATGATCTCATTAAAAGTGAAACTGAAAAGTGAAGGTATCTGTAACATTGTTCTTAATGGAATTCATTGGATATTGTAATTACTGGTCTGTGTTGATACTGTGTCTTTGTTCAAATTATTGAAAAAAGTAAACTTCCATGATCATTCAGACCAGGAAAGTGACAACACAATCCCAGTTTACTTAAAAGTAATAACTACTGCACAACGTGAGCAGTTACACATATTTGGTATTCAAGCCTTTAGCAATAAATGAATTGTTTCATGTAGTCATACCCATCAGTAGCAGTCACCCATGGGAAAAGGTGAAACTAGCATTTGTACACATGACATCCAATTGCAGGCTCACTATTCAAACTTTGTCCTGAAACAAATATCTGGCACAAAATACCATTATTATTATTACTGTTATTGTCATTATGGTTGTTGTTGTTGTTGTTGTTATTATTATTATTATTATTATTATTATAGGTAATCAGCATAATTTTGGATCTAAAGAATTTATGGTATAATTTATTATTCATAAATTCTGGTAGAAAAGGGTTTCATTCATAGACTTCTTTAAGCTTTCCCAAACTGTTTTGTTACCTAAAATGTTTGGTACAGAACACGGAATGTATATTGTAGATAGCATTCGAAGTCACAGTAGTAATAGACCATGGTCAGATAAAGAAAGTGCCAACCCAATGATTGACAGGTCATATTTGTTCAAAAATTTGTTATTGTTTTAAGTAGAAACACCGTTCCAATCATATATTTACATTTCGTAGTCATCATTTCAACCTTTCCTACCAAACATAAAAGTGGGGGAGTAAGGCTTACATGATGATTATCTCTATTGAATATTTATTCCAGCAATGAATTTGTAAGCAATATTGAAGGCTTTATTCAAATTCTTAAAATAGCAATGAAGAGATTGGCCAATTTAAATGTTACTCTGATAGAATGGCATGATTGCAGTACATAAAAGCAACATAAGGCATGTTTACACATCAATTCCACATGACATGTCTTTACTTTAATAATGCCTTTCTCAGCAAACCACTTCATTGGTATGTTCTCTGTTTTTGAGTGACCACATTAAAGAGCAAGAAACTATCTTTAGGATGGGAAATGCCTGGCTGTTGTTGACAGAAAACATGTGACCATGTAATACATGACTTTTATAGTGTAAATGTTATTGGGGTAGGGGTTAGAAATGGGAATTACCATTGTAACAAGTTGACCACTAAGAAAAGGTGACTATTAAGGTAGGTTTGATTTATAGTTAGTTACTGTGTTGTTTTCACAATATTACAAGTACAGTACACCAGTCCAAAAAGTTAACATCAGATTTAATCTTCACAACTCTCCATTATCAAATTTTCAGTATACTGTAAAACCAAGCTTATAAATAATACAAATCTTTTATAAATAGATTCACATTTATTCTTATTTTTCAGCATTGAAGAAGCAAAGGAATTTGTGATGAGGATGTCTCCCAAAGGAGGATGCAATCTTCTCAAAGCCATGAAACATGTGTATAAGCTTGAAGATATTGATTCCATCGTCATTATACTGGGCAGTGTGTATGTATTTAATTAGGACAAAAACAATTAAGTCAGCTGATTGCAGTTATTATGTATTGGTGTCAAACTGTTCTTTTTAAATGTGCAAGCATATAATATAAAAATTGTTGCAATTTTCCTTCTTTATTTAAACCTTAGTAAACTGATGTTAATTAGTTTGGTCTGACAGATGTAAGTATATGCAGTTTATTGGGAGTATTCAGTAGAACAAACAACACACCCTGATCTGCCAGTGCATTATGTGATGGCAGATTAGGGTGCATGTTCTATGCAATTGGACTTGTATGCAAGTATATACAGTACTATATAGGTACCGGCAGTGTAAATGCAGACTTTTTATTGTCCTGCAGTCAATCAGCCACTTGAGGACTGAAAAACTTGGTTGAGAGAAAAGGTCCTGTTGTATCCATTAGGCAAGTGTTTATTGTCAAATGAGAGATTAACTCTAACAACCTCAGCAATTCCAGTAAGAGATTGGTATGGATGTACAGCTCTGTATGCTGGCGTATTTGATTTGTTGTGATTGCAGTTTCAGGTTTCATATAACCTGTTACAAAATACAAAAGCAGTGGCTAATTGGAGACGCATGCACATTTTAGCCACATGTGCTGGTGATGTACAACTTAAATTGTTTTGTGAATCTTCCAGTGAAATGAGGAATATAGGAAAATATATATTTCATTTATTATTTCTTGTTTTATATCTGTAACTGCTTTATAATGAATGGCACTGTAATAGAAGAAAGCTGTATGCAATGCCAGGTCTGGATCTGTGCTGATTGCATTTATATATGCTTTATAGACAAGCAAATAAAATGTTGATCATCCATTTGTACAATGTGTTAATTTTTTCACAGACCTGATCAATCAGCAGAACTGTTATGTGACTACATTTACCAGATGGGTGTTGGGCGCAACATACCTCTACATGCTGTAGCGTACGACTGCAGCAACCATATGACAAATGTGAGTACTTTTGTTCTTTTTTTAGCTCAACTGATCATAGACCAGAAGAGCTTATGCAGAATGGTGACAATCGATGTTTTGAATGGGAGCTATTGTTTGCATTGCATACTGCAATTGATTAATCAAGACCATCCACTAAAATACTGATGACACCTGAGTGAACTTGAGTTTGGTAACATAGAATTTCCTGTACAAGTTACTGACATTAGTAATTTTGAGTGAATCATAGCCTAATTATTAAACCTGTTATGTTTTCAAATAATAATAACCTGTCATGATGTGAAGGTTGTTCTTTGCTCGTGAAATGATTGCAGGGTCACATTTAGGATTTCTCAGTGACAAAGTTAGCTCGAATTATTCCCATGTGGTTGACCCAAATGTAACTTAATCAGGTTAATTTGAAAGAACTCATGACATTAAGATTGTAAATGTTAGAGGTATCACAAATACAGAGGACTGGTGGTAATATTCACATTTCTCACAGTCATTTCAGCATTGTTTGGAGCTGTGGCTCCCGTGGTTTCAAAAGAGGCTGTTATTGGCTCTTGGAACTGCAGTTAGGGGACACAGCCTCTCATAAAAAATTGAAAAAGGAAAAAATCCTTCCATTATCACACTGACCTCAAGAGCAGACTTGGCAGTCAAGGTCATCAGTTGTAACCTCATTTACAGTTTGACCAATTTACTAGCGATGGTAACATCTGTCAAACACATCTGAGGTGCCTTTATGCAGGATGAACTTGCATTGATGATTCCACACACATGAGGAACTGACATCAACCTTGATTTAACCTCTTGACTTGTATGAGTTTGCACTGCCACATGAAGTTGTTGATTGTTGACATAAATGACAAAGTCATCATCTGCTGTTTTTTGCAAAGCTGCACTTGCAGACTTGTCTGAATGATTTTATATATGGATGTTTTTTTTTGCTAAAGCATTTGTATGAACTTGAGGATTCACCAGTCCTGCAAATGATGTCAAGCTGGATCAAACTGAAAACTTCAAATGTCTAATGTAGATATTCAAGATATTGTTTTAAAGCTCTGAAGTGCAGTCACAAAATACTGGTCAACATCAACAAAATAAGGGGAATCAGAAAGTTTGGTATGTCAGTTGCATTTTTCAAATGAGGAACCCATGATGAGCCCTGAAATATCAGTACAGTGCTACCTCACGATAAAACATCTCAGTACAGCACAGTTATTCATTCAACACAGGTGAGGTCATACGTCACAATTTTGGAATAAATGTAGTTTTGGTATTGAACCTACCTCAGTATAACATGACCTCACTTATGGTTCCTCTGAGCAGCATTATCATGTGGAATCAGTGTATATACAATATGTACTTGCTTTTACATTGGGTTCAACTGCAAACAACATTGACCTTAATATACCATCTCATAATGCATTTGCAGATCAAGGTCTGTGTTGCTTGTTCTACTGACTGCTTCCCACAACCTGTATAGACCCAGGCCTTCCAGCATATTATGCGATGCAGATCTGGGTCTATGCAACTTGCAGTTGGATCCAAATTTTATGCATGTATGTATGGTAGATATCACTTAATATGGCAACATCTTTATATCAACAATGTTTAAAATTTATGTTTATATACATTTGTTTCAAAAGTTATGTAACTTTTTCATTTAGTATAGTTGTTCTATGGAACTATTACAGTATGGCTAAGGTTGATTTGATTCCAGTCTTGCCCGGTAGAAATAATGTTATATTGTTATTATAATCACTTTGAAATTAATCTTTTATTCTCTTTTATCAAAGCATTTCCCATCCTGTTCAAAGCGATATAGTTAATTTTCAAAACAGATTTTTTGGGGGACAGTTTTTCCCAAAATTTTACTAAATATGTAAACATAATATATGGACATATATGCTTTTGTTCCTGCACAGTTAACACTGAGGAGTCTGGCAGAGGCCTCTGGGGGCAGATACCATTGTTACACAGCTTCTTGTGAAGTAAGTACAGTAAATTGTATCATTACTCTTTTGTTGTCTGCAGTCTTCTTATCTGACACCCTACATTTCCCTATCTCTCCCTTATTTCAAGTGCATAGTGTTTCATTTTTGATTGCCTATCATGCTGTTACAGTCAGTATTCAGCTGTTTTTAAAAATGAAATCATAAGAAAATGTGAGAATGGATGTTCAACATACCCACAGTGAATGCCTGTGTCTTCTACCAATAACATGACCGGTTGGTGACCTTTCTATAGACTCATTAGATCTCATTTTGACACAGTTGAGAATACAGTTCTTATACATACCAACAGATGTGTAGCAGTGTATGTCTCTATGAATTATTGTATCATGAATATAGGCCAACAGATGTGTAGCAGAGTATAGATCTTTATGAATTATTGTATCATGAGTATAGGCCAACAGGTGTGTTGCAGAGTATAGATCTTTATGAATTATTGTATCATGAGTATAGGCCAACAGATGTGCAGCAGAGTATAGATCTTTATGAATTATTGTATCATGAGTATAGGCCAACAGGTGTGTTGCAGAGTATGCTTTTACCAATTATTGTATCATGTATACAGGCCAGCAGATGTTTAGCAGAGTATGCCTTTATGAATTATTGTACCATGAGTAAATGTCAACAGATGTGTAGCAGAGTACACCTTAATGAATTATTGAATCTTGAGTACAGGCCAACAGGTGCTTGGCAGAGCATGCCTATATGAATTGTTGTATCATGAGTAGAGGCCAACAGATGTGTAGTAGAGTATGCCTTTACCAATTATTGTATCATGAGAACAGGCCAAAAGATTTGTAGCAGAGCATGCCTCTATGAATTATTGTATCATGAGTACAGGCCAACAGATGTGTAGCAGAGCATGCCTCTTTGAATTATTGTATCATGAGTACAGGCCAACAGATGTGTAGCAGAGCATGCCTCAATGAATTATTGTATCATGAATACAGGCCAACAGATGTGTAGCAGAGTATGCTTTTATGAATTATTGTATAATGAGTACAGGCCAACAGATGTGTAGCAGAGTATGCCTCTATATGAATTATTGTATTATGAATACAGGCCAACAGATGTGAAGCAGAGTATGCCTCTATGAGTTATTGTATCATGAGTACAGGTCAACAGATGTGTAGTAGACTATGCCGCTACATATTATTGTATCATGAGTACAGGTCAACAGATGTGTAGCAGAGTGTGCCTCAGTGAATTAGTGTACCATTAGTACAAGCCAATAGATGTGAAGCAGAGTATGCCTCTACCAGTTATTGTACCATCATTGCAAGTCATGGGTGACAATCCGCTATACTTCTTCTTAACCTGTGGCTGCCTAAGATGAAACTTCCTCATTTTTTCCTGGATATACATAAACAAAAATACATCAACAATACAATGTAACAATCTTCTACATATCAAAGAGAAGTGCCTATTTTAATGATAGATAAGTGACTGCATTTGGAAGATAATCTTTAATTGGCTTATTCAGTCTGGATAAATATCAACATTTCAAGAATATTTTACTTGCACTCAAAATTATTAGTTAAATAGATCGATGGAAATTTATTGTAGGCAACCAAGGATGATAAGTATTTGCTTGTGGCTTGTGCACACTTGTAAGAAATCTGACATGAATCAGTCAAATTATGCCATAGAGGCATCTTGATTTGCTCCTGTCCTTCTGTTCATGTGTCGGTTCTTCCAAGTCCAACTTGTGTCTCAGTTCTGAGTGAGAAATATTATATAGAAAGACCCCTTCTTGCAGGAAAATGAAATCTTATTAGCTTGGGCATTATGCCGTTTGCAGTATGACCCAACTTGATAAATTATTGTATATGGTAGATGATCTAATTAGATTTTTGCGGCATTTAAATTTTTTAAAAATTTCAATTTCTATCTGTTGAAATGTCTGGACTTCAACCTTTCTGTCACAGTGGGGATATTTTTACAACCACAAATCAAGTCTTTATTATAAATTAATTAGCCATGCTGTGCAAAAAGTTCATGTCTTACTTATGATGTAATAAGCCATTACTTATGATGTAATAAGCCATACCATGAGCATTATGTCATGATTTTAATTCATAATATCGATTTTTTTAAGAAAGAAAAAGTAAAGACAACAAAGAAAAGATTGGAATAGACAAAAAAAATTTTTAAAATTTCTTAAACAGAGAAAATCAAATACCTTTTTTTAAGGTATATTGTAATGTCAGAAAATAAAAATATATTTTTGTTAGTATGGACCTTTTTTGCTTGGGACAGGTATTAAAGGGGACATTTGCATGTGAAGGATTGGATATTCTTGAACAGTTTTACAGTGCCCATACAAGATAATAAATACACATACGAAATAAATCTCACAATCTTTAATAAGAGGAGACAGAAAGTATGGAGGGCATTTATTGCATGTCTTAAGATGAAATTAATGCCAATTAAATAATCACAAGTATTTGTCCCTTATTTGAAACTTCTACAGGAATCATCCCTGTTGTATTTTTGTAACTTTCATTAATGTTTTGGTTGAAATTCGTCAAAAGTAAAATTGATTCAAATCTGATTTGTAACAGAATTGTACCCTTTTCCACATGGGACATTTTTGTTAGAACATGAGTGATATCATGTAAATGAACTTAAGATCTTGTTCATTAGTTGAAAGTCTAAACAGGGTATGACTTGCATAATATTTTCTTCAAAATACATTACCCAGTCATAATATGTTAGGAGAACTGCTACTACCTCGCAAATCCAGCCCTCCCAGGTTAAAACATTTAAGCTAAAGTGCTAAATGTTATCTGCTCACCTAGGTGGCAGTTAGAGTGATCTCCCCTTGATACAGGGATTGGTGCCTGTCTATTCTGGACACTTTGTATCAAAGTCATCTACAAGACCTAGTGCAAGCTCTGAAGTGGTATTCAGGAAGACTAATCCATTGCATCAAGGGATAACATTTTTGCCTTTAAAAGATGGGAAGTATGATGTATCAACACAGACACTTTCATCCTGAATAAAGTGAAACATCTGTTCCACATATCAGACTAAACCCACACCAGTGAATTTGCTTAGCATATCAGCTCAAACATTGCATATGAGTGAAACTAGCTGTAATTGTTCATGCCGTGGGATGGAGATCCAAGTACACTTCTCCAGTCTTATCAGAGATCTTTCATCCTGAAAGGTTCAATTTGATTGGGAGGAACCTTTACCCATGGTGCAAAAGGTTACTCTCTAGGTTGTTCAACAACTTGATAAAGATACAGCTTCATGACTTCTGCTGGATATGTGGGAGATAAAATATTTTCCTTTCGATGCTACTCTCTGACATGTGAGAAAATCACTCTATCTAACTGCCACCTAGGTGGGCAGATAACTTTTAGCTTTTTTGCTAAAAAGTGTTTACCTGGGAAGGCTTGGCTTGTAAGGTAGTACTAGTTTTCCTAAGGTACTATATGATTGGGTAAGTATTATTGAAGAAACATATTTTACTAGAAAAAAAATTGGTCTATTATTGAGTTTTAAACTTAAATGGTCAGCATGATTGACAGTGTAAATACTACACATCAGATGTAAGGAAACACCATATTGTACTTGTCAAGGAACTTCATGCAAGAGGTTTAGTGAATTTAACATAATATGAGCTAGTGGTTACAAAGTTTCCAATCTCTGTGCATTTATAAAAAATAAGTCCCTGTTATTATAAAAAAAAGTACTGATCAAGCTTAAAAACACATCACTCACATGATTAACTTATTTGTAATTATTTGGACAGGAGCAGATTTACACAGGTACAGACATCAGTATCATCCTGAAGGAGATACAGAAAGTACAAGACATTATCAACAGGATCAAGGAAATGAGGCAGGGAATGATGGGAAGTGCTCTTATCAGCATCATGGATGAGGTAAACTAGTATTGTGATCATTCTTACATTATTGTTAAATTAGAACATTATATTGAAATAATATAGTTTCTTTTGGATTAAACCTTTTTAAAAAATACTTATCATACACAGTTCCTGAAGTAGGTGTGCACCCCAAGTTGTATATTTAGTATTGCAGTATAGCTGAAGTGTTGATGCATAAATAACTTACAGATAGTTCACAGTCTTTTTTTTTAGTCTTTAGACCAAGTTTCCTCTGACCTTTTTTACCCCATCTGAGATATTTTCACATACATGTTTGGATGTGAGGCCGGAGTTCATAGCTTATTAACAAAAGTTGGTATTTGTTGAAACTGTACCCTGTTGGTATAGGGTAACCACTTACTACCCAGCCTATCAGATGTAAACAGTCTTGCATCAAGCCCTGCCAGCATGAAATTGATAGAAAGATGTGCTTTGACCTCACACCCCAACATGTGTCATGAAATGGAATAGGAAAGGTCACAGGAAACTCAGTCTTTGACATATAAGTTTGCCTTTTAAATCTAACAAATTTGGAAAAGATATATAAGGCCTCTTTTTGAAATAAGATTTGTAAATATCCTCATTTGTATTAACCCTCTAGAGGACCAAATGAATATCAGGGATATATATGACAAGCTCATAGAGAACTTGGATATCGTCCAGTCATTCAGACTTTCAAAAATTACATATGACAGCGTAAATAAATGCTGACTGGTGATAACTGAAACATTCATATCCTTCAGACTATTGAAACTACTTCAAGTCTGATGGTAAGTTTGCTAGTCTGACAGCAAGTTTACTAGTCTGACAGTAAGTTTACTAGTCTGACATAAGTTTACTAGTCTGACAGTAAGTTTACTAGTCTGACATAAGTTTACTAGTCTGACAGTAAGTTTTCTAGTCTGACAGTAAGTTTTCTAGTCTGACAGTAAGTTTACTAGTCTGACAGTAAGTTTTCTAGTCTGACAGTAAGTTTACTAGTCGGACAGTAAGTTTACTAGTCTGACAATAAGTTTACTAGTCTGAAAGTATGTTTACTAGCTTCAGAGTAATGAACTACTGCTAATTTCGAGCCTTGAAAGACTACTGTACATATTCACCTATAAGTCAAGTCCAGCTGCACTGACCCAAATCTGCCATAACATGATGTGCCATCAGATCTGGGTCTGTGCAGTGTGTTTGGAGTTATAAGTAGAACAAACAACTTAATGTGACATCAGATCAGAGTCTATGTTGTTTGGACTTGACTTGCAAGCATGTATATGGTATTTTTATGTATAGATAGAAGTAATCCTGCATGTTTTTTATCCCACACACTTCAAACACTGATTTTGGCAGTAATTGTTTTGTATTTCAGATATCCACTGAAGTATCCAAGTTGCCACAGTCCAGATTCTTGCCCCGACCTCCAGGCCATGACAGTCCTCTGAAGATAGAGTTTCAGAAATTCCATCCCAAAACTTCAGTTGAATGGATCAGACAGCATGGATTGAAGGGTAACATGCTGTAAATTGACTAATATAGATGACAACAGTGCCCAGTATGTACTAGGATAAATGTCCACCAACATTCGCGTTAGGTTTATTTAAAACATGCTACACTTTGTTGAACACATGCTAAATATATTCATATATAAAAAGAAAAAATTAAGTATTGCCACTGGCACATTTTTTATGATATGGTTTAGTTAAAATAAATATAGGTACAAGTCACATAGGTCATGTAAACGCAATGACTGATATAAATTTAGAAACTAATTTTTTAAAATAAATTTAATCATAACGTAGTTTTGAAAAAGTTTATTCAGTCGTGATTTTTTAGTGAACTACACATTAATTGTCATAAAAAACTTTCTAGATGAAAATTATCAATCGTCATGGACTTTTTTATTGGCAGTTCAGCATTACACTGGGTCAAGAATGTTGATATTAGATTGAACTGTTACTAGTGCAGGAGGAATCAAGGTATGATCATGTGAACAAGAAGTTGCATGCATTTTCATGCATTTCTTGTATGGATGTTCAACTATGAATGGGATAGATGAATAACATACAATGTTTTATTCTTGGTTTGTACATGTGACAGTTCTTCAAAATGATTATTAAGCATGTTGTAAAATTTAACTAAAATCTGAATCAGCAGCTGTTTCTGCTGTCTTTAACATGTATGAAAGAACATATTTTTATGGAAAAAATAGGTATTATATACAAATTGAAATAAAAGACATGACATACCATACAGAAGATATATACGAACCTGTGTGCTGTTTTGTTTTTCCCACCGGTGTTTCCCGGGCTCTGTTTATATTTGTAATACAACTTCTTCCCAACCATAGGCTCATTCCATCTTACATCATAATACATGAAAAAAACTGGTTTAAACGGGATCACCCTGCTTGCTTGACTGTGCCTAAAAATGTCAAAATATGTTATCATTAAATATGCATTTTTTGAGGAAATCATACAATAATCTTCAATGGAATTTTGATGGACAAGGCACAAAATAAAGTGAGTAATCACCATTTAAAAGTATGTGTAATCATATTCTCAAAAATGACACCTATAACTGCAAAAAGTGACTCAGAGCACATACATGAACTGTGTGTGCTGTACTATAATTACATGACAACTGCTGAGTATTCACATTACTTCTCATGACAGTCAGTCAGAACAATAACTCAATGTAATTAAATTCAAAACTGATTAAAATTAATGTTGCAGCCTTAGAGCATATAACATGTAACAACTAAATTAGGCTAATGTCTGTTTACTTTCTTGAGTAAACTTTGCATTAATTTTAATCTGTGCTTAAAGGCCAGCAGGTGCAAGAGCTGAAAAGTTTAGTTTTTTAACATTTGTTATCCCTTTGATTGACAGGTCTGACCCTGTTATGGAATATATAGAGGATCATATGAGATTAAATATAAGATTTAAGATATTAATGAGTTTCATAAATTTCATTTGAAATGAAGACCAATGTAAGATCCAATTTATCACATGAGGAAAAATAGTGATTTTTTTAAACAAACTTCAAAATAGTATAGTGAAATTACTTTGAAATACATTTGGATGCTATAGTAGTTACACCTTTCCATGGCATGTTATTATGACAGCGTATGTGATATCACGAGGTTACACATATAAAAAGTATTATATCTGTAGATTAAACTAAATAACACAGTTGACATGTGATAATTTGTTATAACAAACATCTTGCTCAGTAATCAGTGCATCACAGAAATTATTTTTCATAACTATGAACAGTTGATAAATTGCGAGTAAGGTAGTAATGGTTGCGAAAGTAGCAGTGAAGAACATTCCACTGGTACAATTTTTTACATTTTTACTATCAGATTATTTGAGGCTGATTGTAAAATTGATGTTATGTAAATGCTATTATATACCCAATCAAATATAAATTCTCTGGTTTTATTTCAGTGATATGAAAAATTTTGTTGGATACAGTTTTGTCTCATTTCCATGTCCCATGCATGGACCTCTTAATTTTGTGTGTGCATTGGAACTTTAAAAAAACTGGTGCTAGATAATGTCTTCCTATTGCATTCCAAAATTATAATAATTAAATCGTTTGTGCACTAAATTAAAAGCCTGATGTATAAGTAAAGCCCAAAAGGTTGTTCCACTTATGTTTATACTTGCGACACTTGTGTCTATTGCTTTGTATATCTGTGTTGTGTGCTCAAATTTTATCCATGATTGTAAGTTGTACTTTAAGCTTATGGTCATTTGTAAAGAATATGTTTAGATAGCTAACTTTTATCCATACTTGTGAGTTTATAAATAAGTTGTTTGCTTATATTTTTAGTTCAAGGTCTGACTTTATGTAAAAACTTAAATGTTCTGGAAGTGATCTTGTGACCTATATCCTGGTAATTTATTGTGTCTTTGGTTTTATATGCTGTTCTGATAAACAGAATTACTCATTCTTGTTTTAATATCAGTCTGTGGAATTGCTTTCAGTTGTGTTCAGATATAAATTGAGAGGAATCATTTTTTTGAATTATACATTGGACTTAAAAAGTGATGATTGAGTCTTTTGACTAAAACTACTTTGGGATTATTGAGGACTCATTCAAAGACATTCTGGATTATATCGTTGTGGCACATCATGACATTTAGGACTATATGAACTCATTAGGAACATTCTATACTTTTGGACTTGTGGTTGAACATTTAGTATTATTTGGAATTTAATTCACAATACTGTAAGTTCCTCATAAAGGTTTTACTTTGTAACTTAGAGAATTAAATTGATTATTGAATTTTACAAAACTTGTAAGTTTTACTTCTTTCTGTTACTTAGTTTAAGATCATGGAGTCACAATACTATGCTTGTTACACTTATGTCTATACTTGTTATACTTATGTCTATACTTGTTACACTTATGTCTATACTTGTTACACTTATGTCTATACTTGTTACACTTATGTATATACTTGTGTATTTGATTTCACAGCCAAAAAGCTTGATCTGTACCAGGTTCTTGCGCCTAATGCATACTCTTACAAGGAAGAATTCATCCCTATAATCAAGAAGGCTGTTCAATCCCAAGTCCATGAGGCAAGATTTTGTGTTTTCCTGTTTTTATTTGTATCTGATCCTTGTTGTTGCCATCTTAATATTATATCTCTCCCCCCTCTCTCTCTCTCTCTCTCTCTCTCTCTTTCAACCACTCCAGTGGTCTAGTGGTTAGAGCATCCGCCTTAGATTTTGGAGGTCGTGGGTTCGATCCCCCGGCGAGTCGTAACAAAGACTTTTAAAAATGGCACTAACAGCTGCCTTGCTTGGTGCTCAGCATTAAGAGGTTAGTGTTAGGACTGGTTAGCCTGGTGTCAGGATAATGTGGTTGGGTAGGACATCATGCTACATGTCTGCAGCATAATGCCCCAGTGCTAGACATCACTATAAACTGCCACACTGCAGACATCATAGTGATATGACTGAAAAATTGTTAAAGCTACATTAAAAATCCGAATCACATACACACACACATTCTCTCTTTCTCTCTTAGAACTGTTATTGGAATCTAGTGTATGGCTTTTGTTGTTTGGCATTGGGTTTTTATAAGTTCTTATTTATCTCATTAAGATTATTTCAATGCTAATGCTTGAGTTTATAAGAAATTTACCACAATCAGTGCTAATCCAAATGTCAGGAGCTTACTTCAGTAAAATTATGTATATTACTGTTACCTTTTGTATGCATACATGATATATTTGTACATTTTCTTTCTTTGTATTTCTTGAAGTAAATGGCTGAGTTTTGCAAGAAATGAAATAGTAAATCTTATGGAAAATTGAATCCTCTTGCTTGATCTGATTTATATTTGATAAACATACACATGATAATTAGATGGAATAAAACATGACCTCACATTTTTCTCCAATAAATTTTCCAGAAAGCCATGGTTCAGTTCCAATGGCATGATGGCTCGGTGAAAAACGTTCATGTAGACATGAGTCAGCTGTTTGAGTATCAGAAACAGCTGGCTGCTACAGTCTCCCTCTATGAAAGTCGTATTGACTGGTTGGCGTCGGGCAGCAGACGAATCTTTGGAACTGTTGTCGAGAAAAAGTGAGAACAAAAATTATAACATTGAAGCTCTTTACTAAATTTGTATAGCTGACACAATTACTAAAACAAAAAAATTATGAAATTTAGTTAGTAAATTACACCTTGTAAAATGTATTGCCCTAAGAAAAAGATAAAAAAATATTAGCACTTTTAAATTAAAAAGTATTATCATTTATGTTTGTATACCTAAAAAGAGAATGAACTCAATTTAAATGATACCAAAAATCAATGGAAATGTATCATCATTGTATTATTATGTTACAGCATGACAGTGGTAATGCATATGGTGTTCCCTTTGTCCATTGTATTATTATGGTACAGTATAACAGTGGTAATGCATATGGTGTTAACCTTGTCAATTTTATTATTATGGTACAGTATGACAGTGGTAGGGTATATGGTGTTATACATGTCCATTGTATTATTATGGTACAAGATAACAGTGGTGATGCATATGGTGTTACCCTTGTCTATTGTATTGTTATGGTACAAGATAACAGTGGTAATGCATATGGTATTACACTTGTTCATTGTATTATTATGGTACAAGATAACAGTGGTAATGCATATGGTGTTACCCTTGTCCATTGTATTATTATGGTACAAAATAACAGTGTTAATGTATATGGTGTTACCCTTGTCCATTGTATTATTATGGTACAAACTAACAGCAGTAATGTATATGGTGTTACCCTTGTCCATTGCATTATTATGGTACAAGATAACAGTGGTAATGCATATGGTATTACCCATGTCTATTGTATTATTATGTACAAGATATGGTACAAAATAACAGTGTTAATGTATATGGTATTACCCTTGTCCATTGTACTATTATGGTACAAACTAACAGCAGTAATGTATATGGTGTTACCCTTGTCCATTGCATTATTATGGTACAAGATAACAGTGGTAATGCATATGATGTTATACATGTCCATTGTATTATTATGGTACAAGATAACAGTGGTGATGCATATGGTGTTACCCTTGTCTATTGTATTGTTATGGTACAAGATAACAGTGGTAATGCATATGGTATTACCCTTGTCCATTGTATTATTATGGTACAAGATAACAGTGGTAATGCATATGGTGTTACCCTTGTCCATTGTATTATTATGGTACAAACTAACAGCAGTAATGTATATGGTGTTACCCTTGTCCATTGCATTATTATGGTACAAGATAACAGTGGTAATGCATATGGTATTTTTACCCATGTCTATTGTATTATTATAGTACAAAATAACAGTGGTAATGCATATGGTGTTACCCTTGTCTATTGCATTATTATGTACAAGATAACAGTGGTAATGCATATGGAATTATCCTTGTCTATTGTATTATTATAGTACAAAGTAACAGTTGTAATGGATATGGTGTTACCCTTGTCCATTGTATTATTATGGTACAAAATAACAGTGTTAATGCATATGGTGTTACCCTTGTCTATTGTATTATTATGGTACAAAATAACAGTGGTAATGGATATGTTGTTACCCTTGTCCATTGTATTATTATGGTACAAGATAACAGTGGTAATGCATATGGTGTTACCCTTGTCATTTGCATTATTGTGGTACAAGATAACAGTGTTACACTTGTCCACTATATTATTATGGTACAAGATAACAGTGGAAATGCATATGGTATTACTCTTGTCCATTGTATTAGTATGGTACAAAATAACAGTGGTAATGGATATGGTATTACCCTTGTAATGCATATTGTGTTACCCTTGTCCATTGTATTATTATGGTACAAAATAGCAGTGGTAATGCATATGGTGTTACCCTTGTCATTTGCATTATTATGGTACAAGATAACAGTGTTACCCTTGTCCACTGTATTATTATGGTACAAGATAACAGTGGAAATGCATATGGTATTACTATTGTCCATTGTATTAGTATGGTACAAAATAACAGTGGTAATGGATATGGTGTTACCCTTGTAATGCATATGGTGTTACCCTTGTCCATTGTATTATTATGGTACAAGATAACAGTGGTAATGCATATGGTATTACTCTTGTCCATTGTATTATTATGGTACAAAATAACTGTTAATGGATATGGTGTTACCCTTGTCCATTGTATTATTATGGTACAAGATAACAGTCGAAATACATATGGTATTACTATTGTCCATTGTATTAGTATGGTACAAAATAACAGTGGTAATGGATATGGTGTTACCCTTGTAATGCATATGGTGTTACCCTTGTCCATTGTATTATTATGGTACAAGATAACAGTGTTACCCTTGTCCACTGTATTATTATGGTACAAGATAACAGTGGTAATGCATATGGTATTACTCTTGTCCATTGTATTATTATGGTACAAAATAACTGTTAATGGATATGGTGTTACCCTTGTCCATTGTATTATTATGTACAAGATAACAGTGGCAGTGCATAGTGTTATACATATTCATTGTATTATTATGGTACAGATAACAGTGGTAATGCATACAGTGTTACCATTGTCGATCTGTGTAGTACACGTCCATTCCTGGTCCACCAATCCAAACATCACTCATATTTTGAAGTTCTGCATTTAGGTCAGTTTCAATCACTGTCTCACTGCTCCAGTGGCCTAGTGGTTAGAGTGTCTACCTAGGATGTGGGACATCATGGGTTCGATCCCCGGCTGAGTCATACCAAACACTTATAAAAATGGTACTAACAGCTGCCTTGCTTGGTGCTCAGCATTAAGAGGTTAGTGTTAGGACTGGTCGGCCTGGTGTCAGGATAATGTGACTGGGTGGGACATCATGCTATGTGTTTGCGGCTTGATGCCCTAGTGCTAGACATCACTATAAATTGTCACATTGCAGACATCATAGAAATATGACTGAAAAATTGCTAAAGCTATGTTAAAAATCCAAATCACACACACACACAAGCACTGTCTCGTGGTGGGGCATCCATGTTTTTTAAACACAGTTATTAGTTGAACATATTCTATTTTGCCTGTTTGTGACATAACACTTTCATTGAATGCAAATAGTTTGTTGGGTATTTTATGTACTGCATTTTAGATTCTACATGGAAATTTAGATTCAGAAATAAATTTGTCAAACTTTTTTGCTGAGTTAACTTTTATGCCGAGTTAATGCCGAGTTAACTTTTATGCTGAGTTAACTTTTATTAATTAAGGGAGCCACGGTAGCTAAGTTGGTAATGTTCTTGTTGTTGTTGTTGTTGTGTTTAACGCCATTTTTCAGCACACGATAGGCTATGCATGGTGGCCAGTATTAATGGTGGATGAAGAACCCGGGAAAACCCTGGAAAGAACCACTGACCCACGAGAAGCTACCGGCAAGCTTTCTCACATACCCACACTGGTTGAATCCGAGACTCGAACCAGCACAGACAGAGGTGAGATGGCAGTGATCCATAATGCAGAGCGCTTTAGACCACATGGCCACTCGGGGCCCCCAAATTGGTAGTGTGTCAGGCTCATAGTTCATGGGTCGTATGTTCAATACCTGCTCAGGTCATCCAAGGACAGTTGCCTCGCTGTGTTTGGGAAATACACTGAAGTTATATTTTCTTGGTATGATGTAGACAAGTATATATTAAATGTGTTGTTAAAACTATCAAAACAAAAGAAATAGACTCTCTCTCTCTCTCTCTCTAAACCAATAATATATCTTTGTTGGTTACTGTATATACTTGCATACAAGTCAAGCCCAACTACAAACAACATAGACCCTGGTCTGCCATCACATAATGCATGGGCAGATTGGGCTCTATATTTGTTCTACTGATTAATCCTAGCAAGATGAATATATCCATATTGATTTGTTTTGTTTTGTTGATTTTCAGTATGATTATCTTCTAAGCACCAATTAGTTTTTAAAAGACTACTAGTTTGTGTGTGTTCTAAAATATTTTTACTTTATTATTGTTGATATTAAATACTGATAAAGTTTTATATATATTGGTAAACTCTCTTTCCTGTGATGAAATGATGAAAGAAGTGAAACTTTATTTTCCACACTTTAACTTTATTCATGATTCTCTTTTTAAAATCTTAAACCATTTCTGTTATTACATTTGCCTCAAATTCCAGTATTGTAATACTTGTGGATGTGTCAGTCTCCAATGTCAGCTACCTGGTTCACATTCAGCACTCGCTTAGACTTCTTATGGAGCATCAAATCAGCAACAAGGAGTTCTTCAACATCATTGCGTAAGTTTTTGAAAACTTTAATTTTCTATCATTATGCAGCAAGTTGTCATATGTAATCTGGGTGATTTACATGTTGCTGAAAAGTCTTTTAAGTGAAGAAAATTATATGACAACATGCAGAAAATCAGAATTTGAATAACATTATGCAGATCAGATCCAGTACTCAGAGATGTAAAACAAATATAATGCCATTGAGTTATTCAGGCTCTGAATTACTGTGGTATATTTCACAGAACAATATTCATGTGTCTTGCTACATTGTACAACATGCTGTAAATAGAACAGCAAGCTGCCAGCAGACAGTATCCCATTATGATTGGTTGCATAAAAACTGCACATTGATGTATACAACATATAGCCTTCAAGTTCAATATTTAGTGCTCATTGTTTTGTTTTTCTATAGTATAAAATGATTAAAAGCAGCATTATTGCTTATGTATACTTGAATGGTGAATCCCAGATTAGTGTGATTCCACTCAGTGTTGTGCTTTATTACTGTATTGGATATTTAGGCTTGTTTTATTCTTTGTTGTTTATGAGATAGTTTTAATACTCAGAAATAGACCTGATAATTTGGATTTTATACTTCTGAGAAAAAATGATGGCAGTTATCTAGCATTGTGGAGGAATTGCCAATGTTCTTTTATCTCTGATTACTATAATACTCTAATAAATGACGTAGAAACTTCCAGAAAGCCTATTTTCCTGAAGGGATGTTCCCATCAGGTGATACTCTGAAATGACCCAGCAAATGGCATTTGTTTACCTGGGACATCCTGAAGAAAATGTATGGAGATATTGATGTGGCATACAGATGAGCTTAAATTGAAATGTAGTAGAAGCAATGAAGTGTGCTTGAATTGAAATGTGATGGAAGCAATGAAGTGTGCTTGAATTGAAATGTGTTGGAAGCAGTGAAGTGTGCTTGAATTGAAATGTGATGGAAGCAATGAAATGTGCGTGAATTGAAATGTGATGGAAGCAATGAAATGTGCTTAAATTGAAATGTGATGGAAGCAATGAAATGTGCTTGAATTGAAATGCAGTAGAAGCATTGAAGTGTGCTTGAATTGAAATGTGATGGAAGCAAAGAAATGTGCTTAAACTGAAATGTGATGAAACCAATGAAATGTGTTCAAATTGAAATGTGATGGAAGCAATGAAATGTGCTTAAACTGAAAAGTAAAGGAAGCAATATGCCTAAAATGAAATGTGATTGAAGCAATGAAATGTTTGAATTGAAATGTGATAGAAGAAATGAAATGTGCTCAAATTGAAATGTGATGAAAGCAATGAAATGTGCTCAAATTGAAATGTGATGGAAGCAACGAAATGTGCTTAAACTGAAATGTAATGGAAGCAATGTGCTTAAAATGAAATATGATGGAAGCAATGAAATGTGTTTGAATTGAAATGTGATGAAAGCAATGAAATGTGCTCAAATTGAAATGTGATGGAAGCAATGAAATGTGCTTAAACTGAAATGTAATGGAAGCAATGTGCTTAAAATGAAATATGATGGAAGCAATGAAATGTGTTTGAATTAAAATGTGATAGAAGAAATGAAATGTGCTCAAATTGAAATGAAGTAGTGGCATTAAGATGTACTTGTATGTATGAAACACTTAAAGTTTATTGTCACCTCTAAATTTGTTATTGCTTATCTGTTCTACATATATGTAAGAAATATATCAAATTTTATGTCTCTTGTAAACATTATTTTGTCCTTTGCTGTACATGAACTCCTACACAAGTAGTGAGATTAAATATGATGTAGAATATAATATAATGCAAATTTCTTTGGTATATTTTCAAGTTTTGGGAGTGCCACTGTAGCCTGGCGTCCTACAATGATGAAACCAACAGCCAAGAACCTACAGGATGCTTGGAGGTAATTTGGAAGATATTTCTTTAATCACAAAAATAGACATCAGAGACCACATCCTGAGTACTTCAAGTGCATTTCTTTCAGATTGAATATATTAGTTTACACCTTTCCCTCAATAACTTGTGAGCTCCATAAGTAAGGCAAGTGATAGTAAGGTAGTAGTTAACCATTGTGTTTGTTAGCTACTCTCATTGATTCATGAGAATTATAACTTACGTTGTCCTTCAGAAATATTAGTCCAATGGATTTAAAAATTGATGGATATTAGTTCTTAAGAAGTCAGTTAAAGTCAGCAAATTGATGACAGACTTAATGTAATTTAAGTTAATATACAGTACTCAAAAGGTCATGCATCAGTTACAGTGGAGTTGCCTCCTTTTCAGGATTAGAGTGTGTATCCATCATAAGCAAGGACAAGTATTAAATTAAAGCTTCGTAGTTTGAATTCCGTTCACAGACTGGTACACATAAACACATTTGCACTGATTAATTTCTCAAGATAACTAATTTAAATGTCAGAATAAACTACTCTGATATCACATGCCAAAGTACTGAGCACAACTCTATATTGTGTTTACTAGAAAACACAGTCAGCTACTAATAAACACAGTCAGCATGTGGAAGTTGCTTTGTTATGGAATAGACATTCAAATCAGAAAACATAAGAAATGATAAACAAAATGGAAAAACAAAAACCTGCAAGTTATTTTCATAATTATCACTGCAGTTTTTGAAGATCAGTTCACAGATGAATGAAAGGTAAAACCTTAGGACATGTCAGCAGTTTTGATTTTAACAAGATGTATTATAAATGGCTGGAGATACATTTATCTTTTAATTAACTTTCTTCATCATGTCAGATGATCTTTGAAGTCATCAAGATATAACTAAATAAAGCCAGGTTACCCCGATGATGAAGCATAGTTGCAGTAGTTTAACTGCTTGTTGGGTCTTTATTATCCCACCTGCTCATAAGGCAATGTGAGCTTGTGGTATGGCAATGTGTTCAGCATGCTTTGTGCATGATCTGTCAACACTGGTATATTTTTACTTCTTCTCTAGGACCACTTTGGTGGCCTAGTGGTTAGAGCATCTGCTTCAGATGGGGGAGGTCGCAGGTTCATACCCCAGCAAAATCATACCAAAGACTTATAAAAATGTTACTCACAGCTGCTTTGCTAGGCACTCAGCATTAAGAGGTTTGTGTTAAGAATATGAATGGGTGAAACATGATGCTACATATCTGTGGCATGATGTCCCAGTGAAAGATATCACTACAAACTGCCACACTGCAAACATCATAGCGATATGACTAAAAAAATGTAATGCTATGTTAAAAAATCCAAATCACACACACATACACACACATGGTAGGCCAGTTTCAATCAAAGTTTGTGGGAACGTTTCAAAAAAATTTTCATGGTGGCTTCTCTGTTAGTGTTGTGGCTTCCATAGCAAACAAAAAGAAACCTAACTTTGACTTCTTCTGCAGAACGGCTCATCCTATTTTGATGAAACTTGGTAGGAATGATTTTAGCACTTCCTGTTCCAAAATGTTATCTGGGTTTGCTCCCCAATCGGTGGTGAGGCTTCTTTAGCAAGCACTTGGCAAACCTCTAGACTGGCTGTGTCAGTTTTGATCAAACTAAGAATAAGGAAATGCTTTTAAAAAAATGTTGCCCAGGATGGCTCCACTAGAAATGGCATAGTTTCCATAGCAACCATATGGACAACCTGTTTTCATTTTCTTCTCCTGAAGAGTTGATGTAGTTTTAATCAGTCATGATAGGTGGCGCTATACAGTTTCGCATTTTCCATAGGGTTAGGATTTTAAAGAAAAAGAATTTCCCCGGCTTTCCTCACTGGTTATACTGGCTATTTAAAAAAGACCTTGTATATCTTAGGTATAATTAAAAGAACCTTTAATTCCCTTTATTTTGGTGTATGATTGATGGGTGTATTATGGGTTATAGAGTATACAGCTTGGCCTTACTTCAAATGTGTACCTTTCAAAAAAGTGCTAGCTCTACTTGGTCATTTTCACTTCCTGAACTTCAGAGGTAAATTGTATAAAAAAGAGCCGTTTACTTTTTCTTACATTTTATATATAATTGGTAATTCATTCATTGCACTTTCAAAAGCTGGTATTGTCTAGTCTGGCAAAATTCATTTTCCCTATTTTAATAGCTGCTATGTATAGTGTACTTTAGACTAATTCAGGCTGATTTTTTAACACAAGGGAGCAGTCATTTTAGTTAGCAGTGTGCTTAAATCATGTAAAATTTCCAAAAGTACAACATCCAAAGAAATATCATCCACATTACATTACTGTAGCATATAGGTATGCCAACATTCTCTCCATTGTGCATGTTTTAAATGGAAACTACTTCACCTTACATGCGTCACTCTCTCTAAAGTACATATTAATTGGTGAGCACCCCCATAGGAGTCTATGTAAGGGTATGCTCAGTCAAAATTGTTTTCAGGGTGATTTCCCTTGTAGCAGTATGGCTTCCTTAACAACCTTATGCAAAATCTGTTTTACTGGCATTTTCTCTACAATAACTGAACCAATTTGGTAGGAATGTTTTTAGGACTTACTCTTTCAGAATTGTGTAGGGTGTCGCTTCCCCAGCAGTGATGTGGCTTCCATAGTAGCCATAAGGAAGACCCATTTTAAACTTCTCCAGAACAGCTCAATCTGTTTTTTAATCTTATTTGCTAGGAATGTCAGTTGGGCTGTGCAATTTCAAAATTAACTCTTGGGTGGCTGCCATAGCAATATTGTGGCTTCATTGGCAAAGCCTATTTGACTTATTCTCTTAAGAGAAAGACTGAGTCATTGTTTATTAGATGTGGTAGGAATGTTTCTTGGGATATGCTCTCTCTAATTTATGTTGACTGGGGTGGCTTCCTTTACAGCCATATGCAAAACCTGTTTTCAACATTTTATCCAGAATGGTTTAAACATTTTTTATCAAACTTTTTAGGAATATTTCTTAAAACAAACACCCCTATCAAAATTGTGTCTGACATCACACCTCTAGCAATGGTGTGCCTTCTATAACAAACATAGAAAAGCTTTCTTCAACATTTCTTCAGAATGGCTGCATCATTTATGAGTTCTTTGGACAACTCTGTCAAATTTGTGTCTGAGATGGCTGCCATACAACAATATGACTTCCATATCAATTGAATGGAAAACATAAATAATAATTACCTTCCATCAGGTGAGGCCAATGGTTGTTAATTTACATCCTTAAAAATAAACTATAATAAAATAACTTTCCAAACCTGCCTTACCATATCAGACCATGTGTACTATGTAGAGTTCTAGCATGAATACCTTTCACATTCATGCATAAAAGATGCCATTGCACCATCTAGTCCATCTGAAATTACTCCAAGTAGAATCACGTTTAGCCTTTTAAATCCATGTGAGCAGTATCAGGCCCACTTGGACCTCATGTTATCATTTTGATCTCATGACATTCTCTGTGTCCAGTTCATTAGTCTGGAGATTTTGCAGCCTCATGATACAAAGCACAATTGTTTGATTCCAATATTTTCATTCTTTTCTAATTCACATTATTGAAACATAGATTAACATTTAAAATACGTTAATATTGGACATATGATTGGACTGTAGCAAAACAGTCTTACTTTGTCTTTGCCCTTTTCTTTATTTTTTTGCCAACCATTAATTAGTGAATTAATGAGTCATCAATGTATAGTTTAATTAGGGAGTGGTTTATGTAGACAACTATCTATCACATTTACTTAACTTACAATGTGGCAGCACTTAAGGTTAAATTTTGAGCTGTAGTGATGTAGTTGGTTGTATGATTTGATTAGCAATCAGATTAGTTTTTCTTTTAAAGGTTAAATTTCTTATGTTCAATCAATTTGATATACACCTACTTTCTGCTGTTTTTATATGATTTTTTTGACAGAATATGGTTTATACATGTCTTATGCTTTTCTTGCATTTACAAAGCTTTCAATAAAGAGACAAGAAAGAAAAAAATCCCTGAATATGGGTTTGCATAGATTTATGTGCCATTTCAAAATGTTTAAAATTGATTTTTGTAAAAATGTTAAAGTTTCATATTATTACAGAAACATGGGTAACACATTTTAACATAACTGAAAAATCTGTTAAGACCAATGTAAAATACAAACAATTATAACATTATATAAAACCATAAACCAAAAGTATTAAATATTTGATGGAGCTGCTCCCATAACATTGTGGACATTTGACTTAGAAACAATTTCACCATTGTTTTGTTTTTCTTCTGATGTTAATGAGTTTATTATGATAATAAATGTTGTCATCAGGAGCATTTTGAAAGCACCTAAATCTCATCACATTGTGTCATAATGAATTTTGTTGGGTGTAATTACACAGGTTTCATTGTATGAAATATTAATTTTCTCTACTACTAGATGGGTACTGGATCTTCAGTGTGGAGGAAGTAGGAACTTTCTGTCAGCCTTCAGAATGGCTGTAGAGAATGAAGAGGAACTATCTCACAAAACAAGTAAGTAAAATTTCATGTTGCTCTGCATTTCCTTTGTCACCAATTAGTAGACTCATTAAGGCTTGAGCCAGATATGAGAATACCATATTTGTGACATGACTGTGAGGAAAAGTTTTACAGAACTGATTCTGTGTCACAGTCTCCCATTTTGAGGTATTTATGATTAGTTGATTGACTTGTGTTTGCATAAAATTACTCTAGTTAAAAACCTAATAACCTTGCTATGGTTGTTCTGTTTCAAAACAAGTAGTAAATCTGGAAATGCTACATTTTTTAGAATAATCAAATTAAGGATTAAATTGATAATTATTATTTGCAAACACTATGTAGTACTGGATTTGGTAAATCAAACAAAAATATAATAATCTTTATGCATTTTGGACAAAGATTTGCTTTTGTTTGGTTTTACCGACTTCAACACTTAAAGATTATATTCTGCCATGTCAAGTAAAGTTCCTTGCTCAAGGATACATCATGGAAGCTGATCATGGCTGATTTAATGGTGGGAATTGAACCCTTATCCTTCTGCTCACAAGTCCAGTGTACTACCCACTGAGCGACAGTGACTCCTTTGCATCTAGGATAAGTGTACATGGAAGAATTTTGGATAGAAATCACAAAAAGTTTTCACAAATCTTACCAAATATCAAAACTCAACCAGAAAATAACATGTACAAGTCACACTGATGCAAACACTGCAGGAGAATTTGAAGAAACTAAAAAAATCAGTAAAATAGATATTGAGCAAGTGCATGCATAACCTCAAAAAATTCTTTTTTCTATTTCAGCTGTTGAAGGTATCTACTTATTCACTAGTGGAGTCCCTGACCAACATATTGATTTGTGTACAGCATACATTGAAGAATGTACTTCAGGACAAGGGATCAAGCTCCATGCGATTCTCTTCAATGTGGATGATTATGATGCTAATGGGGCCATCCCTGGACGATATGCTAACATCACCCGAACAGCTGAATGTCTCAGGAGCATGGCCCACTGCAGTGGGGGCAGATTTCATTGGATCAGAGAGACAGGTAATATTGCACATGGAATGAAATAGTCGAGTACAGTTTTTAGATCAAAGTGATAATTAGGTGGAAACATAAAAGACTTCGGAAGCAACTGGACTAATGTCACCTATGAAGCTGACAAATTAACAGATAATTAAATAAAATTCCTCAAGATCATGTTTCTCCTATTCTAGTAAAATGTATTCGGCATAATTAATAAACATACCTTTTGGTATATGATTTATACTATAGCAGTTGGTAAAGTAACAGTTCTTTCATTGAGAATGTTCATGTTAATTTTGTATATATTTATTATTGATGCTATCTTTGGTTTCTACAACCAATATTTACAATGCATTTATGTATGTTCCCACTTTGTATATGTATGGGTCATATAGTGTGTGCATCCATTCTGTCCCCTGTGTCCTATCTCATGTCCAACACAAATTTTATTTTGGCTCAGTAACTTTTAACTTATTGGATTGAAATGAAATATAGCATGAGGCTTTACATTAAGAAGACTTAGGTAGTGTTTTAAGAATGAACTCTTTTTTAGCAAACTTGAATGGGATTATGGCCCGTTTGATTTAGAACAGTATCTTTCAATTTTGTTACAATTCAAGAACTTTTGTAGGTATCATGGATTGAAATCAAATTTGATATTAAGTTTTACTCAAAGAAGACATAGATCAAGCTTGATTTTTAGCATCCAGCAAAATTTTATGAACTGTTTGTCTTTGCCCTACACTATTTACTCAGGAACTTTTGAAGGACTTAAGCATAAAATCAAATTTGAATTGAGGCTTTATGTTAGCAATGCCATGGTCAAGGTTTGGTTTTAGTACTTTCTGGCCAGATTTTTTGACATTCTGGCCCCAGTTTGATTTAGAACTTTGCCTTAATACTATCATACCGGGGGTGACATCTGTATTGTATGAACACACATCTTCAAATATGTTACCTGATCATGATGGCTTAGGAAAACTACTATTACCTTGCAAATCCAACCCTCCCAGGCAAAAACCTTTTTAGCTATAAAGGAACATTATCTACCCAACTTGGTACCAGTTAGTTATAGTGATCTCCAGTGTGATACAGAGTATGGCATCAAATCCCATGAAGTCTTCAGTTATTACTTCCGTTTTTGCCATGTAGCAGCAATCTCTGCAGACAGAGAGCTGTTACAATCCACAGACAAGCATTATGAAAGTTTTCTACCTTATAGCAAGTTGAATGAGTATATTCCATGTATAAATTTCCAACTTTAATGTTCTTTCTTTCTTCAACAACAAAGTTTCTGGTTTTTCTGTGTCATCACTTTGCCATCCTCACACACTTAGGTGCCCTTGGTATGTACCTGCATGGGTCACAATGGCATCCCTCACATTGCTTTAGCTTTGCTTTCTGCTCCAATAGTAGCTGAAGAATTCATGGGATTTAGCACCAATCCCTGTGTTAAGTGGAGATCACTCACTCTAAATGACACCTAGATGGGCAGATAACTTTTAGATTTTTAGTTACAAAGTCATGTGAGGACTAGATGTACAAGGTTACAGTAGTTCTAAGGTTTTATGATAGGGTAAGTATTATTGAACAAACATAATTTATTAGAAAAAATTGGTTTCTAGTTATCTTTGATAATTCATTTATAAATGTTTTGATTGTATCTATTTAACCAATTTATTATTTTACAGTTCAGCAAATCTATTCAAAATGCTGTAGCTGTTATATTCAGATACATACTTCTTGAGATGACCATGTTGGATTTCTTGATCAATTTTCTATGCAGATAGGTGGAATATAGCATTAACAGGAATGCAGAATTCATATACAAAGAAATAGCATTAATGGGTATGCAGAATTCACACAGAAAGAAATAGCATTACTGAGTATGCAGAACTCACACAGAAAAAGAAACAGCATTACCGGGTATGCAGAATTCATACAGTAAGAAATAGCATTACCAGGTATGCAGAATTCACACAGAAAGAAATAGCATTACCGGGTATGCAGAATTCGCACAGAAAGAAATAGCATTACTGGGTATGCAGAACTCACACAGAAAAAGAAATAGCATTACCGGGTATGCAGAATTCATACAGTAAGAAATAGCATTACCAGGTATGCAGAATTCACACAGAAAGAAATAGCATTACTGGGTATGCAGAATTCACACAGAAAGAAATAGAATTACTGGGTATGCAGAATTCACACAAAGAAATAGCATTACTGGGTATGCAGAACTCACACAGAAAGAAATAGCATTACTGGGTATGCAGAACTCAAACAGAAAGAAATAGCATTACCAGGTATGCAGAATTCACACAGAAAGAAATAGCATTACTGGGTATGCAGAACTCACACAGAAAGAAATAGCATTACCAGGTATGCAGAATTCACACAGAAAGAAATAGCATTACTGGATATGCAGAATTCACACAGAAAGAAATAGCATTACTGGGTATGCAGAATTCACACTGAAAGAAATAGCATTACTGGGTATGCAGAACTCACACAGAAAGAAATAGCATTACTGGGTATGCAGAACTCACACAAAAAGAAATAGCATTATCGGGTATGCAGAACTCAAACAGAAAGAAATAGCATTACCAGGTATGCAGAATTCACACAGAAAGAAATAGCATTACTGGGTATACAGAACTCACACAGAAAGAAATAGCATTACTGGGCATTACCAGGTATGCAGAACTCACACAGAAAGACATAGCATTACCAGGTATGCAGAATTCACACAGAAAGAAATAGCATTACCGGGTATACAGAACTCACACAGAAAGAAATAGCATTACTGGGTATGCATAACTCACACAGAAAGAAATAGCATTACCAGGTATGCAGAATTCACACAGAAAGAAGTAGCATTACCAGGTATGCAGAATTCACACAGAAAGTAATAGCATTACCGGGTATGTAGAATTCACACAGAAAGAAATAGCATTACTGGGTATGCAGAATTCACATTGAAAGAAATAGCGTTATGCAGAATTCACACAGAAAAAAAGTATAATGATTTCGCTTGTTTCAGGAATCATTGAGAGTGATGATATTCAGTATGTTACATCAGAGGTAGATAAATGTCTGAACTTCTCCAGGAAAGTCCAGATGCTGGTCGATAGTGTCAAGAAAAAGTACAGAGAGCGATATGTAAGTGATTTTATTGAAACAATTTATTCTGCAATAAATGAATTTCATAATATACACACGATTGTCAAAAGGTGAATTTATGAAAGTTGACTGTAATTGAGTCATTCAGAGAATCCAGAACAATCTGCAATATTTGGATGCTGTGTAACCTCTCTTTTTCAGATGCATATGGGTTGGATCAATTTTTTTATGTGTCAGGGAGATGGTTATCCATCAGGCCATTTTGTTTATAGAGGTCAGAATGGCCCATCAGTTGTAGAAAATTGGGATAATTTTCTCATGATTGAGGCCAGTGATATTACAATAGAAAACAATACAGTAAAAACTGAATCAGACCAATGTATGAATACCATCTCTACTTGCATGTAATTTGAGTCCAACAGCAAACTACACAGACCCAAATCTGACATCACATACTGTACTGGTAGATCTATGCTATTTGTTAGGAGTAATTAGTAGAATAAACAATGTACAATATGAGATTACAAACCAGGGTCTGTGTTATTTTTTGCAGTTGGACTTGACGTATCAGCAAGTGTATATGGTACATTGCACTTTCAACAGGATCACTTTAACAATCTGACTTACATTCAGACTTATTTGACTTTAAATTTGATGTTTTCTTTCTATTTTGTCCCCAAAAAGCCTTAGAATTGCTGCTGTCATCTGACCCAAAAGTGCCAAAATATAGAACTCAGTTTTGTTGCAAACAACATGTTTGTTATACAGCTAGTAAATATGTCTGTCTATAACTAATCAAAAGCATTATTATATCTGTACATTACTAATGACTAGGAGTGAGTGCTGTCAGCTGATATCATATTGCTCTTTTTACATACCCATTTAATCTTGCATGCTTCATCCGGTATTCAGTACAGATGTTTAATCCATATTTCTCTATCACATGCCCAGCTTGCAACTATTTATGTGTCTTCCTTGATGTCCGCACATTGATATTTTTAAGTATAATAAATCTAACTTTTGTAAGTCCCAATTAGCTTTTGAATTTCATTCATACAGTAAAGCTAAAATTATTTTGAAAGTGTAAAAGAGAAGGTATGTAATAAATGCAAAACCACATTTATTTTTTGTTCCAAGTTGGGGGTAGAAACTCATTTGATAATGCTAATGAATATGTTTTGGTCTGACACTCTCAGCTTTCCTAATGCCATATATCAAACTTGTTCTGTCCACAAACAATTTTGTGTATATATGCATTGATAATTATTATTACCAAGCTGACCATTTTGAAAACTAATGTAATGAGATCTGATAACATGACTTTCTGAACCTATAATTATCATTATAAAAATATCATTTGCAGGCTGTATTTTTCCTTATTTGGGAAAGAAGGGATAAGGATTGTGTATATGGCTAGGTAAGAGACAAGAGTTTGCAGTCTAATAAGTACTGACAAACTTTAACAGATAGATGTTGTTGGTGCATGGTCATGGTATACAGCTAATGATTTAGCAATTTCATTTCTAGACAGAGTGAACTCAAACTGCTCTTTGCCTGCTTACTGAGTACAATTTCTGGTTCAGGTTGTTTCAATAGTAACTGACTGTCAGCCATTACTAAACCACATTTGACTGGTTATGGTGTTAGTTCAAAATTTAAGAAATGTTTGGAGTAAAGAAAAATAGTTCCACAACCAGTCTAACCATTAAACAGTTCTGGTTAAACTACTACTGCAGAATTGCATTATACTAATGACTACAGCATTTGACTGGATCATGAATCTGCTGCTATTTTCATAAAAGCATTTTACAGATTATAAATATCTGCTTAATTAGGATGTGCATAAGTCTGGTTCCTTGCTTTTATTAAGCTGCAATTTTCAGACTTGTGAAAGGAAACGTAACAGCAAATATTGACTTATCTGTCTTGAGTGGCCGAGTGGTCTAAAGTGCTCTCCGTTACGGATCACTGCCATCTCATCTCTGTCTGCGTGGGTTCGAGTCTAGGATTCGGCCAATGTGGGTATGTGAGAAAGCTTGCCAGTAGCTTCTCGTGGGTCGGTGGTTCTTCCCTGGGTTTTCCCGGGTTCTTCCTCTGCCATTAATACTGGCCGCCATGCATAGCCTATTGTGTGCTGAAAAATGGCGTTAAATCCAACAACAACAACAACAACAACTGTCTTGAGACTTGATTTTCACTGATACATTCAAAGATGGTCAATAATTGTAGTTAAGGGATATTCAATCAAATATACACATTTTATTAGGTGTTACTACAACTTGTCAAAATTAAGGACATTGCATCATCTAAACAAATGTAGTACAAATGGCAAATGGGTACAACTTTGCTTGAACACTAAAATATTGTTTATATATAAAAAGAAGAAGCAAGAAAATCAGTCCTAGGATGAAGAGGAAAGGTGACTAGCTATTGAGGTTATTCTTTCTAGATGGGACCTGCATGTGTATCTTATATTGATTGAAAAATAGCATAAAAGAAAATATCACACTATAATATAATTAGCAATAAACCAAATTCTCTGGTCCCAGGAGTTTTTGATATTGCAAGGTTTTGTTTGATTTTGGTTAATTGGAATCATTAAGGAGCAAATACAAACCTATTCATCCCAAAATATTCACATCTTAATTATTCTTAAAATTTTTTAGATAACACACAGTTAATATTATTTTGGCAATTTATAACATAAGGGAGTTTTTTAAATTTTTTTAAAATATGATATATTGGTTTACATAGAAACCGTGAATATTGGTCCACACAGAAGCCAGGAAATATTGGTTTACAATGAAGCCATGAAATGTTGGTCTACTTTGAAGTCACCTTATGAAGACAATGTCTTTCATTACTGACTTTATTTGTTTCTTTTTCAGCATCACTATGAAGAAATGAAAGCCTTGCCAGCACCAGAGTATACCAAACTGAAAGCACTGCCTCCACCCCCAAGACAAACACTTAAACAAATCAAAGTAAGTATTAAGGCTGGCCAACCAGATCTAAAAGTGGTATAGATAATCAGCCTCATGTTGCTTATAAATTAACAATGTATACCCTACCAACATGTGCAAAAGGACTGGTGGGGGAGGGAGAGTAAACATAACAATACTGGACATTGCTCTTCTGATTGACATACACATGACTTAACAGGACATATGCATATAACAAGAAAAATGTCAAAGGTGGATTGGCTTTGTTTTGTCTAAATAATGTAATACTTCTTTTAAAGCATCCTATGTATTTTTAAATTATATCAATGTGCATTAATACTATCAAGAAAGAGACCTAAACACATATATTTTGATTGGAAAGCACTTCTCAATAATCATCTACATTCTTTTTTTTACACAACTCTGCAGGCAGTAGTGTCTGAGAAACTGCGCCCAAAACACAACGGATAATGCACGTCACTGTGGTGGAATCATTATCATTCAGTTTCCTCAGTAATCATTGTTATTTAGAATGAAATGTATTTCCCTTGGTTGATGGTCCTTATTTTCCTGTTACATCTGAGATAGTGTGATTGTCATTAGATTTGATCATGCATGGCCAATGCTTTGTTCAGTGTCTAATGTACCTGGTTTTTCATTCATATTGCTCCCACATTATAAGCTAGTTATTGGGTTATGCCATGGCATAAGTTTAACAAGGATTGTTGGAAATCAAACAGACTTAGCATGCATCTTTTTATTGATGAGACCTTGATTGATTTTCCACCATTCCACATCATTTAGAAGAGTTATGGCCCCTGATTGCCCATTCTCCTGAATTTGGCTTCTGTAACATTACTTTATCAAAGATTTTTAGATTTCAACCAAATTTAGCATGCTGCTTTATATTTATGAGGCCTTGAATTAATTGGATTTTGAGCATTTGACATAATCATTTAGAGGAGTTATGAAGTAGAAAATTTTGCTGCAATTAGCCAATGGTCCATTGAGCATATATACAATATTAACTTGGATAATGTTTAGAAAAATGATATTAACTTGTCTACATTGAAGGCAGGGAGTTATATCTGATGGTTCATTCAGTATTACAGATTTAGATATTCAGATGTTTGAGATACATTATTGGGAATAAAGCTATTCCATCTTTAAAAATAAACAATGTAAATTACAATAATATATCTCAGCTGTAAAATAATCACAATAATTTCAGATAGGGATAAAGTAATGAATTACAGTTCTTCTGTTCTCTATTAAATGCATTACTCAGTCACACTAACAATGAAAATTACTTCTGTTACCTCTGGAATCAGCCCTCCCATAAATGTTTCTCTATGTCTAATTTGTATAGATAAAGGGAAGTAACTCTTAAAGATTATCTCCCCTGAACTCGTTAGGTAACACTCCATATACTGGATATCGTCATTTGTAACTTTTGTCACAAACTGTCAACAGACCTCAGAGAATCTGTGGATTTCTGTGGTTTTTTCTTCTATTTCTACTAGCCATCCAGTAATCTTTTTGGTGCTACAGCAAGTCAAACAATCGTACAGTGTGGTGTATAATACATTTTCTTCTTCACATATATTACCTGATCATAATACCTTAGGAAAACTACTACTGCCTTGCAAATCCAGCCCTCCCAGGTTAAAACATTTAGCTAAAAATGAGCTAGAAGTTATTGGCCCATCAAGGTGGCAGTTAACTAGAGGTATTTCCCCTTCACACAGGGATTGGCACCAATTCCTGTGAATGTCTCTGTTGCTACCTCCACTTTTGCTGAGTCTCACACTTTCACCAGAGAAGCCTCGCAAAATCCACTACCAGTTTCTGGAAGTAATACCATATACAAGTTGGAGTAGTCTCCATTTCAAAACAGAAGTATACCCCATGTAATATTTCCAAGTTTTCTTTCTTTTGCTGACGACAAAGTTCTATATTTACAGTATTATCACTTTGCCATCATCACATACTTAATAGTATTTATGTATTTGCATGGGTAACCTATGCATCTCCTCGCATAGTTATGGCTATAGTTACATATTATGTTTCTGCAAGTCTGTTGTAAGCTAGAGAAAATTCTTAAAATATGTATAATTTCCACAATGGCTTGTAAATTTTCTATTCCAGTGTAGTCTCAGCATCTGAATGCCAAACATCACTGAATTTACCTGTACATGTTGTCACTGGACGTTCCTACAGGAAAAGTTATTAATTGATATTATTGTTCTGATGCTCCTTTGCTTTCAGTAGATCAGCTGCCATTTGACCCATAGTCCAGTTAAACAGATAACAGATACCATTTGAAGCTGTTTTCAAATGCCTCATTGGTTCACCTTTCATAGAATACCTCTTTCCTCAATGTATTTGCCAAGGCAGACAGAATCAGCAAAAGACATGCCCTATCAACGGACCCAAACCACATGTGGTTCTACAAGACAGGTCAGTTTCACTTATGATGGTATTGGCTTTCATTGCCAAGAACAGGCTCCCATCCAAGGGGAACCAGACTTTTGTAATAAAATCACCGTCTACTTTGGACACTTCAGCTCAAGGCCACCTGCATGACTCCTGAATTAGTATTTTAAAAAGGACTGAGCCATTTTGTCCAGGGAGATCAAGCCTCTTCTTACATCTCAAAAAGAAACTGGTGATTTATTAGCAGAGACACATTTTCATCCTGGTTAAAGAGGGTCATTTGCTAAACATATTGAAAAATAACCCCAGATCAAATGAATTTACTACAAATTTTGGTTTACAAGGTTATAACAGTTGCCACAAGCATAGCATGTGAGTGAAACTTTTCTCTAACTGATAATATCCATGGAGTGGGATGGAAATCGGAGTGCACATTTTCCAGCTTTTCTCTGAGACATCTTTTGCTCCAAAGGGCTCAACTCATTTTGTTGGGACCTATAGCCATGATGCAACAGGTCACCTTACTGGGTCATTTGACAGCTTCATGAAGATGTAGCTTAACAAGTTCTGCTAGATTTGTGAGACGGACAAATTGTCATTTTTCAAGTCAGGATGAAAATGTGTCTCTTACCTAAGATGGAGCCTATTCTCCAGTCAGATTATCTAGAAGATGTCTCACATACCCCAGGGAATTGGAGAGGGTTATGCTGGGCTAATGGGATGGATATCCCTCCACCTTTTGATATTATAATCAGGTAATGTATTTGAAGAAGAAACTAATTCTTTCTATTAAAATGTTTCTTTGACAGTACTTATCTAGTCATAATACACATACACCCTTCTACTCTACTTGCAGCTACATTCAAATAGAAAGTGTGCTTTCTGCCCCAGTAGTAACTTAGGTATTCCCTGGATTTGCTGCCAGATCCCTGTGTCAAGGGAAGATCACTCTAGCTGACTGACACCTAGGTGGGCAGACAACATAGTTCTTTATATATAAGTTGTAATCTACGAGGCTGGATTTTTTAGGAAGTAGGGTATTATGGTCAGGTAAGTATTACTGAAGAAACATTTTACAGGAAAAAATTAGTTTTGTGAAAATCAGTCAAATTTACGATACTTTTGTAAATTTGTTACCTCTTCATATTCATTGCGTAAAAAGGAAATTTAAGGTGGTAGAAGACAGTCATGAATCCTGCCTTGCTTATCATCCAAAACCTTCAAGGTATGCTGTATTTTGTCAGAAGATGTATGGTGCAGTTGTCTTCACAAACAGCTGAAGGGGAAGACTTCATATCGAGGAAATATTGCAGAACAGATGCCAGCAGAGGTTAAGAATCAAGGATGATCAGTATGATTCATCAAGCTTTTTATTGGAGGCATGGTTACGTACTCCAAATCTATCAGAAGAAGATTCTTACTCAAGAAATACAATCTATTTTGACAAAACATGCACTTCAACACAATGCCTCAATTAAAGATATCATGGAATCAGCTGGTTGGCATGCTCAGTATACTTTCTTCACTATTTGTGTCACATGGCCTCACAAAAGAAGGAGTTAAATCTTACTGGGTCTCTTGATTGTTGCCCAGACAGTCACCTGTCTGTGACACTCCTGACACGACTGCATTCTCGTCTAGGATATGTACACAATCGCTGGATTTGCCCAAGAAGTCATTTCATTGTAATTATTTGTCATGTGCAGGAGGCTACAGTGTAGTTCCTTGCACACATATATTACCTATATCTGGTTGTGCCAACTATCGTTAGGAGAGTGTCACCCTTCAAAGTAGAGAAACTTTTTGACCATACAGGTTGAGGTTGGATGCTCAGCACTTCCTCATCCATTTACCTATTCTCCAAAGATTAATGTGATTGTATCTGACAGAGAAGGGAAATTTGTACAGAAAATTATGTTTCTTCAAATATATTTACACATCTGCATGACTGTAAATTCTTCTCAACCTTGCCCTGATGATATTAACTATATACCTGTGGGGTAAAGGCAGGTAATCTGTAGCAGTTACTTCCCTTTTGACCATACACAGTATAGACTAAGACTTTTTCAACTCAGGAGGTAACTAATTCATACTGTTAATGTGATTGTGCAAGTATTTTCCGAGAAACAGACTTTACTATAAAATTTTCTTTTTTGCTTAAAGTTAAGGCTCCTAAATGCCTATTCATCTAACTTTGTTTTCCGACACAAGTTCTCTGTTTACGTCCTTGCTAAACATTTTGTAGTTAGCAGGTCCCTTCATATGATGCAGCCATCAGTGATACCTCAGATAGGTTCTCATGAGGCAAGAACTAGGATCAGTGAAATAAGGTGGAAATAATCTAATTAATTAAGCTTATTTAATGACATCAGTTATCATGAGTTCTTTATATACTGACTGGCATAGAGGGACCTTACAGTGAAGAACAGGGCATGTAGGTACAGTAAGTGATTCTCAGATTGTCATCACTTTTTTTATAAATATGAATAGGAGTGTAACAATTGCATGTAAGGGCATTTACCATATGAAACAATATGAATCAGAGTGTAAGAATTGCATGTAAGGGCAATTACCATATGAAACAATATGAATCAGAGTGTAATAATTGCATGTAAGGGCATTTACCATATGAAACAATATGAATTAGAGTGTAATAGTTGCATGTGAGGGCATTTACCATATGAAACAATATGAATCAGAGTGTAACAGTTGCATGTAAGGGCATCTACCATATGAAACAATATGAATCAGAGTGCAACAATTGCATGTAAGGGCATCTTCCATATGAAACAATATGAATCAGAGTGTAACAGTTGCATGTAAGGGCATCTACCATATGAAACAATATGAATCAGAGTGTAACAATTGCATGTAAGGGCATCTTCCATATGAAACAATATGAATCAGAGTGTAACAGTTGCATGTAAGGACATCTACCATATGAAACAATATGAATCAAAGCGTAACAATTGAATGTAAGGACATCTACCATATGAAACAATATGAATCAGAGTGTAAGAATTGCACATAAGGGCATTTACCATATGAAACAATATGAATCAGAGTGTAACAATTGCATATAAGGGCATTTACCATATGAAACAGTATGAATAAGAGTGTAACAGTTGCATGTAAGGGCATTGACCATATGAAACAATATGAATCAGAGTGTAACAATTGCATGTAAGGGCATTTACCATATGAAACAATATGAATCAGAGTGTAACAATTGCATGTAAATGCATTTACCATATGAAACAATATGAATCAGAGTGTAACAATTGCATGTAAATGCATTTACCATATGAAATAATATGAATCAGAGTGTAACAATTGCATGTAAGGGCATCTACCATATGAAACAATATGAATCAGAGTGTAAGAATTGCACGTAAATGCATTTACCATGTGCAGTAATTTAAACAGTGACAACAAGATAATACTTTTTTCCTTTAAGGCAAAAGAAGATGACTCTGATGATGAGAAGAAAGTTTCACCACAAAGATCTTCGAGTGCCAAGTCTCCTGATAAACCCTTGCTCTCCCTCAGTAAGTCAATTTTAAAAAAGGTGAAAGCATTTTGAGTTATGATAGGATCATAAAAACGGTAATTATAAAAAAAGTAATTAATTAAATTTCATGTAAAGATTAGAAAAAAGTATTAAATAAAATGATAGTCTTAACTTGAACTGCATTTTCTTTCTTTCGCTGCAAAATATTACTTTGATTAAAGAAGTCTAACTTAAGTTCATATATTTGTTGATAGCACCTTTGTTCCCTGACTTTATAGGTATCTGTGTAATATATCATATGATTTTTTTTAAAATCAAGAATTTTTGTTTCATTGCAGGAAGACCCATTTCAGCTAAGGACCCAATGGAGAGGGTGAAAAATAAGAAAATACTAAGGTCCAGTTTCTTCATGGATGCAACAAAAAATAAAGTTGGTGATGGAACAGGTGAGTGCGTTTGGTACAACACACATCCAGCTATGCATTAGACTTGTTTGCAATTCTCTGTTTAGAATTTTAGAAAGACTGATCTTTGTTATTTGAAAACAATGTCACGACTAATTGCAGATAAACACAGTTTGGAAACACAATCAAAAATCAATTATTCATACTTGATTAGAAGTTTAGATGTTGGAGACGTAAATGACATTTAGGCTCAATAATAACAATAATAATAAGTAAAAAAGTTACATTTTAGGTCTAGCGTACATTCCATTGGTCTTGGTAAGTGAACACTATGGATAATTGATGCACAATTAATGGATAGTTTACGTCTGTAGTTTACATTGGAAATAGACCTCTTACATATCTATATATCTATATTATGTGTATTATTTTCATCATAATAGCTTTTGTAAAGGTCATTCAGTTAATGACATTTTAATACTAATATCGTATGTTTGTAGTTTACAATTTAAAGATGAGTTATGTATCAAGTTCATTGATTTATTCATAAAGTTCCAAGGTTGAGATATACTATAATTCAGGTAAACATGACGTGATCCACCAAGGATATGAGTTCTAATGAGAGGTCAAGCTGACCTAATTCCTTGTTAGTCAGTGTTAAACTTCTGAGCTGCCCATGGATGATCGGTTTGAGACCACTGGTCTACAAGCAAATGGATATTGTGTTAAATCTTCTATCGGAATAATTCTGGAGAGAATTGCTGCTGAGCTATTAATTTTGTTATGGTCTTAAAATCAGAAGATGACATCTTTGATTTCCTTTCATTTTCTTTACTTCGTTTTCTCCATGCCAAAGATTTATTAAATTACTGTTGACATTTCTTCCTGAATCACAGTTATTCAAATCTTCTCGCTGGATGGTGATGTGAGATCAAGGTAAAGTAATTCTCTCATGCTAAGTACATGCTTGCTGGCAAGCTCATTCCCCAACCTGCCAAAAATTTCTCACTGGGTGGGGGTTATGAGTTCAAGATACTGTTATTCTCTCAGAATAGGGGCATGCTTGCTGACAAGTCCATCCCCCAACATACATAAAAGTTCTCACTGAGTGGGAATGTGAGATGAAGTTATGATAATTCTCTCATGATTGGTTAATGCTTACTGGCGAACCCTTCACCCAATATTTAAAAACATTTCTGACTTGGTTGGGATGTGAGATCAAGCTATGGTAATTTTCACAAGATAGGTGCATGCCTGCTGACAAGCCAGCTCATCACCCAGCTTGAAGAAGAAGAAAAACTGCACAAATTCTTATGTAAGAATGCTTTTTCAGTGATAAACCCACTCTCTCATTTAAGAATCATTACATTGTGGGCCCACAGTATTTACCAATCAAAAATACAGTATAAGCCACTAACCAATGTTTTAAATAATGGCAAATTACCTTCTCTTACCTCATTTAAACTATTTTAAGAAAGAGCATTATTTTTTAAAATTGTCCTTTTGTCATGTGTTAAAAACTTTACCTTTCATTCAAAGATAGAAAAAATGGTATATGTTATTTTGAATGTTCGTATTTTGATAACTGCATGCCAGATTTACAGTAATTCACCTATAAAACCCAGAAAAGAGTTGGGGTATGCTGAATAAATTTTTCTGTGAAAGTAGGCTGGACTTCTCATATAGGTAAAAGCTGTCTTTAAAAATAAAAATTCCAATATTTTGTCAAAACAGGGTTGTTGGCTTATCATGGTCTTAGTTTAGGACAAGTATAGTACTTGGTAATTTAAGTCTACTATCAGTTTAGATTTAACTTTCTTTCCTATGCACATTCTATCTTCTAAACTGTTTAGGGATTTTCTTACCATTTCTGAAGTTGCATCCAGTGCCCTGGGTTTTGTTAAAATTTGCACACAAATAAGCTAAATTTAAAATGTATGGAATAAATGAAACAAAACTGTTTGTGATTTAGTTTGCAAAGCTAAGCATATTTTAATGCCTTAAAGCAGTCATCAGCATTCAATTCATTTGTAAAGCAGTCATCAGCATTCATGTGCAGTTTTAAAGCAGTCATCAGCATTCATGTGTAGTTTTAAAGCAGTCATCAGCGTTCATATTCATTTGTAAAGCAGTCATCAGCATTCATATGTTGTTTGAAAGCAGTCATCAGCATTCATGTGCAGTTTTAAAGCAGTCATCAGCATTCATATTCATTTGTAAAGCAGTCACTAAGCATTCATGTGTAGTTGGAAAGCAGTCAGTTAGCATTCATATGCAGTTAAAAAGCAGTCAGTAAGCATTCATATGCAGTTGGAAATAGTCAGTAAGCATTCATATGTAGTTGTAAAGCAGTCAGTAAGCATTCACATGTAGTTGGAAAGTAGTCAGCAAAAGCATTCATATGCAGCTGGAAAGCAGTCAGCAAAAGCATTCATATGCATTTGTAAAGCAGTCAGTAAGCATTCATATGCATTTGTAAAGCAGTCAGTAAGCATTCATATGCAGCTGGAAAGCAGTCAGCAAAAGCATTCCTATGCATTTGGAAAGCAGTCAGTAAGCATTCATATGCAGTTGGAAAGCAGTCAGTAAGCATTCATATGCATTTGGAAAGCAGTCAGTAAGCATTCATATGCAGTTGGGTAGCAGTCAGAAAGCATTCATGTGCAGTTAAAAAGCAGTCAGTAAGCATTCACATGTGGTTGGAAAGCAGTTAGTAAGCATTCACATGCATTTGGAAAGTAGTGAGCATTCATAAGCAGTTGGAAAGCAGTCAGTAAGCATTCATATGCAGTTAAAAAGCAGTCAGTAAGCATTCCTATGCATTTAGAAAGCAGTAAGCATTCATATGCAGTTGGAAAGCAGTCAGTAAGCATTCATATGCAGCTGGATAGCAGTCAGTAAGCATTCATATGCAGTTAAAAAGCAGTAAGCATTCACATGTGGTTGGAAAGCAGTCAGTAAGCATTCACATGCATTTGGAAAGTAGTAAGCATTCATAAGCAGTTGGAAAGCAGTCAGTAATCATTCGTATGCAGTTAAAAAGCAGTCAGTAAGCATTCATTTGCATTTGGAAAGCAGTCAGTAAGCATTCGTATGCAGTTGGAAAGCAGTCAGTAAGCATTTATATGCAGTTGGATAGCAGTCAGTAAGCATTCATATGCAGTTAAAAAGCAGTCAGTAAGCATTCACATGTGGTTGGAAAGCAATCAGTAAGCATTCACATGCATTTGGAAAGTAGTAAGCATTCATAAGCAGTTGGAAAGCAGTCAGTTAGCAATCATATGCATTTGGAAAGCAGTCAGTAAGCATTAATATGCAGTTGGAAGCAGGCAGTAAGCATTCTTATTATATTTTCATTTTTTTCTCCGTTAACTTTACATTGTCAAAATCGTGCAATATTACCTGATACTGAACTCGTGTGCAAATACACATATTGCATTCACGTGCATAAAGGAACTACTTTCTATTGTAAACAAACAATGGACGCAGATGCCAGCACTTTTGATTTGTAGGTAGGTGCTTTATGTTGTGGTTGTTTAAATTTATTTATTTGTTTCTAAATGAACTAAAGCAGATGTTTCGTGGACTGCCTCATACCAGCTGCTTTGGCACATTCTGCATTAACTTTTTTGATACAATGTATCTGATTTAGGCTAGCTATACAACAGATGCAAGAATGAGTCCTTACAAATAACATACAAATGATGAGTCATATACTGTCTTCTTTAGCTGGTGATAAAAATGGCAAAAAAATATACTTACAGTTTTACATCCTGAATTTCCTCAAAATGTACTTTCTTAGTTCTGCAAATCTGAATTACATGAGTCATGTCATAGGTTCTCAATCTTGATTACACATTTCGAAATTGTACTGTAATTTCGAATATAAGTGCAATTACATCCTCCTTACTGCACTCAAAATGAAATAAGTATTAAATTCCATAGCATCTTTTTGATAATTGCAATTGAAACACTTCATATTTTTCCCACATTATGATTTCAAACATTCAGTGACAGAAACAGAAACACATTTGCAGATGTCAACATGATTCTCCCTCACTTCTTCAATCTGATGTATTTCACGTGGAATTGTCACATATAAATCCAGTCCATAATCATGAAATTTCATAGAATAAAAAAAAATACCAAAATCTGTTCATTCCAGATCAAATGGAAAAGTTGTTGCAATGCGCATTCATTCACAATATGACTCCAAATTTCAATTTTAACTAGACATGCCATTTTCTTTCGAAAGTTATGTCGAGCGCGTGACTTATTCCAAATTTATCTGGGCAGAGATATGTGCTCAGTAATATTGTCGTTGTTGTGTAATGATGAACCTGCACTTGTGTATTTAGTTTGGAATATGGCATACATTCAGTTACTTTGTTTCTTGTAGTGTTTTTAGTTAATATAATTAAGCATTAGGTAGAATTAAAAAAATGAGCATATAATAAAAAGGTTACTTCATTTGTATGGGAAAATATGAACTCGTTTTGTCAGATGGATATACTGAACTCCCAAGGTCATGCAGTATTTTCAGCTGAAAAACTCATTCATATTTTCCCATACAAATGCAGTAACCTATAAATATACAGTTGGAATGCAGTCAGCAAAAGCATTCATATGCAGTTGGAAACAAGGCTGAATTGTTGTAATGGATTTTATAATAATGTCCTACCATCCATCACAGCTAATTTATTTGACTTTCTGATAAAATTACTACAATCAGTGTAGATTATTTTACTTTCCCATAAAAAAACTACCACAATCAATATAGATTTTTTATTTTCCAATCAAATGAGCACAATCAATGTAAACTATTCTTTACTTTCCAGTAAAATGATCATAATCAGTGTAGATTATTTGACATTCCCATAAAATTAGCACAATGTAGATTATTTTACTTTCCCATAAAATTAGCACAATCAATGTAGATTATTTGAACTTTCCCATAAAATGACCACAATGAAATTTTTTTTACTTTCCCATAAAATTACCACAGTCGTGGAACATATTTTTTTCCCCATAAAATTCAATCAGTGCAGATTTTTGTTTACTTTCCCATAAAATGACCACAATAAATGTAAATTTTTTCATTTTTATTTGTTCATTTCACATTTTTCACTTATAAAAGCAATAAGAGGACAAAGATTTTATAATTTATCTTATCAGAATCTCCAGTCTAGCTCCTCTCAAGTAGGAATTTTAAGTTCAAATACGAGACAATATACACAATTTTTGGACTGGTAATAGGGATGAAATTCAGCCTTCCCAAAGGCTTTGTGAAGTCTCTGATATTTTACTTCATTTCTTCAAAAAGAAATGTTAATGTGTTACAATTAACCTATTTATTTTCTTTTTTGGTATGTTTTAGGTACAGTCTACAAGAAATACCCAGAAACAAAGTCTGTTAGAAAAATCGTTGCACGACCTACGCTACCAGATCATGAGGATGTCATGACAACAAAGGAGGTAATGTTTACTTTATGCTTGATATGTCAGCACAAATATCAACATGAATTTCAGACATTTTGTGGGGAATATTATACTTTATTTTTGTTGCAAAATGTATTAATGGAACAGATAATGGGCTTAGGTAGAATTAGGTTGGTAATACAACATATACCTATTTGTGCAATGCAACTTTTGAAGAAGAATGTTAAGTCAAAATCTTTGCTGGAAAAAGATTAACAAGTATATAAATGCATTCAAAAAGAATAAAAATGCTTAAAAATATCCAGTACCTGTTTAGTTTAAAAAATATTTATTTCATATATGACATACCCTGAAGAGAAAAGGACATTAAAAGTTCAGAAACCTTACAGATAGACTTATTAGTAATAATGCTTATTTGAGTTATATATATCTACTATATGAGTATATACTTCTCTTATGATATTATTGTTTTTATCACTCTAGGCCTTAAATTTAGTAACAGAATGAAGTGAAACCAGCAATTTAAGTAAAATAAGAAATTAAGTTATGTATTTCTCTACAATTCAAAGTGTAAATTCAAGAGAAACTTACATTATTGTGAATTAAATACTAAATAATCCTAAATGACCTATCACAATTAAAAAAAAATATGGACTGTTCAGAATAAATTCAAATAGTCTTGAATGTTCTGATGTACCATAATGATGCAATCCAGACTGTCTTTTGGATGATTTCACCATAATTCCAAAATATTGTGTAACTCCAAATTCAATGAGCACTTTAGAAGTTCCACTGAATAATCTTCTTGAATTACTGACAGATCTAAAGCAAGAATGAATTAATTATCAAATCCATATTTATACACATTTTCACTTGACCTATAATGTAATAGGATTTGAAGATTTCCAACAGAAAACATTGCCTAACTGTAAATAAGACTAACATTACAACCTTCAATCATGGACAAACGTTAGCTATGTAAACATGTTGTTTTCAACTTATAACCATGGATGAAAGCTAGGCACACAAAATAAGTTAAATATGCATAGCAATTTAGGTAGATTGTTGTGCCTGCAAAATTGTACATCTGATTCACGTAATTTAATTTTAATATCCTTGAACTGGAGAATTCAATATGATGATGAAATACTCCATTTGTCAGGAATAATGCATTGATGGCCATCATCTTTTTGCTTTTTTGTACATATTTATCAGTAGTTCCATCAGGACAAGTTAAATATTTTAAAAATAAGCAATAACCAAGATAGTGAACTGTGTATTAGAGACTAGTCACACCTCTCTGAAAATTCTCAGCTGCATGAGTAGTATTGTAATATACTCTTGTATTGTCACACTTTTAAACAGCAATTCTAATAGGTCATAGAACACCCTACTGTTCCTGCATATTTGACTAGTTATACATTTCCAGTTACAAGTTAACAAAAGGTTACAACTGATAATATTGCTTTACGTCAAGTAATATCTATCCTGAAGTCTGCAACACCTGGCTAAATTAAAATGGAAATTATTATTATGTTCCCAGACAAGTCATGTTTAAGAATCAAAATATCCTAAGATTCTTTTTCATGTTTACATTGATTATATAATACTACATAAATCTGATAATTTCTGTTAAAAATATAGATCAATAATTTAAGATACCGATCTATTTTCTGAGTATGTACTTTATGTAGTACTAATATTAATACTTGACCAACCCAGATTTTCCAGTTGTGGCTATCACATTGTAACTAGGAAAATATTACTTTCTAAACTAGATATTAGATAGAAGTGGCAAAACTATAAAACTCCATAAATTGCATTGCATAAATAGATATCTGTTATATTACGAGCTTTATTCCACCCAACCGACTACAGTATTTGTTCCATTAATGTATGTTAAAATGCAAGTACTTCTGTTGTCAGGGTACCAGGCTATTATTTTGTTCTGCTATGCATCATTGCACCAGTTGATATATTGGTGGAACATTTCTGGTCCCCAGGAGATTGGTTGTGGCTCGTTTCTCAAAAAATTCTTTTAATTTTCAAAAGAATTAGATTTCAGCTATAAAGTGGCATGTGTGGGATATGGCCTTTAAAACCATATTTTTGTCTTCCAGTGGTAGAATCACATGTCTGACTTGTAATCCAAGGATTATAGATTCAATGTCTGTCCAGGTCATCAGTCTAAGTGTGTTGATGAGAAAAGCACGTAGGTCCCATTTCCTTGGCATGATATAGACAATAATATGTTCAAAGTGCCATAAAAAACCCAGCAAATCAAACCACATTATATAGTGGAAGAAATCATTTTTCCCTCAGCACAGGATTGGTTGAAACTTTGTCTGAGCAAGTAAAATGTATAACATGCCAGGATTTTATATAAAATATAAAGTAAAAAGCTAGAATTTTGTGAAAGTTCATACAATTCTTCCTTACCTCAAGGTTGGTCATTTTAGGATTTTTCCTGTTCTGTTTATACATGCAGCAATAACAAGAAGATGCATAGTATGTCACAGATTTTTGTGTCATGACCCTGGGTCACTGACTTGGGGAGAAGGTGGGTATTCATTGGAGTTATGGAGAAGTTAGAATATGCAGTGAAAACTAAGGGGATTGGCCATGGCAATCTATTGCAGTTACTTTAACATGTGGTTGAAATTGAACCTTGTAATGCACATTTTGTGTATTCTAAAACAAAGAATAAATACAGTTTTTGGTAAGTCTTAGGAACATTACCTGAAGAATTAAAAGGACTTTAACTTTCATTGAGAATTAGCAAAAGCTATTGAAATTCTAGTTTAAATGCCCCCCCATCATATTTTTTAGTGTTTGAACATACAGTAGATTTGTCCAAGTTCTTTTATGTATATGGTTGTATTTATTCAAGTCCATTTATTAGTGTTATTCCGTATAGTCATATTATTCAAGTCCATATAATAGTGTTATCCACAGCCATATTGTATAATGTTATCCAAGTAAATGTATTGTTATCCATGTCCATCTGTTTTGTTGCTTCCCATCATGTACTCTACATTCATGCTGTCCTATTCATCCATCCTCCATTATTTTGGTTTTCATTTAATGAATTTGGAAGGACTTCTTCAATTGCAATGATGTCAATATTAAGAAGACTTTGCTTGGATTAATTTACATCTTTTTCCCTTAAAATTTTTGAGGATTGAGTTATAGTCCCAGTTTGATGCATAAGTCTTGTTTCCACTCTTTAGCGTTTGAAAGACTTTTTTGATTAAAAGAAATTAACATGCAGCTTCATGTGTTAAAAGACCTAGCTCAAGTTTAATTAGCTCTGTTTTCTTTAACATTTTCAATGAGTTATAGATCCATAACATCTTATTAGCTTGCATGTATTATGAATCTTGTTTCTACTCCACATGTCTTTTCAGTAACTTCATTGATTTAAATCAGGTTTTTTTCTTACAATTGAGAAAACCTAGCTACGGTTTTATATACATCTTTTTACATCACATTTTTTAATTAGTTATGTTCCCTGTTTTGCTTCTTCGTTTGATTGAAAATAGTTTATTTTTGTTCAATAACTTTTAAAGGACTCTATTGGTTAAAATCTAAATTTGAATTAGGCTTATTGAAAAGACCTATCTTAAGTTCAATTTGCATGTGTGTCACGAAAGTTTGGCACCTTTGTTTGACTTCAGATATTGCCATTGCATACTGAACCAAACATTCTTCATGCAGAATGCTTACAGTTTGACTCAGTTAAGGTTTCAACAGTGATACAGAACACTGACAATTAGACTAAACAAGTCTCAACAATGATGCAGAACACTGACAATTAGACTAAACAAGTCTCAACAATGATGCAGAACACTGACAATTAGACTAAACAAGTCTCAACAATGATGCAGAACACTGACAATTAGACTAAACAAGTCTCAACAATGATGCAGAACACTGACAATTAGACTAAACAAGTCTCAACAATGATGCAGAACACTGACAATTAGACTAAACAAGTCTCAACAATGATGCAGAACACTGACAATTAGACTAAACAAGTCTCAACAGTGATACAGAACACTGACTATTACACTTAACTAAGACCTCATTAACAGCAAGAAGCATAGCAAATTTGGTTGAAATCTAATAATAATGATTTGAAAACAAAAGTGAGTGTGTCAACAATCATTGTCAAGTACAGCTTAACCAGTAGTTGCCAGCCTAAGGTCATGACCAGACAGGGTCATGGGTGGTCCACAGCAGGGTCACATAGTGTCATCAGAAGAAGTTTTTTAAATCATATCGCAAGCCTGAATGTCAGGGGGTCCTGTTGGTGGCCAATTTAGGGTCATAGCAAACAAAGGTAAACATTGACAAAGAATGCTAAAATTGGGACCACAAGAGGTAAACACTGACACAGAATGCTAACATTGGGACCACAGAGGTAAACACTGACACAGAATGCTAACATTGCGACCACAGAGGTAAACATTGACACAGAATGCTAAAATTGGGACCACGGAGGTAAACACTGACACAGAATGCTAACATTGGGACCACAGAGGTAAACACTGACACAGAATGCTAACAATCAAACTCAGCCACGATCTTATCAATATCTGTACCAAATTTACATGAAATCCAAGGATAATTATGGGAGTTACTGTGTGGAAACTTGTGGAATAGACTAATGGATAGAAGGAACGAATGATGGGTGGATATTTCAAGGAGGAGATTGGTGTCTCATGAAAAAGTTGACACAAGTCAGCTTCAATGTATATTTCTTAATATCAAACACCTTTTTTGATTTTGATAAAAGTGTTCATTTGGCATATTTACAGGTAGATATTAAAGTAGCAAATGCAATCATGCTATGAAAAGTGTCAACCCAGATCTTCCATCTCATGACAAATTAGGGCATCCTTTTTGTTGGAAATAGAACCAACAATAGAACGGTATAGGCACAGACCTGCTGGCATATTATGTTCCAGCAGTTCTAGGTCAATGCTGTTTGCAATAATTGGATAAGAATTATGGTTTTGTACATTTACAGTGGATCAGGATTTACAGCCTGTCCAAGCTTAAGTTGGATCTGAACAAACTGGTTGCAGGCCCTGACTGTAAACATCAGGAAAACCATGTCAAGTCGCTCTCCAAAACTGTCTCTGCCAAGTAAGTGTCACATTACTCTAATCATATACTATTTAGCAGACTGTTTTCCTTCAGATATGTTATACAGTATCATATTACTTTAGATATCCACTATCATGCACATCCAGTCCTCTCAAGCTAAAATAGATATATTCACCACATGTTTTGACTTCTTTTAGCAACAGAAATGATAAAAAGTCATTTGGGCAAGCTGAGGTGGAAGTTCGATACAAGTGGTCTCCCTTTGGATAGAGAGTTTGGTGTCCAATTCCACCAGTCATCAATTACTGTTGTATTTCCCAATGTAGTTTGTGTGCCTCCTTATTTCACCCCACCCCACACAAGCCTTTTAAGTTCATGTACCTTGCATATATGTTATGCATCTCTCAATTCATCAAACATAGAGCTCATAAATATTAAAAATGTTGATCTGATGATAAATGGGAGATCCGTGATTATTGCAACAGTCTGCATTTGGACAAACACATTGTGTGTGTATACAGTAATGCCATGCAAAGAATGGAAGGGTTGGCATTAGTACATTGTCTTCTGAAGTGAATCATTTGTATTATGAAATGTTGTTATTCATGTGAGGCACTGTGTTAGAATGAAATAGACTTAGTATCTTGACTAAATAATACTTTAATTTGCTTAATTCTTTCTCATTCCAGTTATTTTTTAAAAATTATTCATCCACTGATTGTAAACTGTGGTCACATGAATAGCATGGCTTATTAATTGTATTCACTAATGATTATACAGCACATAGTGAATATCAGTCAATGAATATTGAGGGACTAACCCAGGGTAGTGATTGTACATGAGTTGTAATTAGTGCAAATATAAATACAGTGATGACTGACTGATGTCTAGCACTGGGGCATCATGACACAGACATGTAATATGATGTCCCACCCAGTCACATTATTGCAACACCAGGCCAACCAGTTAACCTCTTAATGCTGAGCACTAAGCAAGGCAGCTGTTAGTACCATTTTTGTAAGTCTTTGGTATGACTCAGCCTGGGTTTGAATCCATGACCTCCTGCATCTGAGGCAAACACTCTAACCACTAGGTCACCGAGCAGTCGATGTCCAGCTGAGAATAATTGAAATAAATGTGAACAGTTGGACCAACAAGTTTTGGGGTTTTGTTCTACAAATACATTACCTGATCATAATATCTTAGGAGAACTACTATTACCTCACAAATCCAACCCTCCCAGGCTAAACCTTTTCAGCTAAAAAGCTGAAAGTTATCTGCCCACTAAGATGGCAGTTAGAGTGACCTCCCCTAGATACAGGGTTTGGTGCCAGGTCCTTTGAATAATTTGGTTACCACTTCTGCTCAAGCTTCCCACCTTAATGCAAGTTGGAGGAGTGTTTTCTTCAAAGAGAAGTTTACTCCATTAAAAAATGTCCCACTTTTTTGTTCTATTATTCTTCAACAAGAAAGTTTCTGGCTTCTCAGTGTCATAACTTTGCAATCCTCACACACTTAGTATGTACCTGCACAAGTCACGTATGTGTCCCCTCACATTGTTAAAGCTGTATTTAAATAGGTGCAGGTGTGATAATATTGCTGTATAATTTTTACTACAGTCGGAAACATACAGTTAAGTTTCTATATTAGTCTAGTCTTAGCATCCAAAGAAGTTTTCCACCTTCTGTCCCCCTGCAACAACTGCCTAGTCTAAAGTTCCAGCTTTAGCTGATTATTAACTAAAAAATAAGAATCTACTTTCAAATTACTTCCTCAGTCTAGCCGAGTTACTAACATTTTGGGCTACATATACCATAAGTCAAAAGAACCAAGCACCAACTGACTCTTATGTTCACAAAGACACATTCTCTTGAACTTAGTCAGCAATTCTGTAAGTTCCGTACACCAGTTTTCCATTTGGATACCTCAGCAATCAACTAAGATATCATAGTTTTGGGGATGACAAGCTATCCACTGTATACATGGATTGAAATCTTTTAATGATGTTGGATCTAGTATCTATGGTAGTCTTTCAACAAGCAGAACACAGCCTATCTTCTGCAACCTCGAATCTGACATGATATGCAAACCATTCCCCAGATCATTTCATTCTTGTCTGGGATTTTCTAAAGTAGTGTTTTCAATGACAAACTCAGGTTTATGTGCATCATATTCAAGGCTAACTAAATGTATTAGTGGACTCATTATCCCAGAAGAATCAAATAATGCACATGAAATGATCTATTCATCTCTGTTTGCACTCAAATATGTACCCTATCAGTTTGACCAATGGTTGACTTACTTGCAACAAGGCAAAATGCCTTACTCCCAACCTTTGTCTCACCTTCTCAGATCCAAAGGCATGGGCAGTCAGTGCTCTTTCTATAGACTGGAACAGGCTGGATGTACATGCTTACTCTCCAACACCTCTGATTTCAAAATTTGTTATCTATATCTATATTGTATGTTTAATTTTTGGCCATTATTTTGTATATTGTAAAGGTCATATTTAAACAACATATTTACATGGATAACTTTTGTCCATGATTGTAAATTTTACTTTAAGATAATGATTATTTTGTTAGCAACATGTTTACTTGGATTTGAGTTCAGGACATTTGGTTTCTTGTAGGAAAAAACCATAGTCTTCCTGATGTTTGACAAGATATTGGTTAAGTAGACAGACCTTACCTTTTTACCAATTTGATGGAAATTTCCACATTTGACAAGGAATGTTTGGCTTTGATATTGGCTTTGCAGCACTTTGAAGTGTATATTAGGTCACCTCATTTGCTGATTATTGTATTCAGTGACCTCATTACTTTCATTAACAAAATTAAAAAAATCAGAGATTGTTGAGATTGAGTTTGATGTTGCAGGAATACAACATTGCCATTTGGCACATCAGGGGTTGGGAATAGATAATCTGATTGCACATGCATTTTCATATATATATATATATATATATATAGAACTGCTCTGGTGGTTTAAGTGCTTGGAGTGTCCACCTTACCAGTTATTATGTACTTTGAGAGAGTGACATATGTAAGGTGAAGTTGTTTGCATGCAACATGTACAATGTAGAGAATGTTAGCATACCTCCATGCTTCTTTCTTGTACTGTAGCTGAAATTTCTTTGGATATTGTACTTGTGGAAATTGTACATGATCTAAGCACACTGCTAACTAAAATGACTGCTCCCTTGTGCTAAAAAAAATCAGCCTGAATTAGTCTAAAGTACACTATTTTTAGCACCTATTAAAATTGGGAAAATGAATTTTGCCCAAATAGACAATACCAGCTTCTGAAAGTGCAATAGATGAATTACCAAATAAATAAAATGTAAAAAAAGTTATGTTTTTTTTATATACAATTTACCTTTGAAGTTCAGGAAGTGAAAATGACCAAGTGGAGGTAGCAGTTTTTAAAAGGTGCTCATCTGGAGTAAGGCCAAGCTGTATAATCTATAACCTATATTACACCCATCAATCATACACCAAAATAAAGTGAACTAAAAATTCTTTGAACAATACCTAAGATATACAAGGTCTTTTTTAAATAGCCAGTATAACCAGTGAGGAAAGCTGGGGAAATTCTTTTTCTTTAAAATTCTAACCCAATGCAAAATATGAAACTGTAGAGCACCACCACGTGAGGTCACGGGTTTGAACCCAGGCAGAGTCATACCAAAGACTTGCAAAAATGGTTCAAGCAGCTGCCTCACTTGGCACTCAGCATTGAGAGGTTAATGTTAGGACTGGTCAGCCTGGTGTTAGGATAATGTGACTGGGTGGGACATCATCCTACATGTCTGCAGCATGATGCCACAGTTCTAGACATCACTATAAAACTGCCACACTGCAAACATCATAGTGATATGACTGGAAAATTGTTAAAGCTATGTTAAAGTTCCGAATCACACACACACACTCATATGTTTAGAAGTACAATATTGCTTTTTGTATATTTTGTGACATTCATAGAACCTTGCATTAGTAGCAATGAATGCATATGTAAGCTCCATGACAAATAGGCAGCCATCATTCATATGCAATGCAGTAAACTGATCTAGGAAATGAAGATATATTGCTTTACAATCACAGTCAAAGGAAGAAAACATTATTTACTTCTCTTAAAGGTGTTTGTGTACCAGACTATAGATAGTAGTGGTGGTAATCTCTCCTGTTGGGAGGCATCTATCTCAGTCACACTTAAGGACTGTCATTTTCTCAATGCTGAATGTGATGTCAGTTTTAACCTAAATCAAACCCCCCATAAGTTCGGATGATCCTATGGACACAGTAAACCTGGAACTAGTTCTGTTATGCCCAGTACTGGCTATGGTAACTCTCCTTTTCCAGTCACCTGGTACCTGTCTCAGACCTTTGATGACATGCATAGTGAGATCAATAGGTATCAGCATGGAGAGATTCCAAGCCTTGTTCACCATCCCTAACAAGCTGCTTCACTACCTCACTTGTGACAACTTTTGCAGGAGGCTTCATTATCATCCCACTCTTCAGATCTTGAAAACACACAAATGTCATCTTCATTCTTCAATCGGATAATGGCTGAAGAAGACAGTCTTCAGTACATCAGATCTTCTGGCCACTGCCTGCAGAGTTATGCCCTCCTCCTACTGCTCTGCAAATGTTTCTTCATGGAATTACTGCATCCATTGACTTCCTTACCATGAAAGACTATCCTTCTTTCAAGTACCTATCAGTCTGGTCAAGTCACTGACCTCCTACATTGTTTACAAAGGTAGACCCAAGTATCAACAGGCTTTTATTTTCACAGTGCTGAAACTCATCCTTTAGTCGAGTTTTTGTTAAGACACACTTACCAGTATTTTACAATAAAGTCCCATCAGTTGATGGTAACATTATGTGACTGGGACGGGTGAAACCATCCTCTATGCACATGGACTGGAATACATTTCTTGTCATGCGACAACCAGTTTGAAATATAGTAACAGTTGAATATAGCACAGACAAGACCCCTCAATTGAGAATCCTACTGTCAGTGAATCAGTCTCATGGACATATCTCATACTGAAGAGGGGAGCTCAACACACTCTGGTATCCTGGCTGACTGCATACATTATCTTACAGTTCACAGGAAGAGATGCATTCCTATCCATGTCTATGCTTTGAAAGACCAGCATAAGGACATTCTCAGATTGTAACTGCTATCCCCAACCTATTATTCCATTGCATATACAGGAGGTCAGGAAACAGGTCACCATTGAGGAAGATGTCTTGCAAGCTCAGCGACCTAAAACCCAGCCCTTATTTCCTAAGAGAGCTCAGAGAAGTAGGAAAGATTCATTTAGGCATGCCAAACAAGAAAACCTTCTCCCAGGCCCTTTCCCTTGGTGATGGCCCTGTTTTCAAGAGCCACCAGTGACAAAACATGGGAAGATAAGTTCTTCTAACATCATCTTTTGTTGCAGAAAATGATGCCATGCTCATGCCATCCTTTTCTGACATCCTGGTGAGTGGGAGGTGGGAGAAGGAGATGACTTGAAGACTTTGCCATATACATTGCTCAAATGAGCTATGGATCTTGCAAGTCAGATTGACTCTAGATTATGTGCAGCAATTCTTCCCTGCTTTCAAGAGCTCCTTTCATCACAGATGTTCCAAAAGATCCATATAAATCCAACATTCTTCAGCAAAAAGAAAGATGTTCGTTTTGCAAAGGATGATAACGATTGTTCACAACATGTCTTCATTGGGATTTTACTTTTGCTAGTCAAAGATCTTCGCTCTCTCAACCAACACATTTGGACAACTCAATTCAGAATTGAGATGCATAAGTTCAATCTCATTGCCTTTAAGGACAGAGATTTTTCAGTCAATTTAGACCATATAACCATTTGCAGGTCTTCACAAGATTCACACCATGGTATTCCTGTTCAGTCTGAATCTCAGTCCCTGGGTCTTCACAAGAATAAGACTGAGTCATATCACATTTTAGGACCACCACCATATCAAAGACATTTCCTTCTCACAGTTACAGTCTTCTACAAAGACGAGCACATCCACACTAGCAGTAGATGACAATTGATGGGATTTTGCACCAGACCTTCAATCCAAGAGGATACCACTATTGTCTGTCTTCTTTCTTGGCAAGCCAACAAATTTCTGAACTTTTGTAAAAAAAACAAGCCAAGAGACCTGGTTAATTCCTTTTCTAACTTGTAATGACTAGATTTGTGAGGTAGTGGATGAATTCCCTCATGTATTATCTGGTTGGCAATATTGAAGAAGAAAAAATCATTTTATCCCACAAATCAGCTTTAGAGACATAAAATTTAGTGCTTTTGTCAAAAAAGTTATATTTTTGTGATTGCATGTACATAGAGGTTTTTGTTTAGCAGGGACAATCAACAGTAGCTTTTTCCCTAACAGTTTGTCTCTTTGAGAATGGGACATGCATTCATTGACACAGTACATGTTTTCACTTTGCTTATGAAGTCATGAACATCAGCAATGTTTGTCACATTTCTTAGTACTGAAATGACCAACTTAACTGGCCTTTAAAAAGTAATTTGTGTTGAAACGAATAGTGTATGTTCAAATAATTTCAAACTGTTTTGAAAATAATCTGTATTTCTAAAGCTATATGTATATAGATAATAAACAGTATTTGTATATAAATAATATACAATATTTTTATGTATATAGATAATAAACAATATTTGTATGTATATAGATAATAAACAATATTTGTATGTATATAGATAATAAACAAAATTTGTATGTATATAGATAATGAACAATATTTGTTCCCTCTGCACTTTTTCTTGTGAAACCTGAGAGAAAAATAAAGCATGATATGTGTTTTGCATGGGATATGAGAATCCTACATCTATAAATGATTGTATTAGTCCATCATAGGTTATCTATCTGGAAAAATTCCATGGGAACTTTTTATAGCATAATAATTTGCCAAAAAATAAGCAAAGGACATGAAAGTTATTATTTACCAGGATGAAAACAACTTTGATGAATTTATCCCATTTAAATCCCAGAACATGTTCTATGCAACTGATGAACAGGTGTGCATTAAAAAGCTTCCATGTCAAATGTCATATTATGTATTGGACAATGTACAGTTTTCTGTATATGCATTGAGAAATAGCATTTAGGGGAAAAACAAATTAGGTTTGCTTCCATGCTGGAATTTCTTCTTTCTAAAAGGAGCAATCAGAGTATATTGGAATTCCTTGTTGTGTATTCTGTGGACAGATATCTTATATGTAGTGAGTTTTAGATGAAATATTACTGCGTATGATTTGAGTTAATGATGTGTTTTCTTGGTATCCATTTTCAGATACTGTGACATATTTCCTAGCATCAATGTGAAGGGAACCATCAAGCACCTGCAACTGTTACCACATGAGTTAGAGGAATATGAGGTTCAAGTGGAGCGGGTCCTGAGGAGATATCTAAAGCGACTTCAGTGGTTACTCAGTGGTATGGACTTATAACATTACGTTTAATTATTTCATTGCAAACATGGGCAAGGGATTAGTATCAGCTTTGATTGTTCTGGTATTGTTGTTTTTGTCATTGTTGTGTTCAAATGCATCAACATTACATTTTTGTATTTTGCCCAATTTCTCCTGCAGTGTTCTTGCAAGGAACAGACATGTATTACTGTTAGAGATGTGAAACATGATCAGAACATTTTCTCCAAAGGATCTGCACTAAACCCCATGAAATGATGGTCACTATTTGAACACAGTTTCATCTTTTCTTATTCAACTGATTGTTGTTGACTGTGTTAGGTTTTAAGATCATGCACTGCCAGAGCAGGTGTGAGACAGCATTCAGTGAATACTGTCTCTTCCTTTCCCTCCCTCTCTCCCTCTCCCTCTCTCTCTCTCTCTCGTCATTGATGTACGGGTGCATTATGCCTGTAAAATACATGTTGTCCATTGTTGAATTAATAATTTTTGTCATCTGAAAAATTGCAGATTTTTGCCTGAAGTCTTAAGTCTTACTTAAAACTTTAGGAAATGCATTTAATGTCAAAAATGAGAGTAAGATAGATTTATTTCTTCTTTAAAAATTACTGTAGTTTACACTCTTATTTTTCTGTTTTGAATTGTGTATTTATAATAATTGTATAAGGGTTTACACAATTAGTCATTACACAAATAAATAGATGAATCCTGAAAACATAAGTATTTTAAGCAATAATGTGCATCTTGAGCATTTTTGCAAGAGTGTGCCATATTTTTTATTTACCATAGAAAATCTATGAAGTTCAGACTTTGTCATAGAAAAAACATTTGAAAATATTTTCTGTCTCAGAAACATACACAAACACACACATGCACTCAAATATATAAACAGACTCATGCATGCAAATAAATGTACATCTTGGTTGTGTTTTTGCAGGTAGCAGACGTGTGTTTGGGACAGTGGTTCACAAGAAGTGCATTTTCCTTATTGATACATCAGGCTCAATGGAACCCTACATGGAGGAGCTGAAAAGGGAGCTGGCATCCCTTATTTGGGACCAGCTTTACAGGCAAGGAGTCAAGTAGGTTTAATCTTTTATTTTACACTGATTGCATTCTACGCATTCTCATCAATAAAACAAACATGTCACTTTATAAAATTTATTATTAAAAATAGTTTTAATATCAAAAGATTAAAATTAATTTACTTCTCTTTCAGAAAGAAACTACTTATAAATTTTTCTATTGCAAATAGCTTACCTTGAAAGCCATTGCTACAAATAGACTAGTTGGAGCAGAAGCCCTGCATTGCTAAGCCAGTTATTATCATCCACCTTTACAGTGTCGTTATAATTTAATTATTTGTTTTTTGTCAGTAAGTGCACATCTTTTTAAATTTTCATACCTAGTATCTTGAAAGCGAATACATTTCAATAATTAATCTAGAAATGTAACAGGTTGCATTGGCGGTTGTCTAAATTTTAACAAACAGGTGGAACTCAGAATAACATCAAGTTGATGTTATCCATGAAATAAAAGCAGTTGCTTGTCCCTGAAGAGTGAAGTAAACAAGATGGATTCGTTGCAATTCAGGCTCACTTTTTGATTAAATGTATTTGCAAGATGATTTTAATTGTTGCTCTTCAAAACTTGCTGTTAAGTCGACAATGGTTGACACAACACATAATTATTGGCACAATACATAATTATTATAAAGGGGTAGGTATGGTAAGAGTCATTTTTGGCCCATAGTCGGATCCAGATGAAGAGTAAATAGACAAAATATGTCTCTTCTTTAAATATGTATTTGATTTTTATCAAGGACTGCTTTTAATAAAGGAAATTAACAGTTAATTGACTTAAGGTTTTCTTCTCTGTTCCAGAACATATATTAGTGGATTATTTATATGTAGGTTAAAAAGCTCCTATCATGCATGTTGCCAAAAAACCTATATCCTCAATTGTGCATTTTAATGCAATGTACATAACAGTCATTGATAAGACTTATAAAACTTGATTTTGTTTTGAAACAATGTATAATTGATGGATATATTTCCATTATGTTATGTTGATTATCTCCGACACCTATTTTTGTTGTCATTTAAAACTCTTTACTCATATATATTTGTTTAGTGCTGATTTTCTGTCATAATCTGGCCAGAATTTGACCCAGAAAAGGCAATTTATGTATTTGTTGACCATTTTCCACCCAATAATATAGTAAAGACACTTTGTGTACTAATAATCTTGGTTGTTGATAGTGTGTATAGGGAACAATAAGAAATGTTTAAAATGTCAGCAAAAAAAGCTTTTAAAAATTATGCATCATTCATGGACAAAGCTTAGTTTATATTAATAATAATTTGAACACAAATATTCCCATTGATGATGATTTATCCTAACATTTCATATATTTCTATCAATTTAATAAGAGAGAGAGAGAGAGAAAATACAGGATTGGAGGCACTCATATATAGAATGGTTTTATTACTTTACCAACCAACCAAGCATATCAGCTGTGATACATTTATTGTTAAGACATTGAGTCCACTGGCATTGGTTTCTTATGGGTCTCCAGAATGGAAGGTGTGAAAAAAAGTTGCATTAATACAAATGTATTTATTCCAGTGTGCAATGCTCCCCCTACTCAAGATCGTTTCACTGAGATCATTACTGGGGCATACCCAATTAGAACTCAACATTATCTCATCATGTTTGTAATACATGGTATTTATCCCATAAACTCCTGTAAATTCAGTGGTTAATTTAATCAAGTAACAGCTTTTTTTGGTGAAAATTGTGCTATATTATTGAATTTATTTCCCTGGAATTTAAAGCTTTTATGTTAAATGATTTTGAAATTAACTATGGTGTCTTATAATTATACAGTTAAACACTATAGCATTTTATCAATCCTGAGCCCTTGTACTTCTGATAAGCATAGAACTAAACTTTGAAAACAAATACAATCCTTTTATAGTTGAGTTAGAATGAACAATTAAACAGGAAAATCAGCAAAATTTCTCGCATGAAAAATGTTATTTTTTTATATGTGCATCAATATGGAGTTCATGCATAAGAATAATTTATGTACATTCATGTGTATCTGGCTGAGCACATACACACACACACACACACACACACACACACACATACATGCATGCATACACATGCACGCACACATACATCTAAAGTCCAGGGCCATTGAGATTTTGTAAAAGAGGCTGTTTTCTCAAGGATAAGGAGACTTTTCTACCAGTGATGAAGCCTGAATTCAAACTGCCCATTAATGATAGCTATGGTGGACCATCTTGCCCAATTTTGACAATCCACAAACACATATGCAACATGCATATATGTTTTAAGTTATAAGGTACACCATGACAAGTATATCAAATTCAAAATCCAGCAACTGAACACTGTCAGAGATGTGACAGATAGCACCCAAACAGCTCTATTCCTTCCATTTCTTTTTTTATTTTATATGGCCATTCTTATTGTACCTCTTTCTCTCTCTCTCACACACACACACACACACACACACAAATATGCATGGTCATTAGCAAAAGATTTATACCTTGGGGCCTGATTCAACCATAGTGAAGTATTTCCATACATAATCTTGAACGTATGCATCACATATGACATGATATACCAGGATGCAGTTCTTACATTGCTGGACATCACCTTGTTTTATACTTCTACCAGTTTTATTTTTGTGGCTGGAAATTGTATTTTCCATTCATGTTGTTGAATTAAAACAATATTCTGTTAATATGAGTTTGATTTGCAATACTATACTGTGTTTCCATCTGTCATAGGTTTAATATGGTCCAGTTCTCAGGTGCTTGTGAGGCTTGGAAGAACAATGTTCAGCCAGCTACACAAGAGAACTGTCATGATGCAATCAAGTGGACATCCAGGTTAGAGGCCAGTGGCAACACCTGTACACTGGAGGCACTGAAGGTTTGTGACAAAGTATTTTGAGAGAATTAGGTTTGTGACAAAGTATTTTTGAGAGAATTATGTACTTGTTTTATTTATTCCATACCATGAGTAATGCTTGAGTATTTTGCATCATCAGTTGCTGGTTGTCCATCATTCCATAACCCTGAACATTACAATGTTTGTCTGAAAAATCTTTTTTCACATATTGGCTTTGAATTGGTTGAAAAATCAGATGAGTATCAAACCTCAGACCACAATTAACTTCCATCAGTTTTATGTATAATTATTTACTTTAGCATACATTTGTTACAATAACTGATATTTCTTTGTAACATTCTGCATTGATTAACACCTTTTTGTGCATTAAGTCCTCAACATTTAATTCAGGGTCTGACCTGCTTGTTTTAGTGTTTTAATACAGTAATCATATTGATTCAGGAAAAAAACCAGAAAACCTCAGTGACATGTAGTTAGGTGACACTATGTATCATTGTGTTAACTGCACAGTAAGTGATTTTAACAATTTATACAATTTTGTAACCTTTGATGTCAGTCCTTTATTAGGAACATATCTTGTAACATTTAGTAGTTAGTCAGCCATGAAACACACCATTCAAACATGGTACTATTTTTGGGGATGTCTTCCTGATTTCGGTCAACCTCATTAGAAATGTGTGCATTTCCATTTCAGATGGCATTTGCTGATTATGACATAGATGCCATTTATGTATTGACTGATGGAAAGCCAGACACCAGTACCTCCATGGTCCTCCGTGAAGTATCCAAAATGAATGAAGACAGACATGTGCAAGTGAATGCTATTTCATTCAATTGCTCTGACAAGTAAGTTCAAACATGCTGCAAAACAGACAAGCTTCGAAAGCAAGAATGTTGTTCTCTCCAGGCCAGCAAATTTCACAAGACCTTTATGGCTTCCCGTCAGCTTCACTGTTCACCCTACACCATCTATTCCACTATACCTTCATTACATTTATGAATATTACTTGTAACGTGGTGTTGTGAGCATTTTCAAGAACAAACTGCCAGTATATTTACCACTGCAGGTGGTTTTAGCTCTTTTAATACATTCTTGGCTATATCATACAGATGAAATGGGAGCTTAATTGCCTTTCCCAAGGATACGTAGATGCCGCTGACCAGGGATAATATCAAACCCATGACCCTTGCATTACAAGTCAGAGGCTCTACCACCTGAGCTAGTTGCATCAAAGGCAGATATTTGCTAAATGAGCAGATAGCAAGAACTGTGTGTCACAAATTTATAGAATTTACCAAATTCGCAAAAGTTTCATGTCATAAATCAAATGATGCTTTTGCAATATTTCCATTTATTTTTTTAATTTCTCTGGAAAATTATGTTCAGGTTCTACATTTTTACGAATACAGAAAAGAATTGTCATTCCTATTTTCTACTCTTTGTTACTTAAACAGCGGAGCAGTAGCTAATTGTTTTTGCAGAGTTCTTGATACAGATAGATCACAAATTAAAACAAGGCTGAGCTAAAACTTTGTTCACAATATCATAAAAAGACAATAAAATAGTATAAATTACCATATATACTAGCTTATAGGTCTAGTCCATCTGCAAAGCACATAGACTCTGATCTGTCATTATGTAATGTGCTGCAGATTAGAGTCTGTTTAGTTTGTTCTTCTGATTATTCCTAACAAACAGCATGGACCAGTATCTGCCAGCAAATGCAATAGCAGATCTGTGTCTGTGCAGTTTGCAGCTTCACTAAAGTTATAAGCAAGTATTTACAGTCATTGGGATCTGTAAACCATCACACAGTTGTTTATTACTGCCTACAGAAGATGAGTAAAGAATTAAGAAATTAAACTCAAGCTGTGCATTTTATATCTTACCAATTTTGATCATGATCTTGGACCCAAAGCTATAGCTGTGAAGTTCATAATTTGTCATAGTTGAAAGAAAAAGGCTACATATTCTAAAGTTTTGATATTCTTTACATGTAATTGTAAAGGCTGTTTAAAAATAAATTCATTTAATTTTTAGAGCTAACTGTATTATGTTCACTGTAATTGCTTGTTCATCATAACTAATTTAAGACTTTTAAAACTTTGCAGAAAAGAAGAAAGGAAGCATACATTTATCGCTGATTTTAGATAGAAATAAAATCATATTTTGGATTGATACAATTATGAGAGTGCCAGTTGTAGATAGGAATAAAATATTAGGTACAATATGTTTCTAAATGAATAAGTAATTTTTCAGTACAGCAAACAACTTCCTTCGTCTTCTGGCAACTGAGACAGGAGGACGCTATCATCGCTGTCAGAGTGACTTTGATGCACAGCTTTTTGCTCACAAATTGTTGTCTGAAGGATTTGCAGACACGGAGGTAAGGAAATGTTATAGTTCAGGTTGCTGTTTACCAAATCTTTATACCTTAGTGAAGTGATTTCATACTGGGGATAATTGTTAAATACCGGATTTATATTTTTGTCATCTTCATACTCATTATTAATATTTGCTTTCTTTTGTTTATTTCTGTTTCTTGTATTGACTTACACAAGCATATATTAAGAGAAGCATACTAAGTAGAGATATTGACTGCGAACTGATATACCTCTGGATTACATACAGATTTACAACCATTGTGACTGATGTATGTATGGTAAGTGGAATGGTACCCATGATATTTGGTAAGAAAATTGGTCCAATTAATCTTCTGGATCTCTTTTTCATAAAACAGTAGATAGTAACATTGGTGCTTTTTTCAGTTTTAATTTTTTGCATTACCAACAATAAAATACTAAATGTATTTTTTATGAAACTGCTAATGAACAAGGACATGTTTTACTTCTTGGATTTATTTTTGTCACTACCCAAACTTTGTCAGTGACAATAAATACACAAGTCACTACAATAACATATGTGACACTGATCATGATACAGCTATTTCAGATTACAAATAAAAATAGTTCTAAATATTTTTTGAGAAAATAGTCCCATTCCAAATGTATGATTTTGTACTTGAATCAGTTACTTACCAAAGTTGTGGAGTAGCACCACTATAAATATATTTACCCTAAAAACAGATGTTCCTTATAAAGCCACAAGTTATAAGATGGATGGGTGGGTGTACTAGTATATACATGTGTAGTTTCTTTCTCTCTGCAGTATCCCCACTTGCCTGACTTGGAAGGTGATGATCTGCGCAGACTTGGAGAAGAAATTGCTTTAGCCAGGAAATATATAGCACAGGCCAGACAATACCGGTATCATATAAAACAGTGCAATCACTTTCTGAAGCATTTGAATAAAATCAGTTAATTTGATATTATCTCCTTTATGTAATTGAAAGTATTGGCAGATAGCAATTGAGTGATCACTCATAAAAATCTTGCTTTTCAAGGATCAGATGCTTGTGCATTAAAAGCCCAATTTGGGCCCTACATGCTTATGAACAAAGATTTAAAAAGTGAAGGGTAATATAGGTTTTGCATTTTAATTGCATTTCACAATTGATGAGTGTTATAGAAAAGTGAGCACACTGAATGGGTAAATTCCCTTATCTTAGACATGAGTGAATTATTAAACGTAATGGCTGTGGCAACAAACATAATATTAGTCTGTTTATGTTCTGAAAAATATTTATTCAAAGTTTTATGATTTATAGTTAAGAAAATGAAATAATTATTTACATTCATTATATGTTGGTAATTGAATACACATACCAATGCAAATTAAAAATTATGAGTGAACTACAATGTCGTATTGGATGAAACATAAAAATATATTTGATGTGATATAATAAGTTTTACTGTCTTTGCTGTGTCTGCCACATTTCAACTAATTCCTGGTGGAATATACATAGGACACTTTCATTTAACTAATAATTCATGAGTAACTTATTTTCAGTAATTAAATGAGGGAAATTCTTATATGTGATGGGGAGAAATTTGCCAGTAAAGCTTTATATATTTGAATAGTTCTTAATAAAGACCATTTATCTTTAATACGTTTTTCTTTTGGCCCAATAAACAGTCGTTGTGGTGGGAGGCTAATGTATAGTATATTTTGAAGCAATAATACTTTTTTCATTGCTTTTGGGTTAAATTTATTGGTGTTTATCAACAGATTTTCTTATACAGTCCTACCCGTTTATGTTGACATTCTCAGGCCCGAGGAAATATTGTCGACATAGGTGGATGTCGAGATAATTGTTGGGGGGTTGCAGGTCTGAAGAAAAAAAAATTTAAATTCATCAATAAGGGGTGACCTGTCATCAGTGAGTATCATTTACACTTTGAGAAAACAAACAATGGAAATTTTGAGTACATGAAGACAAAACTAGTGTGAAATACACTTGTATATTGACAAATTACATTTTGGTTACCTTTGTGTAATAAAATCCACAATAAAATATTGCATCGGTCACATTCTGATAATGAAAACATTCACTACAATATTCAATGTCGGCATTAGCACATGGTTGTTATTTACATGCTTCAAGTACATGTACTTAAATTGGCCTAGATTTTGGTCAGTCTATTCCCATCTTATTGAGGCTACCAAGGGGATGGGGCTATTTGCAGGGAAATGAAAACCTGCCAACAAGTTGGTTTAAACAGTACATGTATTTAGTTTCAGAAGTCATCGTGAAAAGTACATAAAAGTGAACAAGAGATATGCGGCTGATATGATTAATGAAGGCATAATATTGTATATATTGCACATGCTAATGAGATATTGAAAGAAAATGATTCTTACAATACAGTACTGTAACAATGTCAGCTCAAGTGGTATACATTTAAAATATGTCCCAGAGATAACAAGTTATAAATTCTCTCAAAATATAAGTAGCCGTCAAAGATTTTAATGGCAAATACATATACATGTAATTGAGATTATTATCTGTAGCATAATCAATGCATGAAATTACAATAAAATTTAATTTAATTTCAATTTAAATTAATTAAAATTAAATGTTGTTAGCACAACAAGTGGGCATGTGAGATAACGCAAGTACATGCATTCTGAACTTCATGCAAGCTTCTTCTGTTTGAGCCTTGATAGTTGTTCTCTCTGGGGAAGATGCTGCAACTTTTCCAAGTGACCATGCACTTCTTCCAATATTACCAATGAGTTTGATTGCGCAAAAAATCTTGTCAACCATCGCACATTGAAAAGGCCTTTCTGCATGAAACACATGGCAAAGGTAGTGTTTCCGATTCATCATTAGCATCAGTATCAGTTATGTTGTCTTCCATGCCGTCTTCTGAAATGTAATCGATTCTTATGGCAGCATTAATGTCATCATCTGCTAGGGGTGCTTGGCATTGTTCCTTGTTATCTGTTTTAATAACCATCTGAACAAACTCATCCATCGGAATTCCAGTACCTTCATATAAGCCATCTTCTTCAAGACTATGTGGGATATCTGATGGGGAGAATCCATGAAATTCCTCGTTTTCAGGAAAGAAAGCTTGCACTTTCATTTTTCTCTCAAGTTTCTGTATCCACTCAATAAAAATGTCCGACATCATCCAAGCTTTTGTGTTCGCATAATAATCCAAGAAGATTGTGCACATTTTTAAAACAGTGAGGCTTCTTAGACTTGCCAATAACTAGAAGTGGCATTTTATCATTGCCAATCATGTTTGATGTGACTAGAACAGAGATGCAGTCTTTAGGCTGTTTCCCACCAACACATGGTTGACCTTTGATGCAGTATGTCTTGTCTGGAATACACTTAAAGAATAAAGCTGTTTCATCCGCATATATATATCCTCAGACTTATAAATCTGCAATATATCTTTAAGTTGGGCTTTCCATCCATCAAGCTCTGATGTGTCTGCTGATTTGGCTTCTCCACAAATCCTTTTGTATCTGATGTTATGATGAACTTAAAGCAACTGAACCAACCACTTGTTGCAGCGGAGTTCTCCACACATAGTTTTTTTCGCAAATTCTTTCGCTTTTTTGATGATCATATCACGATCTATGGATAAGGTGGAATGTGCAATGCAGGTTTAATTGAACCATTTTGCTGTGGCCTCCTCCATGTCTTCAAATTTAGCAGTCTTCTGCTTCTTTCTTTGGGGAGCACAGTTTCCATCAACGTAGTCTTTCTTTATAGACTCAGCAGCTTTCATCCATCCTGACGGTGTTATGTTTAAGAGAAAAGTTTCACAGACATCTTTGCGAGATGCTCCATCCTCCACTTCCTTAACAAGCAGATATTTAGTTTCCAGACACTGTAAATTTAATCTGCGTTTTACACTGCCGTTGGTAGCCATAATAAATATAAATAAAGTTAAAAAGGAAACTTTCACAGAACAATAAACTTGTTTTAATCACTGATCACTTTGGAAAATGCAAGAATCGATCAGATTTCATTACTTTTATTTAAATCGCCATGAGAGGCCAACTTTATAGGACCAAACAAAAGCCTGTTTTTTTAATCTGACTGTGACATTTTTGTCAAAATAGGCAGCATGTCAACATAAGTGATATTGATATAAGTGGGTAGGACTGTATAAGTTAATTCTGGAGTTTTTTGTTTATAATACACAGGATTATTGTAACTAATCAGCATGTCAGTATGTTTTGGTCAGATATTTTATTTAGACATTTTATCATGAAGTCTGTATTAAAATTAATTTGCAACATTGTGGACCAAAAATATAATGTAGCATTGCTTGTTGAAAGAATCTGGATAGCTAGAATTCACTAATATGTGCTTATTTTTCTTTTCAAAACAGATCTTTATATAACACAAAAACTACCTCAACAGAGAAACCACAACCAAGAGGTAAGAAAAAATATAAGTGTATTGACATATCTTTAGGAGCAATTTCAAGAAATAAGGAAGTATCACTTCTCAAGACAATGCAAAATCATGAAGTCTTAAGTGTGGCACATATACTATAAGTGTTCTAAGAGCCATGCCTTTACTTGGAATGATTTTTAGCTCAACTGGTCATAGACCAGACGAGATTATACCATGACCTTTCAGTTGATACAAGTTTATTATTGCTACTGCTTCTAAACTACTTGGAGAATTGGTACCAAACTTTATATATTGATGCAGTGGCATCACTAGGGGGTGCGGATCACACCAAGTGACACCATCAGAGGGGGTGACACCAATATAACTGTCTATAAAAGTTTTGAATTTTTGTGCAGGAAGGGGGTCCATGGAGGTGATGCCATGAGTTACTGCACATGACTGTCTATAAAATTTTTGAAATTTTGTGCAGGAAGGAGGTCCATGGGGGTGACACCATGAGTTACCGCAATGGGTGACCAACCCTAGTGATGCCACTATATTGATGTGAGGTTTTCAGCAAAATGTATCTTATGATGCCAGTGGTCCCAAATGAAATGGTGCCAGAAAGAAATATTTTATGTAATCAAAAAATGTTCAAATGCAAAGGTATAGCAGACAAGTGAACAGTTGCATCACAAAGTGTTTTTGGTGAAATTCTTTGTTAGGATTTCTTCTTCAAAAATGTTACCCAATTATAATACCTGAGAAGAACTAATACTACCTTGGAAATCCTGGCTGTAAATTTTTATTTCAAAAACTAAAATGTATATGCCCACCTAGGTGTCAGAATGATCTCCCCTTGATAGAGGGATTAGTACCAAATCTTGATAATTCTTCATTTACTACTTCTGCTTGTGCTGACTAGCACATTCTCTACAGATGAAGAGCTTTTACAATTCACATGGGGCCCCGAGTGGCCGAGTGGTCTAAAGTGCTCTCTGTTATGGATCACTGCCATCTCACCTCTGTCTGTGTGGGTTCGAGTCTCGGATTCGGCCAATGTGGTTATGTGATAAAGCTTGCCAGTAGCTTCTTGTGGGTCAGTGGTTCTTTCCGGGGTTTTCTCAGGTTCTTCCTCCACCATTAATACTGGTCGCCATGTATAGGCTATCGTGTGCTTAAAAATGGCGTTAAACCCAACAACAACAACAACAACAATTCACATACAAGTACTTTGGAAGTTTTTGACCCAATAGCAAGATGGAGGAGTGTTCTTTTTTAAGAGAAGTTTACTCTGTCTATAAATTTCCAAGTTCTCTTTTCTTCAACAATGAGGACAAAGTTTCTGGGTTTTTCAGTTTCTTGGTACGTACCTGCACAGATTGCACTTATGTCCCCTTACATTATTATAGCTATATTTATGCCCTTTTACAGGTAATTGTTATAGTGTGTAGCTCTGCACATACACTCTCTAACTTTGTAAAGCAGGATGTTTACTGTGCTGTACCTGTAAATCTTGTTACAACTCTAGATCTTAAACTATGTAACAGAAAGAAGCACAACCAAGTTTAGTAAAATCAAGAGCTGATTTATTTCCTAAGTTACAAAGTGAAATTTAAGAGACAATTACAGTATTGTGAATTAAATTCAAAATAATCATAAATGTCCAATCACGTATTCAAATGTATAGAATATTTGGAATGAATTTCAATAGTCTTGAATGTCCTGATATACCAATAGTCATGAATGTGCTGATATGCCAATATTCTTGAATGTACTGATATACCAATAGTCTTGAATGGCTGCAAAAGTGATGTAGTCTGGAGTGTCTTTGAATGAGTTCTCAATAATCCCAAAAATAATTTGTTAATCCAGTCACTGAACACTTAGTAATTCCAATGAATGATTTTAATAAATAATTCTTCTAGAAATATATTTGAACACAACTGCAAACTCTGATCATAGATTCCCAAAGACTGATCTATGAAACAGGAATGAATTGTTTATCAAACCTCTATTTAGACATATTTAAATTGACCTACAATGCAATAGTATTTTATGGAAAATGAATGAAAAATTACTAATTCATAAACAAGATTAGGTCTTGAACTCAGAATTTAATAAACTTCTTGTTTACCTCTTCAAATTATAACAAAAGTCAGAGATGTAAAACTCTATCCACAACCCTCAATCACAGACAAAATGTCAAGCACACAATATATACAACACTTCCCCTCATAAAGAAAATAAAAGATCTATACATTAAAGTTTTCATCCCAGAAGGCACATCTTAACCTGGTGGGACCAAGAGTCATGACACAACAGGTTACATTCCTGGGTCATTTGACATCTCCATAAAGTTGCAGCTTAATGACTTCTGCTGGATTTGAAAGAAGGAAAGATTTTCTACTTTGTAGTCACATCCCCAGAAGATGGAGTCTGTTCTCTGGTCACATTACCTAGAAGCTGTCTTACAGACCTTAGGGGCCTCTCCAAGACAGACTGCTCTGGTGGCCTAGTGATTAGAGCATCCACCTTGGATGTGGGAGGTTGTGGGTTCGATCCTCAGCTGAGTCATACCAGAGACTTATAAAAATGGTACTAACAGCTGCCTCACTTGTCACTCAGCATTAGGAGGCTAGTTGTTAGGACTGGTCGACCTGGTGTAAGGATAATGTGACTGGGTGGGACATCATGCTACATGTCTGTGGCATGATGCCCCAGTGCTAGACATCACTTTAAACTGCCACACTGCAGACATCATAGTGATATAATTTAAAAATTGTTAATGCTATGTTAAAAATCCACATCACAAACACACACTGTCCAAGATTAGGGAATGTAACTTCCTCTAAATATTACCTATTCTCCGAAGGTATTATGAATGTTTAACATATATGAAGAAGAAACCTTATTTTTTTTAACAAACATTTTTTCCTCAATAATATTCACCCGTTATAATACACATACACCATCCCCACAATTACAGCCATATTGGAGGGCATGCCTTCTGCTCCAGTAGTGATTATTTTGTCATGGGATTTGGTATCAATCCCTGTATCAAGGGGAGATCACTCTAGCTGCCTTTCATCTCAGGGTGTCTATAAATGGGTCTCATGGTTTGTTGATGCTATTTATGATTGTGCTAGAAAGCAAATTTTACAATAAACTGTATTACTTACCCCAGTCACATTAACATTAGGGATATAAGCATGCTACTTGCATGAATCCATCCCTACTAAAAGATGAAAATTCTTTTTTTTTCTCTCTGTCTCATATAAACATGAGTCAGTAAATTGTCCATCATCTCCCCTTGCCACTGTTAAGTGTCTCTAGTTTGTAAACTGAATGAACTACCAACAAGGATACTTGCATAGATGGTTGGTTGGGAGGGTCTTAAAGTAATCTTTTTTAAGCTGAATGAACTATCAACAAGGATACTTGTATAGATGGTTGGTTGGGAGGAGCTTAAAATTATCTGATCAGGTAAGTATGCTTAAAGAACCATCATTTCCTATAAAATTTGCTTTCTCCTTTGAATACATTCCTGGATCACATTAACATTAGGAGAATAGGTAATTGCATAGGTGTATGGAATGCTGAACATCCTATCAATACCTTGGGTATCTATTTAGGAAAGAAAGATTGGATTCCTAATGTAAACAATAACCCAGTCTCCTGCTTAAAGCAACACTGCCTATGGTCACTTGATCTGAGACTGCTCTGTTAGGTTAAGAACATGATTACATGTATTGAAATCTTCGTAACCTCAAAATTCACCAGTGAATCCTGTGGAAGCTGTGTTGGTTTAATTAGGTCAGGTACTCATCTGGGCCACACCAAATTCAGATTCCAAAGCTAAATCCCTGCATGTCAGCCAATATGATGTCTTGGATTGAAATGTTGCATTCGAACATGTGACTCATAAAGATCACTATAAATTCTTGAGGTGAAATCCTCATGTGATCACTTATGATCTTTTGAGAGATCAGAGTACACCGAGCATATACTCCACAAAGACAAAGCATGAAAGGCAATATCCTGCTTTCCCACCTTCATGAGAAAAAAGTCATATGTGCTTGCCACAACTTGTCTCTGCACTTCAAGTAGTATGTGAGGGTGTGGACAGGATCTTGCTTGGTCGCTAAACTTATCTTTCGATGAGAGGAAACATATGATGATTTTCGGATTACCCACTGAACCCCAATTGTGTCATGAGGATCACCAAATCATTCAATCAGATAGTTCAGGTAGACTTTAAAGGGCATGTAACTCACTCACCCTACAAGCCAATGCAAAAGCTATCAGGAAAAAGGTATTGTATGATAACAGCATCAGTGAGGTTTGGCCAACGGCTTGAATGTCTCGAGCTGAATTATGTTAGGACCCAGGACAGATTCCATTTTGAAAACAGGCTGAGAGAATTTGGTCTATTCAGATCAAAATTGGCTAATAGATCTTTATCATGACCGATATCTCCTCTACAATGGCGCCTGAATGTGTCAGATATCATGAAACAGTATCCTTTGATGGCAACTGCATAATCATTCCTTCAGATGGCCTTGCCATTTCCATCTTGAATCTCAGAAGAATGAATTTATTGAAGCAGCTTAGATCTATGATTTGCCTTCAACTTGCTTTTGGCCTTTTTGATAATTAACAGCCATGAATAGAACCCCCAGGTGATGTTTTTGTACAATCTCCCCCCCCCCCCAATTGTCAGTGAGCAACTCCTGCTGAAGAATATGGTCCTGATCTGATGACACATCTGTATGAAGGAGAGAGAAAGAAAGTGGAGGGCAAACAACAAAATCCAATGCCCCTCCTTAATAACTTGGGTTACCTATCTCTTTTGTGGAAATAGGTTGATTCAGCATGATCATAACTGCAGAAGTCTTTTGCTCACTGGTATGGGTGGAGGGGGCATGGCACATTTACAAGTATCATTATGTATCAAGTCTAATGAGAAATCCATGTGTAATGTGTTATGGATATTTATATCATAAATTATTTTATAATATAGCTTTTTATTCAAGTCTTTAAGGTTAATGTCATTTAATCTTTTAGTTCTTTAATTTAGTGACTGACTATTTTAGAACAGTAAATGTACGTATTAATAATAATAATAGTAATAATAATAATGCTTTATTTATAGAGGGTGACTCATTAGTGAAGGACTGTTCTCCCTTGAGACCCTCTTAAGGAGTGTATAACAGTGCACATTATATGAAGATAGCAATAATTACTGTTTATTTCAACATGTTTGGTATTAAAATACTAAATTCCATTATCTATTAGAAACACATGCATGCTCATGATATCTCTTCTTAAATACTCTAATAATTTCAGCAGATTTTACATGTAGTGGAAGCTTGTTCCACAGAATGTACCAAAGTATTGGAAGCTCTTTTTAAGTTTGTCTGTTCTTGGTTTTGGTGCTAGAAGGTTTCCATGTGATATTGATCTCAACTGGTATTGTGTTGAAAAAGGCCTGAATAAGTCCTGAAGATACCCTGGTGCAGTTCCATCAAGACATTTATATAAAAGAACTGTCTTGTGAAAATCTGTCCTATCATATTGTGAACCATTTGAGTTCTGTAAATAATGCTTTTGATAGATGATCAATAGCTGCATCTAAAATTATGCATGCTGCTCATTTCTGAAGTTTATAAATCCTGTCAAGCTCAGATGCCAAGTTATGACAACAACTATATCAAAGTAGGCCAACAGATTATTTGAATGAAGGTCACATCAGCATCATGTGATCCTAGGATTACATTTGACCTGTAGAGATATCATGCATACCCTAGTTGCTGATTTGGCTGTAATAATTAAAAAACATGAGTCTGTGACTTAAAATATTTCACAATAAAATGATTTAAATGTTCTTGAATCTCTTCTAGTGATTCAGATTTGTTTATTTGATGCATACATAGTGGCTATATAAAGGAATTCAGTACATGGCATTTAATTCTTCAATTATATTCCAGTTTTGTCAGAGGCATGAGAGGAAATTAATTTGTTTATAATTTGTTCATTAAAATTACAGAGAGGAAAAGCCATTTATTCTAAACAGGCATTACTTTGCTATATTATTGTGGATATTATTAAAAGACTTGGATATTTAATAGTTTTGTTGGATTATATTAAAAATTCAAGGACTTTAGTGACATTCAACTTTCACTGGATTACCTTGAAGTTAACGCTTTTGTATATTAGATCAGTGTTTCTTCAGTGGTGCTAGCATAGAGCATAAGCACATTGGAACCTTCATTTGGAATACCTTTGGATCATTTCTGGAATACATTGAAACTGATAGTACATTTAAGAAATATAGGAACTTATACAATACATTATTTTTAATTCTTTCACTTTCTTTGATTTTTTTTATTTTAGGAAATTAAATGTATATTTTGGAAAAATGAATGCATGTTGGGTTTAACCTTGTCTTCTTACATAGTTTAAGCTCCTAGGATGTAAAAAATGGTAAACACAACAAACACTGTTATCAGATATTGGCAAAATGTTATAAAATGGTGGAGCAAACATATTTTTTTATCCAGTGCCAAGAGTTTGGTGTGATTAAAACTTTGACACCTGGTGGTGGGAAGGGGAGGTAATGGGTATGAGTTACTGTCCTTTGTCTATATTGTATGGACAGAAAAGATGAATTTTCATCTTTTAGTAGGATTGGATTTGCAGAGGTAGCAGGCTGATATCCCTTATGATAATGTAATTGAGGACTATTCAGATTAGAAAATATGATACATTATTATATACTCAAAACTCGAATCCAACTGTAAACATCATAAACCCTGATCTGCCATCATATTTTGTGTCAGCAGATCAAGGTTTGTGCTGTTTGTTGTGCTGATTACTCCAAACAAACTGCATAGACCCAAGCATATTGTGGCAAGGGCAGATTTAGAGCTGTACAGTTTGCCTTTGGATTCAACTTATGATTATATATGGTATGTTTTCTTGATATAAGCTACATTATGACTTTCAAATACAAATTCAACACTGAAGTTGATCTTAATGATAAAATTTATTTCTGATAAAAATGCCCATAATGCCATGCTGTTTTATGTAAACAAGAGTCGGATATCATCATTACCTTGTATATATCAATTAGATCAGGGTCTGCAACCTATGGCACATCAAGAGGTTTTGTGTAGCGTGTGAAGGGCAGCCAAAAATCTTGATTTTAACAGTGTTACTCTCTTACTGGTGGCACACACTTGTTCATTTCATCATTAATACAGAAAAAAGTAGCAAGTTATGTAAAGTATTTTGCTGACCCCTGAATTAGATAAATATGAACCCATCTCTTTTACTTTCATTAGCATAGAGGGGTAAAAAAATGTATTGCATCAGATTTATCATGCAGTGGAAATAAAGTGTAGAAATCTATTCAGAGTTGAAGAACTATTAAATTCAGTAATCTTACTTTTCAGAAAAACTGACACCATTCCGTGCTGGCAGACCTAGAAGCTCAGAACGATAGAAGCAAGAATGCTCATCACAAAAATATCTGATAGACTGCCTGATGTTAAGAGCCCGATTGTATGGTCCTGTGTGAGCACATTGCTGCCACTTTTCTTGGTAGTTATATCTGGACAGTGAGGATATTGTAATACATAGTTAGCATAGACAGCTAGACTCTTCAGTATTGCCTAATCTCTTTATGGAATTTTTTATAATAGCGGCTGAATGCTTCTACTGAGTTGGCAAAACATTGAAATTTATTTACTTATTTATAAAGTGTGTCTTACATCAGTTTACTAACAAACACTGCTTGAACATGCCTTTTGAAATTTTTCATTAAAATACTCTAGTTCCCTAATGAGAAAGTCATGCTCAATCCATCCAGCACTGTTACCGGATATTGGTAAGTTCTCATTTAGGGAAGACTTATCTAGTATTAGGCCTACCCCCAGTTTACAAGACAGACCACTTGAGTTTATCATGATAGAAATACTATCAAGTAACAGTTTTTTAATACACAGTGGAATATGAATGATGTACACAATTCTATGTAAATTTTACTGTGTATTTAAATTCTGTCAAGCAAACAAGCTCTTCTGCAAGCGAATAATATCTGCATTTATTGCTTGCAGTGAGCTTCCTGTCTCAACCTTTAGCTTTGCCAACTAATGTCACACACTGACATACAGTAGAATTATGAGCAGGGCACTATCACTGAATGAAGCCAAGATAGACATAGTAACAATAGGCAGGGTACATGCTGCAGTTTAGAGTTCTGCAGGAAAGGTAACATGAAGAACTTGTGGAAAGAAGTTTATCACATCTGTAGCATTCATCATCATATTTCATATATAGATGGGGTAGCCATAGCACAGTTTGCAAGCCGCATGTGGCTCACACAAATGTGTGCTGTGGAAATCTTATGATTGGAATTTTGAAATTTTTTATTTTAGTCAAAATTCTGCTGATGTTCAAGAAAAATTATTTTACATTACCACTACTCACCAAAAAACAAACTCCTCTTCCCACTCTGTCTTAAATCCTCTATTCTTGTCTTCATATTTACATTTTCCTAATGTTTGCAAAAATATATGGATAACTTTTCTACAGATCTTTTTCTTTAAATACATTATTCAATCATGTTACCTTAGGAGAACTACTACTAATTTGCAAATTGAGTTCTGCCAGATAAAACTCTTATCTTAAAAAAGCTAAAAGTTATCTGCCCATCTAGGTGCTGGTTGGTCAGTGATCTCCCTTTGGCACCAGGATTGGCACCCTGGCCAAGTCATACCAAAAACATATGAAAATTGGTATTAGCAGCTGTTAGGCACTCAGCATTAAGAAGTTAGTGTAATTTTGTCACAGTGGACTTAGCAAGTGGTTTCTGAGGGACTCCTCATCACTTTCAACACACTTTCTTGTTAGTGTTAGTGGTTAGACCAAAGACTTATAAAAATGGTACTAACAGCTGCCTTGTTTGGCATTCAGCATTAAGAGGTTAGTGTTAGGACTGGTCGGCCTGGTGTCAGGATTATGTGGCTGGGTGGGACATCATGCTACATGTCTGCAGCATGATGCCCCAGTGCTAGACATCACTATAAACTGCCACACTACAGATATCTTAGCAATATATTAAAGCTATGTTAAAAATCCAAATCACATCACATCAGCACACTTTGTCCAGAGTCCCGTCAGCTACAAATATTTCCACATTCAGAGCCAACACCTTGCAGCAAGAAATAAACAACCTTCTGCAGAAAAGGGCAGTAGAAATTATTCAAAATATGAATTCTCTGAGTTTTTATTCAAGACAGTTTTTGGTCCCAAAATCAAAATGCACTCTGCGCCCTGTTGTAGACTAAGCACCCTCAGTTAGTTCATTCATGCATTTTGAAAGCTGTACATTGTAATCAGTATGGACTTAAAAAGACAAATATCCCTATTTACACAACTTCCAGGAAGTTCCTGCAATTTGCCTACAAAGACATCATGTACCAATTCAGAGTACTTCCATTTGGACCCAACATTAGTCACTGGGTCTTCACTCGTCTGATAAATCATAGTGGCAAATCATGTCTGGACCATCTCTATGGTGGAACATCAAGTTGAGGAAAAGTTGAGGAAAACTTTATCAGTTCAAGAATTCCTTTGCCTACTAGGCTGTCCTGCTTAGTGTGGCAGAAGACCTCATCATCCTAGGTTGGTTATATAATTGCAAATGATTCTTTTATCACAGTGGTTGCCAAAAGTTTGCCCATTTGATCAACCTCTCGCAAGCTGCATAAATGAGGTACCATCTCTGTAAATGGAGCAACCTAACTTGGCTCACATTGGGTATACCTCTGCAAATACAACTACCAGAAGTCAGTCTGTACAGATGCAAGTACAGAGAGCTTGGGGGCACACCTACTTCCATCTTTTTGGGAAGACAGCAAAGTTTGGTCTCCCCCGGAATGGCGTCTACACATCAATCTATTAGAGTTGAGGGAAAGCCATTTTGAAAGAATTTTACTAATGACAAAAATACTTAAATGGGAATGGAATTCTCATCCTATTTGACAACTTTATGATGGTGACTTATTTCAAATGGCAAGGGGAATCCAAGTCCCCATTCCTGTGCATGCTGGTGTGGGACTTTCTGAAGTCATGGTGGTGTCTTGAACAACAAATCTTGCAACAGAAATTCCCAGGAAAATCTAAATAATTCCCTCATCTGATCAAACAACCACATTGGTAGTTGTTTCATCCAGTGCTACTGAATCTGCACATCTGCATCATATTAAACAGGCCCTCAAAAATTAACAGTTCTCGTAAACACTCATGGAGATAATCGTCCATGCAAGAAGGCCCTCCACTTAGAAAGCATGCTAAGACAAATAGCAAATTAACACACTGGTGTACACAAGAACATGTTATACCTGTGCAGGCATCTATATCTCAGATAGCTAACTTCCCCCTTTGAAGTGAAAGAGTAAGCACCAAGTACAATAAAAAGTCCACAATAACTGACACTTGGCATCATCATGGAAGACAAAACAAAGACTTATCTGACTTACTCACCAACTTTGATTATACAGTGCGACCCCACTATAGCACGCTCCGTTATAACATGAATTCAGATATAACACAGTCATGGTGTGGCTCCTGAAATTTCATATACATGTATTTTTCTCGTACACAAAAAAAAATCTTTCTTAAAAGTACCAAAAAAACCCCGTAAAAGTTTATTATCATTTTGGGGAAGAGATCGCGTATGAATAATACAAGACAATCGTGGCATGGCTCCTGAAATTGTATATGCATTTCTCTCATGCACAAAAAAATTGTTTTTTCTTCTTATAATTATGAAAAATAACTTGTAAAAAGTTTATTCTGGAATCGCGTAGGGTTTCACCAATGTCGCTAACTTGGATTTTTTTTCCCTTATTGGCGGCAAATATACCATCTGGCATTTTTTTTACTGGTGACATTGCTGGCTGTTTAAACTTGTATATACAACCATTGGTTTGGAGTGCAGAAATTCAGAGGCCCCATGAAAGGAAACTGCAAACTTGATATAAAATGCACTGAAAGCTATCTATTGTTATATAAACAAATTCTTTGTCAATATTAACAAACAATCTAAAGAGTGCATTGTTATATCATAATCTGCTTATCTTGACATCAAGCATGAACACTGTATGTTGTGAGATATTCGCTTTTTTTGTTGTTGACATTTCTGGACGTGGAGATCAATGGAAGAGGCATTATCTCATAATCTATCTTTTGTCAGATTTTTGGCCGCTTGCTAGTAATTAATATATTTTCTTTTCACTCAGATTTAAATCCTTCAGAACACTCACATTTTCCATAATAATCCCTGTCATCAGACCAGAACACCTCTGTCTCTATCTTCCATTGACCCATTGTTAAATTTCTGACGCATGCATGGAAGGCAGCATCACTCTGCTACCACAAATGTAAACAAAAACAAAAAAAAAACAACAACAAAAACATCTTGTTTGTTGGTCTGTTCAATAGGCAGGAAGGAACCATAACTAGAATAGACCAAATGACGGCTGATTCCTTTTGTACCCATATAAAATAGTTTGCTGAAATTTCAAAGAAAACAGATTACCTTTGAAGGACCAATTGTTATGAAAACGTGTGCAGCAAATGGAAACAAAAATCAGTCTCAGTCATGCAGTACAATTATTTGATGTTGCCACCACAATAAGAAATGGCCATTTCTTTGGTTCTTCAAAGCTGTCCTTAAGCGGTGACTTCAATAATGCATGTACCCTTTAGCAAAGAAAGCTGACTACAATCTTCAATAAAAGCAAAGAACCTTTCTTCAAAGGAAGTCAGTACCAAACTTAAATAAAAGCAATGGAATCTGATGGATTTTTTCATTTTCCAACGTGACTGGAACACATTAACTGTGCCGTGAAGGTTTCCTTTTTGCAGGGAAAAAGTCTATGCTTACGAATGCTACCAAAAGTGGCTTAAAATGCAAACTAACTTTACCAACTTGGGATGTACTGAAAAGTAAATGTGCTTCCTCATTCGTTACATGATTGTGCTGTTTTTCCACTGAATTAAGACCTATAAGACCTGTGACAAAATTATTGAATATTTTATATCTCTGTGTGTGCTTATTTTCAACGGAATTGCTTGTATTGTGGATTCAATGTATATGATGAGATTCGCGGGTGAGTACACGGTGTTGATACTCTATTCATGCTATACATTAGACATGTATATATAAACAATATGCACATATATGTACCAATTCGTTAATCTCTAAATAAAGTAAAATATTATATATGCCTTCTCTGTTTTCACTACAGGTGTATTTCTCATTCAATATGCATCGATTTAAGATGGTAATTGTGCTGATGAAGCACATATCTTACAGTCCGCATTTATTATCTAACCCCACCCACCCCACAAAATTGTTGGGGTACATGCATCATTTTCTTCAGCTAACTGACCTGGTTGCTTATAACACTGTTCGGTCCATAGCATGGATGGGTTCTGTGACTCCCAGCTACTGTGTTATAGCGGGATCACACTGTACTTCTCTCCAACTTTGATTATACTTCTGTCCAACCTTAAATATATTTCTCTCTGACTTTGACTATACTTCCCTCCAACTTTGATTATACATCTCTCCAACTTTGATTATACTTCTCTCCAACTTTGATTATACATGGCTATCAATGTTGGCTCTATGCCCAAAATGGAACCTATCATGGGTACTAACTTTGCTGAACAAGACACCATCTGTACTGTTTGCAAGAGCATCACTGGCTCACCTTTCATCTACTTCTCACTGCTTACAACATAGGTCAGTTTCACTCATGACTGTACCATCTTTCATCACCAAGAACAGACCTTCATCCATAGGTAACCAGACTTTTATAATGAAATCACTGTCTACTCTGGACATTTCTGCTTAAGACCGCCTACTATACTCAGTGCAAACTCTGAAGTGGTATCTAAAAATAACAGAGCCAATGTGTTGAGGGAGACCACTTCTCTTCTTATCTCTCAAAAAAGAACAGCACACTTTCATCCCAGATAAAGTTTGTTATTCACTCTGCATATTGAGAAATAACCCCAGTTCAAATGAATTTCTTACATAGGAAGTTAGATCAGTCAACTCAAGCATAGCATTTGAGTGAAACTGTTCTCTAACTGACATTATTCCTGCTGTGGGATGGAGATCAATGTCCACATTCTCCAGCTTTTATCTCAGAGATCTTTCATGCCAAAGGATTCAACTCCATCTGGTGGGGCTTATAGCTGTGGTACAACAATTCAACTCCATCTGGTGGGGCTTATAGCTGTGGCACAGCAATTCAACTCCATCTGGTGGGGCTTATAGCTGTGGCACAGCAAGTCATCTTACCAGGTCATTCAACAGATTCATAAGGACAGGGCTTAATGACTTCTACTTGATTTGTGGGAAGGAATTTTTTTTCTCCAATTTGAAGCCACTCCCTGACAGATGGTGTCTATTCTAATAAGGTTATCCAGTTATATAGAAGCTGTATCACATACTTTAGAAACCAGAGATGGCCTCTCCATGGTAAGGGAATGTTGCTCCCTCCACCTCTTATCTGTTCTCTTAAGGTATTATGATTGGGTAACATATTTAAAGAGGAAACCAAATTTTTCTTGTAAAATATGTTTCTTCGATGGATGCAAAACCATATTTTACACATATGGTGATAATGTGTATTTATGCAGCTCAAAAGGTAAAGTAGATTCTCAAGTATTGTCATTAATTTTCAAAACAAATATTTTACTTATGGTATTTCTGCTGTAATAAACCTAGGGGGACAGTATTGTAAATTTGCAACATCATGGAGCAGTTTAATAGCATAAGGGGACATATTGTTTTGCTGCTGTCCATCCATCCATTGTGAATCCACTTTAGTGTGATAGCACACATTATTTAACTCAGAGCCATGAAATTGGACAAACTGTAAAAAATGGTCACAAGTAGCTGATCTGATTAGACTTTCAGGCCATTACAGCATTTTTTAAATTCTTTAAACATTTGCTTTCTTTGTGGGCAAAACCCTGTTTGTATGATTTAAGTAAAAAGAAACTTGAGACCAAACTGTGTTGAGAAAATTAGCATTCATTTGAAGATGACCTGAATAGATTTTCTGGGCATGACAGCAGTCTTGTTTTTACAGTTTTAGCTATTTTTTTATAAGCAGTTGAGATATATGCTTTTTAGAAACACAAATCTAGTATTATTAGTTAATTTCAATACCCAAAACTAGTAAAATTAGGGAACATCCTAGATATAGGGAAGATAATGACTGTTTGGATGTGGATGCAAACCCTACCGTCTGCTGGGGTGTCATAGTATACCCCTGTACCGGATTGGTTTCATTACTGTTGTAACTCATCAGAGGAAATAATAAAGGTTTATTCAATTGTTCAGTCATTTTTAACCTAACATCCTAGATATAGGCTAATCACAGGAAACTTTATGCTATGTTTTTTGCATTGTACAGACATGCCAACCCTTCCAATTTAATCTTAAGTCTCCCAGTTTTATGTATGAAACCATCCAGTCGTGAGCAGGAACAAAATTCTCCTGATTTAAAAAACATTATTAGAATTTTTTTTAGTCATTCCGTGTAGACCAGAAGTAATCAGGGCAATCATCTTATAGAAGTGAGAGTCCTCCGTATACATGCAATATTTAGGCACAAATTCAAAGACTTGCCAGTTCTGCTTCAACCACCTGCTGAGTTGAAAAATGTGTTGATCACTTAATCATTTTAGCTATGCTGATATTTACAATGACAGAATTCACTGACTGAAAGGCCCCCAGATATACATGTTGTCATTATAAGAGTACATCAAAAGAACATGACACAATAACTGGGCAGCAAGTTCAAAGATTTTGACTAGCTGCTGAGTGGAAAAATGGTCTGATATTTACAATGACTGAATTCAGAGGCAGAAAGACCCAGTTTGTGGTCATTATAATATAAGAGTACATCAAATGAATAAATTTAGCTTTCATTATTGTGCTTGTTTCCAAGCATAGCTGAATAAGTAGTGCATGTGACTTCAAAGTCAAGACATGTTGAGACTTAGATAAAATGCTGTTTGCAAATTTGGATAAGTATTTTGGGTTAAAGGGCCAACTGATGAAGATTATAATGAGATTCAGAAGAGTGTTAAAGTTGCTAGAACTGACAGTTCAGATGGAACAGTAGCCAAGTGTAAGAAAGTGTGTGATGACTGGCTTAATGTTTGGAATAAAACCTTTCCTTGGATTGACAAAATTCAGTTTCACTCTGATGCACAAACAAGAGCCATATGGAAATTTTCCACCACCACATGATGCCTGAAACAATCGTGTAATTGAGTCATAACTAAACTTATGATGAGTTAAATTTATCGAGTTCTAACCAGAATTTTCAGATGGTGCAGTATAGATCATTTGGATGCTTGCTATAAACATATGTGCTGAGTCAATCCAAATGCTCATTGGATTAGATTTGTCTAGTAGACTTTTATTTTCAAAGTCAGCTCAATAGCCACATCTTTCATGGAAGGTATAAAAACCAGTCTACCATCACAAGAGGCCAATATTGTGGTGGCAAAGCGTAACTGCTTACCAGATGGCCTAGCAAACTTTAAACATCATTACATCGAGTGATACATGCATGAAATCTATATAAAAATTACTTATTTTCTCAGAAATTATGAGTATTAAAATCATTTAGTCTTTAATCTGCTGAAAGATGAGATAACATTACGGCATTGAGGAAATGTGACCTGGCACTCGCACTTTGCTTTGCTAGTTGCATGTGTACACAAATCTAACAACCCACATTTTCAAATGTTGTAGAGATAAAATAAAATAAAAAATTAAACGAAATACGTATACTGGTTGTAATAAAAATACAAAGATGAAAGAACACAAAATTTTCCATATTTATATATTCTGAGAACAGCTTCTTGAGTTTTTGTTTTATCATGTGACTACCATGTTGACATGTGCTCTCTGCTTGATAAATCAGACTGGCACAATTACTGGTTTTTACAAAATGTATCTGACTTTCATTTAATGTAATTGAATTTCTGTACAATAACATTAAAAAGGAGTTTTTGTTGATATCACATGACTATTGGAATTCAGATGTCGTTTGAGATTTGTGATGTTATGTGACTAGTAATCCAAATGGCAAGTACCGGGTCAGCTTTCATCTATGCCATATTTTCGTCTAGTCTGTCAGAGGATTAAAGACATAATGATTATAAAACTTGCCATTTCTGAGAAAATAATTTTCCTATTAATTTCAAGCAGGTATAAGTTGATATAACATAAGTTTATATTTTCTAGGCCTGCTGTTAAGCCACTACCATATGTCGCTACCGCACAGTGGTGGCAAATTCCAAATTTTCGATAGTTAATTGCAATGATCCCACACCCCAACCTAAATGTCCCAATATGACAAATTGGATGGAAATATTCAGAGGAAACCCGGATTAGAAAACGGACTGCTGTTCTTTTTAAGCCAAATTTGTAGTCCAAATTGTTGAATTTTAGAGCTGAAATGAGAAATTGTTATATATTAAAAACAATACGAGCCCCTATATCAATACAGGTTTGGGGACTGATTTAATGAATTCCAAGAAAACAAGTTGATTTTACAGAAAATTCAGTCCATGTTTATACAACAGTATATAACTGTGATGGTCTTTTATCAAAATTTATATCAGCCTGTTTTGAAAATGTTTTTTAAATGATGGATTTTTAACCAGATCGTCTTAAGGAGATTAGGTTATTTGAAAAATCTTGTTTGGGATTTTATTGGCACAGATAAATTCAGGGTTAAACTCTTTTTGTCACAAGACAAGATTCTAATTACATGTATTTGCCTTTTTTGTTTTTTTATACTGTAATGGTAAATGTTTACTTTCTATAAGATGCATATATATATATATATTGCTATACAATTCATTAGAATTAAAGGTTTGAAAGGAAACAAAACTAACTTAGGTTCATTATGTTGTTCCCACTTAGCAACATAATGCAGGTCAGCAAATTAAAGTTAGAATTTTTATTCTATACATTCAAATGACTTTACATGCCAATTTATAGGAATATAATCAAACTTGTTTCATGTGATACATTTTGTGGTTTTGTACATGATCATCTTTTCAGACTTATATGTTTTGGAGAGCCTTGAAAGAGAAACATCTTTAGATTTAGAAAATGCCTGTTTTATAATCTAAAATGTTCTTTAATTCCATTCATTAATGGTCATATGTGAACCTTGAAAAAATATAATTTCATCCTGGAAAGACCCTGGAAATTTATCTTTATATAATGTGCTCTCATTATATGGCGATGTAATCCATGACTGTCACGGACAACATTATAATGATGGAATACTGTATTTTTATAACATATTTATGACATACTACATCCCTGAATTTTGTCCTTTGTATTGTTAAACTTGTTTTCTGTTCAAATTTTCAAATATACAAAAGTCATGCAATATATTTTCATGTAGAAAGACTGAATAAAATATGTCATCTCGTAGCTGTGTTTTTACATTTGAAATTCACAACTTTGAATTGCAATTTAAGAATAAACAAAATTTCCACAAATGTTAGATTTCAGTTTCTTAAACCACAAGACCTTACTGGTGTCAATAAAAGTTTTCTAACTCTAAATTTGTGTAACATCTTTTGCAGACATTAACAACTATCATGCAGTATTCTTTATATGATTACATGTGAGTGATAACTGCCTCATCAGCTGGAAGACTTCCCTTTCTTAACTCTAAAATTAAAAAAAATAAAATCTTCCCAAAACTTGTCATTTTATATATATATATATATATATATATATATATATTTGGAAAATCGCCTGGATATGAAAAGTATCCCAGAAGTATCACATGTATGTGATCTGTTTATCAGGCTATTGCTGTAACTTGATTGTGTTTGTGACTCGTTTATCTGACTACAGCTGTAACATAACAAGGGATGAATGAGGCTCCCATCTATCAGACTACACTGTAACATAACAAGGGTCGAATAAGACACCAATTATCTGAATACAGCTGTAATGTAACAAGTGATGAATGAGACACCTGCTTATCATACTGCAGCTGAAATTTAACAAGGGTTGAATAAGACTCCTGTTTATCTGACTACAGCTGTTACCCATTCTCAGACTAAAACTAAGAAAATAAAATGTAAAAGTATGTATGGCATTCACAAAAGTTGGGTTAATTCAGCAATCAGTTTTCCTAAATGGCAAAAGTTCAAGATTGATGAGTCTAGATCAAAAATAATAAATGGTACAGTCCCAGTCAAACTGTTTTAGAATTTATAAATTTATGTGCAATAATTACACTAGAATCAATCCTTCATTTACTCATGCGTCAATTGGCTTTTGAAAAAAGGAGTTACTGAGCCATGATCTAGTCATACTGGAATCGAGCCAAAAGTAGAGGTTCATCATGGTTATATTTAGGTCTTATTTCAGTATGACTCGATTACAAGTATATATTTTTCCAGAGAATAATATATCACACCAAACTGCTTGCCATGTTTTTATTTGTTGGTCACATAAAATGTAGGTTACAGTTACCTTATTAAACAACTGGTTAGAGAATTTGCATTAGGTGGATGAAATGTGATATATTATTGTATTGTGCTTCAAAAACATGGAACAAAAAAAATTTAAGGAGAAAATTTGGTGGCTAACAGAATATGTCATACATATAAATTGACAAAATGAGTAGTGGTAAAATGAGGTTTTTGCCTTCTTTTTGGCCATTTTGTGTCCCTGACACCCATAGCCTCTACCCCCATGACATTTTTAGCCCATATGCCACCCATGTTTGTTTAGTAATATGACCAGATTTGGTTGCACATGGTATCGATCAATCCACTTGCAGACCTACATAACAATTACTGAATTTACTTTAGCAGCACCAGCTTGTGTTTTCGATCGATAAACCAATCCTATGCTTTGTTTCATATTTGTGCTCTTAATTGTCAGTAATTTTCCGTTTCTGCCAGCAAATCTCAAACTCAGCTGAACTGATTATTTTATCCTCAGTTGCCAATAAATATAGTTTACTGATCATATTGAGGCTACTCTGAGCCGCTACAAGCAATTCTAAATAGGTATAGACATGTGAATGCAGCTGCATTAAAATTCATGTGCTAGCACCACCAGAGACACCAGTTACTATTGATAACAATAATTCCGATTGGTGCAACTACTGTGGTTGATGCTGCCTTGATTCCAGTCACACCAAGATCAACAGTTGTTGCCACAGCAAGATTGCAAAAAGCATCTATGACCAAACATATGCTTTTGTAGTTTATGATCAGCAGAGTTCTCTTGGTAATTTCATCTTGCACCTGTTGTTCCACTTCGATTATTTTTTCACATCATTAAGAATGAGGGTCTGTTATGTTCCTTTTATTGATAATAAAATCATGTGGTTTAGTTGTTTTACTAGCATACCTTGTTTGGTCTCATCATCATGTGCAGGTGTACTTCTTATGTTTTACTGGTATAAATGTCATACAATTGTAAAGCCCTTTTTGGTCCTTAAGGGTGCTTACATTTAGTGTTATGTTAGAAAAGGTCAAAAGCTTGGGGTTGGGACAATGGAAGAGGGGATATATCATCAACATAATATTGAGAACAATTTGACAATGTTTAAAGAATTGTAAAAATAAATAAATATGAGCTATAGTTATTGTGTACAACCAGGTTATGTAATTCTAATATTACAAACTGGAAATGGGGCTGTCAGGTGTGGTGGGAGACAACTGTTACAATCTATTTTTGTTGGAATAAATATATTATTCTTGTTTATTTGATATTGTAAAATGTGCTATTTTTAATGATCCAAAATGTACTAACTCGACACTCTGCTTTTTCTGTCACTTTGAATTTTGGCGCTGACTGTACTCGTCATTTGTCTGACCAACAATGACAGTTTATAACCTGCCCCAGACACCATGTGAGACAATTCAACCAATCGCCGAATGCACAGCAACCCATGTTGTTGTTGTTGTTGTTGTAGGGTTTAACGCCATTTTTCAGCACACGATAGGCTATACATGGCGGTCAGTATTAATGGTGGAGGAAGAACCTGGGAAAACCCCAGAAAGAACCACCGACCCACGAGAAGCTACTGGCAAGCTTTCTCACATACCCACACTGGCTGAATCCGAGACTTGAACCCATGCAGATAGAGGTGAGATGGCACTGATCCGTAACGGAGAGCACTTTAGACCATTCGGCCACTCGGGGCCCCTAGCAACCCATGTAACCAATCAGTGTCTTGTATTGTGTGCCGCGTATTGCATTGTAAACAATACAGTTTTTCATGTTATACAATGTCAGTGTTACAAATACATAAATTATATAACAATATGTATTTGAATACTGTAGGGCTTGTATACGAAATGAATAAGAACATTTTATGAGTTCAAGTTTATGTGAAATTAAACTTTATGATGATAACTTAAGTCTTGAATAATTGAATCGATTCATGTAGACGCAGGTTCTGCACTTGATGCAGACGACCGCTATTGTTACATCAAAACATGAATTGCATACATCGATACAACGGTATTGCAATGATGTTATCACTAAAACATTCAAATTACTTTCTTTTCAGTACCCTACTATCATTAGAGAGAATAATTGCAAGTGCAAAAGTATAGAATCTCTAAATAAGAAACTCCCCTGCTAATCCAAAATAGCGGACATCATGATACAAGGATATACATGGACTTTTCTTGTCATGATTTTGTGGGTATTTTATATAAATTACAAACAGTAATAGCATAAGAGCATAACTTGTGTATCAGATAAGCTAAAATGTACACTGAAAACTTTATGACAGACTTTCAAAGACGTTTTACCGAAAGAACCTCTACTTCGAAAATAGATTACACATGTTAAGAATGGTTGCCAGGATTGGCTGCTAGTTTAACAGCCCATAGACATTAGATATAAATATAATTGCTATGCTTTGTAAGTGAACATTCTAATTCATATTCATATGTACCATATTTATAAAAACAAACTTAATAGAAGCAAAGACTGAAAATAGTGACTCAAGCCATGGTCATTACACAATTATAGAAAACCTCTGCCTCGGTAATAATTAATTCTCTGGCAATTGTGCGTTCTGATGGTCTGGTGCCCCTCTCATACAAAACACACCGATTACACCAGAACCTCTTACATCTAATGATTGTCTTTGCGCAATAAATGTGACCCAAATAAGTTTGCCCATGCTAAATAACAATCCGGATCTTTCTCTTTTCAACGGAGTCAATGTTGATGTAAAATATTCATTAGTGAACTTAACCAGGTTGGACACATCAATGAATACCATTTGGCTATTGTAGAAACAATTCTGGAGTGTTTTTGCACCTGGTGGTGCTGTCAACATTTCGTCATTTTCACATACATGTGTGATGGTCCAGGCTGTCCAAGAGTTGGCATTGGTACGTCAAGGTGATACCAGCGACCAATTTCTGTATGCCATAACATGATTATATTTGAGGGTAAAAGAGGGGCTGATAACACTACTTTGAAGCAGATTTCCTACAGAAGACGAGCAACATTGTTATTGATGTTAACATCTGCTGCCAGTTTGTCCATTACCCCATCAGTAAATTCCGCTACCTCATCACCTTGGTCAGATTCCATTACTTATATATCATGATAAAGTCTAATCTTAAACACAAATGCCAAAGATTGTTATGTATCTGTCAGGATAAACAGTGATTCCTTCAAATTGAATTTCATCTCCAGCAACTAATGTTGTTGAAAATGCAACTGTGTTAAATTCTGAAACATTGTCTGGTTTAGACAATTACCCTGATAGTGGCATCTGACAACCAAGATGCTGTTCATCATTTTTTAACATTATTATTTTACTCCACCTAGTTATATTTCTGGTTATGATAAACAAGTATGATCCAGACCTTTAAGATGTGATGTTTAGGTCTATCAAAGCCATTTTCATCAGAAGTTAAAATAAGCAGGCCATGTCCTATGAGTATGTCAGATTCTTCTTCTCCCTATTCAATTAAGAATCCTACCATTTGGAACCTAAAAGTTACTACATGTGGTGGTGCGGGCACACTTGCGATTTGATTAATTATATATTGTCTTTTTGCTGCGGGCACACTTGCAATTTGATTAATTATATATTGTCTTTTTGCAATATTAGTTGTATCAACATAGTCTTTCATAAACATGACAGAAACGCTGCTGTCTCTGGTTCCACAATTGTCAGTGAACTCAACCAGATTCTTTACCACAAAGTCGCCTTTCAGCTTGACAATACTATTCTGAATATCAACATTAGAAATGTTAAGTTTATCAGTTTGATCTTTCAAAACCACAAGCTGAACAGGATCGACACCAACCTGTAAACTCCAACAACTCAGCTTTGGTGGCAAATCTGCTAAGATCCACATCAGCACCATGTCATTGCACAGAGTTATATCCATAAATGTTAACATTGACAATGCCAGTTTCATTTCACCCGAGCATTTGTGCGAGAGAAATTGCCTCTTTTTTCCTGCAACTGAGGAACTGCCAACCACGATCGAGTACATTTTAGGTCACAATCCCCCATATTCTTCGATACGTTTACCTGAGCATTCGTCTTTGAACTTGCCAACAACCTTTTCATTGATGATACTAAAGAACAAATGTTCTTTCAGATACTGGCTGGTATCAAATTCGTCAACCAAACTTGATTGTGCCATGTCTGCATATACGTTATCAGTGGTGATATGCATCATTCCTTGACGAAGAGTTTCCATGGCTTTCCCAAACAATGCATTATTCATGAGCTTGAAAGAATCATTTTCAAAGTAACTGGAGGCCTCAGTTTTCAGAGTCATATTCGTCCAAGTTCGCTGATGAAATTCAAGCACTCAGTGGATCTTAGTTACACGTAAAACCAATCCAGATACAGCTGAAGATTTCATACATGCAGTACATAATTGTGTTTTGTTCTAAAACTTGGTACCAGTTTGGTGCATTCAGTGTATCTGCGACTGGATTCATCAATGATTGAGCACTGTTATGGTGACAACCATGTATCAGACCCAGACAGCGCTTCTGGTGGCAGCAGATAATCATTATGCACATCACTGTAAATGTTCAAGGTATTCTAGATCAACTTCAAAGATGTATTATTGGTTACTGATGATGTTGTAATAAATCATGTGTCTTTGAAGGTCATATGTGCAGGATTGATCCACTGAAATCCCTAACTGGAAGCGGTTGCATCATTGGCCACCCTTAAAGGTTAGTTTTTGTCCAGATATATGATGTAACTGTTGGCGGCACTGGGGCCATGCCCGTCCATGTTTGACTTATTGGCACGAGCGTATCTGTGACTTGACATTGATATGCCACCATGAAGTGAGTGCTCGATAAACAGATGCTGGTCAATGTCAGTGATCAATTCCAGCTCGATTTTGGTTTTGGACAGCAATGCATCCCGTCTTATACAATGTGACTAGAAGTAATGCATGGGATCGAGCTTGTAAACGTACATAACAGTGTCATGAAATTTCTCAAACACATCAGCCAACAACAAAACCTCAGTGCGCAAATAGTGATTGTGATAGTCACCAAGGCTTTTTGCATTCAAATGCTGTCCAAACTTTCTTGGCATGTTCGTAATCTTTTTCTGAGATACCTTTCTTTGACAATCAGTGGTCACCAAGTTCTGCAAATTTGTCCCTGTCACTCATGTACTTGTATGGATACACACCAATTTCCGTTAACAAATCTGTATTGATTGGACAGTATCTTCAAGTGATTACAAAGTTCTACACCTTTAGATTTTATTTGCTAACTTATTCAAGGATGAATTCATAAACTGTAATGAATCGATAAACTGCAGTTGACCCAGCCTAAATGTCATGTATTTTTCCAAGTTGCTGGTGAGTCTGATGCTGTGGCTACTGCTTGCAGTATTAAGTGGCCATCGTACTCACACAACTTATGAAGCACCACTGGATTTTTGTTTTGTTGGGAAAATTCACAACTGCAAATTGCATGCTTTGTATGCGGCACCTCTCTATGTACCAGTGATGTTGCAGTTATCACAGACTTTGGAACTTCCAGTTCTATCAATGGCTGGCAAAGCCGTCTCGATAAAAGTTTTTTCACAAATCCAGCAATGAGTGGCTGCGGCAAACTCACGAATGTTATCATCCATCATAATCATGACTGCTGATGAATAGAGCTGTTGTCAAATCCATTTAGCCGTAACTTTGACAGATTTAAGAAATGTCTCAAATGTTTTTAAAGCGCTAGTGCTCTGGGCACGATAAAGGATTGGTTGTGCTATTTCTCCATCACATCAAACTACTTACATAACAGAACCCACATGGGATTTGTTCAGTGACTTGTGCTCTTTGAGAGATAGCAGACACATTTGTGTCTTCGAAGGCAGTGCTGTCTGCTGAAATGTCCATTCAAATTAACGTAAATGATATCAGGGATTTACTTTCATTGCACTGTGCTAAATTTAACAATGTTTTTCCCATGTTCTGATATTAGTTCACTACTGTTTTTCACTGATACCACCACATTAAATGTCATGGCTGGTGAGCAGGTGATATGTCTTAAATACATGCATGCAACATCTCCATGGATATTTTTTACCCTTGTGCTTACTGTGTCTGTTAAATAGCCAAGAAAGATTCTCAATCCATATGTAGTGCGATATCAATTCTGATTCTTTCATTTCACTTAACAGCAACAAATCTGAGTTCATCCATGCTGTTTATGTAGCAAATATGCAAGCGGATAAAGGCCTTTATCATTAGTGAACATATCAACAGCAATAAAAAGGTTTAGTGTTTCAGATTTGTTCAGTTTGGCTTTGACAACCTGCACAAGAAATGTATTATCACCAAAGTTTAAGTTCACCCATTCAAAACAACAATTGTCAAAGTTTTTTTGTTTATAATTTACCTTGTCATCACCCACATTGGTGTTGATATGTAACTGGATCCATGAATCGCCTGATACGGTAAGATTTACCTCGACTTGGCCATATCTTTCGAGAGTCCATCCCGATCCTACATTGGTGTATTTCTCCCACTTTACAAAATCTTTTCAATGCCTTTGTCAATTTCATCGCTGATGGTATGACTGTCTTTGCGGTTAAGGATTACACAGACACTGCTGTGAAACCAGGGTATAGTAATCTTAAATCCTTCCTTGTCATGTGGCATAACCAAATATCCACCAAGTACAATCTCTGCTTTTAAAGCAAGAGTGACCAAAGTTTTGTAATACAGCTACGATTCCAGGAATCACATTTGTATGTGGGTGTGATAATTGCCAAGTATTTTCTAATTCACCATAACATTTTTAAAATTTGAATTCAGGTATATGTGCTTGCTTGTTTTTGCACGAATATACTCAGCCGCTTCAGTAGCGATATCAGATGCAAGATGACGACGATGGTTTTCTTCATACCCACCTAATATCACAAGGATCAGCTTTTCTTGAGTCTCTTGGTATTCACATATCATGTTCATGTTCAAATTGTTTTAGTTGTTGAACTGTTGTTTTATTAGTAATCATTGATGTTGTTGTTGCTGCTGCAGTGTCATTAGCAACCAGTGGTGGTGGATTCAGTGTAATTATGGTTCTCAATAATTTAAGTAAGCAGGCCTTTATCATACAATTTGGTATTTAAATTCCATGCTGCTGGGCGAACTGTAAGACATGGTAGGCATGCTCATACAAGAGAAAAATGCGACTCTGATTAAAAATTTGTAAATGGCTTGTTTTAATTTTTGTATTTTATCAGGATCAGAATATGCAATCACTTCAATCCTAGTTATTATTTTGCTTATTTATTTTCTGTATCCGTACAAGCACATGTGCTGGTGCAGCTACAGGTGTTTATGCTGTCAGTTTAATTTTTGCACCTGAGAGTATTCATGCGCAGATCCACATCATCTGCAAAGTTGATTATATGACCCGACTTCGATGCCACACGGATGTGAACCTGGACCATGGTGTAAGACCATCATATGTGTTTTACAGAATTCATAATGACATGTTCTTCTGCTGAGTTTGTATTTTCCAAGGCAGACAGTTTTACACTTATTACATCCCAATGCCATGGTGATTCATATGCAAATATACAAGCATTTATCTAATTGGTGAAACACTGCCACAGTTCAGCTGTATCCATGTCTTCAATGGGCACATAAAGGGCTTCATAACCTCCCCTATTTTTAACCTGATTGAGTATGGATACCTCTCACCAATCTTTTATCTCCTCCTCCACACCAAATAGTACAATGATACTGAGGCCAGGCAGATTGTGAGCCACACAGAGTCTATTACGTGACGTTATGGTAACTCAAAATATTAAATTGGGCCTTCTCAGATACATTTGTTTTGGTATCAGTATGAAAGTTTGCAAACACAGGTGTAAATTCACGGAAACGTGGATAAGATAAATTCCAGCTTAGTAACTCAAATGACCCATCATGACAAAGTCCTTCTCCAACTCGTGTGTGGCAAAACTTTGTGCATTTATATCCGAAAACATCAAATTTCTTAGAGTGCTGGTGAATTTTCCTAATATTTTTTGCCTTGTTGCTTTTGGTAACAGCTTCTAATAATTGTTGTCTGTGTCATTCTAATACCTTTTGTATATCCACTAAATAGTGAGTTAGGATGTCATACCTATATTAATGGCCCAAAAAGCATTTGTTTAATTGGCCTGCTCTTACAGCTAGAAAAAGTCTCACTAAAATCATCAAACGTCTCACTCACTTCAGAAGTTTTGGGCAAATTATTCTTTTTCTTTTGCAACTGTACTTTTTCCTGCACAATGTGTGAGTGTATGTGTGACTTGGATTTTTTAACGTAGCTTTTAAAAAATTTCAGTCATATCGCTAGAATGCCTGCCATGCGGCAGTTTATAGTGATGTCTAGCACTGGGGCATCATGCCATAGATATGTAGCATGATGTCCCACTGAGTCACATTATCCTGACACCAGACCAACCTGTCCTAACACTAACCTCTTAATGCTGAGCACCAAGTGAGGCATCTGTTAGTACCATGCTTGTAAGTCTTTGGTATGACTCGGCTGGGCATTGAACCCATGACCTCCCGCATTTGATGCGCTTTAACCACTAGTCCACCAGAGTGGTTTCCTGCACAATAATATAGATTCCTTTTACTTTTATTTTCCTCAAAAGCCTGCACAAGTTTATCTTGTTCCATTTTTAAGGTCACTCCCAAGTTAATCAATTTATCAATGTGTTCTGAGTATGTCTCTATGAACACATGTAGCATCTTTTGTGCCACTTTGATAACTCTGTATGATACATTCCATCAATGAACCATTCTCATTTTATATATTACACTTTTGATATTCCAGTTCTTTGGCAAATTAATGCCAGTGTCAGAGGCCTCCATAAATTTTTGTCAAAATATTTTGAGAATACAATTTTTTGCCATTTATATATCATGGTAATTTGTTTAATATAAAAGGAGATTTCTTCATCCAAGCTGTGCTTGTTTGAATGAGATCTTGGAATTTATTTTAACACAATTCTAAACATTGATTTGCATGAGGTTTTTATGGTCAAGTAATGAGTGCAGTCCAAATTAGTTTAAGTTATGATTCATTACAATTCAAAGATTATGCGTGCCACATATCCATCACTGATATTGACTTTATGATGATCAATTTGACTTTCATTTTCACATTTGACCCAGCAAGGACTAGGCTGTCTTCCATTTATTAAAGAACAGTTTCTTTTCACTCCAAAAATTAGACTTGATCCACCAAAGTTGTGTTTCAATGTCGGATGCCAAGACCACTGCTGGAGTTGATTTTATCAGCTTATAAGCTGAATGAAAATTCTTGTATTTAATGTCAAGAAATTGCCTGGAGAAATATGTAGTAGCCAGTCCTGTAATGAGCCAATACTGCAAGATATCACATTAGACTATTTCCAGCATGTTCACCAAAAATAATCTTGGATATCTTACATTATTGGCACATTCTGTTATCACCAGCATAAACTGAGCTTGTATATAATGATTTTGCTTTGAATTTTCTTGGCACACCAAGATCAATACCTCTAAACAAAATCAAAACAGCATCTCTCTCTCTCTCTCTCTCTGAATTTAGAGATGACCTGTTCTGGTTTTTAGTACCAGTGCATTTATATCCCTTATGCAGATATTACTTAACAGAGACCTGGCTCGTTGATCGAGAACACAAGCTGCTGCTGCTGCCACAGTAAATTCATTTATCATTGTGTAGGTCTGCAGTGTATCGATTGCCCCTGTATGCGACATCTAGTCATATGCATAGATAATTAAACTGCTAAACGTGAATGCGTCACATATGCGCTAAAAATGTCATGGGGCAGAGGCTACAACAGGTGTCAGGGACCCAAAGGAGAAAAAAAAGGCAAAACCCTATTTTACCACAACTATATATAGAAAAACAAAAACAAAAACATAAAGCTTTTCAAAATAATTTAATAATATATGCAAAAATTGCAACTACAAGATATGTACACATAAAATGAATGATCAGTTTATAAAGCATTCTCTGCTAACAAATCCAGACTTTGTGAACAAGTCAATTTATGGTGGATGGTGTGATCATCTGGTTCTAAGAACAAACTTTTTATGCGATATGTCAAAACAGGAAAGTCATAAATGAAATTGTGAAAAAGAGGGATTCACAAATATTCTGACCCATACATTTGAATCAATGTACAATGCAATCTCTAAACCAAATGATACAAGTGCTAATGGCTGGAGGCAACATATTTTGGTCATTAAGAACAAGAAACATGAAATGAATGATTAGAGAATGTTAGGGTAATTTCTGCAAACAGCAAATGGCTGTAACCATATCACAATGTCTATATTTAAACTTGAGAGAAAGCAAACAGCAGCTATTCTGGTACTGCTAAAATCTAGTGGAGATGGTACACTGGCAATAAGTATAGAGTATATGTCTTCCTAAGCATTCAAGTGGCTAATTTGTCCAAAGCTTAACCTAATTTCTTGGACATTAAGTGATTCTGTTAGTATTCAGAATACCTTCTCAATTAAATGTTTACATTCCAGACCAAACATAAACACAGGCTGCAGCCTCTTTATTGCTGGACTGATCGGAGCAATCAAAGTAAGTGTCCCGATTTAAAGGCAGAATTGCAGCAACAGATGACCTTTAACCTGTGGCCATTTTAATTTAGAGTCTGGAGTACCAATCAAGATCACACAGATTCTCTAAGAGTACAATAGCATCTTTACATAGATACACCAGCAACATCACACAATTACTAGCAGGTTACAAAATAATTACAAATCTTAATATACATGACACATAATTACAAATGTTGCTAACACTTGCTGACAAACTAAAAAATCTGTCAGATTTTGATATAAAGCCAGTTGCATTCTTGAAGATTTGCAAGTTTGTGTGAATTTTATGTTCTTTTTTTCATGGTTGATCAAGTTTGTGCATATTTTTTCTCAAGTAATTTGTTCAGATTAATTTTAAATTCATTTTTACATCAAAATAAACCAATATTGATATAATTCAGGTCTTCTGAGAACCAAAAATATTTTGATGCCCATTATGATTTTGAGATGACTGCCATTTTCAGGATGACATCATGTAAGACTGCTACAAGATACTACAAATTGTAATATCATAAAGCCATCAAATTTTCAGCATAATTCACCAAACAAAATTTTCCTGATTTGTTCCTTGGCAATGCCCATATCATATACATTACTACAATTTTCATAAATTCCAGTCAATTCCTTTTTATTATCATTTAAACAAGGAAGACATGATAGTACAGTTGGTAGAATGTTGGACCTTTGGACCTGCAATCCAAGGATCACAGGTTTGATAACATTCCAGGTAAGCTGTCTAGGTGTGTGCATGGGTATAGCACAATAAGTTCCCATTTCTTCAGCATAATATAGCCAAAATAAAGTGCTCAAGTGCCATTGCAAATCAACCCAAAACAACATAATTATTTTCAAAAAGGTGTATTGCTAAATTTGTAAATACTATCTACTTTCAAAAACTTTGTGATTTTCAGGACATTTTTCTAGTGTACTGGCGATGAATAATGCCATTTGTTGTTTAGATCTGCAGACATGTATAATTCACTCAAACTCAAGAAGCTTTAAGCTCCATCATTTGCTGCATAAGCTCATCACAATACTTTACTGAGCGATGTTTGTGCTTCACATTCTCCACCTCTTCCAGCATCAATGTCGGTTTAAGGCAGCCTGCTTTTTTCAGCACACCTGAAAAATATTTAAATTAAAATTGTAATGCAGCAGAGCAAACTCATAACTTCACAGAACAAATGACCATGACTAATGTGTGTGTGTGTGTGATTCGGATTTTTAACGTAGCTTTAACAATTTTTCAGTTATATCGCTATGATGTCTCCAGTGTAGCAGTTTATAGTGATGTCTAGCACTGGGGCATCATCCTGCAGCCATCATGCAGCATCATGTCCCAACCATTCACATTATTCTCACACCAGGCAGACCAGTCCTAACACTAACTTCTTAATGCTGAGTGCCAAGCGAGGCAGCTGTTAGTACCATTTTTATAAGTCTTTGGTATGACCTGGACGGGGTTCAAACCCACAAACTTTCTGCATCCGAGGCAAATGCTCTAAGCACTAGGCCACTGGAGCAGTGGATTGTGACTAATGAATAAAGAATAAGACAGTGATGAATAAACAAAAATGTAGTTTTGGAGGGATAAAGCTAATTGAATTAAGCAATATTTAATTGCTATCTCTTTTCTGGCACTAGTCCCCAGTCCATGGTTAACATTCCCCCTCTCTCCTTGTTGGTCTGACATGATTGGACCTAATATGTAAATACCTTCACTCTGCTGTAGAATGAAGAGAAGAGTGAGACTGCAAGAAGACAATTCTATGACATCATCCATAAATGAATGATTAAAAATGATCCAAGATGCAGCTATTGCCCTAACCTCGTGAACCATCATTCTCATAAGAAAAAAATCTTTTTTTGTGTGAGAGACTGATAAGCTCTTTTGATGGTCACAACAATCCACCTTGAGATGGTGGTTGGCAAAATATTAAAAGGACCTTTGGGTGGGGAGACCATTATGATCCTTTCTTTTCCCTTCTGATTTGTCCAAATAGAAATGTAAAGACTCACTGGACAAAAAAGTCATCATTATCCTCAACACAGATAAACATGAGACTGGGAATGTTAGCAGGAACCAAACGAAGTTGATTCTTGACCAAAAACCCACACTGGCAAAAAGAGAAACCAAATCAGAGTTACCACTGAACTGTAAACAATCTTTTCTCCTTTCCAACAATGCAGAGAGAAGGAAAACTGTTATGGGTAAGGTTGTTAAAGGAAAATTCACACAAGGGTTCACAAGAAGGTTTAGATAATAACCAAAGACGAGAAAGATTCCAGTTTGGCAGTAAAGAGAAAAGCACACAGTACCTAATCAGTTCTAAAAGCTGAGGGTCCAACCATACAGTGGAGTCCATAAAGAGCTTGAGTGTATTGGAGAGTGCGACCTGTATTGGTTAATGAACTGTCTTTTTCTTTGAAATGAAAGAGCAGAAATAATGCAATTGCTTAATGAGGACAGATAGGATCAAGGTGTTTCCTAACACACCAATCAGTTTCCACTTCGCATCATAAACCTTGGAAGCTGATGACCTTCTAAACTGGGCAATGCTCGTTCTTCTAACCTAGGCAAATGGAGAGTTTGTTGTTCAGCCTCTTAGCAAACAAATCTATAAATGACTTCCCCCACAGTTGGAAAAGTGTCTGCTTCCAACTGGTGTAATAAATCTATTCTGTGAATACCATCTGACCCTGTCTGGACAGGCTGTCTGCCAAAATATTTCTCTTGTCCCAGAATTTTGCAAACCCTGTGAGTGATATCCAAGAAGAAAGACCAACAGAGGCGATTCCAGATTTAAATGGAGAGCAAATGACACTTGAGCTATGCTATGACATATGCATCCATGGTGACCATGACTCAATATCTTAAAGAGCAGATGCTCCGTTTAAGTAGTAGAAACACAGCCCTCATTTCTATGTCACTGATATTAAGGGAATATTAAGGGAAGATTCCTCCCAATACCACAAGAACTGCATTACTACCCATCTGTGTATAGAAAGGAGTGAGGCTCTGGTACACAAATCATGACTCCTGTCCCAATTTTTCCATCAACCCAGGTGGTGTTGAAAATTTTATCCCAAGAGGATCCAAGCAAATAAAGGGTCCCTTGTGTAAGTAGCAGGAACTGGGTAGGCCCACAAATGAAGTTTTCATGTGATAACTAAGTCCACTGCTGCACTCAGATCCCCATGGTTGAAGCAAGCAGACAATGAAGTCTTCTTGGACAGACTTGCTGTAAAGGAAACCCAAAATGTCCCTTGGCAAGTGAAGACATCTGTCCTTGTGTAAATAATATCTCCATCCCAAAATGCTCTTCCAGCTGAAATTTGTTTAATAGGGAAAGATCAATGATGAGTTGAAACTGTTTCCACCTTTTTTTTAAATTTGGAAGATCCCGGAATAAAATCCCAACTTTGGATGTTTTTTGTATTCTCTACTGTACCCTTCCCTGGAAAAGTGTACACCTCTTCCCTCATGGATACCAAATGGGACAAGTGGTAACAGGGGTCACTGATAGCTAGTAACCTTCCTTTATTGTGGAAAGGACTATAGCACTGCTGATGAGCTCTAACCAAGCCTATTAAGAAAAGGCCCACCTGGCACTTACTGGAACACTGGGAAGTAGAGGACTTGCCAAGAGAGGGTGTGACTCCCCTAGTCTCACTCCCTCCCTCCTAACGGAAGTAGGAAGGGTCTGTAGATGTGAAAGATGGACAGTAGTGACATCAAAATTAGGTGTGAAAGTTCTGCTGGGACCCCTGCTTTAAATGCTTCAGAGGAAGATCCAACAACCTTTCAGGATGGGGGCATTTCTTGATTGGCTTTGTTTGGCCTAGTATCATAGCCAAGGACCAGTGTTGTTGATCCCTAAAATCTTGCTATGTTACTGTAGGAATTTAACCTCAGAATAATGTCTCTACATAAAGCTGTTTGGCCCTCAAAAGGTGTTTACTGTGCTACAGCAAAAACTTTGACATCTACAAAGTAACATCTCTATGAAGATGGAGAAGCTTGGCACAGCACACCATGGATATTGATTGCACATGTCTCAAAGTCTTGGCAATAACACAGGAAAGGGGGGGGGGCACATATCAACAGTGCCTGGTCCAAGGACCATTGTCCATTGGTTCAACCTGATGCTCAGTGCTCGGTGACCAGTGACAGACAGTGGGAAATGGGTATCAATCACCTTAGCTGGTGAAAGATGACTGGTACTTGACAAATTACTCAGTGACCAGTGCCTGGTTACCAGCATTCATGTACCCACTGACAACTAGTCAGGTGATGATGACCTGATGGGGCAATCTTCATTTGGGAACTCTAGTCTGATGAACAAGATCCTCCCAATCTGTAAATGGATCTACTCAAGAGAAAAGACCACTCTGGGAAAACTTGGACAGACTATGAGTAATATGCTAAGCCACTGTACTAAAAGTATTAATAGCCACTGTACTAAAAGTATTAATTTTGGCAAATGGTATGTTCATATGTGACAGAAATGTTAAAAGATTACACATTATTCTGAAGAAATACACATATTTACCCAATATGGCCTCCTGTATTTTGGGCTCTGGATCATCGAGGTGAATCAGTAGACCCCTGTAGAGAGTTTCTAGATGAGCTCTATACAAGTCTGCATCATAAGGTTTGGCAAAACAATCTAGATATGCCAGGAAAGTTTTTGCTACTGTGACACGAATCTCATCATTGCTGTCATCAAGTCGTTTCAGAAGGTCCAGATAAATGGAGTGAAGCCTATCTTGATCTAAAGATGTCCCCATGAGGTCAAAAATGCGGGTCAGCACACGGCATGTGACCAGACGTGTCATCTTGTTTGAGTCATCAAGGAGACTTATCATCTGTGTCAGCAATTCATCTACCACTGGCTCCAACTAAAACAAACAAATAGTTCCAGTATATTTACAAATGTAATGCACTTTTTCAATGGTCCAAAAAGTCGTAATCTCTGTCAGTAAAATCCATGACTCAGAAATTTGGACACCAATGTGACATAAAGATTCCTATTTGCTTAATTAGACAGTCCCCAAATAATGCAATTCCATAAAAGAGCACAGAAAATTTTACCCATCATTAAATACCCATAAAATAATCATTGAACGAATATTTAAAAATTAAACAAAATTTTATAAATTTTTTTCATATATATTGTTGTTGTAGGGTTTAATGCCATTTTTCAGCACATGATAGGCTATACATGGCGGCCAGTATTAATGGTGGAGGAAGAACCTGGAAAACCCTGGAAAAAACCACCGACCCACGAGAAGCTACTGGCAAGATTTCTCACATACCCACATTAGCCGAATCCGAGACTCGAACCCACACAGACAGAGGTGAGATGGCAGTAATCCATAACGGAGAGTGCTTTAGCCCACTCGGCCACTCGGGGCCCCTTTTCATATATATAAAAGTGTACAATGCTGGGTGAATACATTTTCATCGACATCTGACAGCAAATTAGTGAATATTATTAACAGCTGGCTGTTAATTTTTCATGATCACCAGAGGTTGTACTCTTTTCACTTAATTTCAGCAAGTGGTCACAGAATTGTTGTTTCTGTGATTAAAACTGCATATATTTTTTTTCATTGTTCAATAAGAGACAGAACGTCAAAAGTACATCATCATATGTCGGACCTTATTCTGAGTTCAAAATGGTATAATCTATGGAGGCAATAAGTGATTCTTATGATATAATAATGCAATGATCATGTCATTTTGAACTGCACAGTAAATGTGTATATGACCCTAACATATATTTATAGGTTACTGCATTTGTATGGGAAAATATTAACAAGTTTTTATAAGCAATACTGCATGACCTTGGGAAAGCAGTATCAATCACACAAAAAATGAGTTCATATTTTCTCATACAAATGCAGTAATCTTTTTATCATACACTCATTTTGCTTATCTACCTAAGAAATAATAATAAAACGAATAAACAAAGAAGAAACAAAGTAACTGAATTTATGCTGTATTACAAAATAAACACACGACTATACATGCATCAATACACCATAACAATATTAATATGCACATAACATGCCCAGTGACCTTTGAACTTTGTTGCTCACTAGACATTAGTTTTTTTTAAAAATGTCATTTTGGTCTAATTATAATTGAAATTAAGAGTCATATTGTGAATGAATGCACATTGCAACAACTTTACCAGTTGGTCTGGAATAGATGGATTTTGTTTATTCGTCAATTCTACTCAATTCTGCTTTTCTGCTTGTAATTGACTGAATTTATTAGCTGTAACAATTTCATACGATGTACATGTGATTTGAGCAGGGAGGGACTTACCATGAATCAGCTGCATGTGTGTTTCTGTACTGTCAACGATTGGAATCATGATGTAGGGAAAAAAAGAACTCTTTCAATAGGAATTTTCCAAAAAAAGACACCATGGAATATAATGTTCATTTCATTTTGAGTGCAGTAAGAAGCATGTGACTGCAGTTGGAAATAGTCAGAATTACAGTACAATTTCACAGTGTGTAATCAAGTTTTATAATCCATGACATAGCTCATATAATTTGGATTTGCAGAACCAAGAAAGTACATTTTGAGGAAATTCAAGATGAAAAAATGTAAGTATATTTTTTGCAATTCTTATTACTGGCTAAAGAAGACATGTTTATGCTTTGTCACTTGCATGATCTTTGTAGTGACCCAAGTTATGTAATGACCTGAATGGCTTCTAATGCTAGCCAAAATCCAAAACATTGTATCAAAAAAGTTAACATGGAAAATTGCAAAGCAACTGATATGTGACAATCCATCATGGTTTATTGGTGCTGATGCCCTTACTTTTCTACCAAAACCTTTAGCTGCATTTTTTCTAAAATTTAGTGCTTTGACTTGTAAAATGGTTTGTCTCTGATAGAGATGTGATAGCTCTTGGCCTCAATATGTTTTTCTATGATATTTTTATGTACCCCAGAGCGCACTGGCCATCGTCTGAGCCATTCTATTTGTGAGAAGTTACAAACATTTCTCCTAAATAACTGTTTCAATTATTAGAACGGTATTTTCAATACTGTATCTCTCATGTTTGTTGTGGACACTGCGAATATCATGTTCATTTGTTTGCTTGTTTGACAGTGTTACTGGTATGTCAGTAAACTTGTCCATATTATTTACTTTATCATCGCTACTTTCAAGTGGACCAAACGGCTTTAGTTCATCCACAAACAAACCTAATAAACCAAAAGCTAAAGTGTCCGCTACATAAGCATACAGTGTTTCCAATCAAAGTTTTTCCAATACATGATACAATTTTTGGACACATGCAGTGAGATGATGTTCAGTATTGAAAAATACTGCACGATTCTGATAACATCAAGTTAACAGGGAAAACAATGAGCATATAATAATGTCAAGTACAAAACCTCCAACGTGGGAACAAAACAGAATGAATCAAATTTTTAAGTTCTCTAAATCAAAGGAACAAGCTCTATTTATAAATGATGAGTGCTCTTACAACATTTGTATGTTTGACTGCAAATGGTACACGCAAATAGATTAATGTCAATATCATATAAGATTTTCTGTTATAATTTAGCAATAAAGAGAAGAGTTTTATTATTTCATTTGAAATTTGAACCAATATACTACTATACTATAATTATATTTACCGCATGGCTTTTAAATACATTCCAATGCCTTCCCCCTACATAACATCATGACATCATTTATGATGACAGGAGGTATTATTATAATGTTACATGTGTGAAAATTATGATATGGATATATTAACACAGCAGTCATGTGTTAATAAAAGATATAAATATTTAGGACATGTGAAAGGAAAAACTATTGTCCAGAAAACAACACTTATGGCTGGCTACAAACTAAATAAACAATATGATAAACAATACAATGGATAATAGTCATTTTTCTGCTTTACAGCTTTTAGTTCCATGTATTACTTTGTTCACACAATTAAAATAAGACTCTTTAATCTTTTCTTCCATATACCCTACTAACAAGAGACTGGTGCTTTAGTGGCCAAAAAGAATTTCAACGAATTCAAGATTAGACCATTTCTTTCTTTTAACTGCTAAGTGCTGAAACCCTCCCTAATAATGATATTCTTTAGCAATAAAGAAGACTTTCAAAACAGTTGCTGTGGTGGCAGAGGTCTCGCTAGGTTTTTAAAACTAGGAGTCCAGGACTCCCATTTTGGTAAAAATAGGAGTCCCACCATCAAAAGTTGCAGTCCCTTCTTTCCTACAGAATCAACACAAATGTGAGTGCATCTATTTTTAGATGGAGAGGTTTTTGTAATGTAATCACTAACTATAATATAGTTTCATTACAACAGTCCATTGACAGGATCGCAATTTATGGTTTATTTATTTGTATACATACTTGTAGTAATTTTAGGTAAATAAGTAGCATCTGATTTGCTGTTTTTCCCCCTGTATTTTCACAAATACGTGTCAAGTCAGAAAACAGCTTAGACCTTAAAACGCATCTTGCGAATTCCACTACATAGCATTGTCCTATACGTTTCTAACATACATAATTTGCATTTGAAAGTTAAATCTTCAAAAAAATAATACATGTACCTAGGCTTTGGTTTCAATGATTTGTATATTTTTTCTGAATATATTTGCCTGATGATTTAAGAAAACAGAAAATCTAATAAACTGGTACATCCCAGACTTAGCGAAGTCCGCCATTATTTCCCGTTAGGCCTACTGGTTCACTTACACAGTTTCAAACTAATTTTATGACGAAATAGTGTATAAGAGGCAGTTAATATATATCCTGATCACTGATTCTGATCTTAAAACACAAGTTTGTATGTTTTATCATCAAAGGATAGCATGAAGGAAATTGATAGTTGCTACCTTACTCAGAAAAGGGTTAATGGTCAATCAGCTATCAAAACATAATGCTTGTAAATGGGCAAGAGTTTGTTTGTCAATGTAACTGATATAAAAACTAGGCTCAGTTACTGATGCCTTGATGAATACATTTAGCTACAACACTAGAACTAACCAGGCTAAGGCAAGGGGCATTTTAAAAAAATATGGTATGGTCAGTCAATGTACCTCTTATATAATCACAGAGCAAAGTCATTTTCGCTTTCCTAGCAGAAGAAGGCAACGTTTACATTTTTAGGTGACTTGTCACCCACTTACAAATGGCATTTTGTCTAAGTCTCAACATGTCTTGATTCTGAGGTCAGGTGCACTGCTTATTCCACTACATTCGGAAATGAGCACAATAACTAAAGCTAAAGTTGTTTATTTGATGTACTTTTTTATAAATGACCACATGTACATCTCTGGGTCTTTCTGCTTCTGAATTCAATCACTGTAAATATCAGTACATTTTACCACCCGACCACCAGACAAAGCCTTTGAACTTGCCGCCCAGCTATTGCATAATGTTCTTTTTTATGTACTCTTATAAAATGGCAACATGTATGTACATCAAGGGGTCTTTCAGTCACCAAATTCTGTCATTGTAAATATCAGCACATCTAATTATCAACACATCTTCCCACAAAGCAGGTGGCTGAAGCAGGACTGGCAAGTCTTTGAATTTTGCTGCACACCTATTACATGTGTACGGAGGACTCCCACCTCAGTGATTTTCTGCATCCCAGATAAAAAATTGGCATCCAAATACGCGTAATTAAGCGTTTCCGAGATCTCTGGGTGGATACATTGGATGTCAAGATGGTACCATTTTCATTTATGAACAATAACACGTCATTTAGGACAGACAAGACATTGAAAGAAGTCTTCTGGCGGAAACCCCAGTCTGATATGACCTTCCAGTTTAGAGAAGTGTTAATAAACAAATTTTCAAGACATCTGCCATGGCGGCCTAATTTGATATCAGATTGGTTCAATTTTTATTTATGATCAACAAAATAGAAGAAAAAAAATCTTTCAGTAAAACCAGATGCCAATATGACCATTACTTTTGTAGTAGTGATAGCAAGATTTTCAAGATGACCACTATGGTGTCCAAGTTGGATGTCTGAGCAGCACCATTTTCATTTCTGAATGACTAAACATTATAAAAAATGGTTTTGTAAAAAAAAAATCCATTCTCATATGACCAGGATGTCACTGCAAAGGCAATATTAAACTACTGTGCTTGCCATCGGCAATAACAAGATTGTCAAGATGTCATTGCGAAGGCAATATTAGACTGGCATAATATCATTTAGAACCAACTAGACATCATAAGAAAACTTTCAGTGAAAACCCCATACTAATATAACCTTCCATTCAGGAACTCTAACAATAACAAGATTTTTAAGATGGCAGCTGTGGTATGCATATTGGACATCAGATTGGCACTATTTTCTTTTGGAACTTAGTAGACATCACTAGACGTCTTTTAATGGAAACCCCATGTTGATATGACCAGTCATGCTGGAGTAATAGTGACAAGATTTTAAAGCTGCTGTGGTGGCCATATTGGATGTCTGAGTGGAGCCAATTCATTTTAGGACCAACTAGACATCACAAGAAGTCTTTTTGTGAAAACAACATGGTGCTATGACCATCCACTCAGGAGGAGTATCAACAAAAAAGACTTTCAAGATGACAACTGTGGCAGCCATATCACATGTTCATGTGGCACAATGTGTGTAAAGTTTCATGGTAATCATTCAAGTAGGATGAGTACCGATAACAGAATATGGATGATGGAAACAAACTGTTTCTAGTAAAACACATTTCTTCAACAATACTGAACATATCATACTACCTTAGGACAGGTACTTCACAAATCCAACCCTCACAAGTTAAACATTTTAGCTAAAAAGCTAAAAGTTATCTGCCCATCTGGATGGGAGTAGGAGTGATCTCCCCCTCATACAGGGATTAGTGCCAAATCCCATGATTACTTCAGCTGCTAATTCTGCTTGTGCCTCGCAATCCACATACAAGTATTTCAGAAGTTTTTGGTCTTAAGAAAGTTGTACAAGTTTTCTCTTCAAAGGGATGTATATATACGCCATCTATAAATTTCCAGCTTTTCCTATGACAAAGTTTCTGGCTTTTCAGTATCATCACTTTACCATCCTCACACACTTATGTACCTTTTGTATTTACCAGCATGGATTCCTAGTGTGTCCCTCACATTGCCATAGCTATATTTTAAATATGCATAGGTCTCATGTGTGATACAGAAAACTCATGAAATATTGCTGTATAATTTCCACTTTGTAGTTATATTCATTTTACTGATTTTACTGGTATAGACCATCTTTTGGTCTTTCCTACAGGTAATGTTGATATTATAGCGTCTATTCTTAAGTATCAATAGTAACACTTCAGTGCATTTTTATGTGCATGCATCGTGTGTACTATCGAAAATTCAATTATAGTACTGTATAGTTCCCACTGCAGTTGGACAAGTACAGTAAGTTTTCTATATATAGTTTAGTCATAGCATCTATTTCACAGATACTATATGTGACATGTTGGTGATTTTACTTGTACAGGCAGAAAATTGGCCTTTCCTAAAGGATACTTTAAAATGAAATGATATTTTAGTGTCCACTTCATAAGTATTAATAGCAACTCTCCAATACTCTACCTTTGTTGGCAACCACATGTGCCTGTTTACAGGTAATTGTCATAGCTTTGCACCATATACTTTGAAGTTCTTAAAGCTGGATGCTCTACACCTGTGTCTTAAGCAAATATTCATGAATCTTAAGGAGTTTTTTATTCATGGTTTGTACTGCCCTGTAGAGGTATTTTTCAATGAGAACCTCTAAAAAATTTCAAGGAGTATTTATTCTTGCATAAAATGAACTTCTGCCATATCTCACCTTGTTTATTAATGAACAAACAGGTACAAAGGTAACAGAAAAACACATAATTGTGCCTATACAGCAAAAGGTTGCTACTCCACCAGTGTCATGACTTTTCTGAACCACCCAATTTTATCGAATCTTTTCAAATATTATAACTAACAAAACGTATGAATTAAAAATAAATTATATATATTTTACTTTGCTCTAACCTCATGCATTCCCTCAGATAAATTCATGAAGCTGTTTGACCAAATTCAAGGAAAAAACGTTTTTTATTTCAGCGAGTTTTTAAGAAGCCCCTTAAATTCAAGGATTTTTCATGGTTGTATGAATCATTTTAAATAATAATCTTAATATTGAACAGGATACACACACACATCAATGTGATCTACTTATTTAATCTTTAACCTGGTATACTTGCAATGCAACTTTCCACATTAAAATCAGGGATAGTGGTGCACATGTAATTTTGTAAGCTTGGTAAGAATGGTACAAGCAGAAATTTTTTCCATATAAAGCATTCATGCACACAAACTTTTACTTGTAAAGTAGAATAGAGCCTAGTAAATTTTCTCAGGTTACCACTTACTCACCTATCAGTTGGGTCCAACTGCAAATAACACAGACCCAAATCTGCAACTGCATAATACATCAGCAGATCTGGGTCTATGCTGTTTGTTCTAGTGATTATTCCTAACAAATTGCATAGAACAAGATTTGCTGTTGCATTATGAGCAACTTTGAGTTAATTGGCGGTCTGCAGTTGGACCTGACTTACAAGCAAGTATATATTGTATTTGTTGCTGACTTATAAGCAAGTATATATTGTATTTGTTGCTGCATCTACAGTGGTGTATAAACTGTACAGGTTTTTACCTTCTCCTTAGTGAGGATCCCACTCTTGAGCAATGCCCACATGCAGGAGACAGCTGTAGTTCTGATGGCCTCTGCCACCCTGCCAGCCTTCCACACACAGTTTGGAATTATCATATCCTTTACCACCATGACTGCAAAGTCTCCAAACTTGTCAGATGAATCAATGGTAACTTTGGAGTTCATCATTAAGTGAGAGAGAAGGGAGAAGAACTTGAGTCGGACTTCTGCATCTTTTTCTGGCTTGAGGTTGACCACTAAAATTTTCATGATCTCGTCAAGGTGATCTCCAACAACTGGACCTGTTGAAAGCAATTTACATTTATGACATGTTTACTTATTATGCTTAATGATGGACTTTATATCAAAGAAAAAGTTAAATAACAATGAAAATATAACATTCAAATAAAAGCATAAAAAGATGTTCATTGATGATAAATGTAACTTGAATTAAATCCAACAATAGAATTAAGAATTATTTTAGGTCTTACTGAAATACTCAACATTTCTGGCAGTGAATTTCAAACTTGTTTCTCAAAGATTTCATAGCTATGTCATGCTGCAAAGCACTATCCAATCAAATGTCATGCTGCATTCACAAAAACTTTCACTTCTACAAATCAACATCAGGGGTAAGTGAAAACATTAAAGACAAAATTACTAACTGCTTCAAGACTTTTTCAAACATTATACAGATGCATTCAAAGCAACCACTGGCACAAAACAACAGACAGCATTAATAGAACACATGAATAAGCTATCCACTTCATCCATGGCGTGATAAGAAAGATCTGGTACATTTTACATTTTCAACAAGATAACTATTATGAACACATTTGTTTTGCTTCCACTCCAGGGTTTTGGGGTAATGTGCAAAGCAAAATCTTTTGTAATAAACTCTCACAATGCAGTCTTTCTGGTGGTTCAGACAAGTCTTAGCCAACTGTCCTGAAGCTTTTCCAAAAAGCAAGAACAATCCAGATAATTTCAGGACAAATTAGAGAATGCCCATGACATTTAGAAGTAATAAACCTCTGATTTTTTGTACATGTAGTAGAGAATGTACCAGTAATTGACTTTATGCAAGATGATAGATCGCTCTGCCTACCAAATCACATAACATGATGCCCTGCTAACCTATGACAAACATGCGGATTTGCAAAGAAATATGTTTCAGCTTAAGTGAAGTGTTTATTAAAAATGATTTGTATTATTCTTAAAAATGTAAAATTTCAAAATTGCATAAATTATATTGCTGTAGATAATATTTATATTTGTAGTTCAAGTATGTATAATAAAAATCTAAGTGTTATTTCAGTAAATAATAAAAATCAATTTTAAAGCTGCTCGAGAACTTATTTATGTACAAGGAAATTCACTCCAAAAGATGCTAATGTATTTAGTATATAATCTTATCCTTATTAATTTTATCTGGCTTATGTTCATGCTGCCTTGCAAGTAAATGAATTAAAAATTAATAACAAAATTGTAAATAATTACTGTTTAGAAGTATACTGTGAAATATAATAATTTTAAAGTTCTACTGTTTTCATCAGATGGAATTTTAATCAATGATGTCTGTCAATGTAGCATCTAAATGCAAGCTTAATATATGGGACGATAATTATCTGAAACCACTGTTTTTGTATTTCTTTGTTATTGCATTTTTGTATCCCCACCCCTCCTTCAGCCCAATGACAAAGTAAAGAGTCACTCAAGTGTCTGAAAGATCGAGACGATAAGTCATTGTTTATGGGACAAGCCAACATTAAAGTGTACATTTTCAAACTTTAAAATAATGCAGTCTGGGGTTCAGTGCTTCCTGGACAATAAAAATAATATACATCAAAGCCCGAAAGTTGGGGGATTCTCCACATATATTCTAGAAACCTTTATTTTTACATATATTTTTAAAGTCAATTCTTTTTTTCCCTTCAAGCCATCAACGGGACATGCTTTTCAACATACTTTTATGCAAACAAACATGTTGTAATTGCCATCAGTTGTTTCCATATTAAGCTGATGGTACATGCGACCACATAAAAGTCTTTATCCATCCAAGTTCTGTATGTTTTGGGGATGGAATAAATCTAATTCCTCCATTTAGACAATCAGAATTACAAGGCTCACACTGATTTCTTTTTACCTTTATCAATCAAGAAATCAACAAATCATTGCAAAAAAATTGTACATACTTATCATAATCAATTCATTATTGGCATAAGCAGCTTGTTGGAGGAAAATGGCAGATGTAAGCAATGCCTGGAGGTGTGTCTAATTCATGCTCACTGATGGGTTAATTTATCAACATGATTGACAAGTGGCAATAAGTCAACTGTTAATTAAATGTAATTTCCTCAGTAAATAAATCAATTACAATTTCGTCTTTTTGTATTATTTATTTTTTTAAAAAAATCAAAACAAAAACAATGGAGCAATTAACTCTAATAGGCAAATGATAAAAAAGAACTCATTCATTATCAGCATGATGCATTAATTATTTTACTGCTTTCCTGCCAATAATACCTCCTTCCTGGTGTCACTGACATTTCTATATAAGTAACATCTGTAAAGCATCACATATATAACTATGAACTAGACAGTAAGATAGTATCAAAATCTAACTTACCTGTATGTATCTGGACATAGTGGAAATTATACAGCAACATTAAATGAGTTTTCTACTTCAAAGATGAAACTCCGCCAATGTCTTTAAAGGTATAAAACTTCTTATATGCTGTTGATTTTGTAAGGCCTCTCTGCCAACAGAGAGAGTACCACTCTGCACAAGTGAAAGTTGTAATTTCACAGATTTTGATGCCAATCCAGGTATCAAGGGAGATCACTCTAACTGCCACCAAAGACGGAACCTAACTTTTAGCTTTTTAGCTAAAAAGTTTTAATCTGGGAGGGGTGGATTGGAATGGTACTAGTAGCAGTTCTCCTAAGATATTATGATTAGGTAATCTATTTGATGAAGAAACAGGTGCAAACCTCTAGTGAGATATGGCTTAGGGTTATCACAAGGTCAATGCATGGGCATAATGAAGAGAAAAATGCTGGCTCCACAAATCCTAATGCACTACAGACATAGGCCCCACCAGGTCAAGCTGAGCATTCTAGGATGAAACATTTCTGAACTTCCATCATCTTGCTTGGATATGTCAGACAGCAATTATTCTCACCCATGCAACAGAGAAATCTAACTGTTTTGCTAACCTTACTTTTCCTATATCAGTCTGCTTTTCAGTCTGTTCAGCTCAGTCATGGTGTACACATGCTGGAACTAATTTTAAAAGACGAAACCATTATTGTCTTCTGCTGGGCCTGATAGAGTTGTTATTAAGTCCAATAAGAGCAACATAAAAAACATATCAAGCAAAAACAAATTCACTCATAAAGCAGTCTCTACAACTTTTGATAACATATCATACAAAACATTTTGACACACACACAAACACACACAAGTCAAACTATCTGATAGAGCTCCAGTCATGCAGGCAATACACATCACTGGCTACACAAATCCAAACTCTCTCAAAAGTAACTACAAAGCCAGCAAAAAATTGAAATGTGTTATGTCAAACAGGTTTCTTCTTTGTCAAACACCCACCATCAGTCCATGTTGAATATAAAAATTATAATGGAATTGCAAATGAAAACTCCTGCACTTAAAAACCAGAGTGGTTTATTCATCAGTCCACACACTATTCCACAAGAAGATTTCCATGTAGTGTATACTGGGTGAGAAAAAAATCTATGTCTCTGTGTTTGTACCAAGACAAGGAAATCCTAGTTATGGAGTTACATTATTTGTGTCCCCGCAAGGCTATAACACCGTGTCTTGGTTCAAGCATAAATTCTACTGAACTTGAATGCTATTCTAGTGATAAATGCCAGGACCTCATACACATATAGGTTCCATGAAGGCCAAGTGGATAAGTAAATGTATCAATGGCAAATGTGCCTGAGTGTTAGTATTGTTCCTTACTTCTTAAGATCAAGCAAAATTCCCTCTCCTGACTGGCTTGTTTCACTTGACGTACAACTTCAAAGCCCAGAATGGGTCCTTGAGATGTCTCTGAATAAGTGGTTTAATGAGGACAGCAGCTATGAAACAAAGAATAAAGAACCAAATCTGGAAATGACACAATGGACATAGTTTGTGTCTTGAAGCAAGGACTGGATATACCAGGAAAATAGAATCACATACAAGTCATGCTAGTGGAAGCAAGACATTCAAGTTATCCTGGCTATCCCCTAGTCCATGTCTGGTTGACATCTGCAGCAAATGTTCTTACTGGCTATATAACTGGAATGATAACCAAAGCAAGTACCTGGGTCTGCAAGTGATGATGGAATGTTCATGACTGGTCCAGCTGGTTATCATGGCTATTTAAAACAGAAATTGTATATCTTGGGTATAATGTTAAAAGAACATTTAATTCCCTTTATTTTGGTGGATGATTGATAAGTGTAATTTGGTTTATTGAGTATACAGCTTGACCTTACTTCAGATTTGTACCTATCCACAAAACTGCTAGCTCCACTTGGCCATTTTCACATCCAGGACATCAGAGGCAAATTGTAGAAAAAAAAGAGCTGATAACTATATTTTTATACTTTTTATAGATCTGATGATTCATTCATTGCATTTTTGGAAGCTGGTATTACCTACTCTGGCAAGGTTAATTTTCTCTGTTTTAATAACTGCTGAAGTTGGTGTCCTATGGACCAATTCAGGCTTTATTTTTCTAGCACATTATAGCAGTCATTTAGGTCAGCTGCATGCTTATAGCTCATGCACATTTTCCACAAGTATGTCAAGAAATTTCAGCCACAGTAAATGAAAGAAGCAGAAAGGTATGCCAACATTCTCTACACTGTATATGTTGCAAATGCAAACATCTTCACCTTACACCTGTCACTCTGTCAGAACTATTAAATATCTTTAGAGTGCCACTAATAAGAGAAAGCAAAACAATGGAATATACAGGTGAAATTGTTTTGCTGGGCATATAGTGAAGTGGGTGATATATTAAGACAAATGATGGAGATATAATTGAAATGACCATTTTAATTAGAATAAATGATCATTTTCATGATATAACATAAAACAGGTCGAGTACTGAGATGAACTGTAAGTACTATAAACCACTGAACAAGCAGTGAAGATGGCGCTGATTAATTTATTGTACAGTGAAAAAAGTTAGAGAACTGAAATGCAAGAGGATACAAAAAAAAAAAGAATAGCATACTTTCCCAAGGTAATAAAATATCAAAGAATCACTGAAACTAATATAAAAAAAAACAAGTGGGTGGTATTTGTGAGGCTTTGTGAAAGAGTAGGCTTACAAGGCATAAGTGGAAATAGTAAATGACAACTGATAAGACTTGATACTGATCTTTCAGTCTGAATAGGAAGATCACTCTTGTCTGACTTCTGTCTTGGCGAGCAAATAACTTTTTAAGTTTTGTTGCTAGAACAAGGCAAAAGATGTGATGGATGTCTTTCTTAGCACGGGATGTTCCAAAAGTATTATAATCGGGTACTGTACCACCACAAGAAAAGTATATCCTCAAATTTCTTAACATATTTCATTTTGTGAGTCTAAACAATCAAATTAATCACTGATAAATGCCACATATAGAGGCAACTAAGTGAAAATTAACTACAATAAACTAACCAGCTTCCTGAAGTAGTGTGTCCATGATCAGTCTTTCCACGGAGTATGTGTTCCACATAGTGTATGTGTCCTGGAAACTGTCCAGCAGAGGCCTAGTGTAAGTCCTGTACAGCTCCTGCTTACTTCCAAACTTCAAGGTTAAAGCCAACTCATCAAGCATTTTGTAGGCCTATGGACAAACAGCACATAGTAAAGGATAAAGCACTTTCAGCACATATATATATATATATATATATATATATATATATATATATATATATATATATATATAAGAATATCAGTCAATAAATATTTCAGCATTCTACATTTAAAGCTAAAAATGTTTGCCATTAGAATTTTTATTAAGACATGGCTAGTGTCAGTTGTTTTTGGCTTGGCAAGATTATTCAATTAAACAGAATCACCATTTAAAAGATACTGACATGGATGGATAGACAGAAAAACAAATGCATGCATACAAATGTACATGCATGCATATGCACACACATGTAGATGGCTAGATGGGGGATATATTTATTGTTGTTAGTAACCTAATTAGACAAAAAATGCAACTGAGAGTTAAATTCTTTATGAATACTGCTAACAGGTTTTGGAACAACTGTACAAATTAAACCTTGAACACCAGAATGATTTAAAGCTAGGTAAGAATGATATAGAGTTACATCAGTATAAATTTTGTTTCCATTACTTTCATAACATACTGTACATCACAAGATGTTATCATCATGAAATTTTTCACAACGTTGTAAATTCCGTATATACATGACACAATTTTTGCAAATAAGAACTCTTCAATATTTTATCATAAGCTCTCTTTAATACTGTTTCACATATTGTTTGGTGATAAATATTTTTTTGTGAATTTGCTTCCCTCAAAAAAATTTGCAAAGCCTTTATGCTCACTAAAATTGTCTGATTTTCAGCAGTATGTTCCATAGGTAACTTACTTCTTAAGAAAACATACATTATACATCCACTAAAAGTGCAAAAAGACTGGAATACCTGTGCTTGTTACTGACACTAGATAAAGATTACATATTTAACAGCATATCCTTTTAACAATTTAACTTCAAACAAAACTTTATTGGTCTCAATACTACTTGTTGCCATGCACACACACAAACACACACACACACACAAAGACAGACACACATATACACACTCTTTTACCTTTTCCTTGATAACTTCCCCTTGCTGAATAGCTAGGATTGTGTGGAGAAGATTGAACAAATACTGACTAGTATCAACTAAGTCTTCCTGGGCTACAGTGATCAGTGATTCCACACAGGACAGTAGGTTAATCTGCATCTTGGGCTGAAATTATGAATAAATAGATCTTATACAAAAAATTGGACCACATGCTAATCATACCATTATGATTTATATATCTGATATATATTTAATTCTTCAACAATCAATACAAATTTAAACAGTATCAACAGAGCTTACATTGTATTTGATGAGTCCAAGTGCAAAATGCACAGACCCAGATCTGCTGTCACATAATGTGCCACCAGATCTAGGTCTATGCAGTCTGTTTGGAGTAGTCAGTAAAACAAAGAATACAGAACCTGATCTGCTAGCACATTATGTGATGGCAGATCAGGGTCTATTCTGTTTGCAGTTGGATCCAACCTGTAAGCAAGTATATACAGTAACTGCTGTAAGAGTAAAAGCATATATTATCTGTTACAACTTTCTGCAAAACATAATGTAAGACAAGAATGTAATGTAAGCAAGAAGTGATTGCCAATTCAAAAATGCCTACATCTATATTCTGAACACTGGCATGACAGTGAAAAATAAATAAAAGACCAAGTTTGACCAATATAAATATATAACCAGGTAACTTCTGCTAGACCAGATTAAAATTTAATGTGTTGACAATAATTCAGAATATTTCTTTCATTTGTTTTTCATTCTTCCTTTTTGTGTGTCTTGGACACTGGTATCATTAATGCAAGACTCTAGTATTTGTGAATGTTGAAAGAAGAGGAAATCCTTTGTGAAGATAACATATATATATATATATATATATATATATATATATATATATATATATATATATATATATATATATATATATATATATATTCGGGGTGCATGATAATATCAAATACCAGTATATTGTGGTATTAAACCAACAATACAATAATTTCGACATAGCTTTCTTATATCGATATGGTGCAATATTGAAATATATTTTGATAAGAAGCAGCAAATGAACACATTATTATTATAAATTAATATTAGCCATATTTCACAACTTATAATAGTTTCTGACTGACACTGACCTATTGAATTCCATACCTTTACCTCTGGTAATCAGCTTCAGTAACATTTCTATTTCCTGAGCAGATGCAGCATGGGTAATCAGAAGTTACATGTCTGTGAATCTTCATCCTTTTTAAGCTGTAACTTATCTTTGTCAACAAATAAGCACCTTGCTGACATTGCTGACTAACTGACACTGACCTTCAGCTACACGTATTTCAAGTATGGCTGAGTATGACCTGGTGCAAAATTTAAAAGTGCAGTCTGCCATATGGAATCATTTTGCATTAAGAAAGAGTAAAAGGAATGGGAAAATTGATGAGGCAATTGCTGTGTACTGACTATGTGATGCTCATGTTAAGTTTTCTGGCAGAAATACTAATCTAGTGTACCACATGAACAAGAACCATCCCGGGAAATGTGATAATTACACTGATCCCTGCTAATGCAGTTTGTCATGTGAAGACACTTCCGATCTTTCTAAAGCTAAAACATCGCAGCCAATCCAGAGAACCATACCAGGGCTCATTGGTGCAAAATACCCCTTGCATTCTTCTTGTGCCTTATATATAACTGACAAAGTGTGCATATTTATAATAAAGGATATGTGTCCATACTGAATAGTGGATTCGCCAGAGTTTAGAGACCTTTTACATACCCTTGACCCCTGATATATATGTTCCAGATAGAAAGCAGTTTGCAGAGGTGATCATTCCTCAAAAATATGCTCAAGTCAAGGTACTGGTATCAGAAGACCTACGAAATGCTGAGAAGGTTGCTTTGACAACAGATAGTTGGACGTCGAGGTCAAATGAATCATATCTGACAATCACGTCAACTCACATTGATAAAAATTGGAAGCTGATAAACTATGTTCTTCAAACGCGGCCCATGTAAGAAGGACACACAGGTCAGAATATAGCTGCTGTGGTTCATGAGGCCCTCAGAGAATGGGAAATACAGTCTATCCCCATATCACCTATTGTATCAGACAATGCATCAAACATGAACAAGGCAGGTACTCTTTTAGGATGCAACTTTCACATCAAGTGTTATGCACATATAATTAATTTAGATGCACAAAAGTGTCTCAAGATCAGACACATCGAAATTCTCCTCAGCAGGATTTGTCAAATAGTTGGGTTCTTCCACCGAAGCACAACTACAGCAGCTAAACTGAGAAGCCAGGCTGAATTGTTGGGTCTACTGGATCATAAGCTTATAGCTGACATGCGCACTAAAACTTCTTAAAGTGGTGACAACCACCCTTTGTGCCAAGTCAGTTCCAACCATTTCTGTTATCATGCCTCTCCTTCGCAACCTTATTGACAGCATTTTCCAACATAGCAATGAGGACTCTCCAGTAATAGCTCAGACGAAAAGGGCTGTGGTTGATGATCTTCAGGATAGATACACTCATCAAGAAGAAACTACCATTGCTGCTGCCTTGGATCCACGTTTTAAAGCCTTACCTTTCCTCAGCAATGCATGAAGGAATGAAATCTTTACCAAAATTTTGCAGAATGCATCAGAAATCATTGTTAGAGTGAAGGCTGAACATGACACTGATCACTCACCTGTGGGTGATACTGGGCAGCCAGAACTGCCACCTTTACTACAGCTAACCGAGCAGTTATGTGTGTCTGCCAATTCTGCTGCTAAGGATACTCAACCAGTTTGCAAGAAGCTCAAGTCAGACATTGGTCAGAGTGATGATAGATAAAGGTACCTGTTGTTCTGGCATGCAAGAACTTCTTGGTGATGTCTACATAACTGGTGTTGAGACTTCAAAAACAAAAATGGAAGAACTAGATGAAGAGCTTAAGAACCATAGAGTGTTTCTGCCAATTCACTTGACTTAAAATCCTCTTTCATGGTGGAAAAATCATGAGCAAAGATTTCCTAGATTAGGTAAGCTTGCTAAATCCTTATTGTGCATCCCAGCAACAAGTGTCCCTTCTGAGAGGGTGTTCTCCACTGCTGGAGACATAGTAAATGCACAATGTTCAGCCCTAAAACCAAATAATGTTGATGCTCTAATCTTCTTTAAAAAAAATACGATGTAAGTTCCATCATGTGATTTTCAAGGCAGTTCAGTTTGAACTACACTGGGTAAAGTGACAATGAAAAGACCCACCTGCAGTTTTATACATTTTATGTTTTTCAAATAGTAAACCACAAACTGTGAACCATTCAGACAAAAGACTTAAATTGTAACTCTATTTCTGTGTTAGACTGCAACTACTGTAGTGCATTTTATTCATTTTCTCTACTGTATTTTAATTATGTCACTAAATAATTTTAAGTAATTTTTTTGCAGTTTGCATTCATTATATTTCAATAAATAGACAGTAATCTGTAATTCTTCCTTAAATCAATATATTGCAATATAATTTTTAATTCAATACCCACCCTAATATATATATATACCTGTAAAGAGTGGCAAATATCTGGCAGTGTGATGGCGTCACAGATCATGGGTAAGTACGGTCTCAGTTTTGTCCTCTCAGAGCCATAGATGACAGGGGAAAGAACCATAAGTCCAGTGTATGACTGGGAACTCTTCAAGTAGGAAATAATCATTTTGCACCAGACCTCTGGCTCAACAAAGTAACCAATCAACTCAGCTGCCTTCTGTATCTGAAAAAACAATTATTTAAAACATAAGTTCTATGACTCTTTATGGTACAAATGACAACAAATTGAAATCCAGTGACCACAAATGGAAGTTCACATTAATGTCCTAAAGATTAGTAAATGTAATAAGAAAAGAATACCAAAGTGATCACCATTAATCCTATGTCTACTGACTGGTATATTTTCCATACTGTGGAGAATTATGTAGGAGCAATAACAACAATATTGTGTCATGTAATGGAAATGGGCTTTACAAAAAGGCATTTGCACATTCTTTGCCTGTGCAAATGGAGTGGTTTTCTATTGTCTGATTGAAATATTTATTTCTTCAGTGAATATTTAACAAATATTTTATGTTACGAAGATGTCATAAGGAAGAATTCTACTTCACTGCCTTCTTTAATTTTACTGTTCTGAAATTTCCATCTGCTGTCTAAATACTCATATGCAGTAAACCATGAGGAAGTAAAAAAATAAACTGAAAATGAAGGATTTTCAGTTGGTCCATTATGAAGATGATACATATTACAATGGAAATTTTCTTCACAAGTAGTGCTTTGCACAGCTGAAGCTGCACTTGCTATAAACTGACTAGAAAAATATTGTGCAATTGACTCACATAATTATACCCATGCTTTTCCTGCATTCTGTCCCACCTCTACCCCCACCACCACAATGGAAATAATTCTACAGTCAAAACAATGAATAAACCCTCTGAAAATTGTGTGGGTATACAAAGAATGATCAAGATGCATATCTACTGATAATGACCATATTATGTACACATTTTCAAAGCAATCATGTACACATTTTCAAAGCAATCAAATAAAAATTGCAATAGTTACATTTGCAAAAAACTGGCAGTATACTGCACCCAGCTACAAGTAAAAAAGGTCAATAACCTGTACAAAATAATGTGGGAGCACAATCATGTGGCAATATGCATACCTTTTGATGATGAAAACAATGGGAACATAATTTCAAAGTAACTCATTAAAATAAATTTCAAGGCACACTGAGTTTGCAAGATTCTGTCTTACATTACATTCAGCAATTAGGGCAATTAACTCTGACAGAAATTATGAGAGCACAGAGATTTGCTGATATAAGCATTTCTAGAGGAGGACAATATCATGTTACAAAGTTTCATGGTGATGAAATGAAATTTATGAGACTATTGACATTCACAAAATTCTGTCATACACTACAATCCAACTCCAAGTCAAAAAGACTAAAAACTTGGACAAAAGTTATAGGAACACTGTGATTTGTCGACATGAACACCTTCAGATGCTGACAACAATATACACCAAGTTTCACAGTGATACATCAGAAACTGCTGGGCTAGTTGCATTCACAGACTTTGTCATACACCTTATTTAGCTGCAAGACAAAAAATGTAATAATTCCAATAACAAGAGTCCCTCAAAGGGACTGACACTCTTCTGGCCACAAAAAGAATTTCCAGCATTTTAAGGTAAGACCATTTATTCTTTTTAATTGCTGAGTGTTCAAACCATTCCTAATATTGCGAAGCAATAAGATTTTCAAATAAGCCACTGTTGCTGCCTATTGGATGTAAGATCAGCACCATTTTTATTTAGGAAACTGGACACCATTAGAAGACTTTGGTTGAAAACTCCATATTGATACAGCCCATTCAGGGGAATTAGAGACAAGAATTCCAGCATATTTGTTGAGACAATCATATCTGAGGTCAGATCCGCATCATTTTCATTCAGGACCAACTAGATATTATAACTAGTCTTCTGGCAGCCAGTATATTTGGTGGGGGAAGAAACCAGAAAAAAAACCAACAAACCACAGGAAGCAACTAGCAAGCTTAATCAAGTATCCACATTTAACTGAACCAAGACTCAAACCCATGCAGATAGAGGTGAGATGTCAGTGATCTGTAAAGGCAAGTGCCTTACACCTCTCTGCCACCCAAGCCCCAAATAGTCTTCCAATCAGAAGTAGTGACAAGATTTTCAAAATGGCTGCCATAGTGGCCATATTAGAAATGATACTGGCACACTTCTGATTCAGGACCAGCAAGGCATGATAAGTAGTCTTCAAGGAAACCCCATGTTGATATGACCATCCATTCAAGAGGAGTAGCGACACTCTTTTAATTATGGACCAACTAGATCTTGGGATGAATGTGTGTGAAGTTTTACTTAAATCCTTCAAGTAGTTTAGAAGCAGTAGCAATAACAGACAATCAACCAACAAGCCATCCCAATAGTTTTCCTGGTCTATAAACAGTGAAACTAAAAACTGGAGGTCAGTAACTTCTTGACATTTACATCTTCACAAATGGTAATTATCGGTAAAAAATTTGGTAATCCAATGAAATCTAAGACCATTAAAATTCAACAGATTCTTCATACACTACATTGTGCTTCAAGCCAGAAAGGGCAATAACTCTAAGAAAAATTGCAATAATTTGTTGATGTGTACATCCTTCAATGATGATCATTTACCTAGTTTCTTGAAGATCCAATGAAAAATGTGAGACAAGTTGTATTCATAAAACTTTGTCAGACTGTATTCAACTGCATGTCAGAAAAGCCAATAAACCTTATACAAGACAATGGAGCATAGTGACTTCTTTATTTATATATTATATACATCTTTGTGTCATGACCTTAATATTAACCTAGTTTTATCACAATCATCCCAATCCACCAAAAACTTGTCCAGTTTGTTGCATTTTACATGACTGGAAAGACTGATACTTGAATAAAGTTATTCTATCCAGCCAATTTCTTCACTTCATAAATTCCTAACAGTGTCCCAAGTATGTTAAAATCTTGATTGAGTTCCAAGCATTTATTCTCTTGGATACTTTCAATGATACCTTAATTATTAATGTATGACAAGGGGCCTTAAATTAATCAACATTAATTTATGTAGCTTTTTATTGAACATTTGTCAACCAATGAACTAAACTATACAAGGTTTCCTTGTCATGTTTGATTTCATCTAGAAAAATGAGACAATGTCAACACAAATCACAGACTGCATTTGTTCAGGACAAGTTTGTGAAACAACAACCTCCCTGACAAATTTCCACCATTAAGCTTATGAATATTCCTTGTTTATATGTTTAATTATATTGAATTTATCACTCCATGAAATGGTAAATATGTCACTTGTGATATTCTGAAATCATGCAGCAAGAACCACTGTTTTAAATTTAAATACAAATTGTTTTTATGATCCATGTTATAATGTTTTTTTTTTGTAATTATTACTAACTTACCTTTATAACTTACTAAAGCCCAGGGAAAAAAAACAACAATAATTTAAACAACATGACCAATTAAATATATACAGGATCAGTTGCTTTTCAAAGTTACTGCAACTGCTGGCCATTATAAGGTTTTCATCAGTTTCACATACTACAGAGACAATCCAAATTTTGAACTGTGAATCTAAAACAAGGCACCAGAATTTTAGAAGAAGGGATTCTACAAATTTTATGCAACAGATTCTGTAAGAAACATGATTTTCAATATAAGCTTAATGTATATATAAGTGTATACAAGCACTGTGGGCAATTTCTGTACTCATGCATGACATGATTTGTATAAAGCAAGTCTCAAAATCTGTTCAGATCTCCAACATGAGTTTCTCATACACAATTCATTTGGCATAAAAATATGTCTCACTACTTAAAATGCTATTTTTTCAAGGAAAACAATACAAGTTGATGTAGTATTTATAGGTTCTTGTAAAGGAAAATATGAACAAGTTTTTCTGAGCTATACTGCACAATGTCAGAAATACAGTATTGCTATAATAAAAAAAACAAGTTCATATTTTCCCACCTTTTATTATATACTCATTACCTAAGACTGAATTTCTGCTATGTTCCAAAGTAAATACAAAAGCTTAGTTTGACAAATAAAAAGTAACAGTATTCATGTGCACATAGCACCACCCTGTGACCTTTAATCTTGGTAGCATACCACACACTGAGCCATTCGTTACAAAAAGTAATCTTACTCTCATTTGCTCAAAACTGAAATTTAGAGTCATAATGTAAATGATTGCAACTTAAAACAACTTTTCCAGTTGCTCTGGAATGAGGGGAATTTTATTTTTCTAATGATCCTGCAAAATTCTGCATTTTTAGTTGTGATATATTCAAGTTATTAGCTGGATCGACTCCAAACAATGTACATGTGGCAGTGGCCTTGATTCAAGCACATTTCTATTCTGTCATTTACAGTTTAGAACCGTAAGGTGGGAAAAATATGAATTGAAACACACAAGATGCAGGATTAAATATTGTTTGTTGAGGAATATCAGATTAATTTAGTTTTGGAGTGCAGTAAATTTTCTTTTGGAATGTGATTTGTGTTGGAATCATAGTCTAAATTTGCAGTTCTGTGCTGTGAATCAATTTCTGTAACCTATGTCATTCTGAATAACAGAAATAACCTAGAATGTATATCTTGTGAAAATTCAAGATGCAAAAATGTAAGTATATCTATTGCCATTGTTATTACCAGCTATAGATGACATATTTTTGATACCATATCAACTGCATTCTCTCTGTTTGAGGGATCCCAGCTATTTACGTAATGTATGACTTGTACTATAACTCCAAACATTTTCTCAAAAACAAGAAAAATGGGGAAAAGTGCAAAGCAGCTGGAGTGTGACAGCCCATTTTGTCAATGGAAATAAGGCTTATTTGTCATACTGGCTTACTGGCTCTGAGGCACTTGCTTTTCTGACAAAATCTGCCTCCTTCAGTTGCATATTTTTTTTAATTTAGTGCTTGGACTGACTTGTAAAATGGGACATCTCTGAGGGATGACAGGATAGCCCTTGGACTTACTATGGTATTTTGTTTAGCCTGAACCATTCAATCTGCAAATAGTTAAAACAGTTCTCCTAAATAAGTGTTTAAATGATCATAATGGTATTTTCAATACTGCATATCTCAAATTTATTGATGACATCACGAATATCACATTCAGTTCTTTGCTTAGTTGAAAGAATCTTTCAACACTCAATGAACTAATCAACATTGTCAACTTTATCATCTCTACTTTCAAATGAAGCAAACAGCTAAAGTTCATCCACTGACAAATCTGATAATTCAAAAGCTCTGGCATCTGCTGCATGAGCATACATTTTTTGTTCACATTCAAAAGGAGTTCCTAACACATGACACTATTCTTTGACACACAAGTTGTGCAGTAAGAAACAGTGCAGTATGGAGAAATACTGCCTGATTCTGACAGTGCACAGTTAATGGCATAAAATAATTGCAAACGAAGAAGGAAAAAGTCAGGATAAATTTACATAAAAGATACCATTACATACATCATTAGTGACTCTCTGATCTTCATCTGCACATGCCTTGTACATGCCTGACAGCAAAATCTCCATGTGCTGGGTTATGTACTCCTCGGAATTCAGCAGTAACATGTACAACAGTGAAGCAGACTTTATGCGTGTCTCCAGGACCCAATCTACGACATCCTTCATTAAACCAGGCAGAATACGTGACACATTGCGGAACATCAAGACCCTGCATCCTAGATTGGGTCTTTCAACTGAAATATAGAGAATTCGTATCAAAACTCCATGAATTCTTAACTATATTACTTGCCTTAGAGTAAATCAGAATACCTGGACATCATTCAATAGTAGCAAAAGGCAGTAGTGATCAGGAACAAATTTAATGTGAACATTTTCAAAAGAAATTCTTTGACATAATCATTATTCTCATATCTGTAACTGTTTATATTACTTTCGATGCATACATTCAGGATATTACATGAGTACTAAACTGTAATTTCAAACTAAATTTATGAAAAGAGACAAATAATTTCTATATTTGGCAAGCAAAAAGTTGAAATTATTTGAGTTTCATAAATTTCATCTGAAATGAGTGAAAATGTTAGAGTCTGCTTATATCATGACGAAATATACTTATTTTATTTGACTAAACCACAGAATAGTATAATGAAAATTACTTTAAAATACATTCAGATACCTTGAACATTACAACTTTCCTCTGGATGACATAACATCATTTGTAATGCATGAGGTGATATGACATTGTTAGAAATATGACAATTATGATATGGGTATGTTAACATAAATAACAATGCAGTCATGTGATAATACTTAAGCAGGTATGCTCCTTGCCAAATTCATTAAAATTTCTTCCTTGCTAACATTTTTTGAATTTATTTAGCAATATTATCTCACATTCAAATCCCATCATTACACTTTTACCCTGCTGTTGTTGTTGTGGGGGTTTAACGCCATTTTTCAGCACAAAATAGGCGTTACATGGCAGCCAGTATGAATGGTGGAAGAAGAACCCAGAAAAACCCTGGAAAGAACCACCGACCCATGAGAAGCTATTAGCAAGCTTTCTCACATACCCATATTAGCCAAGCCCGAGACTTGAACCCACATAGATAGAGGTGAGATAGCAATGATCCGTCACTTTTACCCTGAAAAGTCTACTTAAGGTACATCAGCAAATTTACTCTCATTTAGATATTGATTCCAATATATGATGCTAGAATTCCAATTTTACAGTGCTCCCTCTAATGTGTGGATCACGGGAACCATAAAAAATGCAGTTTTATATGTAAAGTCACCTTATACTTGCACAACTGACTGATATAAAGGAAGGCTGCACTGCATAATGGAATCTGTTTCTTCACAAAACCAACCAAAAGTCACCATTTAAAATGAGGTGAACAAAAATGTAAAACTAAAAGAAATTTCACAGCTGTCAGCATCAGCAAAGACCTACATGTGACATCAAACAAAATAATCAAACAGCAATGAAAAAAGTAAATTAGTCAATATCATTGATGCACTGAAAATACCCAAATTATATGAGGTGCGATGGTATACTTAGAAATTTACAATACCATGGAACTATACTGTAGTAGATAAAAATATATTTCACATTTATGCAACAGATTTTTGTTCATCAATTAGGTAAAATTAGAACCAAGAGATAAATTATGACATAAAAAAACTTAAACTACAAGAGCGGCTAGAAATGTGTCCATAAAACAAAAATGTCCATGCCAAAACGATTTAAATAAATGGCATATTTTTAAGTCAAATAGGGGCATACATATAATTTGAAAAATGGTGAAAATCACACTTCACCCAGACCACTGTAATATAAAGCCTAATATATGTGTGAGTGTGATTTGGATTTTTAACGTAACTTGAACAATATTTCAGTCAAATCACTACAAAGTCTGCTGTGAGCCAGTTTATTGTGATGTCTAGCAATAGGGCATCATGCTGCAGACATGTAGCATGTTGTCCCACACAGTGACATTATCCTGACACCAGGCTGACCAGTCCTAACACTAACCTCTTAATGATGAGTGCCAAGTGAGGCAGCTGCTAGTACCATTTATGAGTCTTTGGTATGACTTGGCTGGGGTTTGAACCTGTGACCTTCCCCATCCAAGGTGGCTGTTCTAACTACTTTGGCCACTGGAGCAGTGAATAAAAAGCCTAATGTAAAATTTGCTTTAATTCAGTCCCTCACAAATTATTGAGTGTAAACTTAATTAATGACAGACATGATATGACAGACGGATATATTCTCCCTCCATATGTATAGCAGGATATAAAATTGGACATTATTTCGTCACATAAATCTTACCTTTTGGGGGATAATGTATTGGTACTGGTTTTGCAAAATCAATTTTATCTTTTAGTTCCTCTTCATTTTCCTGCTGGTATTTCAATCCTGGATAAAATAAAAGTATTAAGTAAAGATAATACCAATGCTGATCTCTGAAATACTTTGACAATAAAATACTGATCTGTGATGACATTAAACCCATATACCAGTATCACCATACTGAGCAAAGTCAAAAACATTGGAAAACATGACGTGTATGTCCTCTATAATGTAGTATTATGTTACATCATATATTTCTACTGTCTGATGATGTGTTGATTAGTTAATTTAGTAATATACCTTAGCCTTAACAATGACTCAATTACCAGTACAAGTAGTGATGTTCTTGTTGTGGATTTAACACCATTTTTCAGTACATGATAGAGCATGCAAGGCAGCCAATATATCTGGTGGAGGAAAAACCCAGGAAAACCCCAGGAAAAACCACCAACATATGGGAAATTACTGGCAAGCTTTTTCACATACCCAAGACTCTGGCTCATAGAACTTTTCATTTTTAATTATGTTTAATTTTTTCTTCTTTTCACAAAAGACATTTCAACTTAAATGTAATGCAATTTGGGCAACTAGATATCAACACTAAACAGATATGGTTTAACAAGTACAAACTGAATTATGCTCAGAAGGAAAAAGCCAACTTTAAGGATGGTGAGGAAACATACATCAGTTTCAAGTCTTGCAAATGCAAGCAATAGCCCATTTGTTCATACCCTGAGAATTTGGTGGTAATGAATATTCAAAGATGGACTAGGGTTTACATTCACAACCCTAGCCATGTACTCCATCAACTAATCTGCTTTAGTCAGTGCACAGAGGTCACAAAATTTCTTGAACAAGTTCTACAACTTAATCTTAACCCAAACAAGCTTATTTACTTTAGATTTTTCCTGATAAAAAATAAAATATAAATTTCTGGACTTATTTATCTAGCTTAAAGGAATTCAACTTAAACATTTGAGTTTTATTTAATCACTAACTTTTGTACAACCAAAACTCAAATTACTATCACACTAAGGATTTGTTCCCAAACCATGGATAGAAAATAGCTAGGTACTGATTTCATTAACAGCTTATGTCAAAGAAAATGTCATACCTGCCCTTGTTAATTAATTTGGAAATATCAGATATGGGGCAATTTATTTCCACATAAATTGAGATATTTCCTCATAGGTAACAGTTTTCGTTAAAAATTAAAATGGGGTGTGTGTGTCCAGAAAACAATGTCATGAAAGTCACCAACAGCATCACTGTCATACAATATTCTCAACATTACTGAAAGTGTGATAACAGACACCAAAGAACCAATCTTACTTATTACAGTGATGACTGAGACACCAAAGAACCAATCTTATTATAGTGATGACTGAGACACCAAAGAACCAATCTTACTTATTATAGTGATGACTGAGACACCAAAGAACCAATCTTACTTATTATAGTGATGACTGAGACACCAAAGAACCAATCTTACTTATTATAGTGATGACTGAGACACCAAAGAACCAATCTTACTTATTATAGTGATAACTGAGACACCAAAGAACCAATCTTACTTATTACAATAAGATCAATACATGGAAACTGTATTCATTAAATGGTTGGAGATGTAACAGGACATCATGTTTGCTGTTCACCAAAGACTATGAAATATGTTAGAGGACCCTTCGAATGAATAATCACTAACCTGAAACATTTGAGTTGAAAGAATTTATTTGCTAATATTCTTTGCTTGGGTAATTTAAACTGTCATGTCGTTTGTTAACTTATTCAAAGAATTTTTCTTTAACATCTGACATTTTGGGAATCACCCAGTCTCATTACATCATCTAATACAATTAATGCATGATGGGACAGTATTCTACATTTTCTGTTGTTCTTACAGGTAAGTCACTGCCATTCACACTTTTTTAATTATAAGAAATGTGATGTCAAAACCACCAACACTCTATCACTCAGTGGACTGGGGACAGTGATGTACATTATTCCAATATGCCTTAACAGAACGTCTTTACTTTTATTCATTGCAAATGACAACTTCCTTCTTTTCTTTTTCCTCAAGAACTACTGTTATGAAAGCATCCTTTATCCAAAATCAAAAAGTATATTTTAACTTTAAATTTAACAAGTACCAGGTAAGTAACAATGGACTGGTTATCCAGTAGGAACAGGAACTGGAAAAACTAAAGATAGAGAAAATCAGCTGCAACACTAAAACGTTTTCTGAATAGCAGCAAGGAGGGAGAATAGACCTCTTTTTAGAAGAGTCTATTCATGAAAAACAAAACTTCCTACATAATTGAAAAATACAAGGTCAATAACACCAAACTGTCTCTAACTGAGATTTTCTCTAATTGGGTTAGCTCATTTTCTGCATCTTTGTCATACATGTTTTCAAATTTATGTGTTTTTTTACCTTTCAGACACTAATTGTTGGTCGTACTCTCCCTGCTGCTGTAGCGTGTAATTAATTCATTATTATATCAATAATGGAATCTTGCACAGCTAGATTAGCTCGAGAGCAACTAGAGGCATTTAAAAAATATATTCCAGTCCATGATTCTGTCAGACAAAAATTACAAGTGCGTCAGGAGTCTCAGGTGGAATTCGCAGAAGGTACAGAACAGGCATTCAAACCAATTGTCAAACCAACAAAGAAAATTGTTACAGCAACTGAGGTGGTTCAAAAAGCTCTCGAAACTTTGCCAGTTGATATTGCTGGCCATCTTCAAGCAGCTCAATCACCACCCCAGCAACCTCCTCTACCACAACCTCTGCCAGGAGTCAAAACTAAAATCATGGATAAATTCACACCTGAAGGTACTGCCGCTATCAAGGACGAAGACCAAATACCTGATATTGCCACATTTGGATATCGTGATAGAGATAAGTATGCAAAACCTGAATATGTTAAAACTCTAAAAGATGCTGATTGGATTAGGGATGTATATCGCGTCACTACTAATACTCACCAAATCAAATCTGAGGAAGATGTTAATAATTTTAATATTTTTAACCAGACAGTAGATGAGCATATTTGATGATCAATTTTGGAAAGGAGACAAAAAGAAGAAGAAATGAAGTTGCAGCTTGAAAAAGCAAAAGCAGAAAGAAAACAAAGTGAAAGAGAATGAAGTCAAAACTTAAAGAGGTTGAACGAGAAGGAAAACAAAAAGATTTGGAATTTGAAAAAAATTAGACAATGGATGAAATTACGTTCTTCACCAAGTAAGAAAGAAGCAGAAGAAACAACTGGAAGTGGTCTTGTTACTCGAGGAAGTAGTCTTATTACTTCAAGTTGCAATAATTTAATTGCCGATGTTGAACAGTTAGATATTCTGATGGCAGAAAATGAGCCAGCAATAATTCCCCAGAAATCATTAATGAAACAGCTGATATCTGTCAATCATTATTTACAGGTGGTATCATGGATATCAATGTTTATCGGTCTCTCATCGATGAAATCGTTGATGATTAAGGGTATGCAATTAAATACAATGACTAAAATAAGATGATCATACATAATGCTCAATGTGGACCGATCATGGTCAGGGTGATATATTCACAATACAAAGCAATCTACGATGATGGACTCGGTGATGTTGTTCAGGGTCTATTTAGAAGGATAACCCCAAAAGCAATACCGATTGCATAACAATTATCAATGAAAGCTACTGACGTTGTTCGTGATAAAGGTATTGGTACTGTTGGTGATGTTGCTAGTAAAGCATTCTCAGCAATCAAGGACAGACTAGCATGATTAATACAACGAAAAGTGCAACCAGTAAAATTGTCCAGTACTAAAGTTATGCCTGCAAATGTCAGCAAAATAATGAATCAGGCTGCAAATCAAAAATTAGCAGAGTTGGCTGGTGTACCACTATCAGAAAAAGATATAAATACAAGTCTCATAGCAGGAAATGGTCTTCGTGTTAGAAGATAGCAATCATAATAAAATGTTTAAAAGTGTATCTGATCCAGTGTTTGACATGGATGCATCAATTCTCAAAGATGAATCTGTGCGTGATTATCAGTATTATTCTTATGAAGCATGACAGCCAAATCAGCATGGTCGAATTGAGCTGCATGTTCAGGATACATGCAGTCATTTCTTACCTGCTGAAGCATTTGCTGAAATAGAAGGAGAACTTGTAACAGATGCTGTCACTAATACACCATAAAGAGCTGATATCAGAGTTGTTTTTGTTAATAATGGTATAATGGTGTTATTCAGAAGTGCTATATACATGACTGATGGAATAGAATGAATCAATTCAAGATAATGTTGACGCTGCCACAATGATATTGGGTCTAGCAAGATATTCAGATCATTATAAAAGATAAGCTAGTCCGTCAATGATGTTTGCCAAGGATAATTCTGACCAACCTGATGGCAGACTGTACAATATAAAACGACCAAGAAACAATGCCAACAATGCTGACGATTATGTGTGGCCAGTGGTTCATGGAGCCAACCCAAATTTCAACTTAGGGTTCAGAACATGTGAATTAATGTTACTGGGTGAATGTAAAAGATTTTTGTGTGTAATTCCATTGTCACTAATCTTTGGATTTTGCAGAAATGTCAGAAAGGTCATTTCTGGAGTAAAGCATACATTGTACTTGTGAGAAAGAGTAATGGTAATGATGCTATCTGGCGTGAAGGTGGCGCTGCTGCTGCTGGTAAAGTAATATTATTTAAACTTTCATTGTGGATGCCAGTAATGACTCCATCGATCGACGAAGAACAAAAGTTACTTTCTTTTATGAGTCAGCGCGGTAAATCAACATTGTCATGGTTGATGATGATCACAGACAGTACTCAAAGTGTAGTTAAACTTTTATTCATATGGCATATAGCATCACAGCAAGGTGTTTCTGCACCAAGACATATATTTATTGCTTTTCAAGATACTACATGATTAAACTCTCAAGAACACAGTCCAATGATAGTTGACAAACTTGGAGTTAGTGAAGTTTCCTTAAGATTAAATGGACATCAAGAGCCATCTGAAGAAGTGTCATTAAACTTTGCAAATAATCATGTTGCACATGCACAAGTATACAAGCAGACGGTATAATCATACACCATCGTTTTAAACAGATCTTAAAGTATAATAGTAGATCAGAGGTCTCGCTAGGATTTTAAAACTAGGAGTCCAGGACTCCCATTTTGGTAAAAATAGGAGTCCACCATCAAAAGTTGCAGTCCCTTCTTTCCTACAGAATCAACACAGACATGGGTGCATCTATTTTTAGATGGCGAGGTTTTCCTAATGTAATCACTCACTTCAATACAGCTTCATTGCAACAGTCCATTGACAGGATTACAAGTTTATGGTTTATTCATTTGTCTACGTCCTTGTAGTAATTTTAGGCAATGGTTAAATAGTATCTGATTTGCTGTTTTTCCCCTGTATTTTCACAAATACGTGTCAAGTCAGAGAACAGCTTAGACCTTAAAGCGCATCTCGCGAATTCCACAACATAGCATTGTCCCATACATTTCTGACCTATATAATTTACATTTTAAAGTTAAATCTTTAATAAAATAATAACTTTGGCTTTGCTTTCAATGATTTGTATATTTTTCTGAAAATATTTGCCCGATGATTTACAAAAACAGACAATCTAATCAACTGGTACATCCCAGACCTAGTGAAGTCCACCATTATTTCCCTGTTAGGCCTACTGGGTCACTTACAGTTTCAAACTAATTTTATGACGAAATAGTGTACAAAAAGCAGTTAATATATATCCAGATCACCGATTCTGATCTTAAAACACATGCTTGTATGTTTTATCATCATAGGATATCATGCAGGAAATTGATAGTTGCTACCTTACTTGGAAAAGGGTTAATGGTCAATCAGCTATCAAAACATGCTTGTGAATGGGCAAGAGTTTGTTTGTCAATGTAATTGATATCAAAATTAGGCCTAGCTAATGATGTCTTGATGAATACATTTAGCTACAACACTAGAACTAACTGGGCTAAAGCGAGGGGCATTTAAAAAAAGTATGGTCAGTCAATATACCTCTTAAATAGCTCTTGTTCATCCATCAGAGTGATACTGAATTTTGTCAATCCAAGTAAGGACTTGTTCCAAACACTAAGCTAGGCATCACACTTTCTTACACTTCGCTACTGTCCTATCCGAACTATCAATTCTAGCAGCTTTAGCACTCTTCTGAATCTCGTTATAATCTTTATAAGTTTGCCATTTAACCCCCAAAACACTTATCCAAATTTACAAATGGCACTTTGTCTAAGTCTCAACATGTCTCGATTCCGAGGTCATGTATATTTGGAAATGAACACAATAATGAAAGCTAAAGTTGCTTATTTGATGTACCTTTATAAATGACTGCATATACATCTCTGGGTCTTTCTGGCTCTGAATTCAATCACTGTAAATATCAGTAGATTTTACCACCCCGCCACCAGTCAAAGCCTTTGAACTTGCTGCCCAGCTATTGCATCATGGCGTCCAGCTATTGCATCATGTTTTTCTTAATGTACTCTTATAATGGCAACAGGTGTGTTCATCAAGGGGTCTTTCAGTCACTGAATTCTGTCATTGTAAATATCAGCATAGCTAACTGATCAACACATTTTCCCACAAAGCAGGTGACTGAAGCAGGACTGGTAAGTCTTTGTATTTTGCCGCACACCTATTACATGCGTACGGAGGTCTCCTGCCTCAGTGATTTTCTGCATCCCAGATCAAAAATTGGCGTCCAAATACATGTAATTAAGCGTTTCCAAGATCTCTGAGTAGATATTTACGGAATGTCTTCTCTGAGTAAGACTCAGAGTATAACTCAGCGATTTATCTAAACATGCAACCCTTGACAAGGTCAAGGATGAACTCACTAATCTTTTGAGTCTCACAAATGTGGATCAAAACGAAGTCATCGTTTATCAGGATAAACAAGGACAAATAAAGATAAGCAATATCCCGCTGACAGATATTATTCTGCGGGTTCCACATGTGACCGATGATAACTTAGTGGTGTTTGCTAAAAGCAGTAAAATTAAAAAATCGGAGGAATCAGTTCTATCGATCATGGGAGAAATTGCTGGCCGTATCAGAAGAATTGTGGATATTATGTATGGTGATCTCAATATGAGAAAAAATACAATTAATAATGTAAGAGAACCAAAATCAGATGATGCTGTAGTAACAAAAAGATATGCAGACAGCAACAACAAAATGATCAGAACTGGGATCAATGATCATTTATTAACTGCAAGTGATACAATGACTGGTTCTCATATGACAAATAATAAAATTACTGGTCTTGGAGAACCAGAATCAAGCGATGACACTGCAACAAAGAAATATGTTAATGATAGCAACATTCTGATGATGAACTTGTTAATGACAATCAATGATGGAATGACCACATTTAGATCTAAATATTCTAATCATGTACAAACATTTTTAAATTTTAGAAGAAACATAAATTGAGCCATTAATGGATTAAGTCCACCAGTCATCAACATTAAGCTCTCTGATATAAAGAAATTACCCACAGTGTCGTATATATGGTAGCATCTGGATCAACATTATTGGTCACCACTTAGTAAATCCATTAAACATCACGCTGAGGTTACCAGGTTATACAGATTCTCAGTACTCGGTACTACAATAAAAGGCAACATTTACGATATCCACCACAAAACCATGGAGTTATCCAATTAATGATTTTACTGGATGTGTGTTAGTTATATTAGATCAAAATGACGAGGGAACATTCTTGGTGGAACCCGAAGAAAAAGGCAACCCCTTGTTTTATTATTGGTGTCTTGAATTAATCACTAAACTACCACCTACTTAAAATATAATGAGCTCCCCAATCAACGTTCAACATTACAGATACAATCAAGTATGTCAGTGGCAAACCAAACTGAAAAATATCGTTGATAAATATACTGTAAAAGTATAAAAAAAATATTGCAGACTTGTAGTTGTCGTTGACATAATTATGTATTCGGCGTCTGCTGTTATTGCTGGAACTGGTGTATTGCTTTCAACAATAACAATGACATCACCAGAAGTTATAACAATTTGTGTTTTAGCTGCAACATTAATTGCTGGTGTTCTTGATATCATTGCAAAAAAAATATCTACATGTCCAAATACAAAATTGCATGAGTATACAATAAAGTTGCACACAGTAACGCTAGCATACTCCAAATTATCTTCGTTGATATCATCAGGCCTTAGTGATGGAATAATATCAGATACTGAGTTCACATAAATTATTAAAATTTACAATGAGGCAATGACTGTATCAGAATCTATTTCTGATTTAGAAAATCGGGATTAAAATCATGATTTAAATTCAGAGGTTATAAATAACGTCAACATCGAATGAATTACTAGATCACTGCTAAAAACAACTCCATCAAAAACAATGATGATATCAGCAAGCTCCACCAATCCTGAGTTAAGCATTAATTTTGCAACTGCAATTCCAGCGAAAGAAATAGCACTAGCACAATTACGAGTATATCATAGTTGGCCAAATATTAGATCAATTCATTTGGTGGGTTGCAAGCAAATAATTCACTGGTATTTGCAAATAAAAATAAACCAGATGGAACCCCTGATTGGCAAGTTGTTGGTACTCCCACAGGTAATTATCAAATTGAACAAATCAATGATGAATTCCAGTGCAGAATCAAATATATCGCGGGAAAAGAATCCAAAATTGCTATTACGGTTCACGAACCAACATTATCAGCCACAATAGAAATAAACTCTCTAGATTATGATGTAGATATATATCAATCACCAATCAGAACTGTATTAGGATAGCCAGAGATACCACCTGTTTATCAGGGACCATTAGAACCACAACGAGATGATTTCTCTATTAACAATTTTTTTTAATAAATCCTCCAGAATAGTGAAAAGGTTATCCATGGCATCCTGCTCTTTGTTATTATCTTATTCTACACAAATGTGATCCAAAAAACTGTTATGAAGATGAATTTAAATCACTGGCTGATGAAATTAAAACTGAAGATATAACTATGTCCACTACATTAGTACAGTTAATTAAAAATTATATTCTGGAATATACTAATAGTGATCTAAAAAGGAAAATCATTGAAACAATATAACATTTAAATCAAATTGTATCAGATCTTGAGTATGTTAATCAAATTATTATGAGAAGGCAAATGTTGGTACTCTGTTAAAGGCGAGGGGGGAAATAATATATTTTTAGCAACTATTTGCTAATTATTATAAAATAGCTGAAGCAGATTTACTAAATTTTATATTACCAGTACCAGGATTTAATACCAACAAACTAAAAATATGGGTCAATGATATTATCAATGAATATTTTCCACAAACCATAGAGTCATGGAGAAAAATAATCCCACCATCAAATGTTCTCAAGTATAATAATGATCCATATGGTGGAGGTCATCATATTCCACCAGCTATTGTTAATATAACAACAACAATCGCAGTTAATCTTGTATGTGATGCAACTGATGGCAGCTATCAAACTGATCTTGAAAAATCCAGTCAGGGATATATTTTATACACATTTACACCTCAAGTACCTCCTGGATATTTCATTGTACAAGAACCCATGAATCCAGTCTATCTGCAATGTCATAATCCACTATTATCAAGGATACATTTCAAACTTACTGACCAATCCAGACGCTTGCTTGAATTGAGATAAGAAGTTTTGAATTCGAATCTGTATGTAAAATCATAGATCTTCACATTAGTGATTGATTTCAATCCTGATTCCTAATCAGGGGAAATAAAATATATTATAGCAGAATTTTTTTTTTAACTGATTCTCATTCTGAATTCAGGTAAATAATACTCAAAATAACAAAAATTAGTTATATTTTAATGGGGTAAATGTGACTCAAAATAATGAAAATCAGTCAGATTTTATAATTGATGGGGTAAATGAAACTCAAAATAACAAAAATCAGCCAGATTTCATCAAATTGATGGGGTAAATAATACTCAAAATAATAAAAATCTTGTTGAAAACAGAAAAAATAAAAAATTACATAATAATTTCATCCTTGACTTTGTCAAGGAACAAATCAATATATTATAACAGAATTTATTTTTTACTGATTCTCGTCCAGATTTCAAGTAAATGGTACACAACTTTGACAAAATCAAGGCAATCAGATTTTATAATTTTCTGAGGTAAATGGTACTCAAAATTGTGAAAATCAGTCAGATTTTATAATCGGGTAAATGGTACTCAAAATTTTGAAAATCCTACTGAAAAACAGAAAATTACATAAATATTATTATTAGAAAAAATTTTATAATCAGAATAAATATCAGAATGAAAATAAATTTTTTATTCTACACTGTTTAATGAATTTGCTGAGGTAAATAGTACTCAAAATTGGGATCATCAATCACAGTTCATAGTTTGATGGGGGAAATTGATACAAAAAATAATTATAGGACTGATTTCATAATTTGCTTGGGTAAATCATACTAAAAATAATATTTATAGGACTGAATCTGAATAAACATTATAATCTGAATAAAAATAAATATGAATCTGAATAATTATTATATTATCCGAATAAATATAAATATGAATCTGAATAAATACATTATCAGAATAAATATTATCATCAGAATAATTTTTTTCTTCACTGATTATTGAATTTGCTGGGGTAATGGTATCAAAAATTATGAAAATCATTAAGATTTTATAATTTGATGGGGTAAATGTTACCAAAAAATAATAATTATAGGACTGATTTCATAATTTGTTGGGGTAAATTATACTAAAATTAACCATTATACGACTGAATCTGAATAAAAATAAATCTGAATCTGGAAAAATATTATAATCCGAATAAAATTAAATCTGAATAAAAACAAATCTCAATCAGAATATTATCAGAATAAATATTATAATCGTTTATTATTTGGTGATAACACTTTTACAATCACTAATAACTTTGTCATTGTTTTCATCAGAATCCATTACCCCAGACAAAGCTGAAACATTCGCTGTTGCTGTAACTTTCACAATCCCCTTTAGTGACATTTTCATTACTTTCACAATCACTATGGGCACTGGTGACAGCGATTTTATTTTCATGATCTGACATAATCTTTCTCAATTGTCTTATGTGTGTATTAATTTTTTTTGTTTTGTATTTGTGAGATAATTCTGATCTAATTTTTTCAATTGCACATGAGAGAAATATGAATTTCTCAACTTCTGTATTTTTGACTGTTGCCAAGGACTGAAACATAGATTGCTGAATCAGCTTAATGAATCGGTATTCTGCTGGTAGTGTATATCTATTTTCAAAACTTTGTTGTTGTTGTGATTCAAAATAATAAACAATTTTATCAGGATTCAGTTCATCACATATTTTTATCTTGTCATGTTTTAATTTTTTAATTGCAAAAATAGTAGAATTAATATTTTCAAAATTCATTATATAATAAATAGCTGTTTAAATTGTATTCCTCAACCAGGACGATATAAAATTGTACAGTATAGCGCAAACACAACCCCTAGATTACTAAATTAATGTTTTACTTACCTGTTCTCTCCCACGAATACACTTGCTGAATGACACCACGAAGAATTCTGGTTGCCTTTTTAGTCATTTAACGCATACACAGAATGTTCTAGAATGATGACAGAGTTTCCAGAAATGACTCAATCACGTGATTTTCTGGAACATTCATTACATTTGCCTACGTGGAATAATCTAGCATGACTCAATCATGCGATTTTCTAGAACATTCTCAACATTTCCTATGTGGAATTTCCAGAATAACTCGATCACACGATTTTCTAGAAGATTCTGTGAAGGTGTTGAAATGACTGTAAAAGGCAACCAGAATTCTTATGACTTTCAGCAAGTGTATTCATCGGAGTGAACAGGTAAACAAAACATTTTCTTGAATGTGTTATGTTAACTACCACAAAGATAGTTATTACTGTATATTAGTTACTGAATGATGACACAAAATTAAATAATCGCTTTATAGTCACATAATATTACGCAGTGACAAGCGGGGGAACTACTTAATTACTCTACTGGAGCAAGCTTAGCTTCACAGAGTTCTCTCCCTTCATCTATTTGTATCTAACACAATAGGGAGATACTGAAATATTATTTTTTGTTTATACTTTCTTGAATATGCCGATTTAGTAATATTATCTATGACATTGTATAGAACGCATGCAAATATCAAAATGTTCGCAGGCTGCATTCATTGATCAAAATATTATTTCTTCACCTGCCTCTGTATTTACGGATTTAACTGCCCTTTTGCAATTATTTTATAATTACCAGTACCACCAAATTTTCTATTTTGACTCTGTAATTATTCATAAATTACACAAAGAATTATTTTTCAGATCTGAATCAATAAGATCAATTACAAAACCTTTTCAATTAGTCCATGCAAACATTCGTAAATAAATTTATGAGAGAGATATCTTTTTTCCAACACAAAATCTGAGATAACCAGTATTATCAACAACACCGACTCGTTTTTTTTAGCCGACAGTTCCTGATGATACCATCTTGAGATGCTTCATAATTCTTGATGACAGAATGTTTTATAAAGTCATTTTTGCTCCATTTATAGAATAATATTATTTGTCTAAATAATTATTTTGAAAATCTGGCTAGATAATCTTCAGCATTTTTTATGACCTTATCACTGCTGGTGTTATTTTTTTAATCATAATATCGTTTCAGCTCTCCTAATTTTTACCATCACATTGCACACACAACTGCGTTTCTCCCCTAACCCCATCACCACACTTCGAACATGGTTTTGATCCTAGTCTCCCTCTTTGTACGCTTTGTAGGTGAAGCCCACCGAATTCATTTATGCAGGCTTTGTTACAGGGAGTTGCAGAACCTATAATTAATCATCTACAGCTATTCTTTTTTGAATCATTATATATATATATATATATATATATATATATATATATATATATATATATATATATATATATATATATATATATATATTTAAATATATATTTGTCCTAATTATAATATAGAAGAGTTTGAGAGATTATCTATAATCGAGCCTTCTAAATCTAGATTAGATTTTGACAAGAGAACCCCTGACTTGCGGAGGCAAGCTCTGGTTGATCCGACGGAAACTCTCATTAAAAGTATTTGTGGTGCCAAGAAAGAATTTTGCGACAATGGTGCAGCTCATGTGTGGTCAACCTGCACAATACTGAAGGTGTTGTCAATGCTACAATGAATGACCAACGAGCAGTGACAATTATTAATTATCTCAAAAATCAAAGATATTTTTTTAGAATAAAATTTATTGCGGAACTAAACAATACTTGGATTATCCATGACAAACGTGGTCGTGTTTTATTACATCACACTGGAAATATTGTTACATTAAATACAAATTCTAAACCAGGAATGTTGACTGGTATTGATAAACCATATTATGAACGAGCATATCCTGTGACTGCAGTTATTTATGCAATATATCCAATAAATGATAAACCTAGTGTTCATGATCTAAAACCAATGAAATTTTTGAGAAAAAAAATTGTTTAGCCTAGCGAATTACAGAACACTTCACAAACGCGAAACGTGGAAATAAACTAACAGATCTAAGATTTAAAAAAATAAATGAGTGGGCAGAAACAGTTAAAGATACTGGAGCATTTATCAAAGATAATACTAAACTGGGAAAGAAACTAAAATTCCCAATAATGGAAAAAACAATAACCAGAGAGATTTTGTATGAATCAAAATATAAATCGAAAGGAGCTCTGATAAATATTATTGATCATAATGCGCATGCGTGGGTGGTGACAATATTTCCTTGAGACGGAACAGTCAAATTTTATCAAGGAAATATTTTTGATTTTATTAATCAGATTAGCAAATGTGATCCTGTATCTGTGTGGTTGTTTCAAAGCTCTGAAGATGACAGTGATCCAATAAGGCCTGATGGAAGTCTTTGTTTCGAAGAAAAAAAGAAGAATTGATCAGTTTGTAAGACCTAATGGTGAGATTTACTGAACAGAGTTTCTTCAAACAAAAATGTAAGATCTTGCATTAAAGTATACCAGTGACTATGAACATTTACTCAGTAATTGTTTTACTATTCCATCAGTCATTTCGCCAGGAAAAATTTTTGGAAACCTACATGGTTTGATTTTCTTAATGTAATATCAAGTTGTGTCAAATATGGACATGGTGGAGTATGGAATACCAAATATGATTGCAGAAATATGATATCATTTGATATGGCAGTGTTATCCTGGAAGTTTTCTTGGAATGGGAGAATGTTCTGAATATTTTAAGAGATTCTGACATCTAACCCATGAAATGATTTGAGTTTCTGTATACGGACCCCTACCAGATTTTGACATAATGGGTTATGCACGAATTACATCATTTAAGCTTGCTGAAAATCTTTATCCGATTTTTGTTATGTATGGTTTGGTAAACACTTTTAGAAAAAATGTGTGCACCAACAGTATTGTTAAGATACATGCCTGATTCAGGAATTTTATCATTGCTCACAGTGAGTGAAATATTAATGTCATATCTTCCAAAAACAAGTCTGGTTACCAGAAGAAAGAAAAAAAAATCATTGGATCCATTTGATGATAAAGATAATATTGACTATGAAAATGAACAAGCAATGGATCTCGGTAGAAAGATAATTATAAAGTTTATGCAAGGTGGGTCACGTGATCACAAATGAAGCTGTTGTAGGTTAGTTATTGACGATGCGGAATTAGATTTCATCATTGCCAATACAATAAAGAAAAATACATGATATTAGCTGAGAAACAGCTTTCTTGTCAGATAGAACTAAACTAGGTACAATTGTGAGTTACACTGGTAGCGACTCACCCCAGTATACTCATTTAAGATCTTCAATGCTCACGTATGTTACAATAAATCTATTGGGGATGGTGAACAGATTCCCTAAATTAGCCATTAGAGTAGCGACGGATTCATTTTATAGCGATAAGGTGGTCGTAGTTAAATCTGCCATATTGCCTGTCATGCTAACCAATTTACAGCAACAGAACGTGTGACATTTGCTGCATCAGCAAACTTTCTAATCGCTGCTCTACCCCTCCAATATCCTCTTGGGCTATAATAAAGTGATTCCATTATAATAATAATAATCAGTTGCTTAATTACTGGCCCCTAATACTAGTTTACCTTTCATCGCAGATTTTACTAGGAAGCTAGCAAGTTTTGCTCTGATAGATTTATTTTTTATGGAATTTAACAAGTGAATCAACTTCACATCTGCAATATGTCATTGTTGTAAATCCTTATTTTTATATGCTACATCATGAACGTGATATGCTTGATCAATCGCATTTATTGGATACTCTCCAGGTCTTGGTTGATCTCGCTCATCATGTCGGGTTACAGGACCACAATAATTATATCCAGGAAGATGTTTTTCTCTTCGATACTTAGCCCATGAAGCTTCTGGTAATTTTCCCAGTGAAGCAGCAATATCACCACCTGTCTTCATACGAGACGAAATAAATTTGTACTTTTTTGTACCTCATTTCACACACTTGCCTGTAAGTGCATGCTTTTTATTTTTTGTTATTATTGTTGTTAATCCACTAGTAGGGAGGGATAAACTACATCAAACACAGTATAAATTCATATTATTTATTATAGATCTACAACATGGATATCACTGATTTCTCAGCGACACGAAAACAAGAGCCAGTCAAGCATCATCCAGTGCTACCAAATTTTATCACAGCAATTATCATCGATCCATCTGGGTCTGGTAAAATGCAATTATTACTTAATCTGATAATGAGATGGCTCAAATGGGATAAATTATTTTTAGTGGCACCATCTGTAGATGATCAGCGATGTTATGATGTGCTTAAAGATTTTAATGAAAATGCAAAATTATTGGACGTGAACAGTGATGATGTTAATTTTATCACCGATATAGATGAATCACCATCCATAGATGAACTTGATGGATTTATTAATAATCTTGTAGTATACGATGATGTGCTGCTGGACAAACAAACAAATCCAGCTCAAATCCAGCTCTGATATTTTCTCGAGGCAGATATGATTTAATTACTCAGCGATATACTTAAATACCTAAAGTGATCAGAGATAAATGTAATATTTTAGTTGTGTTTAATGGACTTGATACACATACTATGCAAAATATTCATCCGACTTGGTGTTCAGGGGATATGGATATGATTAAGTTCAAAAACTTCTTTTCACGTGTGCAAGCTACTCCACATGGGTTTATAACAATAAATTTATATGATCCTCGGTCACGATACTGTGTAGGTCTTGATAAAATCTTTGGATAAAAAGACAGCAGCAGGGATGTTCTAACCAACAATGAGTGTCCAAAAGATAAACAAAACACACATACAAATTTGAAAAAACGAACGACAAAAATGAAGTAACAAAATGCACTAACCCAATTAGAGAATATCTCGGTCAGTTAGAGGTTTCGGTTTGGTGTTACTGACCTTGTATTTTTCATTTTCGTAGGAAGTTTTATTTTTCATGAATAAACTCTTTTAAAAAGAGGTCTATTCACCCTCCCTGCTGCTTGAATTAATTTAAAGCAAATTACACTCTGAGTTAAACTCGTTCACCAATTTATAAATATTCATATCATTTTCTATCTTTACACAATAGAAAATTCCTTAAACACAAGGTTGTTTGCACAGACATAACTGTGACGAGAAAGTAGGCATACTTCCCTTTCAACAGCTACTCAGCAAAACAGCAATGTGTTGTGCATGACGTCAGCCTTTCATAAATGAGTAGGATATTTAAATGCTGTAAAATAAACACTGCCTGCTGTAGACAATGTGAGCTATTTTTCCAGTTTCTGCTAACATTTTGTAAGAATCCTTAATCAGAAACACATGAGACTGGTATAAAATTTATCCGATATTGGAATGAAACACTAAAGACATGAATGTAACATCTAAACATGGTGAAGATTAATTTAATTATTTATCATTTATTTTGTTCTCAGGATCTCTGCATAATTTTGGATTGATATAGTTATGCCTTTTTTTAAGTAAACTGAATGACTGCTGTCTTACTGAACAGCTGGTTATTTGATGACATTTAATCATGACAATCTCACTGCTGTCTTACTGAACAGCTGGTTATTTGATGACATTTAATCATGACAATCTCACTGCAGACAAGATAAAATTTGGGAATATCCATAACATTTTACTTGAAAAGTTTGTTTATATATATTTATTGACTAACAATCAATTAAATATATCAATGTTACCACTCTATTGTTGAATGTAAATGACATAAGTACCAGCTTTAAGTTTTGTTTACTATTTCATGAAATAATGCCATTATAGAGAGATGTAAATAATTTTATGACACGTAATTCTCTACCATACTTTTGGAGTCAGAAGTGCTCTTTTGAGAGGAAAATTACCATGCCCTTTTAAGCACTTGGTGAAAACGTTAGCATGATTGGCAAATCAGTTTATTTACAGATACATGCACATTTTAATAAGTAAATATTTCAGGGCACATGTCAGGAGTCCATAGAAAGAAATAATTTACATTTTAGTATACTGATATTTTAAATCAGTATACATATGTAAATGAAAATTGTAGATTTACTTCTGCACTTCTCCCCTTTCCTCTTTTCATCTGGAGGAAAAAGATCCTTCTCCCATTCTTCTGACCCGAGCCTTTTTGACTGTGTTGGGCAATAGTCGCTAAATGTTGTTCCACTTAACAGTTACATAAACTCATTCCAACAAATACTGCTGTAGCCATGTTATGTGTAAAACAACTTGTAGGACCTGGTCACTACATTTGCCCTAAGAGCTCCACAAGATGACCAGACTGTTTTAATATACTAAACTATGCAATCACGCATACCAAGCAACAATTGGTAGCCATGATATTAGTCATTACTAATGAGGCAAGGGGAGTGGGGGGCACATATCGATACTAAGGTGGCGCTCTACAGTTTCATATTTTGCATAGGGTTAGAATTTTAAAGAAAAAGAATTTCCCCTGCTTTCCTCACTGGTTAAACTGGCTATTTAAATAAGACCTTGTATATTTTAGGTATAATTCAAAGAACCTTTAATTCCCTTTATTTTGGTGTATGATTGTTGGGTGCAATATGGATTATAGAGTATCCAGCTTGGCCTTACTCCAAATGTGCACCTTTCAAAAATGTGGTAGCTCCACTTGGTCATTTTCACTTCCTGAGCCGATAACATTTTTTATATTTTATATATTTGGTAATTCATTCATTGCACTTTTAGAAGCTGGTATTGTCTAGTCTGGCGAAATTCATTTTCCCTATTTTAATAGCTGCTATGGATAGTGTACTTTAGACTAATTCAGGCTGGTTTTTTAGTACAAGGGATCAGTCAATAGTTTAGTTAGCAGTGTGTTTAGATCCACATTACATTAATGTAGCATAGAGATATGCCAACATTCTCTCCATTGTGCATATTTTAAATGCAAACAACTTCACCTTACTTATGTCACTCTCTCAAAAGTACATAATAACTGGTGAGCGCCCCCTAAGTCCTGACATAGGTCATCAATTATGTAAGCCTGTTGATTAGCCTATATCTATTAGCTTGGGTCAATTACCTATATCATGCCATAAGGTATCCGCTACTTCTCTAATTTCTGGCTGTTCATCTCGGATGCTGGTTAAAAGGAGTGGAATCAACTTGTGATGAAAGGAGTATCTGTCAGGGAGGTCCAGAAGCCAGTTTCCCACCACACGTGTGACTGCCGCTCGTACTGCTGGTGTCTGATCGAACAACCGCTGTGCTAAATGTGAAACAACTGTGTCTACGGATTTTCCATGCCCATACTGAATAACCTCCCCTGAAAAACAGTTTTTGAAACTAGAACCACCAAAGTACTATAACAGGATGAATAACTCCTTAATTACTGTTAACATGACTAATTACTTATGCGGTATACATCTGTACATCTTTATACACCTATAATTACCATACATATACCATAAAGGCCCTGTCCAAGTATGATTACAAGTGCAACTGATAATGCTTTTGAATTTTCAAGTTGTTTGTTAAATGTACAAAGCTTAATTAATGAACCAATTTAATCCTCATTTAACTTAGGCACTTGTGCAGAAAGTGTCAACATAGCTGGTATGTATTTTACATATGTCAATCAGATTACACAATTATGGTCCAATGTAGTTTCAGTGACCTGATAATTATCTGCAGAAAGGTGAATTCTCCCCAAGCTGAAATAAGTGGCTAAAAGAATGTCATTTTGGATGATGCAAATTCTGAACACAGACTTTTAGCAGGAATTTTCAAAGCAAATGATCAGAATACTTTGACTGGTTGTAAATTTATACTGACTCTATGGGTAATGTTTGCCAAGCCTAAAAAATATCAAATGCCTTTGTTGGTTTCTAATTTGATGATTTTCATGTACTTTTGTTATATCAGATGTACTGGTGAACTGTTAAATAACAATGGCTAAAAGAAGTGTATTTTCTTTTCTGTTGCAGTCTCAGAAATGACCTGCCAGTGATGACAACTCCAACATTGAGACTCCAAAGAAAAAGGAAGTTAGTGACAATTCTCAGGAGAATGAGAATAATTCAACAAAATTATATAAATCTTTAATGATGAGTGAAAAAGTGAATTTTGATGGGTTAAAATGTTGTAAAAGATGGAAATATGGTGATGATACATGACTGGTGTAAGGATGCGGGGAAAATCAAACCCATTTGTGACTGAGAGAACTAAATCAGTGACGGCTATGTCTATCTCACTTTCTGCTTGTTTGTTTCATACAAAATACTGTACATGTGTTTCTCTTTATTCTACAAGAAGCAAGAAATATTAAATATAAATTTGCTCCAGGAAAAATGAACAATCCCAGCTATCAGCCATGACTGATTCATTTTTCAGCAATTTAAAGTTTTCTTTTCAATGTTCTTATATAGGATGGCATGATAAATACAAACAGCTATTAACATCAACCTTCCATGTTATTTCTTAAATCAAAGGTAAATTTGCGTGCTTCATGAAACCGGAGAATTTCATGTTATCTGTTATGGCTAACAAAGTATGGTTAGTGAAAATATGTAAAATTTACGTATACCAAATGTTTTACCTTTTATAGCCTTAAAAGCATCACATCAACTTATGAAAAATATATCTCTACTTCGGTAGAAAAATCTGTACTAATATATCATTTTTACGTCTATAATAGTTTCCTCTGCTCAAAGAAATTTTTTTACACACGAGCCTAGGGCTGGTGACTATAAACAAATCACATGCCCTGACTCAATTTCCACAAAACTGCACTACAATTTCCATTTGCCCAAATGTCCCCTATCTTAATATCATTTGTCACACAATTGCTACACTTTAAGCATGAGTTCAACAGGGTTCAATAGGGGGTTTGAAGGTAATGCAAGTGTCGTTAATATTCATCACTACACACACTAGAGACTGGATGGTGCTGGTGCTCTAACTTCTCTGCTGGAATTTCTAAGCAAAACCTGGTCAGAACAATTTGTTCTTGACAATCATAATGTTAGCATTGTCAAAACTTTATTTGATGTAGCATGATCACAAGATCTGCTTGTCTTTCTACAAAAATGAATATACAGCCTATTTGGAACTGACCAATCCATTGGGGAAAGGGGGGGGGGTATAATATATTCAAGGTTAACTGGGGCTTTAAGGTAATACAGCAGTTATAAACACCTCTGTCCAGTATGGGTGATAATGCTGTATCTTTAACCTGCTATCAGATGAGATGATACTACAGCATTAATGAACTCTGACCTGGTATAAGCCATTTATCACATGATTACAAAAATCTGGCTACCTACATGTCCATGACATCGGAGGTCCAACAGTCATGCAATATCAACAATAAACCCTTTCTAATGTTGCTGTAGAAAAAAAAATGAAAATATTAACTGAAAGTCATGTAATGTTTTTAGAAAAACAAGAGAACACAAAATTCTCAACCTATTTAGTATCAGAATGGACAGAAACCTGCTGCTATCGCAGCCACCTGGAAAAAGCCAGATTCATCAAGCAGAGAGTACATGTCAAAGCAGTAGTCACATAATACAAACAAAAACATGCTGGACTCGCAAACGAATTTCTGGATGAGAAGTTCAGGACCCTTCACTGACAGAACTTTGGAGTCCCCAGCATATTTCTGAGAGTCCCTGGGATAAACTAAGGAGTCCCTCATATTCAAAAGGATAGAAAGAAAAATGAAAAAACACATGCTCATTATTGTCAAAATATCATGATTGAAATCTTAACCATTTATAATGACACAAGAAGAAAAAATATTTTTCAGTAAAATATTAAGTTTAAACATTATACGTGTAAAATTTTTTTTACCTTTACAACAATGCTCAAAACAAAAAATAAACCATAGAAAGAAAATTGTCAATAAGTTTCAATCCCAAAAATGACCACTTAGAATGATGTGTTAATCTGCATGTAAAATAACATCTCCAATCCAACCAACAAAACTAAAATCAGTAAACATCTCTTGCCACTACAAAATACTGTATATGTAAACATAAATATAATGAAATGAAGAAAAAAATGAATGAAAAAATATACCATGCAGAATATGTGCACAAAACCAATTAAAATAAAATTAATCAAAAACAGCAATAAATGTATGTGTGTGTGTGTGTGTGTGTGTGTGTGTGTGTGTGTGTGTGATTAGGATTTTTAATGTAGCTTTAACAATTTTTCAGTCATATCGCTACAATATCTGCAGTGTGGCAGTTTATAGTGATGTCTAGCACTGAGGCATCATGCCGCAGACATGTAGCATGATGTCCCACCTGTCACATTATCCTGACACCAGGCCGACCAGTCCTAACACTAACCTCTTAATGCTGAGCACCTAGCGAGGGAGCTGTTAGTACCATTTTTGTAAGTCTTTGGTATGACTCAGCTGGGGTTTGAATCCACGACCTCCCGCTTCCAGCGATAAATGCCTCAAGATTATACCCTAAGGAAAAATGGTGGGACATAACATGGTCTCTGCAGAAATAATGACAGTGCTAAAAAAATCTGATAGCCCAATGCCAGTGGCACCTCTAATTTTAGATCAAGCTCATCCTGTATTCTAAGTGAGGTGCCCATCGAGCTTGTTGAAAAAATTTCTAATTTGCCTGCAGAAACTGATCGCACTGATGAAATGTGTAAATGCTTTTTCAAGATGTTGACATACCTGCCATAACATGTCACAATCTAAATCAGATCACCACTGTCCTACATGAAATTGAGATCTGATTTTAATCAAAGTGAAGGATGGCATGCTAAAAATATGATTTTGTATTCCCAAACACCCTGACAGGATAGTGTGTTGAGAAAACACAATGTTCAGTAATCTTCAGAAATAGAAACAAAAAAACCCCAAAAATGTCAGTATATGTCTGTTACATCGTAACATGTAACTTGTACAAAATGGTAAACAGTTATGATTGGAGCAGTTATAAAACTATCCCTTGGGCAGTTTAAATAGCAGCAATTAAAGGCAAAGATGTCAGGTATAAATAACCATTTCATATATCATTTAAATGGCTGACAATAGCTAGTGAGATGTGTTTGAAGGCTGCAGTGAGTGAACCCATTATGCTAATTTGCATAGGTAGGAAAAGGAAGTGGAACAACCCATTATAGGTAAATCAAACAGATGCTATCATTGCCTTAAATGAGAATGTTTAAGCCATATGCATTATATTTTTGACAAGTTTGTGAACAACAGCAACATTTCTTTGAAGTCAGATTATATTAGATATATAGAATGCAAAGCATGATCATTTCAGTTGTCAGAATAGTGTTCAAGTGTAATTCATTTCTAAAGTTGATTTAGGCAGCAATTAACTATCAGCAAAGCCCAACAAAACTAAAATTCTGAACTCTTGGTTCATTGAGTTTTACTTTGTGAAGCATGTAAGCAAAAACAAAAAAATATGGGTGGGGCATGGTATAAATTCTTTGCACATAATGCAAACAACACATCAAAATACCTCAACTCAGTTCTGGCCAGGATTTACTCAGAGAATCCAGCAGAGAAGTCTGAACACCAAGACCATCCAGTCCCTACTGAGTGTAGTGATGAACACTAATGACACTTGCATTACATCCTACTTAATTTATATTTGAATTACATGTATAGCTATTGCAACATTCTGTGACAATATTAAAAAAGGAGAAATTCTGGGCAATTGGAAATTGGAGTCCAGGCTTGTAAAATTTAAGTCTGGGCTTGTGAGTTTATTTAAGTCACCGCCCTGGGTCTGTGTCTAAAAATTTGTTTCTTTGAGCAATGGATGAATTAAATTTTTTATATATGCAGTACCTAAATACATGCAGCTTCAGACAGCAAATCTGAACTGTTGTCAAGATGAATTCACACAAGCTTTAGGTACTGATACTCAAGTATCACCAGTCAAATGGAACATTCAGGTATTGATTATTTTGTTTCCTTTTGTTGGCATTAGTGCCATATTTTCATCTCAAGTCCATTTCCTGAAAAATTAACCAATTTTGCCAAATCATATTTATGAGTTGATGTATTTACCTGCACTCTTTTAAAAAGTCTCTACTGATGCACTAGTGCACTACAGTAATCACACATACAGTGGTCACCCTTCTGCACCAGGAAAGTAGCCTTATAAGATGGGTGGTATTTCCAGAGGGGGACTAATTTTTTTTGTGAGAAGTATATATAATGTACTTACTAAGAAAGTAACATACTTCAAAGCATTTAAAATCTTCATTTAATATCTTCGTTTAAAAGTAACATTAATTATTAAAAAGGTTCTTCTTGTCTCAAGAATAGACTTATTTCAACTGAATATACATTAATAATTCTTATTCTTGACGTAAGCGTGATATATTATTTTCATGCACATTGTAAAGCCATTCAAAATGTCATTTAAATCTTGGTACATACATAATTCTCTTTCCATTTGCTACATTTTCCCACTGCTGCTGAATATCTCCTGATTGGTTATGACATTGTTTATTTAAGTCTTTTCAGGATATAATTGTTTCATTCAAGTCTTTTCTACCTAAAATTGTTCTCCAAGTCCTCCCTCCCCACCCCCGATGTCGTCGAGTAGAATAACCAACTTTCTTCTAAAGCAATACGTCTCCATTTACGTGATGAATGTTAATATCTGGTAATGATTTATTCTGATATTGCTAACTGTATGTGATTTAATTACGCAGACAAAACTTTTGTAGTGTGGATAAAATGCCTTCTTCGTAAAGGAAGCAATAGATGTATTGACATGTGATTTTTCAGTCTTTGTCTGGTACCCTGTTTTGTTCAAGGTTAATTTCTGTGTGTGTGTTAATCCACAAAATCTATATTTTGCCTATGCTGACCATGTTATGATCCTGACAATTACATCCGGTCATATTCATGAAAGTGAAGAACTCGACAGATGTGTGCGGCCTAAAACTCTATAACAACATTGTTAAGTCCATTTTCTGTAAACATTGGCTTCTATAGATAACGATATAATATTAATCTTAGTGGTACATGTACTTTAGCCAACACTTCTTTCAGTAATGGAAACCTGACATTGGGAGCCAGATATCAATGGTAGAGATAATCTGATTATTTACCTTATGATATGAATTAATTTATGGTTCTGGACACATCTGAAATAAAAACTGGCAACTTGTGAAGGGAATATTTTACATTTTTTTAATAATATTACTGGCCACTGGCTGCATTAGAAGGGTAGCCATTCTTGAGGGGTACTTTTGAACACAAACTCATCAGTGCCTAGGGATTCTGGCCATAAGAAGCTTGGGGCCACTGGTCAGGGTGGGGCATTGAAAAGGGGTACCATTCTATTTAAATAGCAGTTACTAGTATGGCATATCAACAACTTGTCAATTTTGTTCAAGTAAAACTTTAATTACTTTAATGTTATATTGATGGTGTCACCAATTTAATTAAAACAATGTTACAATATATAGTGCATTGTTTACTTGCCAATCAATTGCAGGTGCTTACATGCATACCCACAAGAACATGGTGTCAGAGTGGCATTTGAAAGGGGAAGTCCTTACCACAAGATAATTATAATGATAAGGATTAACTATCATGGTGGCATCATGCCTATTAACTCAAGTCTAGCATTTAGTTATTCTGCAGACTGACCAGAAGATAAAAAGGGGCATCATCCTGGGGGAAAATGAGGCACACCAAAGGGACATACTACATTGAGAAACAGTGCATCCTTTAAGAATTTCACATGTATTTGACCCAGATGCTTGAGTTGCTGAGAGTCCTGACATGTTTTTCTCTGAATAAATATGTGGAAAATTTTGTATTCTTTCATTTATCTACAAACATTATATGACTTTCATTTAATATTTTCAAATTATTTCAACACAGCAGCGGAAAGGAGTTTATTGTTGATATCACATGACTACTGGACTACTAATGTCATGGACAGTATGTAGGATGTGAAATTTGTGGAATCATGTGACCAGCAATGCAAATGGCAAGTACCAGGTCAAATTTCATAAATACTGTAACTTTCTATCATATGTTAGTGGATTAAAGATATAATGAACATTATACTCTCAATTTTTGAAAAAATAAAATCATCTCCCTATCAATTTCATGAAGGTATTCTTAATGTAAGGTCGTTTAAATTTGCTCTGCCATGTTATAAGCAGCTATCCTATGCATATGGAAAATTCCAACTGACTACATCACCCTCAGGCTGTCAAATTTAATTACTCTCAAAGTAAGAAGACCATAACTGCTATAATCCAGTGATTACTGTTTAATTGTTAAACAAGCAAGAGAATCTATTATTTACCTATTGTTTCTATGACAACAGTTCTGACCCGAGAGTGTTGATGAGATATTGACTGTAACAAGGGTTTAATCAAATGTTCGGATTGATGATAGAAATAATCTGGAATTGATTTCCCCAACTTTGCTGCACATGAACAGCTTGTTTTCTTGACTTCTGGATAAGGGTCAACAATAGTCCTTTGAAGAATCTTAATCATATCCTCCAAATAAACGGCAATATCCTTTCTAGAAAATTCCACAATTTCTACCAGCAATTCCACCAACTCGAGCCTTACTTCTTCTGATGGCTCCGCTATATCTTGCTGTCCCAAGCGCTGTGTGATGAGAGGCATAACATATGGTAAACTATCCACCGGGTCAGGAACAACTTTCAAAAATTCCCTGATAATCTGCACTGATAGCTCTCGGCATTTTTCAACTGGATCTGAAAAACCTTTCAATAATGGCTTAAGAAGTTCATTGAAAAGAGGCTTGAGCTCTGATGTTTCCAGAGGAGGTTTTCGTCCAATAGTTTCTTTTTTGATGCTCTCCAATGCTCTTCGTCTCGACATTTTATTTTCTTCGTCTAGACAATTAATCTGTCTCGCGATTCCTTGCAGAACCGCGTTGGAATTCACATCAGTTGACGCCATTTTGTTGATCGCAACGCCTCGTTTCGGAAATAGCATCTAACACCGATTCCTGCTCTAATTCCGGAATGTCGTAATCCAAACCGGGTTATTGAATTCGCTAAATAAATAAATAAATAAATAGATAAAAGAAGATAAATGAACGATAAACGACCATGTTTAGTCGGATACATAGATAAATACCACTATAACGATGATAAAAATATCGGTGTCAAGCATAAGCTTTTCAAAGAGCTCGAAACCTCCGCAAAATTAATTCACTGTTCGGTTAGATAAAAAACACAAGCTTTTTTTTAATAAATAAAAGAATACAAAAACAGTGTCAGGAAGCAAGAGAAGTATGTCAGATAGTGATTTAAGGCAGGAATGTAATTCTTGTCATTGTTTCTTCAGATGTGAGGTTTTCCTTTAGTAAGAATATTGCTGCAACGAGGATGAGACCGCTGCCTGCTTTTCAGACTATAATCATTGGATCACATTTCTGTCTCAGCTGTACTGCATTCACGACTTCCATCGCATTTAAGGTAACTGAAATGTAGGCCATTGGAACATGGAAACACGTCCATTTTTCTTGAGTGAGAATTTGAATTTTTTTATTAAAAGTAAGTAAAGTCTGACTAAAATAGCCATTCCTTTACTTTGTAGAAAAGTGTCGATATTGTCGACAAGTATGTGAGATTTTCACGAAAAGTTTACTTCACATTACACATGCAGTAAGAACACACATCCGACCCCACCCACCCCCAATCTCCAAGCTGGATAGGTTAGTACTATCGCAAATTCTCTCCCTTATACGTCTGTTCACTATGTCATGTGATGGAAGTAAATCGTATATGTCTATTCAGCGGCAGACGAGAGAAATGGGAAACAATAATGTTTTTTTTCTTTGTTTTTTTTTTCTTTTCTTCTCTTTTTTCTTTTATTTTTATATAAGACATACGAGGGCCAGGATATTTTATTTTCAAATTATCCCCAGACTTCCACCTGGCTTCTCAAAATACAATCGTATCCTGGACCACTCACATTTTCCCAGTTTCCAACGTACTTAAAATGCAAATCGAGTTCCTACAACGCACTTTTAATATATTAGTAGTGCACTGAGTAAAGAGCAAAGTTAAGATTAAAACGTTGAGCACTAAATAAATAATGACACAAGGATAATAACGTGATAGAAATATTTCATGACTTTAACATAAAAGTAAAAATCTCAGTATAGTGGTAACATGTATTTGTTGACAATTTGATGGGATAAAAGTGTGGTCAAATCTTGTTGTGTTACAAGATACCAATCAATGAATAAAAATGTTTCTTTGTCAATTTATAATACTAAAAACTTGTTCTGCAATGTTATACCTTATATTACATTCAGTGGTGATACAGCATCGAGATACGCACCATCAATCCGGATAGCAAGACTGTTCAAATAGTATTGTATCAACAAAAAGGAAAATTAAATATTACGTATTTCGCATAAGATTGAACAAATTTATTCGGATAAATTTTCGGTATAGATTCAAGGCCTAGTAAACATTATATTGTCGAGCTACAACAATTCGGCAATATAACACAGATCAAATTTCTGGAAAAAAAAAGTTTTAATTAAAACAACCTATGCTGCTACAGTACGTGAAGTAACTTTTCTGAATCCACCGTAGGAATGGCAAAATATGTACATGAATCTGTAACCATTCATACCTTATAAAAGACTGAAGAAACAGCAAATTGCTAAAACGAACAGTTCCCGTTTGCTATGTTGCGTATATTTAATTTGTATTATTTGTTATCTTTCCTTAATAATTATATGTTATTTAATGATTATTTGTTATATACATGTGTATTTTGTACATATATATAACTCAATTAACAACGCATTCCTTATAATTCCGAACTTTTACCCATCCAAAAGTATATTACGTTTTTTGAAGAGTGGCAAAACAACAGTACATTGAAATTAGGCCTAACTGTTCCAGGCTGGATTTGGACGTCTAGGGTTAATGATGATCGGTGTAATTTTATTTGTGACAAAATATCACCGCTTTTCTCCTTCCACTGACCTCTGATTGAGACCTTCCAGGACAGCTCATAACGTTTTGCAGATCGTTCTTTCCAAGAAGTTAATTACGTTTAACTTCAAAGCGTTCTTTTTTATTTCTCTTTATCATTCCCGAGCGGCATTGCAGAGAACATATTTTGGGTGGAGTTTAGAGTGATTTCCATCGATATGGGGCCAGTTTGATTTTATTACTAAAGTTTTCTAAAATCGGGTTTGACTAAAGGACTCAAAATGCAGCACTGAATGCAACAGGTACATGTTACCTTTGGTTGTACTTTCCATCCTCATTGGGGTCTTCTCTGTTCATGATGTTTACATGTGATTGTATCTGTTTCGCTGTACCCAAAGAAGTCCGGTTTCAATGTAATTACAACCACAAGATACTTTTATGGGTGCAGTCATAAATATTTAAGGTGAATGCACATGTTAAATTTCATGACCCTAACTGCAAATTCTAGGAAACTGAGCAGCACATGTTATGTATACTTAATTTATATTATGCACTTGATCTTTTTCTGAGGTGAGAGAAGAGTTTTTGTCTACCATATTTTTCCTCGTGATTATTAGTCGCAATCAAGCTGTTTGTTTGGATTTGAGTTTAAGTCCTTGGGTTTTCCCAAGGAAATTCTGTTGTGTTTTAGGCCAAGTGAAATATATATATATATATATATATATATATATATATATATATATATATATATATATATATATATATATATATATATATATATATATATATATATACAGGATTTTGTAAACAAAGTCGTCATGCCAGTTTTATGACCAGTATATGGAATCACTTACAGTTGTATTCAGTTTTAATGTCAGAGGAATTATTTATTACAATTAATGATTGGAATTACAAAAAGCTAACTGACTTCCAATCTCTCTTAACCATTATGGACTTTATCTTTGAAACAAAATTTTCCATTCACTTGATTAATTTACACTCTGTTATCACGTTTACAAATGATAAGGAAACATTACTGATTAAAATATATACCTTAATGATGTTATGAACGTAAAATTTGTAACTAGTCAAATAAAATGGACTGACTTTTGAGACACGATAGTGATCAACAGAGCTTATGCATAGGGCCTGATCGGAGGAGGGGGTCTGCCCTCATACTGCTAAGAAAAACAAAAACAAAACCGTACACACACAGATGTAGTCTTTTGAAAATTGACCATCTTTCTATTCTCAAGCACGTTAGTAGTAAGGTGGGATACCCTAGCCTCAATGGGAATTAGCATTACAGGACCCCCTGGGACAATCTAGCCTCAATGGAAATTTAACATGGAGAAAAATCGTGGGACAATCTAGCCTCAAGGGGAATTTAACATGGGAAAAGTCTTGGGACACTCTAGCCTCAAGGGAAATTGAACATGGGAAAAAAGTTTTGGGTCACTCTAGCCTCAAGGGGAATTGAACATGGGATTTTTTTTTAAAAAAAAAATTTTTAAATTTAAATTTAAATTTAAATTTAAAAAAGGGGTAGGCAATTGAAAAGTCATTCTCTTTTCGAGAAATATGGGTGGCCCTGAAAAGGGCCTTTGGGTTTATTGTAATGTATCTATTAACATAAAGGGCACCGCATTGGTCTTCTTCTTGTCCTTAGGCTGCGTCTCACTGTTGGCCCGTAAATCAGCACTCTTTTGAGGCATCCTTGTCTTTCGACGTAGATCCTACGTATCCACAGACTGGTGTTTGTCCTGTGGACAACGGTCCACTTGGATCGGACATACATGAGCATGTCCGTCCTGAACATCATGGAAGACACAAGCGTAGAAGATTGCACATCGGTCCACATCTTGAAGCGACGAGAACAGGTGAATCAATGCAGTGAACTGCGCTTATTTATAGGTAGAGGTAGGATTGAAACGGATTGAGTTCATTCACCAATCCGAACACGCGTTACAAAATTCAGTCAGCCCGCATCCAATTCGAAGAGAGCAGTCTGTGACGTCACGTAGTCTATATAGATTCGCTAGCGCTTGTGTGCAGTCAATCTATGCGACAGTGATTCAACATGACGGAAACTCAGAAAACGATCCATTTGGGTGCACCAACAGGGGAGACTGCCCAAAGGAACCCGGACTTACTTTCAGAAGAGGTGAATTGGGATTTTGTGGATTTTCTCTCCTCGCAAGAATTTGTTCCGGAACCTTCGTTACCTTCTTCATTACCGCAAGTGGAGAATTTTAGACAGAGACAGAAAGAAGAATTGGAGAAATTTATACAACGACAAAAGGAAGCGGAACAGGCTTTTCTCCTACAGCAACAACAGCAAGAAGAAGAGGTAAGAAAAAAACAACAGCAACAACAGCAAGAAGAAGTAGCAGCAAAGAAACAGGAGGGTGAAAATCAAACGGTCACGGTACTGTTGGACATTTTAGCGGAGTTAAGAAGTCTGAAACAAATGTATCAGACTTCTTTATTACGACCGAAGAGAATACGACCTTCCCGAGCTAAACACGTCAACCCTGTGACTAAGCCTACCGTACCACCCTTAGTGATTTCAACCCAATCATCATCATCAACATTACGCAGTCCAGAAGTAGGCCTTGGCCGTGGCAAAGGCATAAGGCAGTTAAAGTTGATTGCTTAAACTCACCCCTACACCGAAATAAAAAGGCCCTTTTCAGGGCCACCCACATTTCTCGGAAAGAGATAGCCCTTCAATTTTGCCAATAACTCAAAAAAATAACCCACCCATTTTACCCTTATAGTACGTGTCTTTTTGTATGAGTGCGTGAGTGTAGCTTCTTATTTTAAAATCAAAACTCAAAGACACTTACCTTATATCATTAATTTATTCTTTTATCCATTTTTACAATCCAATTCACAATTCACAACAGAACACTTTAATTAAAAGTTCATTGACTTCTTCTTTCTCCTTATTTAGTCTCTCTGTTTTTTTAATTTCTTCACCGTTTTTTCCTCATTTTCTTCCCTTCTTCTTTTCTTCTCCTGTTTCTTTGCCTCTTTTAAATAGAATTGTCTTCTTTCTTCCTCTTCTTCCTCTGAAGAATCACTCTCTTCTTCCGAAGAATCCCTCTCTTCTTCCAAAGAATCCCTCTCTTCTTCTGAAGAATTCCTCTTTTCTTCTGACTCCTCTTGTTTCTTTTTTGGGCAATCTGGAGACCAATGTCCTTTTTCTTTACAATAATAACAGGTATCTTGACTTTTGTCTTTTTTAGCCCCTGTTTTTTTTCTTTTTTGACGGTCTGGACACTCTGAAGACCAATGCCCTTTCTTCTGACAGATATAGCAAGTATCTTGACTTTTATCTCGAAAGGAAGGAGAGTAGTCCGTCGGCTGGTCTGAAGAGAATTTTCTAATGACCCCTCGCAAAGCTCTGACGAAACGTTCGATTTGGTTAGTCTCTTCCATCGTTGTGCTCGGCTTGAGAGTGAAATGAATAGTGAAATGACAAGACACACACCCTTTTTATATACGCTGGTCTGCCATGACTATAAATTAGTCTATGGTGTTTAAACTTGAGTCATTTGACGTTTTGCACTCAAGATGAAACGATCCTATTCATTCGAGAAGAAAGAAGAAGAAAGTAAGAGGCAGAAACGTGATCTATCGCCTCGTACCAGGGCTGAAATCTTGGCACAAATTCATGCCAGTGATTTTGAAGAGGACATGAGTGAACCAGAATTTGAAACCTCTAAACCAAGTTCACCACCCTTAGTCAACCCTGAAAAATACTATTCCATTCGAGAGACGGAAAAGCGCTCCTCTAGAAAATTTAGAACCACGGCTTACACCTACACGGTGAAGTTTAAAGATTTCAAGGCCGACGTACCCTTGGAGAAAGCAGAAGGGTTTATCACCGAGATGTGGGATTCTTTGCTCACCGCACTCAAGCGACAATGTCAAGCCAAAGAAGACGATCGCTTGACACTATCCATAGATCACGACGGTTTGAAATCCCCTGTTTGGATCGAGTTTAGCAGACCCGCAGAACTAACCCCTTCCAAAGTCATGGACAAGATTCAACACGTACAACAATCTAATGACCAGTTTGACATCACCGATGGTAAAGCCACACTGAAAATGGCCCACGTCTCTCCTCCTCAAGGGACTGGACGCAAAAAGATGTTATTGGTGGACGACCTTCGCAACACCAAAACAAGTCTCGTCCGAATTAACAACCCTCAAGACCAGATGTGTTTAGCTCGAGTCATCGTGGTGGGACGAACCTATGCCAACAAGAACGACACGACAGAATGGAAAAGAGCCTGGAAAACTATTCGACAATCGGACCGAGCCAAACAACGAAACGAAGCAGAACTCCTGTTGCAACAAGCTGGTCTGTCCAAAGACACATCCTGTGGCATTCCTGAGATGCAGAAATTGCAAGATGCCCTAGCTCCACGCTACACCTTGAAAGTTCACCCTCAAGAAGTGCGTGGGCCTCTGTTGTTTCGAGGCCAAGATTTTAAGGATGGAAAATACATTCATGTTTATCATCACGATGAACATTTCGATACCATTACCAGTATCACTGCATTCCTGGGATACGGTTATTATTGTGAGAAATGTGATTATGGTTATAATAATCGAGAGCAACACAAGCATTGTGGATGGAAATGCCCAGGATGTTTGGCCTCTCCACCCTGTCTGAGCGAAGAACCAGTGCCTTGTTCAACTTGTCTGCGCACGTTTGTTAGCGCTACCTGTTACCAACAACATTTGAAAACACAAGGTTCACAGAAGAAATGTGCTTGTCAACTCCTGAGATTGTGCCCTACGTGTGGACAAGGCATACTTACCAATAATGCCAAGGCACACGTATGTCGAGGAAAGAAAAAATGTCACATTTGTCACCACATCGTGGACTTGGAACACCAATGCTACATGCAAAAATACCAACCCACACCAGAGAAAGAGGACGGTCACAAGAAGAAAGGCAATTTCATCTTTTTCGATTTCGAATGCATGCAAGAGACCGGCATTCACATTCCTAATTTTTGCGTGGCTCATCGAGCGTGCGAGAAGTGCATTCAAGAACCTATCTTCAGTCATTGCCCTCACTGCAGCAAGATTCCTGGAGGGCGTGAAAAAATCTTTCGGGGACCGAACACGTTAGCCGATTTTGCCCAATGGGTTTTAGACCCCATCGACAAGACGTGGAGCCAAGAGGACATCGAACGTTACGGAGATTGTCATCGTCATGCCACGGTGATGGCTCACAATTTCTCCGGATACGATGGACAGTTTCTTCTCAGATACTATACGGAACAAGGCACCGAACGTCCTAAAGTGACTTTGAACGGAGCCAAAATCATTTTCATGCAAGTGGGACAAGTGCAGTTTAAAGATTCGATGAGTTACTTGGCCATGCCTTTGAGTCGAATGCCTAAAACGTTTGGAATGACAGAAATGGCTAAAGGGTACTTTCCACACTTTTTCAATACGGAAACCAATCAACATGCCGTTCTACCCCATTTGCCTGAGGCTCACTATTACGACCCCGACAACATGCGTACCGAACAACGAGAAGATTTCTACGCTTGGTACCAGGCTCATGCCTCTGACTCCTTCGACTTTCAGGAAGAAATGTTAAAGTATTGTCGTTCCGACGTGGACATTTTACGGCGTTGCTGTGGAAAATTTCGAGAACTGTTCATGGAACACGGAGGGGTCGATCCTTTGAAAGAAGCTTGCACCATTGCCAAAGCGTGTTCCTTAGTGTACCGACAACGATTCATGCCTGAAAACACCGTGGCTGTCATCAGTCCTCAAACGACCAACTATGTCAAGCGTCAATACTCGGTCAAAGCCCTACGTTGGTTACATTACTTGTGCGACAAGGAAGATAAATGGATTCAGCATGCCCGCAACGGAGGAGGCGAAAAGACCATTGGAACGTATTCGGTCGATGGCTGGGACATAGAAAACCCCAAGATCGTGTACGAGTTTAACGGTTGCTTATTTCACGGATGTCCCGTCTGCTACCCTGACCGTGACACTAAAACTCAGTTTTTACAACGGACCATGGAAGACCTGTACCAGGACACTTGTCAGCGACGCCTAAAGTTGGAACAGGAAGGATACCAAGTGGTGGAAATGTGGGAACACGAGTACGATCACCGTATGAAAACCGATCCCGAGTTTAAACGCCTCGTGGAAAGTTACCAGTTCATGGACCCGCTGAACCCGAGGGATAGTTTGTACGGAGGAAGGACCAATGCCACCTGTTTGCTGTACCAAGCCGACGAAGAGAAAGGAGAAGAAATCAAATACTTGGACATGTGTTCGCTGTATCCCTACGTGTGCAAATATTGTCGCTTTCCCGTAGGGCACCCGCAATTGCTGACGGAATACATCGACCTGAAAAACATTCGACAATACGAAGGCTTGATCAAGTGTAAAGTTTTGCCTCCCACGAACCTATACCATCCCGTCTTACCTCACCATTGTCAAGGCAAACTGATGTTTCCCTTGTGCCGTACTTGTGCCGAAACGTGCAACCAAGACCAACCTTGTCAGCACAGCCAGGAAGAACGGGCCTTGACGGGAACCTGGGTCAGCGTAGAATTGTTCAAAGCTCTGGACATGGGATACCAACTGTTAGAAGTGTACGAAATTTGCCACTTTCCCAAGACACAACAATACCACAAGGGTGATCCCAGTCAGAAAGGCATTTTCGCTGACTACGTGGATGCCTTTTTGAAACTGAAGCAAGAAGCCAGCGGCTATCCTTCCTGGTGTCACACTCCCGAAGACCAAATACAATTCAAAGAGAAATACTACGATCAAGAAGGCATCTCTTTAGACCACATCGAAAAAAACGAAGGCAGGCGATCGTTTGCCAAAGTGATGTTAAATTGCTTGTGGGGTAAAATGGCACAACGACCGTGTTTACCCAAGACGGAATATTTGACAGAACCTTCCCGCTACTTCCAGATGATTCACGACAAAACCAAATACATGAAACACGTGGACGTCGTTCGCGAGGATTTAATCTTGCTCAATTACGAAGAAGATCTGGACTTTGTACAAGACGACCCTTTTGGAAATGTCATCATTGCGGCTTACGTGACAGCTCATGCTCGCTTAAAATTGTACGAAGCTTTAGAACTGTTAGAAGAACGCGTCCTGTACTTTGACACGGACAGTTGCATCTACATCCATCACCCGATTCAACATCACCCTGACATCGAAGGAGACCGTTTAGGAGCCTGGACAGACGAGCATCCCGACGACAAGATTCTAAGTTTCGTCAGTGGCGGTCCAAAAAATTACGGCTACGAATACCGTGACAAACAAGGAGAAGTGCACACGACGTGCAAAGTGAAAGGACTGACTCTGAATCATCGTACCAGTCGAGTGGTCAACTTTGGGGTATTGAAAGAAGCCTTGCAATCGGGAGAGGATGGAAACTTTAAAGTGACCACTTACCAACCGAACAAGATTGTACGTTTACCCACTCACCACATCGTCAGTCGGCCCTTGGAAAAAGTCTATCAAATCGTGTACCAGAAGCGAGTGAGACTTCCCAATCACTTTACGTTGCCGTACGGTCACGTCGGTATTGGTCTGTATATAAAAAGGAACCCTAGGCAAGATCGATAGTTCATTGGGACTACCAAGACCGAGCGAACAAGATGAATACTTTGAAAGAGACATCGTTCCAGTTTGGGGATTGTAAAAAAGTTGTATCTTCCTTTAGTGTGACTAATACTGGATGGATAAGACCCAGGCATTGCGACGGAAAATGTCCGGAAGGAAACTGCGATTGTCCATGTGGTTACCATTGTAATTGCGTAACGGAGTTTGCAGACGAGTGCGATTGTGAGCCTTGCGATGGGTACGATGCTGTACGTTGTGACCTGAGCGATGCCGTAAAGCATCATGGGAACTTTAGTGTCCCTACCCCTATCATGGAAAGTGATGCTGTGCGTGTCAAACCTGTGGGATGCTAAAGTGATGCCGCTCGTCCTCTTGGACATTTTAAAGAGTTTCGTTTTAAAGGGGAATGTTCACCTTCACGTCTACCCCCCTACGGATGTCATCCAGCCCTGAGCAAACTCCTACCCATGTCACTCAACCCTCATCGAAAGGAACCTGTGAAAGACGAATATTCGTTTCCTGTGCGTTTGTCGGAATACTGCGACTTTGAAAATCGTCTTCAATCGTTCAAAGGAAAATGGCCTAAGTATCTGGGAGGACCGACCCCCTAAGAATTAGCCAGAGCCGGATTTTTCTACTTGGGCGAAGGAGATAAAGTCAAGTGCTTCAGTTGCGGTGTGTCACTTCACCACTGGGAACCGCAAGATTCGGCCTACGTTGAACATGCTCGATGGTCACCGAATTGTCATTACTTACCCTTAGTGGGACCGAGACATTGAAGTAACTTCTTACCATCATCTGTTCATGGATACTTTACAAGAGAACATTCGTGCTTTGCCTGTGGAGTTGAGAGAACGCATTTACCGAGAGCTGGTCAAAATACAAGTGAAACGTAAAGAACAATTGCATCCGTTACGTCACCGGTGTTTGAACCACTGGTACCTGAAGGCTATACAAGGACTGATTCAATTGAAAGTGTTCCATCGGACAGACATTGATGAACGATCCTCTAGTTTTAAAAAGGATTGGTTTGGTATGGACGATTGTAGGTACATCATTGTAAACGTACTGCATCGAATTCCAGAGGAAGAGTTAACGAATTACCAACATCTTGAACACAATGTCAACTTGGTGAAAGAGGAAACTTCTAAACGAATTGTAATGTGTAGATTAGTGACTGAACGATTTAAATTCGACACTGAAGTAAAACCATGTTTGTGCAAAGAGTACATTTCTTGTGTCAGACCAAAGAGGATTTAGTATGACCTATTCATGGATACTTTGTTAGAGAACATTCGTGCTTTGCCTGTGGAGTTGAGAGAACGCATTTACCGAGAACTGATTAAAATACAAGTGAAACGCAAACTCAAAGTGATTCGTCCGTTTTTAAATTATGCTATGTTCCAAAGTACAAGAAGACTGATTATGAGTGGATATTACATTAGGCACAAAGTTAAACGAGGCTATTGGCCACCACCCAACGATTCCAAAAACAGTGTATATACTTATGGATACTTTACAAGAGAACATTTTGGGCTTGCCTGAGGAGTTGAGAGAAAGGATCTACCGAGAGCTGGTGAAAATACAAGTGAAACGTAAAGAACAATTGCATCCGTTACGTCACCAGATCTTTAACCACTGGTACCTGAATGGTATAAGAGGACTGATTCGTCAGAAATTTTTTCAGTGGTCAGACCTTGTTGAACACTTTCAGTTTGTAAATGATGATGGACCAGACGTTCGTAATTTTGGTTACTTCGAGATTCACTTACTGCAACGTATTGAGGAAGACGAGTTAAAGGATTACCAACATTTGTTAAATGGAATCTGCTTAGAAAAAGACGAAACATCTAGACAAACTCTGACGTTTCAGTTACAGTATGTAACATTTAAATTCCCTACTGGAGAACGAACATGTTTGGTTAGAAATTACCTTTATTGCTTCCGAAACAAAGACACTATAAAATCAAGTTGCCATGCCGCGGATTATGTCACATATCATTGAACAGATTCCGTGTAAGGTACTCAATGACCATATTCAAACCGTGGATCATTAACATCAATTATTACAAGAATTTTATCCATTCAATTTGGGACGACAAGTGGTGTGTGTCTTAGTGACTTGTTTTCTGGGATTTCGTTTACCAGCCGATTCTTTGTGGACTCTTTACGATCAGTACTTACCACCTCAATGGCCTTAAATGGTCACGAAAAACTCCTTTTGCTCAAAGCCTTGCGTTTTCATCTGGATACTTCTCGACCTCAACAGGAAAAAAAGATTCGTCAACATTTAGCTACCCAAGACGTGTATGACGATGTGTGTGTAGCTTGTGACTTACACCCCCATTGGACAGATGTTCGTGATTGGAAAAAGGGGGGTTTTGAGGCTTGGACCCAAGAAGTGGCCCAGTATGCACAAGAGTTGTTCAAGGAAAAAAGTAACTTTTCAACCTGTGTTAGTGACGGTGCCAGAAGAACCCGTCACCGAGAACAACCACTCGCTTCAGGACAGGACTGTCATGGACATGCCTGAAAGGTCATTCCGGGAGGACACTTGTGTGACAATACCTCATGTAGAGACTGTAAGAACATTACACACTGTCCCTAGGACATCTTGGTTACCCAAAACATGTTGTACAGACACTTGTTTATATTCCACTTTGATCGTTTTGATGTGTTTTTTATTCCTGTACATCACTATTTGGGTTTTATGTATTTTTGTCTTTCGTGTTCATATTTGAAACATTCAATAAACGTGTTCTGAAAAAAGTATATAAACTCTTGTCTTTTTTGTTTTCGTGTCACAAGTGACATTCCTCACACTATGGCTACCTCTACTGTCTCTGCTCCCTCTTCCTCTACTGTCAAAGTCATCGACGAACACTTAGATCGTGCCAGTTGGGAGGCTTTGTATCTTCGTCATCCCTTTAACATGCTCATTACTGGACCTAGCGGTTCTGGCAAAACCGAATTCGTCAAACGTTTGATCGAACATAAACATCATTTGATCGATTGACAACCTCAACGGATCGTGTGGTGTTACAAAGAGTGGCAATCGGCGTACAGCCTCTTGCGAGAAAGTCAAGGCGATTCCATCGTGTTTGTGGAAGGCATTCCTAAAGAAGACGACGGCATCGTCTCTGACTCCCGTCAAACCCATTTGGTCATTTTCGACGTCATGTTAGGAGAAGACGAAGAAGAAATTAAACTGTGGTTCACGCGCAAAGGGCATCACCGTAATGCCAGTGTCGTTTACATCACCCAAAATTTGTTTCAACAAAGTAAAGCCCATCGCACCATCAGTCTCAATGCGCATTACGTGGTCTTGTTTAAAAGCCCTCGAGATAAATCGCAAGTGCAAGTCTTAGCCAAACAGTTAGGAACGCCTTGGCTGACTCAGGCGTACGACGATGCCACTCAAACGCCACACGCCTATTTACTCGTCGATTTGAAACCTACGACCCCCGAGGATTTGCGATTTCGTACCCACTTGTTTCACCACTGGTGCCAAGACGGAGGGCCTGTCCTGTACACGTCTCCGTCCTCGACTTCATTTCACTCCCCATAAAAAAATCTATAAAAACCTCAGACCCTTTTCGTCTGTCTCACACAGTGTGAACATGACGTCCCTTCAGTCGCATCTTCCCGTCAAATTGATTCGTGCCTTGTATGGCATCAGTCGAGAAAAAAATCCACAAACACGAGCCCGTGTCTTAGAAGCTAGTCTCAAAGAAGTCTTACGATGGTTCACGGTGACGGCACGTCAATTACTCCAAGGAATCATTCAGATTCCTCATCAAACCAAACGCTTTTTGGATCGAAACAAAGTCGCTTTGGTCCAACTGGCCGATCCCCGCATCGACACTCAAACCAAAAAACAAATCATTTTGAAACCTGGAGGGAGCGGTACTCTAGGAGGGGTCATCATTCGCTCTCTCTTAAGATGGGATCCTAATGCCCCCAAAGTTATCCCCAAGAAGAAAGTCCAACGAAGCCCCAAGAAGAAGAAAAAGACCAGGTCCCCAAGGAGAACTTCTCCAGTGGCAGGACCCTCCTCTAACCAGACACCACCCCGGAAAAAGAAAAGAAGCCCCCACGAAAAGAAACAAAAAAAAAGTCCCCAGAAAAAGAAAAGTCCACAGAAGAAAACTAGTCGCAAGAAAGGTACTTCGGCCAGGACGCAACCTTACACTCGCAAACCACGACCTGCCACAGCGGTGACTGCGTCTCCGGCAGCCTCACGTTTGTCCACTTCTCCGTTAATGACACCCAGAACTGAAGAGTACTTGGAGACGTTGATCACACCAAGAACTTCTCCGTTAATGGCCCCCAAAAGAACTTCCCCAGTGGCAGAACCCTCCAATTTAGCGGCAGTGGCTGCTGCTCACAAAGTACCTTCTCCCAAAATCAAAGTCCATGAAAGATCGGGCATGTTACAAAGTTTACTGGATTTGTCCAAGCAAGAACTGGCTCGATTTAGTCCGTTGCGTACCCCTGCACGACGTGTCATGCCTGTCCTCAAACTGATACGACGTAAAGACAACCAGTGGCGACGCGTTCCAGTATAAAAAAGGCCTGTGACCAAGTAGGGTATCAGTGTTTTTTTGGTGCTCCTGAAGACTCAAAGATGTCACCCTCCAGAAAACCCCAAGGAAAGAAAAGGAAAGGACTGCCACCACGTTTAGCTAAACATGGGGACATGTTATCTGTCCTGTCCAAAGCTTCTCCACCCCTACGAAAAAAACTCATTCAAACGGCCTCCAAAGAGGTCATCGATACCGTGTGCGAATGTTGTTTGAACGTTTTGAAAGGCACGATCCCTTTGTCCAAACACCAGAAACAATGCTTAGGCAAACATCGTCACGTTCTTCGCCAAATGGTTCAAAAGAAAATTCCCATTCGTCAAAAAAAGAAGATGTTGGTCCAACGTGGAGGCATTTTGCCTCTCTTGTTGGGCCCCATACTGAAAGGAGTCTTGGGAACCATGTTGGGAGGACTGGTGGGAGCAAGATAAAAAGGCCCTCGGAAGTCCCAAGATCTCAGAATCAACCCCTGACAACCCCATGGAAGGACGAAAACTAGCTTTAGTGCCTTACAAACGATGGATGGAATACCATCGGTGGCAAGAACAACGCACCCCGCATTTACCTCCCAATCCCAATTTGAGCGAGATGTCCCAGTTACAACACGAACTGCAGTCCTTGATGGATCGCCAAGATTTGTCCGAAACAGAAAAATCGCAAAAGTACGGTCAACTCTTGCAACGACTGCAACTCTTTCACCAGAAAGCTTTAGACGAAACAGCTTTACCCACTCTGAAAGATTTCAAGACCTTAATGAAAAGTCCAGCACCATCACCAGTACCAGTACCATCACTACCCGTGACCAAGACAGAAAAAGAAGAAGAAGAAGGGTTTCAAACTCCACCAGAAAAAGTACGCAAGTTAACAACACCACCTACCTCCAGAATTGGATGGATTAAAAAGATGATGGCCACCCCTTCTTCATCACAAGAGAAAAAGAAAGTGAAGACAGAAGTGAAGACAGAAGTGAAACAAGAACCGATATCCCCCGCTCAGACATCCTCCTCTTCAACACCTATTGCCGGTCGCAGACGCAAAGCATTGCAATCCAAAAAAATACCCCAAGAGAAAAAGAGTAGCATCCTCCAAGAGTGGGTGCCTTATTAACACACCAACCAACACAAAAAAATGGAAAAAGTCTTAGCCAGCATTTACTACGATCCCTCGCATTCTGCAGGTTACGCAGGAGTTCAAAAATTGTATCGTGCTGCCAAAACTCGACTGAAAAGTCTCCGTTTACCTCAAGTGCAACGATGGTTACAAGAACAAGCTACCTACACTTTACACAAACCCATTCGACGCAAGTTTTCCAGAAGTCGCACCCGAGTGGAAGGCATCGATCATCAATGGCAAGCCGATTTAGCCGATGTCTCTCATTTGGCCAGCTACAATCGTGGCTACAAATATTTGTTTTGTGTCATCGACGTCTTTTCCAAATTTGCCTGGGTCGTGCCCTTGACTTCCAAATCGAGCAGCGAGTTAGTACGAGCCCTGCAACGGGTGTTGAAACAAAGCGGTCGTCACCCTCTTCTATGGCAAACGGACAAAGGCACCGAATTTCTGAACCAAGCTTTCCAAAAAGAATTAAAGAAACGTGACATTCATTTTTTTACCACCGAGAATCCCGAAACCAAAGCCAGCATCGTGGAACGTTTTCAACGCACTTTGAAAGAACGCATGTGGAAATATTTTACGCATCACCACACTCTGAAGTACATCGACATCTTACCGCACCTGGTGCAAGCGTACAACCAATCTTACCATCGAAGCATCGGACGTGCCCCGCAAGACGTGACTCCCGAGAACGAAGTGTTGGTGTTTGAGCGCCTGTTTGGTATGTCCCCGACGAGGGCTGTCCCCAAGAAAAGTGGAGAGTTGACCGTAGGAGATTGGGTGCGCATTGGCAAAACCAAACGCACTTTTGACAAAGGTTACTTACCTAACTGGACGACCGAATTGTTTCGCGTCACTGGACGAGTGCATGGCCGTCATCCTGCCGTCTATAAATTGGAAGACATGAACGGAGAAGTGCTCAAAGGAACGTTTTATTTGCCCGAGTTACAACGTGTCACCAAAAAAGAAGACGACGTGTACGACATCGAAAGCATTCTCGAACGCAGAACCCGTAAAGTGGGCAAACGACGTGTCAAAGAAGTCAAAGTACGTTGGAAAGGATATCCACCCAGTTTTGATTCTTGGATCGACGCTTCGCAAGTCATCGACTATAAAAAGAAGTGACCATCATGCCTTTTCACACAGCAGACGCAGCTACGTCGACCACTCCTCCTTCACCTAGTTCTTCTGTGCAAGATTTACAAAAACAACCCTTGTGGGTGTGGTGTGGAGAACGTGTGCCTAAAACGCAAATCGTCTTTTTCTGCCAAATCTTCGTGGTGTATTGTGTTATCGGGGCAGCCATCGCCAATTTGAGTTTGCAACAAGGAGACAAACAATTGTGGACCATTTTATTGAGCAGTTGCATCGGTTAGATGCTTCCTAATCCCTCCCTGAAATTCTCTTCCAACGGGAACCTTGTGTCCAGTGCCAGTGTCAGTCACCACTCCAACCACAACCAGAACCCCATTTTGAGCGGAGACACGCCTCTGACGTCCAGTAACCCCTCAGACAGCCACAGAACTCTGGAATTATGAGTCACCAAAACCAATTTTACTTAACCTTACCCAGTGACAGTTCCATGGAGGTGTTTCCCAACAACACGTTGTGCTGTTACACGGCCAAATTACCTCAGGCCATCCCCTTAGATCACGAAGCCCATTGGGAAGTGGCTTTAGTAGAAATGATTCACCCGACCCAAGTTCTCAATGTCCTTCCCAATCAAAAATTTTTTAAGGTGGAAGTTTATGACCCACAATTGCAACAGGAATTGAATAAGAGAACCATACCTGACAAGAAAACCTATGATGAAAGCACTAAAACGTGGACCTACCACTTGCTCATTCCCGCAGGCTATTATTTTAGTGGTCATCATTTGGTCAGCGCCATAGCCTCCAGGTTTAATGGCGTGTTCGGGAAAGCTTTTGAGCAGGTCAACAACAAAAGTGTCACCATGGAGTACCACAAAGTAGCTCGTCGCTTCTTGATGAAATTTGAGCGGAGTAAAATCGTGTCCATTTCATTTTGTCCTGAATTGTTTGACATGTTGGGCGGAGACATGGAGCTGAGGAAGAAAGTAGAACAAAAAGGACAACCCGAATCATCAGACATTTACGACAACGAGACTTTTGCCAAGTATTTTCGTACCCCGGTAGAACTGAACCAAGGACTGAATTTGATCTTTGTGTACTCCGATGTGGTGGAGTACAACGTGGTGGGACACACCTCCGTGCCGTTACTGCGTGTCATTCCTTTCAAAGTGGATTCTGCCACGAACGCTGACGAAGAAGGTGGAAACACTTACCACGTCCACCGCGAATTTGTCCATCCTCACTATTTGCCGGTCAGCAAGTCATATTTGGACACGGTCAACATTACTATAAAAGGAGATTTGGGACAAAATATTCAATTCACCAAAGGAAAAGTCACGGTGAAACACCATTTTCGAAAACGGTTATCTCACGACTCGTAAGTAAGTCATGTATCCAGTGTACCGAGGGGTTGCACGACAGCGAGGACACGGTTTAGGAGACATGTTAAAATAGGCCTTTCGTTCGGTGGCCCCGGTGTTGAAACCGATGGTGACACGCGGATTGCACGCCTTGAAAGATGCGGCACTGACGCAAGGCAAAGAATTTCTCCAAAATGTCATCATCGACAAACAAAACCCTAAAGAAGCCTTCATGAGGGCTGGCAAAAATGTCCTGCTGCAAACAGGCAAAGACATTTTAGGTCGAAGAGACACACCTATAAATGCCCTGCACGCTACCGAGTCAGGCATTCAGCAAGGACAAGGCAGAAAGAGACGACGAAGAAAACACCCTTTCACCAGACTTCAAGCTAGAAAGGCCAAGAAAAGAAGAACCGTTCGAGACTTAGACGTTTCGATTATTGAAACACAGAGAAAAATGATGCACCGAGAGTCTTGCGCTTGTTCCAAGACGGAACTGGATCTGTTTGCCATGCCCCCCACCATGATGACGATGCAAGAATCCCAGTGGGTGGAATTTCACCCGGTCTCCTCATTGACCGATTCCGCTCCCATCGAGTTCGAAATCAAAGGACAGCCCGAAGATTACATCGATCTGAATAGCAGTTACCTGTATTTGAAAGTCAAAGTGAGCAAAACGGACAACATCAATCCTGGAGCCAATGATAGGGTAGCTCCTGTTAACAATTTCATGCATTCCTTGTTCAGCGAAGTGGACTTGTACTTGAATAACAAACTAGTCAGCAGCAGCATAGATACTTACCCTTATCGCGCCTACCTGGAAAATCTCTTGACGTATGGAAAAGAAGCCAAGAATACTCATCTGGATGCTTGCGTGGTATGGAAACCTGACACGGCAGGTGTAGACAAGTTTAACGACACAGTCCTGACAGAAGATGACAATCCTCACAATTTGGGGTTTAACACACGTAGAACTAAAATTCTGCAAGGGCGAAGTTTAGAACTGATGGATCGTTTGCATTTGGACATGTGGTTACAAGAAAAGTATTTGCTGAACGGGGTGGATGTCCGCCTGAGACTGAATCGTAGCACTGCCGCTTTCCATTTGATGGCTGCTGATGGTTCCACTTACAAAACCATCATCCAAGAAGCCAAACTCTACGTGCGTCGTGTGGAAGTGTTACCTAAAGTGGGAAACGACGTCAGTCAGACGTTGAGCAGAACGACCGCCAAGTATCCGATACGACGCGTGGAAGTGAAAACCTTCACCATTCCTGCTGGACAGCGATCCATGATCGAAGATCATCTGTTCCAAGGACAGTTACCCAAGTGTTTGATTGTTGGTATCGTCAAGAATTCAGCCTTCAACGGAGCCTACAACGAAAATCCTTTTGAGTTTAAGCATTACAATGTGTCCAAGATCGAGGTCAGTCGCGATGGCAAGACCTTGTGTACCCGACCTTTCGAGCCTAACTTTGCCCAGAAGAATTACTTGAGATCGTACTTGTCCCTGTACGAAGCCACCGGACAGTTAGGAACCAACACCAGTCACGGTATTACGTACGAGGATTATGAAGGAGGCTATGCTTTGTGGGCTTTCGATTTCACTCCTGACCAAGGCAGCGACGAGGGACATTTCCACCCTATAAAATCCGGCCAAATTCGTGTGGAAATTCAGTTTGCGAGTGCACTGGAAGCAGGGCACACAGTGAACGTCATCCTGTATGCAGAATTCGACAATACGATAGAAATTAACAGTTTGAGAGAAGTCATTCTAGATTACTAAAAGCCATGGAAGACTGTTATCCCTCTTTACCTAGTGGAGAAACTTTGGAGATGGAATGTGAGGAGACAGTGGAAAAAGAAGAATCCCAAGACAAAGACGAAGAAGTTGTCATGATGAAGTCAAGATGGCCGGAACAAGAAGCCCATTTAGTCTCCTGTGTTGCCAAACACTTGGTCGAAAAAATGACGGAATTAATCAAGAAAAATTGCTATGGATGTCAAAACGATCATCCCAGTCAAATTCAACACGATAAATGCCTGATGTTGAGTCAAGAAGAAAAATTGGACGAGTATCTGGACGAAGCTTGGAGTCTCATCTCGGACAAAGACGTGTTGCACCAGTGGTATAAAGACTTGCGTGAACATTCTTGTCCACCATTAACCACTCAAGAGATCCATCGTATCGAAGCTCTCCTGAATCAAAGTGAGGAGACGAAACGAAGAAACGGTTATTTGTCAGACATTTTCAAGCAAAAAGTCAGGATCGAATTGACGACTTATTATTACCTGTGAAGAAGAAGAAAAAAGCACACACAAATCAATGGATACCTGGGAACTTTATTACCTTTTGAACCACAGTTCGTATACGGCTTCTTGGAATCCTGTCGTCTGTGCTAAAGATGAACTCCCTCATCGCAAACCTAAAGACCATCAAGCTTACGTGATCAACACGGACGACAGTCATCTCCCAGGAACCCACTGGGTAGCCGTCTACTTTCCTCAAGAAGGATGTGTGGAATATTTCGATTCGTACGGATTGCCCCCTTTGGAAGACGATATCATCGACTTTATGAGAAGAAATGCTCAAACCACCCGATTCAATAATGTGAAATTACAAGGTACAGATTCCTTGGTGTGTGGACAGTACTGTGTGTATTTTCTGCATCATCGCAGCCTGGGCTATTCCTTAGAACATTTAGTGACTCATTTTGATCCTCGTTCTTCTGCTAGAAACGATGTGAAAGTAGATCGATGGTTTTGTGACCATTATGCTTATCTTTTGTCTCAAGCTAGGAAACGTAGTGTCCATCAATGGCCTAATGATTTCCAACAGTGGAAATCACAATTTTATTCACAACGTTGTCAGCCCTGTTTAAAGTAGACTGTCAATTGAGAAAAAAGTGTTTGTGATTTGTAAAGATTGTTTGATGTTATATTGTTGGATTATTGTTAAAAATGTTAGAGTTGTTGTTTAGTGTTAAGTGCTTTTTGAATAAAAAATGTTGTGTTTTGAAAAAAAATGCCTTTGTCTTTTGTTCAGCTATAAGAATGTTGGATTGATGCTCTTTCATTTCTTACTATCCCTCTCATGACACTCACTGAACGTTGCGGCTCGAAAACCGTGTGGGGGATGTTTTCCTTCACGTCCGCGCTTTGACTTTAAGAACCGGGGTTGTTTCCAGTCTAACCATCCATTGTCGACTCATCCTCCTAAGAAGATGTGCTCCAAACTAGCTAAGCTCAACGAAGCCTACGTGAATTTGCATAGGGTCAGACACAGTCTGATACCGAAGCCAGAAGAAATAGAGAATGTGAGAATGTTAAAAATCACTGAAGACCTGATAGAAGAGCTCTTCAGAGAAGAAATGAACAGGGAGAAAGAAGAATGGACAGAGAAGTACAGACTTCAGAGACAGCAGCAACAGCAGCAACAACAACCTGAAGCTGACAGAGGCTTTGTCGATTGTCGTATCGACACCAAAGAGTTCTTCTTCTCTTTCCGAAGAAGCAGACCTATCGCCAGAAAGTCTATCCTCAGAGGACATCGCATTCTTAGAAACTAAAAATGAATGCCATAGCAAACAAAAAAAAACCAGCCCTTTTCAGGGCTACCCAATACTCTAGAAAAGAAATAACTATCTATTTGCCAATGTGTGTAGGTAGAGTAGTGTGAATATAAACACTAACTCTTTTTTAAAAATGTGAGGGTATGTGTTTGTGTGTTTGTGTTTGTAAGTGGTTAAGTAAGTTGGTATGGATAGTAGATTAAAATGATGTCTTTTTTGGTGTTTGAGGTGTAAATTTGGGGTTAGATTGGATTGCTTTGCGTATGTGGATAGCCTATTGAAGTGATTTATAAAAAAATTTAAAATAGTGATGGGTAGCATAAAAAAGTGAGTGAGTGTTTCTTTTAGGTCCGCGCGTTGTTGTTGTTTGGTCATGATCTAGGTAAGATCAATTTTATGTTTTTAGGGGGATGTTTTCCATCACGTCCGCGCTTTCAGTATAAATTAAAACTCGCTCGGCAGTCTAGCTACCCTTGTTGATTGATCAACACCAGAAGAATGAACACCAGAATAGTGAAACTGTTAGAACTCCAGATGCACCTGGAATATGCCAGGCGCATACTAAATGAACTGGCCGCGGAGGCCATTGTCGAAGAAGCAAGAATGAAAGAGGAGGAAAGAAGAAGAAAAGAAGAGGAGGAGAGAAGAAACAAAGAAGAGGAGGAGGAGGAAAAGGAGAGAAGAAGAAATTTCAGAATCCCAGAAACCGAAAATTGGGATTCTGAAGCCACATATCCTGCCTCTGCACTCCCAAGAAGAAAGGTATAAGAAGACTGGGGAAGAAGATGCGTGTGTGGCGCCAGGCCAGGAAGGTGCAACCATTAGATAGGTGCATCTGGAGTTCAAAAAACAGCCCTTTTCAGGGCTACCCAATACTCTAGAAAAGAAATAACGATCAATTAGCCAGTGTGTGTAGGTAGAATAGTGTGAATATAAACACTAACTCTTTTTTCATTGTGTGAGGGTATGTGTTTGTGTGTTTGTGTTTGTAACCCTTCACGTAAGTTAGTGTGAATAGTAGATTATGGGTTTCTTAGCGTATGTGGAGAGTATAGTTAGGGTTTTATTATATGAAATGAGAAAAGTAGGGGGATGTTTTCCTTCACGTCCGCGCGTTGTTGTTTTTGGTCATGATCTAGGTAAGATCAATTTTATGTTTTTAGGGGATGTTTTCCTTCACGTCCGCGCTTTCACTATAAGAACCCACAGTATTCGTCGTTCAAACCATTCTACAAAGAAGATGGCTTCTAACCAAATGGACAAAATGCAAACATTGCAAGACGTTTTAGACAATTTAGGAATGATAGAGCAGATGTTAATAAGACTCGTTGAAGACCACTATTCCTATAGTCCCCATCGTGTAAAGATGGAAATTAATAACTTAAGAAAGGTAAAGGACAAGATAAGTGGTGTCATGAAAGAGATAAAGGAGGAGAAGGAGGATGAAGAGGAAAGAATAAGAATACGCAAATGGAACGAAAAAATTGAAAAAGAAGAAGAAAATGAGAAGAGGAAGAAAGAAGAAGAGGAAGAGGAGAAGAAAGAAGAGCAGGAGAAAAAAAAGAAAGAAAAGGAGAAAGAGTGTAGGAGAGAAAATAAGAAGTTGGTTGAGAAAAAGAAGAAATTAGAAGCAGAAGAAGAAGAAAAACCAAAGGCCCTTTTCAGGGCCAGCCATATTTCTCGAAAAGAGAATGACTTTTCAATTGCCTACCCCTTTTTTAAATTTAAATTTTAAATTTAAATTTAAAAAATTTAAAAAAAAAAAAAAATCCCATGTTCAATTCCCCTTGAGGCTAGAGTGACCCAAAACTTTTTTCCCATGTTCAATTTCCCTTGAGGCTAGAGTGTCCCAAGACTTTTCCCATGTTAAATTCCCCTTGAGGCTAGATTGTCCCACGATTTTTCTCCATGTTAAATTTCCATTGAGGCTAGATTGTCCCAGGGGGTCCTGTAATGCTAATTCCCATTGAGGCTAGGGTATCCCACCTTACTACTCACGTTTATTGGGTATTATGCACACTGAGTAAATCGACACATAGACTTTTACTTTGGTGTCCTTTAGAGGTTCGTAGGGGCTCTTTTATTATTTTGAATCCCTCCTCTGGCGCCAAAAACACTTGACCTGATCCGGCTCTGATACAGGTAGGATTTGCATGCCTTTAAACTATTTTACTGAATATCCCTTACTTGATTAAATACAAAATGCATACTTAACGTGATAAAACAACACAGATCTCTTCTAATAGATTTTGTACAATTCAACAAACACTTCCCGAAGTTGTATGTTAGTGGCTCCATTCCACTGCTGTAGATTAAAACAACTGATACTTAATTAGATTATCGATGTGACTGACGGTCGATTGACTCTTTTCGTTTTAAAATAAGAGAACACGCCATGATTACCGGTATACTGTTTACAATGAAACAGAATTAAAATGTTCAAACACGGATTTCACATGACATGTTTAATTGGTGTTTATTTCTTTTTTCAACCCGTTAGCAGTTACCATGTTTTTTAACTGATCACAATTTGACTATATATTATTTACAATGTGCTTGGAATTATTTTTACAATAAAATGTAACAAACGATGTGTGTACACCTTTTTTGTAATCATATGTTATATGTTTTTTTATCTTATAGGTGTTGTCTAATGTTGTAATGCGCTTAGAGCTTCTAAAGATTAGGCGCTATAAAAAAGTCCTCATTATTATTATTATTATTATTATTATTATAATTATTAAACACTGCTAATTTCACGATGTTAATTCTAACTATTCGGACATTAACCTCCATCTTCGACGATTAAACGAGCTTTATATCAAGGTCAGATGTACCAGTTCTAATCGCAATTTTCTACACACTCAAGACACAGGATTCAATTTTAAAATATTCTTTGAAAGACAACGTGATGCAAACCGGACACCGCGTTATAAGCGGGTTCGCGAGTTATCAGATCATGAGTTATTGAGGAAGCGGTGTACTTAGCATCACAAAGGGAGTAAATCTGTGCAGTCAGCATGGTTTGCTGAAATTTACACACCACAACTTTGCGAATACTCCACATATAGAGTTCAAACTTGAAACCACTGAGATTCACAACCATGGTGGCTTGGTAGTTATCAGACTCATGACCAGAAATATGGTTTCTAGTGCTCACAAGCTCTGCCAGTTAGATGAAAGACCACTTCATTAATATACATGGATTTTGCTCAAAAGTGAACTCATCAGAGGTCTTGATGATATAACTGTACATACCAAATCTGATAAAAATCTAACCTTTAGGGTTATCACAAGCAGAACCAATCAAATGCAAGATCATGATATTGATATGCATGGATGTCGCTCATAGTAGAAACCATCTGAGATTTTTATGATATAAACTTACATAAAATTGGATCAACATCTGATTAAAAATATGGCACCTATTGTGGTCAAAATTTTAGCCAATCAGACACAAGATCGCCTCATTAATATTCATTGATGTTGCTCATAACTGAACACATATGAGACTTTGATGAAATAAGCTTGCATACCATATATTGCAATATCTAAAAAAAAATATGGTCTCTGGAGTGTTCATCTGAGAGCCTGATGACAGAGGCTTACATTCCAGATCTGTTAAAAAATATTAATAGGCACTCCAGATCAGATGTAAGATCACCTCATTAATGTATGTGGATTCCGATCATAAATGAAGTTGTAGTTAGTCCATCAAGTTGATGAGGACCACTTTAGTCATCCATCTTTTATCGGGAACAAATGGTCTGTGGGTGCAAAAGTGGCCGATGTGCGCCCTGAATGTTCTGCGGCATTGTGGACATGGGATGGTAGCAGCGCTGATCGTGGGGTTACTGGCTCGGGACTTCCTGGTCTGCTTTCGTTGTTTTGCTGCGGCTGTTAGGTTAGCCTCGCAAGCTGCAGCACATTCAGTGATTCAACATCTTTGCATGGCGCTGATATACTATCCAGGTTTCGCAGGCGTATAATAACACAGGGAGTGCTATCGCTCTGTATACCTTCAACTTCGTCTGAACACTAATGCCTCTTCTGTTCCAGACCTTGGTGTGTAGTCTGCCGAATGCTGCGCTGACCTTTACAATCCTGGCATTAACTTCGTCATCTATTACGACATTCTGGGACAGAGTGCTGATAAGATAGGTGAACCTGTTCACTGCGTTCAGTTTGTAGCCGTTGACTGTGATGCTTGGCTCAGCATACGGTTTTCCTGGGGCTGGCTGATACATTATTTCGGTCTTCTTTGTGTTGATCGTAAGGCCGAAATTTGTGCAAGCATCAGAGAACTTCGACACTGCTTTGCATGTCAGCTTTATAACCAGCGTTGAGGGTGCAGTCATCAGGAAATAGAAAGTCCCTGATGATGTGTGTTGTGACCTTAGTTTTGGTTGGAGCCTCCTGAAGTTGAACAGTTTGCTATCAATTCGGTATCTGATGCTGATTCCCACGTCACCATCTCTGAAGGCATCGGTTATAATGGCTGAGAACATGAGACTGAAAAGTGTTGGCACCAGTACACAGCCCTGCTTCACTCTGTTTGAGACAGGAAAGGGATTTGATGTCTCATCATTGTTCCAGACTCTAGCTTCCATACCATCGTGGAGTTGCTGTACCATGGTGGTAAACTTCCACTGGCATCCATACTTGGCTATGATCTTCCACATGCCCTCTCTGCTAACAGTGTCAAAGGCCTTGGTCAGGTCGACATAGCTAGAGAATAGGTCAGTATTCTGCTCTTGGCTTTTCTCTTGCAACTGCCTAGCAGCGAACACCGTGTCGATGGTTTCACGCTCCTTTCGGAATCTACACTGGCTTTCTGGTAGGAGTCCATGGTCAAGGTGTCATGTGAGACGGTTGAGGAGAATCCTGGCGAGTATCTCGCCTGCGATGGAAGGCAAAGACAAACCTCAGTAGTTTTCACAAGCTTAATGATTTCCTTTGCGCTTATACAGGTGTATAATATTATCATCCCTTCTCCTCAAAGCATACCTAATTGCGGGGATGCTAATATTATACACCTGTAAATTGCGGAGATCGTCTCTTTTTGCCACATGAGAAGAAACAACTGATGAAGCTTTTCAGTCAGAGCTGCACCGCCTTCCTTGTATATCTCTGCTGGGATTGAGTCTGAGCCAGGAGCCTTGCCACTAGGGAGCAGACGTATTGCTTTCTGGGTCTCTAACATGGTTGGTGTGTCATCCAGTGATTCAATGACTGGCACTTGGGGCAGCCGATCAATAGCTTCATCACTGTGGATGTTTGGCGGTTCAGGACGCAGTTGAAGTGTTCATCCCACCCTTCGATTATCTTCTCTTTGTCTGTGATCAGTGTGTTCCCATCCGCACTGAGGAGAGGGGATGATCCTGATGATGATGGGCCATAGACTTCATTCTGCGCATCATAAAACCTGTTCATATCATGCTTGATGACGTGGCTTTGGGTCTCATCAGCTCTGTTACTCAGCCAGGAGTACTGCATCTGCCACAGTTTCTGTTGAACAGTCCTGCGGATGTCACTGAAGACATCTTTCTTTGAAATGAACATTGGATCATTTAGGTATGCTTTGTGGAGGTGATGTTTTTCATCCAACACCTGCCTGATGTTTACGCAATTTTCATCAAACCAGTCCTTGTGTTTTCTGGGGGAAGGCCCTAAGATCTCTGTGGTGGTGTTGTAGGCTAGCTCTCTAAGGGTCGCAAAGGCTGCCTCCACATTCTGGGTGTCCAGAAGGGTGGACTGAAGATGGTTTTCTAGAGTGCTGACAAAGGTCGATTTGGAGTTCGAGTTCTTCAGCTTGGCGATGTTCAGCCGTTTTGGAATCTTCTTGCCTTGCGGGCGTCTTTTAGGTTGGATACGGATGTTTAGCTTGGATACTACAAGGTGGTGGTCAGTCCAACATTCTGCACCACACATGGACTTGGTCACCAGTACATCCTGCCTGTCCCTCTTCCTATCACGTAGTCAATGAGATGCCAGTGCTTAGATCAGGGATGCATACATGTCGTCCTGTTGCAGGTAGGGAGGCGGAAGACACTGTTGGTGATGAGCAGTTCATGCTCTGCGCAGGTCTGACGCGGCCGACGCCATATTTTCCAATGACCCCTTCCCAGGAGATGTTGTCAGAGCCGACTCTTGCACTGAAGTCACCAAAGATGACGAGCTTGTCAGATTTGGGAACAGAGGTTATGATAGAGTGGAGTTCATAAAAATTGTCCTTTTTTTCATCTGGATTGGCCATGGTTGGAGCGTAGGCACTGATGATCGTGACATGCTTTCTTCCATTCGACAGTGGGAGTTTCATGGTCATAAGCCTGTCGTTCACACTCTTTGGAAGTCCAGCTAGCATGTTAACAAAATCTGTCTTCACTGCAAAACCTACTCCAGCCTCACGTCGCTCCTCACTTCCTCTTCAACACCAAAAGAAGGTGTAGTCAGTGCCTCTTTCACAAAGTTCGCCCTCTCCCGCAAGGCAGGTTACACTTAAGGCTGCAATATCGATGTTGTATCTGGCTAGCTATCTGCCAGTCAGGGCAGTTCTCCGCTGAGGTCTGTCAGCATCATTTCTGTCTTAAAGTGTGCGCACGTTCCGTGCGCCGAGGGTGTGAGGAACGATTTTTATCTTTTACTTTGTAGTGTTTCCACCGCTGATGTAGGGTCCCCTCCAGCCGCGGATAGCTGGCTTGGGAAGGATGGAGCAATCCATTTTTAGGTCACCTTTTCTAGCCCCTTCCTAGTGCCATGGAGGTGAGTAGTGCTAATCCTAAAAAGGGCTGCTCAGTCGCTCAGGGGGCTGCCGAACACCACTTCTGTTCAGTGTCAGTGAAGAACGACCATATGGCCTAAGCCGCCTTGTGCAGATTTGTGGCTACGGCTGCCAGTGTACCTACACCTGCCGCTTCGTCACTCGTCTGTTACCACAGGAATCTGGGGAGAAGGATGACCGAGTGACTCGCAAGTTGTCTTGGTTTCAAGTAAGGAAGAGTTGCGCGTCGTCGACCTCACTCTCTCGTCCAAGACCATCTGGATCCAGTGGTAAGGCAAGGTCAAGACGGCTGGAGATGCAATCGGACGTAATAGTAAATTAATGCAAGATCTTGAGGATATAAAACCTTACATATAAAATCTGATAAGAAATAATGCATCTGTAGTCTTCGCAAACATGTACTGATAACAATGAGCCATCAAACAATGTGCAGGACCATGCCATAAACTGGTCTTTGGTTATGTTAACTCAAATTCAGGAAGTAGATGTTCTTCATTTAAATGGATGTCATAAGTTACTGCAATGAAGGGACTGATGCACCAATGACTGAAAAGAATTGTCAGAAATTTGAGATAAAACCATTTCTTCCTTTTCATTTCTGAGTGCTGAAACCATCTCCAATGTTTTTGTTTAAAGCAATAACAAGTTTCAAAGTAGCTGCTCTGCTGGATGCAAGATGAGATTTTCATGAGCACAAACTAGACATGATTTTATGCCTTTTGATGAGAACTAAATCATCAAGTGAATATGGCCATCAATTCGAGAGGTACAAGATTTTCGATATATTGCTGTGATGCAATGCCATGCAATGTATGTCACACCACAAATAACGTAATTCAGATCAATTAGACATTGCATGACCTTTGATGAAAATCCTATGTTGATATGATCATCCATTCTGGAGAAGTCACAATAACCCGATTTTCAAACACCATAGTAGCCATACTAGACGTGAGATCTGCACGATTTTAACTCAGAACCAACTAGATATCATAAGAAATTTTGTGGTGGAAACCCCATGTCAGTACAACAATCTGCTGAGAAGTAGCAGCAACAAGATTTTCAAGATAGTTGCCATGGCAGCTACAATGACTTGCAGATCAGCACCATTTTCAATGAGATCCAACTTGATATCACAAGAGAAATATTTTGGGAAAAACCCTATATTGATAAAACCATCCATCTAGGAGAAAGAATAACAAGATTTTCAAGAAGGCCACAGTGGTAGCCATATTGGAAGTCAGATCAGCACCATTTTCAGTTGGGACCAACAAGACATTATAAGAAGTCTTCCTGTGAAATGTCGATATAGTATGAGCAAGAACAAGATTTTCAAGATGGCTGACATAGTGGCCAAATTTATGTCTGATTGGTACCATTTTCATTCAGAGCCAACAAGATATCACAAGCCTTCTTGTGAAAACATGTCAGTTTGATTTTCTATCGAGATGGAGTAGCGATAACAAGATTTTCAAGATAGTGGCTACAATGAATGCCATATCAGCACGACTTTCATTTAGGTAGGTTCAGCTAGATATATTAGTATCTCGAGAAAACACCATGCGAATATGACCAACCAGCTAGGAGTAGTGATAAGAAGATTTTCATAAGGGACACTGTAGGTCTGAGCAGTACTGTTGCATTGGGAACCAACAATGCACCATAAGAAGTCTTGTATATTAGTCTGGAAAAAGAACACTACATGTATCATCAAATGAATTAAAATTTTCCTATTTACATTGGATTTACTCTTTTTTGGGTGTATCAATTTTCATGGATTTAGTGGTTGCTCCAAAACACAAAATTAAAGACCCAATAAAGAAAACATGAGCCTCACATGAAGATGGTACTCCCTCTTCATTTTCTTAGCCATAAATTCCAAGTGATCAATCAAAGCTCAGATATGTGATAACTCAACATCATTACCAGAATAAATTATTATCTTTTTTGTTTTATCTTTCTTATTCATTTGACCCTTTATGAAGAACAAAAAATCATTTACAAATCAATGTGAGATCAGGATTGAGAGAGAGAGAGAGAGAAGAGAGGAGAAGAGAGAGAGACAGCATATGGTATTTAACTACTAGCATCACGGAAAATTAAAGGCTCTTGAATTTATCTTGGAAGATTAGATTTAATTCTCATCTACATTGATCATTCATCCAAGTACAACTGTTTTAGACAACAGATCTCTGACAAAACCGCACTTGTATTCTGTCATTCTCAGTGATTTATGATTTACCATCATTTATAATCCATCTGAATGACTAATCTACATGAAGCATAAATAAATGTAAGCATTTATGCCTGAATTATAACTAGGAAACTTTCCTTTCAGAATTTAAATCCTCCTGATACCACATAAAATTTAAACCATATATATGTATGTTATCCAAAGATTTGGGTTTGGAATTGTGGGTTTAAGGCCACTTTTCTGCACATGATCGGTTTATACATGGTGGCCTGGACATTTTGGTGCAGGAAGAACCTAGGAAGAACCAGTGACTCACTCGAAGCTGCTGGCAAGTTTCTCACGTACCCACAATGGTCGAGCCGAGACTTGAAAAAACATGGACAGAGGTGAGATGTCACTGGCTTGTAAAGCAAGCACCTTAGACCACTCCGAGTGATTTGGTGGTCATCTGGGTCTCGCTTAATCCAAAGGAAGAACAAGACAATAAAATACTAAAACTATTGCTTGAAGCACAGGTACCAATTAAACACTATGTATATTATACAATAATTACAGTCAGTACTAAAAGCTTACGCATCACTGATTTTCAGATGAAAAACAAATAAATAAACATCGTTATTTACAGGCATTTAAAAATATTGTTTTAATCTTTCAAACCTTTGTTGCCAGCAGATTTATTTTCTTTTGTATTAATTTTTTAAAAATATTTAGAGAGGTTATTACATGAAATTAAACAACTTTAAATATGTCAACATTGACAGGAAACTCAACGAAACTGATGTACCCATGACGATATTTTATTTTAAAATAGCATGAATACTGAAATACCTTTGAAAATAAATGAAACCACAGTAATTCAAAAGTACATAAAGTATTTGCACATTTATATTGATGAAATAATGATATATGGTATATGAACAAATGATGATGAACACGATATATATTTACATACAATTAGGCAGACATAAACTGTGTGTATTTAGTGACAACCAAACAAGTTAAAAAACAAACAGGTATGTCTTTGATTTAAAACAATGCTGCCTCTTAGATGTGGACTAATTTGCAGTGTGCAAGCTATGATGTATCATTCATATCTACCAAATCACTACAAAACAATCATACTGGCCTGTGCTTATTCATTTTCCTGACTTCTGCCAACCCAGTAATAGCCAAATGCAAGAACAACTGAAGCAAAAGACCAAGAAATCTGGGTTAGTAAGATGCTTTGTTGAAATTTCTTCCAATGTTGATGATTGCAAATGTTATGAAACAATTGTTTCAATGTAACTATAGATTTTGTATCTTCTTCCACCTTTTATGGCACATCAGCATTATTTGTCCAAAACTTAAAGGTCCCTATGACCCTATGACATGATGCCATGTGTCAAAGATGGCCATATCCTACTGAACAGTTTTTCATGTCATCTGAATTTTTTCGTACTTTTAGCGACAGTGGCCACATCTGATGGCAGATTAGCATAGTTTGTATAAAATTAAAAAATTTCTTGGCAAGCTGCTTTCTACAAATTTGGCCCCATTCTGTGAGTTTGTAAAGCCATTAAAAAGTTATTATATTTTTAATAATAGTGGTCATATTTGATGGTAAATTAGCACCTGTAGTACAAAGCCAAAACTTTCTATGCCAGGATGCTTTCTGTCAAATGTACTCAAATTTAGTTACGTTTTTCTGTTTATAGCAACAGAAACCATATTTGATGATAACTTGGCATATTTTGAACAATCTTAATAAGTACTTATGCCAGGATGTTTTTAATCAAGTTTCATTAAATTCTATTAATAGTATTTTTATAGCTTAGTACCTGAAAGGTTTTTTTGTTGCATTTTTAGCAATTCTGGCCATATTTGATGATGGATTGATTTAAACGGATCAAATTTGAAAGGTCTTCATGAAAGTACGCTTTTTATCAAGTTTAATGAAATTCTATTGAACTGTTTTGGTGAAGTCTTTTAAAGGTTTTTCTTTTCAATGGTGGCTATACATGTATTAGATGGCAGAATGGCATCACTTCCATAAATTTAAAAGGTCTTCATAACATGATGGTTTCTGTCAAATAAAATCTAATGTCAACCATTATGGGGATGAGATCATTTAAAGTTTGTTCTATTTTTCACAATGGTGGCCATATATAATGGTACATCACCATCATTTGTACAATGCCAGGATGTTTTATTTTTCAAATATGGTTAAATTAAATTATTTAGTGGTTTGGAGTAGAAATCATTTCAAGGTGTTCTAATTTTAGTAATGGCTGCAAAATATGATGGTGGAGAAGTGCCATTTGTAAAGAAAATTAATAGTCCTCTTACCAGAATGGGTCAAATTCTATTCAGCAGCTTTACGGATGAAATTTAAGGTTTTCCCATTGTTAATAATACTAGCTTTTGTAATGGCAGGTTGGCATCATTTGTACAAACCTGAAAGGTCTTGTTAAGATGTTTTCTGTCAAATTGTATCAAAATCTGTTCAGTGTCTTTTTACAGAAGTGGCTTAAAATGTTTTATTATTTTTAGCAATGGCGGCCAAGTCTGACAGCAGAAATCTGAAAGCATTTCATGCCAGGATATTGTGTGACAAGTTTGGTTAAATTATCGAGTGGGTTCTAAAGTACAATGGCTTTCGTTGATACATGAATGTGATGGACCATTCCATATGCTTACTTGTCCATTTTGCCAGATTAGCTATATAAAAAAAACTAAGACACCAGAAAGAACTTGGACAATCCTGCACAGAAGCAAATTACTGCAGTTCTCTTTAGAACTGGTCAAGTAACTATACTCATTATTTTCGTTCATTTTTAAAAATCCTATCACAAACATGCATTAAAAATTTGGTCAGTTTAGTTTCAAGATTATTTCAGATCAGCAATCAATCATTTTTTAAAACAGATAAACCAACAACCATGGCTGTAACCATGTGTTTATATTTGAAGTACGTTAAACAAATTTATTTTCAAGTCTTCAATATATTCATAAAGGAAATTAATAGCTGAGCTAGAAATTTACTAACAACACTGCAGCCTGAATATACTGGTAGTTTTGGCACTGTTTATACATCCATGCAACATATTCCAACTGTGGATGTATATACAACACACAAACCTAATATACAGATATCTATTTAGGTACTATTAATGTACTTCTCTAGACTCATACAACAGGTAATCATTAAAAATGCATGTAGACTAACAAAATATAATGTATGATTTAATTCATCTAATTTAACAAACTAACTCGAAAAACCAAATTAATAATCTAGACAAATGATCCCATATATATAACCCTGCCTGTTCCACATCTCACCCCTAACCCCACGATTAAGACAAGTATATAGTCCAACAAGAGTACAGAGGACATCACATTATAAAGCTACCACATGATTAATCATCCTCCATGTGGACACTAGATGGGCATGGCTGACTCTGGAGATTATGTCCAGTAGGTCTCAATGACATGGAGTTTGGTCAAGGTATATGGTTTAAAACTAAATTTACTGAGCAAATTCCATTATATTCTTATTAGAATGTAATGACCATGACCTCAGACCTTTACAATCTATAGGTTTCTTTATCAGCTTAAGTGAAATCCAACCACAAAGTTTGGTCACAGAATTTACTGTAACAAAAACATTTTTCTGCAAAACCCATTTAAATGTAACCTTTTCACTCCCAAAACTTTGGTCACAGTATGCAGCCTAGAACTAAAGGTTACTATGCACAAACATGTTTGTCTTTCAATCCAATTGATCTTGACCTAAGATATTTTGACTCCAAACTCAATAAGCTTCTTTCTATCCAATGTACACATCATTCACAAGCTTTGGTGAACATACCTGGTTATGATCTGTAATTTCTGTGGAGAAACCATTTTCTTCACTCAATCACAGTGAACTTGGCATTCAACCCCAGAATCAACAGGCATCTTCCTTACCTTTTGTACATATATAAAATGCAGAACTCTTACAAAAAGATTGAGAGTACAATGATTGGTCAACATGCAAATCTTCTAATGATGACCAGAATATGTACTGTTTCACAACAATCCACTGAAATCTTCCACTAATTGCATTAAAAATATTCTGTCATATATTTCATAGAGTTGTAAGCCAAAAACGGCAACAACTCATAAACAAATTGCAGGAGCACAAAGATTAGTCAATATATGCATCTTTGATGATGACCATAATATGAATCAAATTTCAAAGAGATCTAGAACTAGAACTAGAATACCATGAGTGGCACACTGTACAGTCACCCCATGTTTAATATATGTACCGGTTGTTCCATATGTAGATAACTGTAATTTTTGTGAAAAATTTCCGTTCTTCTTTCAGTCAGTAACCTTGACCTTGATCTTCATCTTCCTTACCCCAGTGTAAGCAATCCTCAAAATTTAGTCACAGTTTGTGATTTTGACTTAATATTATCTTATCTTCTTTCAGTCAATGGCCATGACATTTAATCTATCTAAAGGTTTCTGCCTTACCCCAAGTGGAATTCGTTGACAAGGTTTTGTCCAGGTATTGATGTAGAACTAATGTTATTATGTAGAAAGATTGTGTGTGAAGATGGTGGAGAACACAAGTTATTGTTCAGAAACCATTTTTCATCTTACAGACACAGTGACATTGGCATTTGACCCCAAATATAATAGGATTCTTCCTTGCCCCAAGTGCATGCTATCCACAAAGTTTGGTTCTTTCTGTTATGGTAACTCTGGCCTTTGAGCTTTTGATCACAAAATTAGTCAGGTTCTTTTTTACCCCAAGCAAAGGACATCAACAGATTTAGTTAGCTGTAGATGGTAGGCGATTCAAACTACTGTTTAGAAGCAACATTGGTAACAGATGGATGGGCATCACAACATAATATGCTGAAACTTATGGTAGGTATTAAAAAAATAGTCTGTAATGTAGAACTGAAATTACTGTGCATGGATCATTTTCCTTTTTTTTAGACAATGACCTTGACTTTGACCAAAAAACTGAGAGGCTTTCTCCATACCAAAAAAAAAAGCTAATCATAACCTTCAGCAAGTTTTGTGTTGATTCACTGAAAACTGCTCATAAGATTTTGTAACACAATGCAGTCAGTCCAAAATAGAAACAACCTATAAAAGTTCCTGGACCAAAATGATTTATTCACACATGAATCTTCAGGTGATAAAACACTATATTTAATAGGTTTTATGGCAACTCATCAAAAACTGGGGGACAAGTTATATTTGCAAGATTAAAACAGAATGAAGAACGATAAGCAGAAAGAAAAGCGGACACAAAGATTCCTAAATACCACCCTATTGATGTTGGTGTACATGTACATTAATTATTTTCTGCCTTGTTTGTATTTGTGTCGATTAATTTTAAGCAACTCCTGGTACAGTACAGATCACATAATATTTTGATTATTTAAGCTTCATGGTGGAGGACTTAATCACCTCCACTTATACTTCATGATAATGCTCCACAGTGGCAGGATAAAAATACATACAAATCACCACCGTGCCTCAGCAGGCACACAATTGACTGACATTCTTGAACATCCAATGAATGAAGACCACTCAAGGAAAGATTGAGATATTGAGAGTGATTTAAAATTGGATCCTGTTTGATGAATTAGTCATCTCTATTTCAGTCATATAAAAAAATAATTTCAAAAGCTGTGTATATTCAGTACAAGTATAATAATTTGATGCTTTTAGTTTAGTCAAAGAAATCTGTACAAACTTAACTTATGCATTGACATGACAAAAGGCATACCTTGTTGAGCGTCTATTGAACAGCATACATTTATCCTATACAAAGTAATCCTGAGAGATATGGACATTTAAATTCCAAATGAAAACCACTTCTGTCAAGAAAAAGCCCCCATAAAACTCCAAACACCAAATTTACAATGAAATGTGAACCACATGCTATGCTTCAGTCCTTAAGCAGTAATAGTGCAGTCATGAATAGACACAGCTTTCAACTAGTTCAGTTTTGACTGCATGTGTACTGTAAAGGGATTGACCATTTAAATTATATGGCTAGAATGTTCTTTCCGATTGGGATATCGTTTTTTTCTTTCACTGCAAGATAAATTTTTTGCAAGTAAAATAAAGAATGGATTAAGGTCATTTTTCTATACAACAAATCAGAGCAAGTCCATTGTTTTCAAGCATTTAACCCACCCACTATTGACATTAAATAGTCTGTCACTATTAAAGACTTAACTTCAACTTGAAAATTATCTGTAATTGACCTAAACTCAACTTATTGCTGAAATGAACAATAAATGTATACAATTTTCAAATCTAGAACATTCACTGATTTAAATTTCCAAAATTTAGGGTCTTCGGCATGGATGAATTGTCTCCTGATGTCTTCTATTACATGCTCATTTTTTTAATGAAGAAAATATAAAATCTAAATTTTTTATCACATTAAAAATAATAGTAAATCATATGGAATTGATAGATCAATAAACTAATCACAATATAGATAAAATTTTTTTACAAATATTTTGATGCAGATATTGAAGTATGCAGTTTCCAGTTTGATCATTGATAACTGATTCAAGTCCAATCAATCTGGGAAAATTTTAACTGTTACTGAAGCATGCACAAAGAATGTATCTACAGTTAAGTGCAAATGATTATGACAACTTATGCAGTAGTGATTTGGATTCCATATTTTATTGGGGGGGGGGGAGGAAGGAAAATTTACTAAAACAGTAAATGATCCTGAAATGCTTCAAAGCAGGTTCATATAATTTGTCTGTATTATGCATACCAGTACATGTAGTATGTAATAGGAAAATAAACAGAAATAGAGAAAGGTAAATGTTTCAAGTTTACTTGGTGATATACACATATAAGAATACAACTAATTTACAGTATATAAATACAACAAATGGACAAAGAAATATGACAATATATAGCAGAAAATGGACAAAACAAATCTGGCTAACTGTTGGTATACACAATCAATGACCTATTCATCAGCAACAGATGATATTATGTCTTGTGCTAGTTCAGACCCTCTGTTTTTAGGAAGGTTTGAATTGCAAAAATAAATGTTTTAATTTCATCAGAGTTACATGAAATTGCCAAACAATAATGTCTTAACTGCAAGTCAAAGCGGTTAAATGAATAGAACATGTCTTAATAATATTCCTTCTATTTGTCACATACCATATATACTTGCTTACAAGTCAACCTTTATTACTAAATAATTTATTAATGCAGAGTAGAGGTTGTCTTATAAGCAAGATATAAACAAAAATTAAAATCTGACCTTACTCCTCTTAGCTTGTACAGGAAATTGTGCACTGTTTTCTCAATTTAAATTGTTTTGATTAACTTGATAATTTAAATAAATATAACCTAAATCCTTTACCATGTAAAATCAGCACTGTTTTGATTTCCCCAGTAGACAATCCTTTAATGTGGCATGACTTTAATACTTGTTCAATGCCATGCTGAGTCCCTTTGATCACAACGCAGATGTCAGTGAAAGAATTCAGAACTTTATTTGATAACTCTGACGATGAAGCTGAATTCTTGGGCTTTGAAACAGATGATATTAGTGTGAATCACAAAAGTGTGGACTTTACTTACTTTATTATAATACTTTTGGAATTAATATATTACACAATTTTGTGCATGACATCATTCAGGATTACAATTTTTATACCTACATATGACATATAACATGGATTTATTATACAAAATGATTAAAAATGTTAAGCATTATGGATTTCATTACATGAAGATAGACAAAATGTAAGTTGTCAGTTTATTTGTAGATACTGAACTCGGTAATACATATGCATTTACTCTATGTTGGTTTTATCTTCATTTGTTCAGTGTGTGTCTATCCATCTATCCAGTTTGACTTGTTTATTTTTCCCTAAGTACAATTTTGACTCACTGTCCACATATCACCCCTTGCAGACAGTTTTGGCTTGTAAAAAAACATTTTGACTTATAGGAAGGTTATAGAAAAATGTTGCAGCCCTAAATGGGTGGGTGGGTGGACTTATAGTCAAATTGACTTATATGCGAGTATATACAGTATATCTGAGACTTGTATACATTACAAATGACTGAATGATCATGTTTTTTTTCAGTATCAAAAAGTACATGTAAGCAGATTATTCCTGAACCTGTGCCTCTTTGTGAACCTCTTTTGAACATGTCTGAAAGGGTAATAAAACAGTTAACCATGACCATCTTACTGAGACCACATCTACTCCATCGTGGTTACTGGATTTGACTCTGTGAGAAAGAATGGTGCACGTAGCTCTTCTCTGTCATCAATTGTGGCAACTCTGTTAAGATGCAGGGAGAACTGGTATTTTTTTCTTTTCTTAATCCTCTCCATCAAAGAGTAGCGAGAGCTGTACTTAACAATGTTGTTTTATTGGGCAACACCTGCATTGCTCTGAATGATCACAAATCAGTACACCATCTGAGACAATCCAACAAAGATAAAGTTTTATATTACACACAAACAATGAAAGACTCATTTATTAGCTAATAACATGTGTGTAATTGCCCACAATACACTTGATCTATCATTATTATATACACAAATACACAACCATTTACATCTTTTTTGCATTCAATGCCAATTACAATGTATGATAAGCACCACAAGTACATGCATCTGCTGCTGTGAAGACCCAAATCTGCTTTCACAAATGCACTGACATATCAGGTTCTTACTTAAAAACATAAGCAGAGGAACAGCAAAAACTTAATCTGTGAAATGATTTATATCAACTTTTCAGGCAAAGCAGGACAAGTACAACCTGTCCAGAATCAGCTAATTATAATCAACAAATGTTTCAATAAAATACAGATCAAAATGTAAATTACCAAGAAGCTCCAAGCATAAAATATACTGATTTCTTGTATGCTATTCAGAAGCTGTCCCAATCCATTCTCCATACTATATTAATGATGAATAGACATCACAAAAGGTGCATTATACTAGCTTAATCCATTATAATTTAATATGTAGTGTGATGAATGGCATTTAACAGTAATGAGAGATTAATAAAAACATACACTTAAACAAAGTTTACAACCTGTCTTATCTCTTGGGATAGCCAAGGTGCATGCACAGATGTGTATGTGTTTTGTTAACAATGTTAACAATGTAACATAAATACTAACAGGGCATATACAAGTCAAGAGGTTGGATACAAACGTCACCATGTATCATACAATTTTAAGTAGACAGAAGCAGACAGCAATTCAAAACATTCTCTGAAAATGTGGGTGACAAAAAGTTAGTGAAGTTTTCATAGACAATCTCTCAAATCCAGCTGACAACAATGGAAAAAAAGAGGACAATACAATCCTGGTCAGATATGTGTAAAATGAATATTGAGAAGCTATTTGCACAAGTGAAAAAAGTATGTTTGTGCACATAATAGCTTTTCTGTTTTGCAAATAAATTATGCACTGCATGAAAACAATGTGTGCAAAGGCAGTAAAGTACCTCAGACTTCAAAAGAAACAAAATCTGTACAACTTAACATTAAACAATCTACCTGGATTATAACTCTTTCCTGACTAATAAATGCTGCGAATCCCTTCTAACAATTCCAAATACAGGAAGAAAAAGTCCATATTAACAAGGAGTCTATACCAAATGGAGTGACTGACAAATAATCCCTTATGCATTTCATTTGCACTTAAGATCTATTTAATAACATGCCAGAAATAAATATGTCTGATATATGAAACAAATGTAATCATGAAGATGACAAAAATAGCAGATCTGAAAGGACACTGGCTACAATTTTGCCAGGTCATACAACAAAAATTCAGTCTCAAATTTGATCCAATATGACAAAACTTACAACATTAAATACTGTTAAACAATATGAATTTATTCCATGCACTGTAAGAGAAAAATGTCATATTCACTGCTAATCAGTTAATTAAATCAACCAGCAACAATCAAACAAGGCACCAACTGGCAAAAACTGTTGACTAAAGCTGTAAACAACCAATGAATTGAATTTCACACAAAACTCTAAAGTTTAACCTTATGTTTTATTGTGGCCACAAGAAAAGTAATACCCATGTCTTGTTATCTGCTTAAACAGGTGAGAAAAAAAAAGTATTATTAGTCGAGTACATAGGCTGGGAAAGCATTATTATCAGATCTAATGAGATGCATAACAATTAGTGTGAGTGTGTTCTGCTAATGTCACTTCCATATAGGAGATGATACAACTTTCCCATTAAATGTTCTGTATTTATTTTATCATTATTAAATAACCTTAAATAAACATTTATTGAAAGCGAATACTGGAACTTTCTTTTTAGTATGTAAGTAGATAGAAAGTATGTGTAATGAGGTGCCATGCAATGCATTAGAATATCCTGTCCTATTTCTGGATACATAACACGTGTAGAATCTCATAAGAGTGTTTAATGTAAAGATAACGTCAATAATTAAAATCCTCCATGTTAAAGGTTCCATACCTAGATGAACCAAAATGTTGAGAAAAGACAGGGTCCAACCTCTCTACACTGATTATCCACAACACAATGAGGAAAGAAAGGTCGCTGATGTTAAGAACCAAAAGCCAAACATATCAAATATTTTTCTGGTGTGTCATGCAGAAATGTCGTCTCTGCAGCAGATGTCCTGAACTTATGGCTTTGAATGGGGCCATAGAAATCAGTATGTGTCTAACATATCAACAGGTCTCAACAGCCATGAGACTTAAAAACCTGAAATAAATTCTGAGTAGAAGCCCAGTTTGTGCAGTTTTTGCAGTATAGACACTGCCCTTTACAAGCAAAAAAAAATCCTGGATTTTATTGTGGGATCCTTTGGAAGTTTCTTCAAGAAAGTAGGAAGATGAGAGTGGAGGGGTTTAAATAATGTAGTATGGAGACCTTTTGACATGATCTGGATCGCCCATCCTTTGCGAGAATGGTTGGTCCAAATGCAACTAAGAGATTAGTCTTGTGCCTCAAGGAGGTCACCAGAGAGTGTGGTTGTAAATCACTGACAATTGACAGAAGGCCTGGGGAAGGAGAAACCGTGTTCCTCTTGCCCCTCATTGCTTACCTCTAAAAACAGGGGCATATGATCACCTATAATTTGCTTGGTTAGGAGAAAAAACGAAAAAAGGGTAGCTGTTGATGAGAAATGCCACTGTGAATTCTCTGAAAAAACATGTTCCTTCTCTTGTATGTTTCAAAAAATGGCCTTGCATGATAGGAGACTGCACTGAAAGTTCAAGTGCAACACCTGTGCTTCTTGCTTTTTCACCACCTCAATTTGTCACCTTAAGAGAAGTGGACAGCTGAAATGGGAGAGAATGTATAGAAAAAAGGAATGATCATTAGTGGCTTTCTGGGCTAAACAAAAAAAATCGGATGTGGAAATCAAGTAAGGAGGAAGTCATCACAACGTTCTGAACTCACTTAGACTTTGCATTAAAGACTTATATGTATACTTTATCAGTATCAACATGAGATATGTGTAGCAAAAATATCTCTGAATGTGACTTTTTACTTAAAGTTGCATGCATCTTACTCACCATAAACAAGCTCTTGTGTTACCAGGATTGCAAATGCTCCAAAAGATACAAGGTAATTTTTGCAATCTTGAACAATATCAGCAAGATTCTGAATGACAAACTGATGTCATCATAGTGTATGTCTACCAAGGCTTTGACCTGGTAGGTAGAATTTCTTGAAGGTGGAGGATGGCATTCTGAGAGAGACAAAATCCTATAGATTTCTCCTATTGCTGTTGCAAACAAATTCCATCTGTTCCATTGCTGGGGAGGTATGTGCTGGTATTTCCACTTCATAAATTTCATCAATTGGAAATGATGAGGTATCATCATCATGCAGCATCATTTTGCCCACTGGATATGCCAAAAGTAGTGAGCATCATGGAATGCTAGTCTGGCATGGCTGCTTTGGTTCAGTTGGATGGTTCCTTCTGTTGAAATGGTGTATCAAAGATGAAATATCCTTTGAGGTCCAGTGGGCAGGTCGGTACAGTAAGCTGGCTATGCAGTCTGTTAGGACAACTAGTTCACTGGCTGTAGATAAATGACTCCTGACCACAGTATTTGTACATGGCTGGAACAGTTGGAATGGTGTACCAACGATGATACAGGCTTTGAGATCTCGCTGGAGCAGTATGGTTGGTATGGACTCTCTGTCCATACCTTATTTGTATGGAATGTCTGTACCATACAGGTTGAATTGCAAATCTTCATGTCCAGCTTGTTTTCTCAATATTGTCATGCAAAGATGAGATAAGTGATTGCATGACATCATGCCTTATTGGTGGGGTCCTAGGACTATCCCCAGTGCGATTATATTATATTAACGTCACTTCTACTGACAAATCAACAACAAAGCCTTTTGCATTATTGATCATGTGCAATTCCAAGATTTTATCTAGCACTGTGCATCATGCCCCAGACATACAGCATGATGTACAACCTAGTTACATTATTCTAACAGGCTGACCAGACCTAACACTAAACTCTTAATGCTGTGCACCATGTGAGGCTGCTGCTTGTACCATTTTTGTCTTCAAAATTTCAGAGCAAGTATTTTCATGCCATTATATGCATGAACACATCTTGTGTTTATCCTCCATGACCTTAACACTGCTATTGCTTGCTCGTCGTCTCTATAATGAAGACGAGGAACACACAGACACACATTGAGTGAAATAATGTAAACTGTTATCCAAATAATTTGGAAGCATAATAGCTGATAAGCACAACACCAAAACATTTCTCCAGTGAAACTTAATGTTACTGATCAAAATCACATGTGACAATAATGAACATTACAATAATTGCAAATATATGAATAAATTTACTGAAATTCACAAAAAAGTTACATGCATCACACAAAACATCTGGACTTACTCTACCTCTGAAAAAAAATGTTTATGATTTAAAATTAAGCTTTAGAATATAACTGGATTGTCTGGAAGGCATTTTAACACATTGCAACAAAAGTAAAAACTGGTTTAAATACACACACACACACACACACACACACACACACACACACACATACATACATACACATATAAAGATGTTTTTCTGTCTTTCAAGGAGGGCTGGATTTAGAGGTAGAAAAGTCAGTTTTCCTAATGTAATGGGATCAGGTAATGTATTTAACAGAGAAACATATGTCTATCTTTTCAACAATCGTTTGTGAAAAAGGAAGGATAATGGAGGAATATTTTTTTAAAGTAGGGAAAAAGTCGGGGAAGACTGGGGCATTGTACAAAGAAAAATTGGCTGAAATTTATATAAATAAAAAAAAATAATAATAAAACCATTACTTTTTGTGCCTTCTTAAGGTTTAACAAAAGGATGCTCTTGATCACTAGCTCTTTAGTCCAGGTTTCCTCTATTTACTTAGACACACATTTCTCCTGCCAAAATATACTGAGAGGTAAAATAGAAGTCTATCAAAATGAAGTTAGCAAAATTGCAATTTCTACTGTATACTGACATAATTGAAGAAAAAAGGGATAGTATGATAAAAATGAAATAATAAGGCGGAAAAGCTAAGGCTGTTGGAAAGACTGGTATTTCTATATCAGATAGTCAGAGAATTGCAAGTTCATTATATGTCTTGTTTATAGGTATATTATAAAATAACTTAAATGCCTCAAGACCACAAGTAACTTCTATATCAGATGTTATCAGAAATAATGCACAAATAAAAGCTAAAGAAACATAGCAAGTATAGTTAACACGACTTGTATAATATTCAGATATGACAAACAAGTGTTAAAAAAAGGAAAATATTAAAAGAAAAGTTGATAGTATATAATGATAAAACTTGATCCTAAAAGTAATGAGACTCTGAAAATTCACAATCACAGGTGATGAATAAACAAACTCCAATGTGAACGTAAAGAAAACTAAAGCAAATGCAATGGTGTGACATCACAAATCTCCAAGCTTTCACTGGATGTTTAAAAAGATTCACTTAAACCTCCCCCCATCCCCCGAACAAAGAGTGACCCATAGGTCACAACTCAAAAGCAGTAAAATATATTATACATTTCCCTGGTATAAATGCATATATTTAGTTCAGTCAGAAAATATCTGAACATGTCAGTGAATGTGAAACTTGTGAACATCTGACCTCTGAACACCTCTCTGAGAATGTAGTGACAGATGCCAAGGATGCTATCTCTCTTGCACATGGTTACTAAAGGGGAAACATAACTATGAAATTTACTCCTCAGTTTAGGTTTGGTGTTAGTGTTCGACAGCAAAGTAACTCAAGTCAGTTATTTAGTGCCAAGACAACTGGAACAAACTGCCTTGCACATGGTGACCACAGCTGCTGACCCAGGCTAATCTGATTGTAGTAGTCAAATTTGCACACTTTTAGTTGCAAGTTTTGCCTGATAACCATTACTGCCTCCACAGCTCCAGTCTCAGTTTGTTGCTTCTTATGACATATGAGAAGGAACAATGGGTTTATTGTACATACTCAACCCCAGAAAGGAAGTCAGCAGTTTGGGAGATGATGGTAATGGACTGCTGGAGGGTATCAATATCCCCAAAGAGGTGGAGGGTATCAAAATACCCAATGCTTTTTGTTAAAGGCTTTGGGATAAATTTTTGGTTTTGCTGAAAAATATCTTGATGAGTCCACAAAAAAGATGAGAATGAGTCAGGACTCTATTGGTCTAAAGAAAATTAAATTGATAATCATGTTTTCAATACACGTTTTCATCATTAATAGTTGATCTGTTTGATAAAAACAGAGTGATTAAATGGTTGTTAAACTAAAAATATAAAATAATCAAACAAAATATTTAAAATAAAGATCACAGCTGAGTTGGAGATTAAGTGCAAGCTACTCCATCAAATGACAACATTGTGGTGGTATTCTAATGGCGTTGACTGGAATTCCAAGGTAAGAATGTTCAGGGTCTGTATGGTTTTCCATGGACTCGGAATCTGTACAGACATGTATACTCCAAGTTTCCATGGTTACTGAGGATTCGAAGTTCAACATGTTGGAAAGATGGAGGATCTTTCATCTGAAAAAGGGAAAATATACAATCAGTAAAATTTAGCAATAATTTATATAGTTATTTAAGATAAAGCACGATTAAGTTTTTCAAGGCAATACATATCTAAAATTTTCTTTAAACTGACTGTTGGGTATTACTTTTGTCTGATTATAAATGATTTCCAAGAGGATCTTCCCATTCATTAGTCATGTGAAAGAAGTTAAATGAGCAAAGGTTGCATTAAACTAGACTCTACTGTCATCCCACTCCACCCTACTCATTTGTGCAACCATACAGTCATATGTGCATGAGAAACTGACCCTAAACAAAAACCGTAACCTATGTCACTGACATAAAATTTCAGCCATAGATTTTGGGTAGAGTACTACTGCAAATCTACAAATACCATGATAAGTGACACTGGGGCTGACAATGCCCAAGAAAGTGAACTAATTGCAACCACAAAGGCACTACAAAGGATGTAAGGCTTGGCCCAACAAACTGTGAAACTATCCTAAATGCAAAACTGAACAAAGTCACTGATTCATTAAATTGAGATCAGTGACCTATTATGGGTTGATATGTTTGGTATTAACTAAAACAGCTACAGACAAACTTGCTGTCTCAGAAATGGAACTAAATGCAAAACTTAACCAAGGTTCAATGGAAAGACAAGGGTAACATTATATGCCTCTTCCTAAATTCGAAAAGGGACATAAAAAGCAAACCACCCCCACTCACCCCCCCAAAAAAAACATGCCATAAAAAGCACAAGATTCTCACATTCTCAATGCACGTGCAATAGTCTTCTTTGTTGATAAATTATATTTATATGAATTAACCAGTTTTCGTCTTTCTATCACACTGACCTTGGACCTTTTAGCCCCAAAATAAACATATTTCTTCCTAACCTTACCAGAATGGTAAGCCATCCACAAAGTTTGGTCCAGGCTGGTGATATATGTTATGTATTCTTGATTTAATTTATATTTGATTTAATTTAATTGTCTGTTTGTAAGTTTAAATTTTTGTATTTATTTCATTACATGTTAATGTAATATAATTTTGTTTTCTGGAATTTTACATTTTCCAGAAATTAGTTTGACCTGACTGTTAAGTCGTAAACTCCTTATGCTGACTTAGTTCCTGACCTTGATTCAAAATTAGTAATAGTTCGAGTAAACAACTTTTAAAATTTTTTTATTATTCTTAATGTGTGATTTATATGGTGGAATCCAGGCTGACTGGGACTACGTGACTTAAGATGTAAATAGCTTCTACAATGTACTAGAAATTCTGGTTTTACCAGAGGGTTAACCCTCATCCGGGAATCTGTTTTGCCTCTCAAGTTAGTGTAAAATCTCTGTCTTTAGAGAAATAATCTCAGTTGGGCATTTTATCTTAAACACTGAAAGGTGTTTTGCTGTGACCAGTTGAGTTGAAATTTTATTTTATGGAATTATTAATTCTTTTTCCTGGAAATATTTGAGTGCTCATACAGAGTTCTTGGACAAAGACATTTCTTGAAATTTTATTCAGAAATTCAAACAACAGAATATTGTTTGTGGATCAACAAAGAACTGTAGACACATCCATACTATAAAGGCTATAGCATACATCATCACCTTCCATTCTGGATTTTTGTCAGGATTTGATTTAAAATTTATTAGAACATTGTATTGTTAGGACTTCTAATTTTTAATTTTTGGATTATTCTTGGATTAGTTTTGGACTGATTCTTAAAACCGTAAGTTTTTTCCCTCCATTTTTACCTGGTTTTTCTATGGAAATAAATTATTTGTTAAAGTTTACAAAGCTTGTTGTCTTCACTTTTTCTTTGTTACTGTTTATGAGATCCTAAACATGTAACATATAGTTATTATTATTGTACAGAAACCATATTTTTTCTTGCAGTCAGAGACCTTGACCTTTAGACCCCCCCCCCCAAACAATAGGTGTCTTTGTTACGACAAGTACAAATCATCCATAAACTCTGATCCAGGTATGTAATGAAGAACTAATTTGAATGTTTGGAAGCCCACTGACTTCTTTCAGTCACAGTGACCTTTGACCTTTTTAACCAAATTTCAATAAGGTTCAGTGTTGCCCCAAATATAAGCCATCCATGAAGTCTGGTAACCGTAGATAATGCAGAACTCATGGTATTGTGTGGAAACTAATTTTGCTTTTTTCAGACAGTGACTCTGACCTTCAATCCCAAAAGGATTCTTCTTTACCACAAGTGCATGCGATCTTCAAACTTGGGTCTAGGAATGTATTACATAACTAACACTACTATCAATAAACCATTTTTCATATTCAAGTCACAGTGAACATGACCTTTGAGCTTTTGTACCTGAAATTGATAGGGTTATTACTTAGGGGGCAGGGGACAGTTTTTATGCACAAATTTAATGTTGCATACATCTGCCTAATATAAAAATTCATAAAAAATAAAATACATGAGTGAGGTCAAAAAGGTCCATATTCTTGGATAGTTAAAATAAAGCAACACATAAGAATATCATTCACTTGATATGACTAGTCAATGGAAATTCACAGAATAAAAAGTTGATACACCCCACCCCCAAATACATGCATTTGCATAGATAAAGGCCATTTTTTAGAACACGTGGTGCTCACAGTGCAAACACAAGCCTTTTCCCTGTGTGATAATTTTGAAAAACATTATGTACTTAAATAGCTTTATGCTATTAAAATAGTTGTCATCATTAATCAGTTTTGAGATATTCTACTTGCCTTGAACCAATGCTTTCTTGCTGACTATTGGTATTTTACTGGCTACATACACCTCTCCCTCAATAACGTGCGCTCATCAGGGTCCAAAAAATAGACCAAACAATAAGCAAGGGCGCGAGTTACTGAGGGACCTTCAAAAATCCACAAGACATCCAGAGAAATGTGGGACTGGGAGGGGTGGGACTGGGCTGTTTAATGACTGAATCCTCATTTTATAATCGTGCAGAGAATAACTGTCAATAAAGTGCTTTTTCTGATGAAGTTGTACATTATTCTGTATAAATTACATTTATTTTCAAAACGTCTAACATCTGAAAGATTGATAACATGATTTCAACTGGTTTCAACAACAACACAGTACGCAAAAACATTTGTATATTACATCATGGCTTTTTGTTTTGTTGATTAGTCGGGTTTCCAGATTGGAATACTATACTATTTTGCAAAACAAAGAGTGTACAAAGCAGGGAACCAGATAACTGTTGATTCACTACCAAAGATGCCTTTTTATAAAAAAATCACACCATTTCGTGAGACAATCGTCTACGTTGCAACTCAATTTTTAAATTGTTCAATTAGTAAAATACTGACCCCATGATTTCATTGCAAGTAACAGTGAAACTTTTTATCATCCTTGAGGATATCTCTACGTGCTAATTCAGAAATTCTCTGAAACTCATTTTCCTCACAATGGTCCATATCTGTGGAAACAAAGCTCTATTTTATTTGCTTGGTTGCCTTGCTATCTTTAATCAGTTATTACTGAGCTGGTTAAATTAAGGTAGTTTAATTAGATTACGTACACAATAAAATTTATAAGTATTCGATTGATCAAATGAAATGAGTTACCCGACATACGACCGGGGCTGCTGGTTCTTATGCATGTAGAATTTGTATGCATTTTAACTTTGTTGTTTATTCCACCTCCTTTATTTGATTCAAAAGATGTCATTAACATGTTAATAGAAAGGAGGCCCACTTTTTATTTAGTGCAACAATACAACAAATGCTTCCTGTAGACCGATATCAAAACACGGTTGGCACTTAATTAGGGTTCTCAGAGAAATGCTTGCGGACAGAGTTGTTACTGTAGATTGACACATTTTATGTTTAATTACAAGAGGACACATTGTATTTATGATGATTACACTTAAAAGGAACTAAAAGATAAAACTAGAACACATATTTCGATTGATAAATGTTTTTATTTAATTGGTATTTATTTATTAAAGTACTGCCTCAATTAGGTGTGACATTTTCATTGATCAAAATTTCCATGAATATTGTTAATTACAGTGAAGTAAGAATGTCGTTTGGAAAGAAAATGTAAAAAAAATGTCATGACTTCTTTTTAAAGCTGATTTTTCCTAATGTTGATTAAAATTTACAGGTCCTATCTACTGTTTTTGACGATATAATCATTGATATATCAAAGTTTCTGTTTGCAATTTTGATTGCGATTTCCTTCAAGTTCAACAAATAGGGATCAATATTTTGGTAATTTCTGGTTTAAAAAATGGGATCCACAAATGACCCCACATTATAAGTGGGTTCACGAGTTATTAGGGTGAGAGTCATCGAGGGAGTGGTGGACTGTGCATGTACATGCGTAACATTAGTTTCAAAAACAACATAAGCCGGAAAGACCAAATTCACAAATATGTCTATATATTTAATTATTACACAATAATAGCTCAAAAAGTCACACCATACCCTTGAGTTAAGAAATTTGCCAGAGGCTAATATGTGAAACTGTCCCCTGGTTCAAGTCATCCACAAGTTTGGCAGCTGTAGATAGTAGACAACTCGAGTTATTATGCAGAAATGAAACTGGTAACAGATAAACAGATGGTCAGAAAACTTCATAACATCTCTATGCTCCACCTCATGGTCGGTGTAAAAAATCAGAGACATTTAAAATCTTCTAGGTTTTCATTATAACTCACTCCATGTATATTTCAATGATCATTCCCAGAATTCAAGACTGTTTTTTCCTCTTTAAATTTCTTAAGATTTTACTATGTGTATCCTTAACAAAGATAACTAAAATCATTCTCTCAAGAAAAGGAACTTTAAAAGAAATTCTATACAGATACATTTCTCAGCTGTATGCTTTTCCACAGTAGTGACACTTAATAAACACAGTGTAAAATGAAGTCTCATTTCCATATTACAGATTTTACATATCATACTTTACACAATTCCTTCCTCCCATTAATATAGAAGGTTCTAACCTGGGAAAAGAACCTGGCCCCAGTCTGATGCCTGTGTCATAGCCCATATTCCTTTTATTTGTGTTCACTTCTTAGCCCTTGGCTGTGGACATTGAACAGTCTCTCCTCATAAAAGAGAAGTCGGCCACTGCACCTTAAGGACAACTAAGATCTGCACATTTCCTATTGAACAAATCACAGATGGTTCTCTGCTTTGCAACATAAACCTTGGAAGTGAACCTACTTAGCCAGGTGATGCAAAAACTGGTCCTGGTAGATAGTTTGCTTGAAGGTGGCAATTCTGTGGGCTACTATGAAGTAGAGACCAGCTGTGCTGCAACAGCATATCTGTCCTCAATGGGAACCACCTGGGCACATTTACCAGATTGCTTAATCTTAACCACAGGGACCACAGGAGAGTTACCAATATAAAGCAAGCAGTGGAGATCTTGAGTTGGTGGAGTACTTGCAAATCAGCTGGAAAGTGGGAAGGTGCAGGCAAACTGATAATCCCACTTAGACTGAAGATGTCCACAGCTCAGGCTCTCTAATCTGGGACAAGGGAGATGTAAAAGGGAAGCTTGCAATTCATTTTCATTGCAAACAAGTTCACCAGAGGTTTCTGCTACTGTTGGAAAAGTGACACTTCTACCTCCTGGTGCAGAGACCATACTGTAAGGACTGTACAATCCTTTCTTGACAGACTGTTTGCCAAGATATTCCCCTTCCCATGAATATGACAGATTAGGAGCACGATCTAAAAGTTGCCCAAAAGAGGTTAAAATCTGTGCGATGAGAAGGGAATGGGTACCTCTTTGACCCTGAGGTATGATCTTACTGATGTTGTTGTCTGGTGAGTCTAACATGTAGTTTCCCCTAATAAAGCTGACACACTCCTTTACAGCTAGAAACACTGTCTTCATTTCCAAGTTGTGTATATGATGTGATGCTACTTCCCAGGATGAAGATCCCCGAAGAACTGTGCCTTCTGGCTCCAGGTGAGCATCCCGACCCCAATCTGACATACTGCATACAGAAAGAGGTGGGGATGGGGTGTGTTGATTGGAACTCTGGTCAAAACTGGTTCCAATTAGCCACCAAAACAGGTGGTGCCAAAAATAATTCAGGGGGATCTGCACAGATACAGGATCCTTGTGGTACCTCCAGTCCCACATACCAGAAGCAGAGAATGGTGATGGCACAAATAAAACCAGCCTAAGGGAACTGAGTCAATCAGAGAATTCAATGTCCCCAGGAAGGAAAGGTAATAATGGACCAACAATGATATCTTGCCTGGAAGAGATGTTATGAGAGACAAGATCTTGTTGGTTCTCTCCTGAGGAACAATACAGCTCACATGATTTTTTTTAATCCCACGTGTTGCGGTGGGGGAATAAATCCCCTCCACATTCCCTCTGCAACATGGGAATAAATACCTAAAAATCACAAACATGCCGCAGCAGCATGCTAATGGCATCTCCTCCATGGAAGGGCTGGTCAAATTTACTGACTGACATTTGAACAGCCAATGAATAATGACCACACACTGAAGGACTGAGATGTCATGAGTGATTTACAGATACCATTTCAACAATCAGTGATTTTTATTTCAGTCACTTTAAGTCTTGTACATTCAGTACAATGAGAAAATGCTGACTGACTTCTTTTGCAATAAGTTAATACTTCTACTTTATTCAAATAAGTCAGAAAAAACATAACACACTGACATGATGAGAAGGTACACCTTGGTGAGCTTCTTTTGAACAGCATAATTTTATCCAACTGTTTAAACAAAAAAAGTAATCCTTTGAGGAATGGACAATTAAATTCCATATAACAGCTGCTTGTTTTAAAACAAAACAAAATAGAAAAGAATGAATTTATACTTAAATGTGAATCATGTATTTAGTCCTTAAGCAGTAATGGCCCTGTTACAAAGCCGAATATACCTTACACAACTATGAACCAGTTTAATTCTTATGTGTACAGTAAGGGACTGGCTATTTAATTTATGGGGCTAAATTGTTCTTTTTATTTGTGGTATTTTTTATTCTTTCATTCATCACAAAATAAATGTGTGTCAAGTAAAACAAGGAATGACACAATGTCATTTTTAATTGTACAAATGAGAACAAGGCAATAGTTTTCAAGCACCTATCATACCCTCTTCAGAAACTTAAATGGACTCTCCATAATAAAGATTAATTAAGAACAATTACTAAACTTCCATTGTTAAAGACGGGACCATAATTTGAGCTGTTAAGTATAATGCACCAAGTTGGATGACTTCTTCATGTGTTATAAACGCACCTTTCCCAAGTTGAAATTTACATCATCTTCTGATGCTAATATTTTATAACAATGTTTAAAAAGGTCACTACCCGATTTCTGCCAAACATCAGAATAAGTCAAATCTTGATTTGGGAGAGGCTATTTAAAGTTTCTAAGAGAGTGGGGTATATGCTTGAAAACAAATGTCTTGTTCTCATTTGTGGTATAGAAAGGACAATATCCCATTCCTTGCTTTACCTGAAATAAATTTATCTTGTGTTGAATGAATGAATAAAAAATACCCCAATCAACAGGAATATAGTCACGTAATTTAAACGACTTGTCCCTTACAGTATACACGCAGTCAGAACTAATTAGTTCGTAGTTGTATACATATATATTCAGCCTCGTAACTGGTTCAGAATAAGCTTGAGACTGAAAGAGACTGCTGAAAAAAGATTGGCATATGAGGTTAGGGTTGTGAGCATTGGACCTTAAGCGCCAGTGTCTTGCTTGGAAGGTGGGCCAAGGCCCCCGCTTTTTCTTTTTACATTTAAAATCCTCACTTGCGACACACCAACATCCAAGGACATGGGGTTGAATGGGTAAAGTAGAATGGTAAACTGTATAGCTAGATGCCTCAAACAACATTTGCAGCATAGTGTGGAGGCAGGGGTGAGCAAGAACAACTTATGTTGCCTAACAAAGTCCTAGCCTCTAGAAAACCCTTGGAAGAGCTCCATCATCATTGTGGAATGGGGAGGCAAAAACAAATCTGGGTGTTATGCTGTCTTGGAGAAGATCTCCAAACTGGTGAGGATTTTCTTCCATCTCAATTCCTTGTAAGAGTCAACCAACACTGAAGACACTGTCATCCTTGTGATCTTTCCCTTAGAGATGCAGGATTTCCCATCCCAATGTCTTTCTGCTGAGACAGACACTTGGGAATAAGCATATCCTTATCTCTCAACTCATCATGAGGAGTGACCAAACTATCTTTACTAGCAGCGCTTTTAAGAGGACAAGAACACTGTCTCAGCCTTCCTAGGTCATGTAGGGTGAGAGGCCCCCATTTAGCACCACCTGAGCAGATGAAGCAGGCCCAGGTATATATATACTATCACCTTTCGAGTCCAAGGAATGGGCATTTATGGTGCCATGAATAGGATGGAAGATTTGCTTCCCTAAATCCCACAGGGATTGAAAGGTAAACAGGGAAGGGCAGCGGAAGTTGCTCTGGTCCCCATTCCTAGTCTACTGACCTTATTCTAAACTCTGTGGAACTCCAATATTTCTGACCTTCAGAGACATGCTATAGACTAAACCTACAGAACAAGTTTTAATTATACTGCTAAAGCAAGTGCTTATAAAATAAATTTCCAGAACTCAAACAGAGAAAGACTAAATGAGCAAGTTTTTATATGCATGCAACCTAAGCAAGCAAAGCAAGAAGAGATCTGCAGGGCTGCTTAAGCCCACATCTTGCTAAGAAACAAAATCTGGAACTAAAAATGTGTAGGAAATACTTACCCTAGCACTGGTACTATGAACGGTAATATAGTTAGCTATAGCATCATCTTACCTAGCTGGGTGCACTCCTCAGACAAAAAAGCCTGGAGTAACAAATTAATGTGAAAATAACACTCAGATATAGCAAGGACTATAGGGACTAACACTCCAATGAATGAACATCAGTGGATTGCTGAAAATACATTAGAAACCAATAGCAAAATCAATTTTTGTCAGGTGATATAGCACATCTGATCTTGTACATGGGTAAGGGGAATTAAACAGGATGTGGACTGTGATCCAGGTGTCAGACTAGGACTAAGATCTTTTCAGTTCTAGAATGTTCCATACTGAAAGGATGAGAGAATAATGTATGATCATACATAATCTTTAAATTTTGGACATGGGACTTAGCGTCTTGGAGAGGTAAGCAATGCAATAGTGGTAGGTAGTGTATTATTCTTATTAAAAGTAAAGTACATACACAGACGAGCATTTTGTAAACATCTTGGGGTGAAATAGATTTCTAGGAGTAGAACTTGTTCATCCAAACTCCTCAGGGGACATAAAGAACATTCAGATAACCAGAGTTGGGCAGAAAGAGTTAAAAATTTACAAAAGCTGCAAGCTTCAGACAGAACAATATTTTTGACAAATGAAGTTCTTCTATTTAAGTACAAATATATTAATGTACCTGAACTGGGAAGAACTGCATAGGTTTTCCATCTTGATTGTAGGAGAAATTACCAAGGTTTACACCCTCTCCAATTTCACCTTGTAAACCCTGAAAACAAAACAGATTACAAGAATAACTATCACCAAAATATGAACAATATTCACATCCCTAATGGTTTATATCCATAAGTACAAAAAGGCTAATTATCCAAAAAATGTGCTTTGCATAAAAACATAACAAGAGGCCCAAGTGGGCCTGAGATCACTTGACTATTGGTTAATCATTATGTGTACCGCTCCGGTGGCCTAGTGGTTAGAGCATCCGCCTCGGATGTGTGAGGTCGTGGGTTTGATCTCAGGCCGAGTCATACCAAAGACTTACAAAAATGGTACTAACAGCTGCCTCGCTAGGCGCTCAGCATTAAGAGGTTAGTGTTAGGACTGGTCGGCCTCGTGTCAGGATAATGTGACTGGGTAGGACATCGTGCTACATGTCTGCAGCATGATGCTCCAGTGCTAGATATAACTATAAACTGTCACACTGCAGACATCATAGCGATATGACTGAAAAATTGTTAAAGCAATGTTAAAATAAAAAAGTCCAAATCCAAATCATTATACTAAGTAAGCCTGTGTAGTATTGATGGAGCACAACCTATGTAAACTATCTCACAAACTTTGTAATATGGTGATTTTACCTATTTCATTATATCCTAATAAAATTTCTTTCTCAAGATAAAGCAAAATGAGCAGTCTCTTACTGTGTGTGTGTGATTTGGATTTTTAATGTAGCTTTAAAAAAAATTCAGTCATTTCGCTATGTCTGCAATGTGACACTTTATAGTGATGTCTAGCACTGCAGACATTTAGCATCGTGTCCCACCCAGTCACATTACCCTGACACCAGGCCAACCAGTCCTAATACTAAACTCTTAATGCTGAGTGCCTAGCGATATGGCTGTTAGTATAATTTGTTATAAGTCTTTGGTATGACTTGGCTGGTGTTCGAACACGCGACTTCCCAAAGTGGATGCTCTAACCACCTGGCCACCAGATTGGTGCAGTCTCTTACTCATAACTGAACTAATACAAGATACTGAAAATTTTAGCGCAAGTTTTACAAGGTTGTTAATTTTAAAGTATTACAAGCGAAATGCTTTAAACCTATGTTTTGAAATAAGCTGGTTGTTTTGAAGCTTAATACTGGCATTTAATCTGACTCCACATAAATATTACACAGAAAAACAATTTTGCTTTTTCTGTTACTATAAGAGCTTAGTGATAATACTGGTCGGTCTGGTGTCAGCATAATGTGACTGGGTGGGTCATGATCTTACATGTTACAGGATGATGCTCCCAGTGCTAGACATCACTATAAACTGCCACACTGCAAACATTGCAGCAATATGACTGGACAATTGTTCAGATGCCTTAATCGCAAATTGTTAGAAAGAGTGGCTATTAAAATTTAAAAGGGCTTTCCAAGCATGATCTGTATGTCTTGATGGGGAAGCCTTAAAAAGCGCAGACATAAATGTAATTAACATAAACCATTTATCTTACAATAACTGTGAAATCCCTCGGAGCACTGTCAATATTCCCAGTTGGAGACAGAGATTTAGGAATATGTTCCAATGTGAATCCTGTTGGAACAATAGCTGTGGAGAGCTGTATCACAATGTAACCTTGGCTGCCTCGGAAAGCCCAACATTCTCCAGGATGAACCTCAGGCTATAACAGAAGGAATATAAAGAGTCCCAAATAGATCTTTTTATGTATGAATGAATGTAAATATATGTACAGTGTGACCCCACTATAACATGGTGGTAGGAGTCCACAGAACATGACCGTGTTATAACTAACAAAATGAGTTAGCTGAAGAAAATGATTAACTAAAACATGTGGTGTGTGTGTGTGTATGTGATAAAAGCAGGTACAAAAATATGTGCTTTTAATTAAATGAAGTCAACTAGTCAGAAAAACACCTGTTTATTGACAACTTACATTTGTGTAGTATAATCCATAATCTGTTAAGTACAGTACATCTATATAATAAATCCATGAATTTGAGTATTGATCACATTATAAACTTCCTGTATGACTCACATCAAAGTTAGAAAACACAATTAACACACATATATAAAAAAATTGGAAGTCCTTGTTCTGATATATATCTGACTGTCACTTAACAATTCACTACAATTGTCACAAGTAGCATATGGCATTAGTTGTTTACATGATACATGTACAGCTACTTAAATTGGCAGAGACTGATCAGCTGGAGACAGCTATCATGTTGTTGAGGCCACCAAATGGATGAAGCTATTCATAGGGAAATGAAAACATGTCAACAAATTAAATGTTTAACAAACATCTATGCAAGATACGCCAGTTTCAATTAACTTGACGGCCAGAAATCTATGGTTACAAATGATTGGAAATTTAATTTGCATTTTATGCCAACATTGGTAATGACCAGAAGCATACATTGTTTTTCCTACAAAAATGAAACTTTCACAGCACAATAAAGATGTTCCAGTCACTTTGGAAAATGCAACAATCCATCAGATTCCATTGCTTTTATTTAAGTTTGGTTCTGAATTCCTCTGATCAAAGGTTCTTTGTTTTTATTAAAGATTGTAGTTGGCATGTGTGATTGAAATTACAGCTAAAATCAGCTTTGAAGGACCAAATAGATGTCCGTTTCTTATTGTGGAGGCAACATCAGATAATTGTAGAACCTTTTCATTTGCTTAGTATTTATACAGAACAATCAGTGCCTCAAAGGTAATCAGTTTTCATGGCAGTTTCAGCAAAACTATTTTTTCTGGGTACTTTTTAAAAACAAAAGAAATTAGCTGTCATCTGGTCGATTGTAGCAGTTCTTGTTCCTGCCTTCAAAAGCTGGTCGCTTATAGCTAGTCCTAGTAGCATGACTATTGGATAGGCCAACAAGTAGATCTCCTTTTTTTTGTTTGTTTATGACATTTCTGGTAGCAGAGTGATGCTGCCTTGCAAGCATGCATCAGAAGTGTTAAACAAATGCCAACAGATGATGAATACAGTGGTGTTCAGTTCTGACAGGGAAAACTACAGAAAATGTAATTTTATGAGTGAAAAGAAGAATTTTACTTACCATCCACATATAAAGCTCATTCTAATTAAATACATTAATTATAAGCAAGCAGCCGATAGTCTGACACTATTTCATCCAAATGATCTGTTATGAGATAGTGCCATGATACCAAAAATGTCAACAACAAAAAACACACACACCCCAAACAAAATGCAGAGATCTCACAGCATACAGTATGAAGGCCAGCTGTCAGAATAAGCAGATTATGATATAACATTGCACTCTTAAGATGGCTTGTCAATATGAACAAAGAGTTTGTTTATCTAAAAATAGATAACTTCCAGTGCATTTTATACCATGTTTACAGCTTCCTTTCATGGTACTCAGAATTATTTCACTCTAAACCCAAGGTCATATATATATTTAAACAGCCAACAATGTCACACACAAAAATGCCATATGGTGTATTTTGTCGCAAGTAAGAAAATAAATCGCAATTTGCGACATTGGTTAAGCCCAGCATGATCCCTGAATACACTTATTATGTTATTTAACATTCTTTTAATAAGAAAAACCTTTTTGTATATCAGAAAAAACATGTATATGAAATTGCCGGAGCCACGCTACAATCATCTTATATTAGAATTCATACATGATCTCTTCCCCAAAATGATAATCAACCTTGTACACTTCAGTTTTTGTACTTTCAAGAAAGAAAAAAGAAATTTCACAAGAAAAATGCATGGCGTATAAATTTCATGAGCCATGCCACAGTCATGTTAATACTGAATTTGTGTTATAACAGCATGATATAGTGGGGTCACACTGTATTAGGAAAGTGTTAATTTCTCTATCCATCAGATCTGAAAAGGGACAATGAGATTTTTAAAAGCAGACAATAGCACAACATGATATATTTAATGAAGAGAACCATTCAATGAAATGCGCATGTAAACTGTTTAGATATAACTAAGGACAAAGAATGATAACATAAACTGAGAATTTTCTGATTACACTGATGCACTTCGTTATCCCTAACTTCAACTAGAACTTTCAGTAAATGCTTACAGAATAATACAACCCACTCCAATAAGAGCTGCGAAAATTTTAGCAAACATCTATTGGGCACCCATCCATCTTAATGACCAGTCACCTGATCAAAGAGAAATTGCATTAAATGTGTACAATCCTGAACTTCTTTGTTGTAGATTGATGCTGGTATGAATATCATGCCAAACTGTATTCTTTTGGTGGTCAATGTGTAAATAAAAGAACTGCTAATTTTGTATTTATTTGTATCAAAATATGAATTAAATAAAATGAATAAACAATTGATGAAACTGTCATCTAGTAAATCGTCATGGTGTAGTCACTGTAAATATCATCTGACTACCTTTCTTTGTCATATGCAGGTGCTTATGTACATACAGAGCTTGGGCTTTGGTCATAGTTTATGAAATCTATTAAAGGTGGCAATTGAACACGTGTTGATTGTGCAGCAAGATCAAGTAACCACCTTCAATTACTTGCCACTGAGCAGTATCACTCACAGCTCAACTAAAAGGCTGTCACATGGGAAAACAAGCTAACATTTACTGAATAGGCAGGACTCAACTTGGCACTGAACAAGTACATGTATTATATTTGGGGCTCCATCAAAAGTATTGCAAACTTTAAATCAATGTGAGTGCTCCTTTTACAAGCCACAGGTTTAAGGGGCCATCTACATTGGTACAAAATTGGTATATAGTAAACAGGTACCTGATAACTCATTTTATTACCTGGGTTATCATCAAGTAGCAGGCACCTGTTCACAGCTCCAACTCCAATTCAATGTGCAAATATTATTTTCAAAATTGGTGAGATAATTCTATAAGTACTAATCTGTCAAAACTGAATTATATATGGGGCAAAAACTCTTCTCATGAGATAAATTCTTCTGGAAAATATCTAAAACATTTACAAAAATATTAAACAAATGACTGATGGAAGGATTAAATGGACAATTAAATGAAGATATTTTCTATAAATGTAGTTAATAAAAAAAATTAATGAAAAATGTTGACAAGCTAAATACAAGTTGTCATACTTTGTTAAAGGAAGTCTTTGGCTTATGTAAAACTGTTGACAATCTTAGCACACAATCTTTTCATGTATTTCATAATTAAAATGAAAACTCTTTAAATGCTTATCAGACAGATTCCAATTTTTGTATAAATGACAATGCAAAAATATACCAAGTTTCAAGAAGATATCTCAGTGGGCTCACAAGATATTATGTAAATAAAAGTGTGAAGTATGGATGGACAGGCAGACTCCAGTATAATTGCACAAACTTATTTTGTGTGGATTATAATTTTTAAAAAAATATCACATTTTACTACTTACTTGTATTACAGTTCTTGGAGAATTGGATGAATACCAGAGAGGAATTCCAAATACACTGATGAGAGCTGTCTTCTTGTAATAGGTCTCAGAACATCGTGTACTAATAACACTTCCCCCTGTTTAAAAAAAAAGAATAAAAAAGAAAATATTTCTAATTAAAATAGGCAGTATAGTTGCATCATACCAATACCTTTCTCAATAATTCATGCCTGATAGTCTAGGGATTGTCATCTATCCCTCTTGAATGAGCCAAGGGGAAGCATCTACTAATCAACATACCTTGTATTGCATGTCTATTCTAGAAATGAAAATTTAGGTTGGAAACCCACTGCTTCCAATCCCCCAGACATTATTTTGGAAGGAATTTAACAACGATATCAAAGTAAGGCTTGAAAAGATGATGCATGATTTTTGCAATTTTAGCTGATTTTTTTGGTGCAATTATCTCCTTTGTGACATAAGTATAGTAATAATCAAGATACATTCTCTTGCCAAATTTCATGGATCTTTGTATAATATATGTATACAAAATGCAAAAAACATATATAGTTATGAACTAAATGCAAAAACATAACTGAAGCCAGTAAAATGTAGATCACAGTGACATTTTTTGTGGTAATAACAGAGATACCAGTATTTTTAGAGTTTGATGACTCTACAATGAACAAAGCTAGAGAAAGAAAGTTAAAACAAACATGTACCAAATTTAATGATGAATGAAAATATGGGTTATAGTAATCTATTTTTATGATATTGGTCTAATACTCATAAAAATGCATCTCCTTGCCAAGTTTCATGAATCTAGGTACAACTAAAACTGCAAACAAATTAACCTAAGCCAGATAACTGCAAAATGTGCATCACAGTGACATTCTTTTGTGGTACAGGTGTGGTACAAAGAGAGTTGTATATGATTATCTAGTTTGATGACTTTATCATGAACTGAGCTCGAGAAATAAACCCACAACATAAAACATAACCGAAGTCAGTGAGGCATGAAATACAGGTCCCAGTGACCCACATTTGTGATTAGGGTGTAGTATTCATCAAGATGCATCCTCTCACCAAGTTTCATGATTCCAGGTATAATATTTACACAGTGTGCAAAATACCTGATCAATATAAAAAATCTTAACCAGCAGTGTGTAGTAAAAGCTCAGATAATTTTTCAAAATCCCACGCATCTTGGTGGGGGGTGGAGAGAGAGTACAAAGGATTAAGAAAAAACTCTCCAAATCTTTGTGCATTCTGCAAGAATTGTTATATTCATCTCTCAAAAGAATAGTTCTGCACACCATGCTTTTTCATAGAGTTGCAAATGACCACAGCGGAGAGGTGTTGGTCTCAATAATATGGGCATGGTTTACTGTTTATAATCCTTGCAAGCAAGCTGGAGAGAGAGAGAGGCAGGCACTGATTTATCTTCATTGATCAAGTCTTTTAGGAGCAATGTGCTTACTATTTGATACTGAAAAAAATGTGATCATTCAGTTAATTATAAACATTTCCTGGTTTGAACAAAGATAATGTATGATACAAAATGCCAATTTTTTTTAACATTAACATAATGACCGTGCCTAAAAACTGTATTAGTACTACCATATATATGCTTGCGTATAAGCCAAATAATTTCGGAAAAAATATAGGCCTGGAAGAAGTGGGGGGGTCTGCTTATCCGCAGGCCAATGTCTAAACTTGACAGTTTTTAGGTTTTTGTTGACTACTGTAATGGCTGTAAATGTTGGGACATGAAACAATAATTTTTTCTGTGTCCTAAGACAGGCATGTAAAAAAGTTTAACTTTTAGTGTCCCAACAATTATTAAACTGTTATAAAGTACGATGAGTGATCTTGTTTTTATTTTGCATGTGCATATTTTCTGATTTCTCCAACACGAAGTTAAATAAAGATAAATACAGACTTCATAACTCGCGGGCTGGTTGAGTTTACGAGGGAGACCATGCTGAACTATAATGTACAGTACTTACAGTGCAAAGCGTGCATAGCGTCACTTAAATCCTTACTTATTCCCAAACATATTAGATGCAGATTTTGCTTTATTCATTGCATTCTTCCAGATGACATTTCAACTAGTCCTTAATATCTGTTTCATTTATGTTGAATCACGTACAAGTTACTTATTTTCAATGATATAAGCAATCCTACAAATTAAGGTAATATTTTTAAAATGGTACGCACATTTAATTGTACAATGCACATAACCATCATAATTTATATGTTCACGAAGAGTGGTAATAATAAAGGCTAAAATTCTCATATAGTTCAACTAAGATCAACATCAATCAATTTTAGTTTTGTGTTTTAGCTGAACAAACAGCACAACTTTCCACACAACGGACAGCTTGATGTTTCAGCATCTCCTATGTTGATAGTCGGCGAATTTCTTTCGTTTTGCATCAGAAGTACAGGCCAGTTAGTCATTAAAACCCTGAAACTAGCTTTTGATAAGAGGGAATTTTGACCAGTAACTATACAAGTACATTGATGTGTAATTGTATTTTATTCCTTAATATTAGCACGATTACCGTAGCTTTGTAAAATGGTTTCAAAGGCATACCTATGAGTTTTTCAAAAGCCAAGTAGGGAGACTGAATATTAAAAAAATAGAGATTGGGACGTAAAATCAGGAGGTTTTTCATGGCATTTTTAATGCCTTGTTTTCACTAAATATTGATCAATCATCCTGGCCCAATATGCGTGAAATTCGCCAAAAGACTTACTGTTTCTCCCTGTGATGTGCCCTGTTTTCATATTCTGGTCAGCTGTGGTCAAACTGCACAATAGCTAAAGATTAATCTTAAATAAACAAGCAAGAAAGCCAGTGCAACAAATTAAAATTAATCCTTATCCATGCAACTATTTTGCAAAAATGAATGGCCCCCCACCATAATTCAAAGAAACCACGTTCTACACTATTGTGTTACGCATGCACCAGCAATTGATTGGCAAATAAAGGATTCCCAATTCTGAAGGTACCAAAATAGCCAGCCTCATGGTACCATACATGTGGCAACTTTTTCCCCTCTTTGTATATCCGACCTTATTCCCATATTGTCTACACATAAAGCACTTAGTATTGTTTATTATAAAACATGTATTCTGAATTAGTTTTTTGAGGACACACTTGCTGCGTGGTATGTATTATCATTACTTCTTTGAATTTAACGATATATCACTGGTATATATGGTATAAAAATGCCATGTGTTCACTCGCGTAAGTTTCTTTTGTGGGAATGGTACTATTGCAGATGGAGTTACAGCATTCATAATGATCATTCTTGGGACTGAAATTAATTGTGGATGCATTTATTGTTTTGGTTTACTTTTTTGTTCTGGTTTTTTTTTAATTTTTGTATTATTGTAGAGGTAAAAAAATCATTAATTTACATGAATAATGTTTAAATTAACATTCTATTTAGTGAAGAAGCAAATTCTTTATAAAGTAATTATTTTGTCACAACAATAATTCACAGGTGATACAACAGAACATGTAGGACTTTTCTTGTTTAGAATCATGCATTGAAGACATACTGTAATAATTGTGAGTTCTCTGCAAAAATTGGAAGATATTATGAAATCGGGAGGAAGGCAAGGAGCGACCCAAAAAATCGGGAGTTTTTTCCTCCCGGCATGAAAGTTGACAGGTATGGTGTAAGATCACTTACATCAAAGCAAACTACAACTCAGCTATGATGGTATTAGCATCGAACTGTATTGTTTATTCATTGTGTTGTCATACTGGGATTACATTTTAATGAGTTAGGTTTACAATTTCAAAGCAAAGTAAAAACGTAATTACCCGTGCATTGATATAAAATGTCCAATGCAATAATGCATAAACAAAGAATCGAGTCAAAACGGAGAGGTAGTGTTACAGCAACTTGCGATTGCTAAATTCTTGTCATTGTTCGATCAAATTACACACAAATCTAAATTAGGCAGAAACAATAAGAAAACAGAAAATCAAATAAATTACTTTTCAAACAAGTTTATACCATTTCTTTTTAATAATCATGCATGCCAACCTCGAGATAAGTATACATGTAAGTTTTAAAAAATATAACTTTGCCTATATAAATGCATTTAGAACTTACCTTGTGCATCTTGAGGTGTCTCTAAGTTGTAGGTTGGCTTATATGCAGGTCATGCACTTTTTAGTGTTTATACCTGTTCAGTTTGGGGGTTGGCTTATACGCGAACAGGCTTATATGCGAGTATATATGGTATATTTGCATAACGAATGTAATTTTTTTCTTTAATACTACATTATTGGAATCTACAGAAGCATTCATGCCCCTATTTCTGTTGCAGTTCACACAATATAAGTGCCTGTTAATAATCATATGAAAGTCAGTGATATTGTACTCACTGCAGTGAAAAGAACAAATGTTGAAGAAATTAATAACAAAATTGTGTTCATACACACATCTCTTTCATTTACCTATACTTGTTCATTCTATGCAAATCTGCACAATGGGCTCACCCAGTGCAATCTTCAAACACATCTGACTACCTGCTGACAGCCAATTAAGTAATATGCGAAATTGTATACTTGATCTCTTTACCGTTTAATTGCTGCTATTTAAACTGCCCAAAGGATAGTTTCACATCAGCTTTAATTAAGACTGTTTATCATTTATACTTGCTATGTTGCTTAGTATTTTGACAGAATGATCAGCATTTGAAAAGTAATCAGTTTTCTTTGAAGCTACATCAAAGCTATTTTTTTCTGGTACATTTTTCAAGAAAAAAGGAGGTCTGGATCAGCTGTTGTTTGGTCGATCGTAAGGTTCCTTTTCCCACCTTCAGAGGTTGGTCAATTGTAGCTAGTATTGTAGAATCATTATTTGAGTGCATTATGGCATACAGTGCCCAGATTAGATGTCAGCCTAAGCAGATTATGATATAACAATGCACTGTAAGATGGTTTGTCAATATGAACACAGGATTTATTTATGTAACATTAGATAGATTCTAGTGTATTTCATATCCAAGTTTGTGGCTTCCTTTCATGGTGTCTATGAATTTATCCACTCCAAACCCAAGATTGTATGTACAAGTGTAACAGTAAAACAATACTGCACCCACAAAATTGCAAGATGGTATATTTTGTCACCAATACAAAAGAAAAAAACAATTTGTACTGAATAATTTATACAAGACTTTTTAAATTAGTTGTTGCTGTTGTTGTAGGGTTTAACGCCATTTTTCAGCACACAATAGGCTATACATGGTGGCCAGTATTAATGGTGGAGGAAAAACCCGGGAAATTCCTGGAAAGAACCACCGACCCTTGAGAAACTACTGGCAAACTTTCTCATATACCCAAATTGGCCGAATCCGAGACTCGAACCTATGCAGACAGAGGTGATATGGCAGTGATCCGTAACGGAGAGTGCTTTAGACCACTTGGCCACTCAGGGCCCCTTTGAAATTAGTCTTTTTTAGTCTAAATATATGATTGAAATAAAGATGGCTGATTCTTCAAATGGTATCTGGTTGTAAATCACTCTTGAGATCTGTCTTTCCGTTAGCGGTCTTCATTCATTGGCTGTTCAAATGTCAATCAGTAATGTAGACCAGATCCTCCATGGTGAAGTTAAATTCAGTGCCTTATTGAAGCACTCAGGTTAATAGTCCTTCCACTAAGGAGCCTTAATGTGGAGTGAAAGTGGAGGGGTTCAAGTCCCCCATCAATAAGCATGGGGTTTTGATAAATCACGTGAGCTGTACTGTACAACTATTGACATGCATGTACAAAGTTTGCCCCGTCCCCTGGGGATAGGTGATATGAAACCCACTCCAATCCGTTACTTCGAATTTGAGAAGAATGGACAACAATCAGCAAGGGTGTGAAGATATATATATGCTTTTATCTGTGTAGTTACAGTTGCCAGGATGGGGGAGGATTTGTTGGAGTGGTGGTGATAGTGTTGTACAAAAGCTAAGGTGAGTTATATGTGCAATATGATTATTTGAATAACTAGAACAGAATGACAAAATAATTTTGAAACTCAAGGTAATTAATTAAATCTATTCTAGCTTCTTTTTATGAGATAAAGTTGTGAACTATCACACCACTTTCCAGTTTTCTCTGCTATCACTATACCTGCTGATTCTAGTGCAAAGTCTGCCAGCCCTGTTTTATCAGCACTGTATTTCTGGAGGGCATCTTCGACGATAATCCTCACATACTGTAAATTCAAATTTGAAGAAAAAAGATCAAAGTATTGAAAATGTTGATGGCTTGGAGGGTAAAGGAAATACTGTACATTATACGGATCAAAGAGATGAACATAAGCTGCCAAATAACGACAATAATATTCCTTTGTATGATCATAAGCAAATATAAAAAAACAATATTGCAAAAACAAAAAATGCAATCTGAATTTTATATTTTAAATGTTTTCTTCTCTTTATCTCTTGACAGAGAATTTATAACAAAGATGGAATTTATTAATTTTTTACAGAAAAGGTTAAAGAATTACCTTTGTGAGCATTTTGTACTGAAATGATTCTACATACCTGTCCAACAATATCAATGTCGGAACACATAGAGCATAATCATTTCCTTTTAGGATTACAAGAATGCATTTAAGGGACTGAAGATCTACTATTCAAAAGGAATTTCTTCATATACAAGATACTAATGTTTCATCTTAACTACAAAGTAATGAAATCATCTCTATATAAATATAAATAAACTGGCCCCACCGGCAGACATATTGGATATAAGATCAGCACCATTTAAATTCCAGAGTCATTAGAAGTTGTCTGGTGAAAACCCTACGTCAATATGACTATCCATTTAGCAGTAGCAATAAGATGTTCAAGATGGAAATCATAATGGATGTAAGATTGGCCCCATTTTCGTTTAGGACCAACTAGATATCATATAAAGTTTTTCTTGTAAAAACTGCATGTTGAGCAATAACATGATTTTCAATGATGACCCTACTAAATGTCAGATTGGTATAATTTTCTTTTAGAACCAACAGGACACGTAAGAAGTCTTCTAGGAAAACCCCCACTTTTCAATACTGGAGGTCAGATCTGACCCATTTGCGTACAGGAAAAACTAGACATCAAAATAAATCTTTGGTTCATATGATAATTTATACAGAAGTGGAGATAAATATGTTTGCAAGCCAGCGGCCAAACTGTTGTCTGGACTGGAAGCAATTTCATTTAAGACCAATTAGGCATCAGATCAAGTCTTGGAGTGAAAACCCATGTTGATATGACTTCCATTTAGGAGTAGCAACATGATTTTAAACACGGCTGTCATGACAGTCATAGTGTATGTCAGATTAGTACTATTTTCATTTAGGACCAACTAGACGACGAAAGAAGTCCTTTGGTGAAAACCCCATGTCCATATCATGATCCATCAAAGAGTAGCAATAACAAGCTTTTCCAGATGGCAGCCATATTGGATGTTAGATTGGCAATATTTTCATTTAGGACCAACTAATTATCATAAGAAATCTTTTTGGCAAAACCCCCATAACCTAATGACAATTCATCTAGGAGTAGAGATAACTAAATTTTCAAGCTGGCTGCAATAGTGGTGGTTGAACTGGTACCAGTATTGTTCATGATAAGTTATGCATCATAATAAGTCTTCAAGTGAAAACCCCACATCGATATCACTTTCTGTTTAGGAGTATTAATAACATTTTCAATAATACTGCCATGGCAACCATTCTGGATGTCTGCTAGGTAAAATTTTCATTCAGGACTAACTAGACAACCTAAGAAGTATTTTGGTGCAAACCCCATGTCAACATGACCAACAATCCAGGAGGAGTAGCCATGACAAGATTTTCCAGATGGCTGCCATATTGGATGTCATTTCGAACCAACCAGACATCATAAGAAGTCCTTTTGAGAAAACTTCATGTTGATATGACCATTCAATCTGCAGTACCAATAACAAGATTTTGAAAACTGTTACTTGAGTGGCACCATTTTCATTTAGGAAGCACCAGACCTTGGGATGAATGTGCAGGTAACGTTTTTCGGCAACCAGCCTTGTTGTTTATGAGGGATAGCAATACCAAACCTATGCTAATGGACAGATAGACAATGGATGATGAACAAATGGTTATGCTTTAACACATTAACCACTAGCGACAAGTTAACGTGGCAGGAGGTAGTAGCCTACTGCCAAGCTCTGTAGTGTCACGGTCATGCATGATACACTAAAGTGGGTGGTATTAAATAAAGGTAGACAGATGTAGCCCTACAATGATACCAGATAATCTGGAATTTCTAGCTGCACTGCAAAATACAGAGGGAAAAACCTCACTTTTTGGACCTGATTTTTTTTTCTACCCAAAACTGGCATGTGGTCGGAATCTGATTTTGTGTCCGGATTTTAGACTTTTTGGTCTCAGATCTAAGGCTAACTGGTATGAACTACAAACAGACAGATGAACCTTTGCAAAAAGTAGGATAAGATGGGCATTTGGAATAAAGAGTGGTCTTGATACAAAAATAATGGCTTCGTTTAGCAAAAAGAAATAACAAAAATAAATTTTAAAAACCCCCAAACTTTTACCCTTCTGCTCATGCGCGAGCCAAATGGCCAATGAAAAACAATGTTTCTAACACAACTAGGCAGTATTTAATTGAAAGATCACCTGGGATTTGGTGTTTTCAGATCTATTCAGAAATAGCTTTCAAAATGTGTTTCCTACTCGAATTTCAGATGAAAACGACAAAAAAAAACCCAGGGGTTAATGTGTTAAGCCTGTGACTAACAGAGCTAAAAGCTGACAAGTTCCTAAGATCAGCAATACAAACTATTCTTAGTCACTGATAGATGACAGGATGACACATGCATGTGAGTAAAATCACTCCAAGCTTACAAGACTGAATTAGTCCTGTGGTTATTTTGAGTTGCTACAAAACTGTGTAATATTTTCTTTGCAAACAGAACTGCAAGTGATCAATTTATATTATACATTTATAATCATGACATAAATCACTATATTGCTCTCAGATATTTGCTGAACCTGAATTTGCAATTAATGGAATTCCATTGCATTTGTTTTTTTAAAAACCCAATGCAATAAAGACTAAATAGTGGAAAGATGCAAACAGTTTGATGAAGATGACTAAAAATTTGTTCAATATTTGAGGGAAAAGTTCTGACTTGTGACTTAGGCCCTTATCCACATTATTTCAAGAAATCAAACTAGAATAGCATTACTTCATTTTGTATACGAAAGATACAGAAATTACAGTATATGAACATACCCTATATCATATGTTAACACAGAGAATAATTTATTAAACTAACATGCATGTGTCTATTCACATTTAGCAATGCAAAAGAGTTCATTCAGTTCAACCATGGCTCCCTTGACAGTGGAGGTAGAGAAATCTGGCTACCACCTATACGTTTTGTACTGACAAATGTATTCTAAAACTGTTTTATATCTCTGATTCTTTATCTCATGGTATACTATGAACTGAATGAATGAAAATTGACAAAAATTGATTTTACCTGTTCACTAATTCCTGTATCATTGGAAGCAATGTAGACTTGAGTTTCCTCAGTTTTGGACTGTTTCATCACAGCCATTATTTGGTCAGTCAGCTCATTAGCGAGAACATTTAACCTTGCATCAAGTGCTTCACGGCTTACATAATGAGCATGTAACCAATTAGAAAAAGCATCTTGAACTTTTCCAGTGGTATGTCCCTCCATCATCTAGGAAGGAATACAACGCAAGAAATAAGTGACCTCCACAGCTTCATGCACATTCTATATTGTGTCTGTCTTTCTATAAGCCAACCCCACTAAGAAATGAAAGTAATTTGTTGGTATTTATTCCTCTTGATGAAAAAGGCTACCATGAATGATACAATTTAAGCCTTGTTTAACAGTACTATATGTAGGTAATGTAAGGGCATGCCCGACTTTGAACAATCAACCACTGGGTCTTCCTGTCAATGATTTTGACATTTTAACCCTCAAATCAAAATGTTCCTATATTGCACAATGGAATGGACAAGTGTTAAAAAAGAAAATTATGTTGAACACATCTCTTCTGGTCAATGTGACCTTGATCCGAGTATCTGAGCCCAATAATGGATCTAACTTTAATGCAAAAACAGCATGCCATCCACAGTCTACTAAGAATTAATTTATTTAACAGAAACCAGTTCTCTAACTTGACCTTTAACCTTTTGATCACAAATTAAAAGGTATCTTCCTTGCTCAAAGTGAAAGCAATCCACAATGCTTCATCGACACAATTTAGAAGTATAATTCTTGCATGGAAGTTGGAAACAATTTCTCTCCTTCAAGACACTGTGATCCTGACCTTAGACCTACAAAATCAACATCTCTCCTACCCCCAGTGACAACAGATGGTTAACTTTTGATGACAGAGAAGCTAAAACATTCTCACTTGCCAACAACTTTTCCTAATTTAACATATTTAGCTTAGAAAACTTCTCAAAGCTGCTGCAGATCACATGCAAGATATAACAAGTAATTTGATCGGTTTATGGTGAAGTGTCTCTCACTATGTCATGCCTATTTGACAAACATAACCATCATAAGTGTATTCAGTATGTCTACAGCAAGATGTAGCAGAATTAAACAGACAATTTGACATATTTATTCTGCTGAAGTGCAGCTGCATTTCTTGGATGACATGTGAATTATTCAAAATACTGAATAATCAGACATATAGACTTGCCTTTGTTATGACATGAGCAGTTTAAGTGCAAAAGGTATTGTCAACATGTTGGGTAATTTTGGTCAGACCTCTGTCACAGATACTGATAGGATATATAACATATACTAATGAAACCAGTCTGATAGGAATCATCACACACTGACCAGGTTGGTTAAAAATACCTGTTTCACTCAATAGGCTTTCAAAGTCAAAGTGCAACTTGAATGCGTTGTTTAGTGTTAGGTGAGGCTTTCATGAATTTGCAAATTTTGGCCTATAAGAGCTCTGAATCCAAAGTCATACATTTGTAACTAAGTCACAGTAATGCTCAAGTAAATCATTTTCCAACATCTCCCATAACTCTATTTGTTAGATCTTTATGAAACATTAAAAATATATTTGTATATTTCCAGTAAGTGAATGCTAGTTAAAAAGATTTATAACCAGAATGACCAATTCTACCCAATTCAACTTGATAATATCTGGTTGTTCCTTTGGTGCAGGTGTAGTGCCAATAATATCTTTATTGCTTAATGTGTAGCTTTCATTATAAAATTTTTATTTTAAACTTTTAATCTGGTTCACAATTAACCTAATATTATCATCTGGTAAAACTGAAGTTGAAAGTGAATGCAGAATTCAATACACAGGCATGAATGTACCTTTATATTCCTTTCACTGCCAAATAAAATTAAACATTGATCAATTTATTAATATCTGAACTTTAAATTATTCATTTATCAAATCCTTTTGTAATTTCACCTTTAATTTCAAAATAGGCTTTGTTTGTGAGTACTTCTGAAAAAGTGTCAAACCAATCCACCTGCCATATGACTGATTTTCATCCACCATGTGAGTGATTGTACCTGATATTCAGTAACCTTGATTTTTGTGCTATCCCAAGGTTTCTCACAGTACCGAAAAATATCCTTATTTGAAATCCAAAAGGAAAATATCATATTCACTAATAATAAACTATTATTTCTTATGTAATTCTTAAGTCACAAAGTAATAATGCGAAGAGGAAGAATCTGAAATGAATAAGGAGGATGCTTCAGATATTGTTATAAATGTTTCCTGTAAAATATTATCTAAACAAAACATTAAATACCTCTGAAGACTGATGTTACAAAAATGCAAGATATAAAAATGACCAAATTGACCAGCTCCAAATGCATATATACAAGCATAAGGGGTGAAAATGCGCTTTTGTACTACTATGTGATAATCTACAAATATCCAACATTGTAAAAGAACCCAACTAACCTAACCCATTCAAAGGGAAATAACATAATTCTTCTAAGAACCCACCATCAAGGCGAAATTACCCTCAAGTTGTCAACAGGTTTTATTATTAATATTATTGCTAACATTTTTGTAAACATCTGTGCCAACAACTATCCAGAGATCCTATGCAATCTACACTCTTAATGTCTAAAATAGAATTTTATACCCATTGGCAGAAATATGTAATATCTTGACTATAGATGATCATTACAATTTTTAATCATGAACAAAAATTACACATAATATAAAGTTATATACCAAGAGTTAAAAAAAAAATAATATAGATATACATAACAGTTTGATTGGTACACAGATAAACATTGAGATCAGGAGAGATATTAGTTAATTTGCTGCATTAGTATGGCTGCTAATTTTGCTAATTTTTAAGTCTCAAAGGAGCATGAAGTCAGTTGACATTAATAAATAGATGCCAAAAAATCTTGACATGTTTTCATTTCTTAGTTTTACACATACAAGTTGAAATGGTGATATTTTTGATGCAAGTTACATTATATAAATTAGGTGTTTCAAACATATTAATTCATATATGTAGGCTTTTACATTTTTAAAAAAAAATCTTCTATACCATCTTTGTTAGCCAAGGTTCCGATAACCCTATCTACACCTTGGCATATCGAGCGGATATTTCTGAGCTTTGGGTCAAAATTAAGTTGTTCAAATTTGAACACTGTTCCTACATGATCGAGACAAGGGGAGCACACAATCTGAATTGTCTGAAAAATAATCTATTTTCCAGTGTCAGTCCATGTTTGCACAAACACCTTTCACTCAAATACATCTGTAATGGCTTCCCTCTGGTACACAGTCATACTTTTGATGTTAAACTTACAACGTATCCTTTTTAGGTCAATTGCAACCACCATTTTTGGCAGATGTACAATGCACCATGCTATTGCTTAGTTGGCATTATATACATTGGGAGGCAACACACAAAATCTAGCAGATGTCGCTAGGTCAAAGCACCAATATACCCGTTCAATCTGCCAATGTGTAGATAGGGTTATCGTAGCCTTGGCTAGCAAAGATGCTTCTATACCCGAAAACCACCATTCTATGTTATTAAATTTCTACTGCATCATTTAAGAACAACTGCATTTAAACGTATGACCCTCACAAAGTTGTCACAGGTGTTACCTGCCCTGATATGCATGTTGAAGTGACATACTATTAGAAATATATGCACTATGTTATAACATTCTGAAGGAATTAAGAAAATGAAACGACCAATGCTACACACCTATTGAAAAGAATGATGAAAATACTGTGCATTCAAACAGAGAAGAAAAAAACTATGCACAGTTTCTAATTTGTATATCATATAAACCACACTAAGAAAATAAATACAACACATCCCTATTTTTAGTTCACATAATTTACAATAACTCTTTGGAAATAAACTGCAGCTCATTGAAATGATACATGAAATCCTATCCCCTGTAATTCCTTAAATCGTAACATAATATTTTGTCATAATCATATTTCTAAATTTTCAATATATCAAAGAAAAGTTAAATGCAGATGTGTTTTTGCACTTCAAATTTATGTACCATACCAAAGGGGACATATGAGTTTTCAAAGTACTTATTTTCTCTCTCTTTCTCTCTCCTTTGATAATTGCATAAATTATTTGTCTAAATGCTTTTATTTTTTTAATTGCTGGAAATTTTCTTGGGGGAAAAAAAACTAGAGTAGTAGGGCCCCTCAGAAAGCCCTTTTTAATACTTCCCCATCTGACATATAATAATCAGTAGATCCACATCTTTCTGTATTAAGAAACTGAAAAATGGAAAACAATGACCCATTTATGTTTTTTCTCATAATTTGTAAAAGTATACTGCACAAATTCCATCATCTGTACTTGAAATGACCATGCAATCAATACACATCTACATTAATGCTGGCTTGCTTCCTCTAGAATGTCACACATAACAGCAAACACAGCAGTAGTCAAGGGAGGTAATAGCAAATTTTTAGTAAATTATGTTTCTCCGAGAATACTTACCCGATCACATTAGCGTTAGGAATATAAGCCTGCTACCTCTCGAATCCAGCCCTACTAAAAGACGAAAATTCATCTTTTCAGTCTATCTTATATAGACCAAAGGGCAATAACTCTTGCCCCTTACCTCCCCTTGCCACCGCCAGGTGTCGCTAGTTTTTAAGCTGAGCGATATATATTATACAAGGATGCTTGCATAGCGGGGTGGTTGGGAGGGTTTTTAAGTAATGTGATTGGGTAAGTATTCTCGGAGAAACACAATTTACTAAAAATTTGCTTTCTCCTTCAAATACGCTCCCCGATCACATTAATGTTAGGAGATTAAGTAATAGGAGGAGGGAATGCTGAGCATCCTACCTCCACCCCAGGTACCTTCTAAGGAATGATGGCTGGATTCCCCATTTAAACGATAACCCGTTCTCCTAATTTCATCAGCAACACAGCCTTGGGTCACGTGATATGTGACCCCTATATACGGTTAAGAAGATAGTTATTGAAATCTTCTTACCTATGAAATTTCACTGGCGAATCCAGCGAAGCTGATAGGCTGTGCTGATTGTTTTAAATGGGTCTGGTGGTCATCTGGGCTGCCGACATCAGACCTACCAGATTCAAGGTTTGCCTCTGAGAAGCCAAATCTCTGAGATAAAAACTGGAGAAGGTTGACTCTGCATGCCAGCCAACAGCTTCTATTATATCTCGGATCGAAACATTGCGTTCGAATGCCAGGCTCACCGAGATTGCTCTAATCTCATGAGTCGTAATCTTCATGAGGCAACTCTGATCTTGATCATTTACCAGCTTTGACTGGAAGAAAGAGGTGCTTATGTGTGTCCCGACACGCCTCTGTGCGCTTAAATAGTGCTTGAGTGCACGAACAGGATCTTGCATGGCTGCTGCTCTTGATTTATCTATGGAAGAGAGCGAGTGAATGACAATTCTTTGATTGCCAATGGATGGTAACCTATTTTTGGCTACAAAGCCTGGCTGTGTCAGGAGGACCACCGAACCATCTGATCTGAACTGAAGAAAGTTCGGGTCACTGGAAAGGGCATGTAACTTGCTCACCCTGCATGCTGAAGCTAAGGCTATCAAGAAACATGTTTTGTATGATAGTAGCTTTAACGAAGTGTGGCCTAAAGGTTCAAATTTGTCTGAATTGAGCCATGTTAAAACCCAGGACAGATTCCATTTTGGAAACAGGGTGAGGGATTTTGGTCGATTGAAATCAAAATTGGCTAAAAGATCTGACAGATCTTTGTTATGCCCAATGTCACATCTACCATGATGGTGGAATGTGTCTGATATCATGGAGCGGTAGCCTTTGATAGTAATTGGGGCCAACTGTTTCTCCTCGAAAAGCCTGAGAAAAAAGTCGGCCAGTTGAGGGATTGAGACACTCAAAGGGATGATGTTATTGACATGGCACCAGTCCCTGAAAACACGCCACTTTCCCTCGTAAGTCTTCAGAGTGGAGGGCCTTCTTGCTCTTGAGATTCTCTCCACAATAGAAGGTTTAAATTGTTTGTCTCGCAAGGCTGCCCGGACAAGAGCCAAGCGTGAAGAAGAAGACGATCTGGGCAGGGGTGGAACACCCGTGACCGCGGTTGTTTGAGAAGATTTGGGCTGGTTTGAATCTTCCTGGGTAGATCTATCGCTAGATCGAGTAGATCGGTAACCCAGGACTTGTTCCATCTGAGAGGGGCAATCAGAATCATCCGACAGTTCTGACCCCTTAACCTCTTGATTATTTTTGGTACCAAAACCGTGGGAGGGTAGGCGAATGCCCACAACCCCTCCCAGCTGATTGACAGAGCGTCCACAGCCCAAGCCTCTGGGTCTGGAACCGGAGAGACGAAGGTGGCCAACTTGCGATTCCACCTTGTTGCAAAAAGATCGATCATCGGACGCCCCCAAAGTGTGCAAATCCGAAGAAAGACTGATTGATAGAGTGACCATTCTGTGTGAATGATTTGACCTTTCCTGGATAGAGTGTCGGCCAAGACACTGAGTCTGCCGGGAATGTGTCTGATTTGTACGTTGATGTGGAGGTTGTCGCACCAACGTAGAAACTGCCAGATCAGAATGCACAGGTCTGGTGATTTGGTGCCCCTTGTTTGAGGAGGTAAGTCACCACCCCAGAGTTGTCTGACATAATGAGGACAGTTTTTCCTGAGAGTTGATCCTTCCAGAAATGAAAGGCATTGATGACAGCCCTCATTTCTAAAAGGTTGATGTGGAGAGACCTCTCCTCTGGCTCCCACGTGCCGCTGACTGTAGCGAAGTCTGGCAACAGGTGGGCACCCCAACCATAGGTACTGGCGTCGGTACATACCGTTATCTCCACTTGGGGCATCTCCAGAGGAATCCCCGTGGACAGCCAACCTAGGTTGTGCCACTGACTCAGGAATGATCGTATCTCGGGCGTGATCATTATTGTTTGATTGAGGGGACTTGAAAAGGGGCGCCATTGGGCCATTAACATCATTTGTAAGGGATGCATAAAAAGATGGCCAAGCGAGATCAAGTCCGCTGCCGCATTGAATAATCCAAGGAGTTGCAACAATTCTCTCGCTGGAATCCACGTCCTGTTGGAAACAGACTCGACGAGTTCGACGATCCGGATTACACGAGCGCGAGGAAGTCGTACCAGATTCAGATCGGTGAGAAACTCCATACCCAGATGGACAAAACGCTGAGATGGACGGAGATCAGACTTTTTCCAGTTCACGAGAAAGCCTAGATAATCTAAAAGTGCTAAAAGATCGTTTCTGCCTTTGAGCAGAATAGAACTTACCATATGTTTCTGGAGGATGTTGTCCAAGTACACTGCCATCCCTGTAGATGAAGTCGAGTGGAACAGGGCGACGACGCAATCCATAACCTTGGTAAAAGCCCAAGGGCTGATGTTGAGGCCAAAGGGTAGGACCTGGAACTGATAAACCGCATCGCGGTAAGCGAATCGGAGAAATTTCCGTGACGCGGGGTGGATAGGGACATGAAAATATGCATCGGTCATATCTAGACTGCCGGCATACTCATCCCACCAGATGGAAAGACAGATTGATCTCGCCGTTTCAATCTTGAATTTCGGTGGTAAAATGTATTGGTTGAGGCGACTCAGGTCGATGATCGGCCTCAACTTGCCGTTTGCCTTCTGGATAAGAAACAGCCTGGAATAAAACCCCGGCGATTGCGGGTTTAACACAATCTCCACCGCCTGTTTTTCTATGAGCGACCGTATCTCCTGTTGTAGAAAGGTATCCTTCTCCCGATTGGACGGTATGTCCGTGAAGAGGGGAGAGGAGGACAGGGGAGGGAGTTGGATAAATGAAATCCGAAGTCCCTCCGAAATGATCTGGATCACCCAATCGTTCTGAGGAAAAAAGGTGGTCCAGTGGTCTTGAAATTGCAGGAGGCGGCCGCCCACAGGTAGGCTGTCCGCGGGTGGTGGAGAGGGTATGTCAATTTTTAGAGTTAGGAGGCTTGAAGACGGAGAAACTTTGTTTCTTACCGCCTTTGTATGGTTGCCTCCTAGCTTGATTAGACTGTTGTCTCCTAACATTGGGTTGGGATCTATACTGCACATTTGATTGTAAGGATCCCTTGTCCCTGGTCCGCCAATCATCCCTCCGCTGTGGCAGGGGCTGATTTTTTTTTTCTAAACACCTGTGAGGGCTGGGCGGCGAGTTGGAGGGGCAGTTCCTGAGCTGCCTGCTTCCGAACTTCTTCAATTTTTCCTCCAAAGAGTAAAGGCGACCCAAACGGAGTCATCCGTAATGCCAGAGTATGATAGGGCTTGAGCGACGTGGACCGCAGACATGCGTCACGTCGTATCAGGTCTAAGTTGGCAGAAGCAGTCAACGCATTAGCCATGGAATGGTGAGCTGCCCTGTTAATAACTCTAGCAATCCGGGCCGTCGCTACCCAAGCATGGTCATTGTCAGATTTTTCTGCAAGTCGGAAAATGGCTAATGAAGCCAAGTCTAACACTGAAGATGTAGCGACTATGTTCCTGACTAGCTTTGACGTGGCATGGAACACATTTTTGTCCACTTTCTAAAACAGTGGAGCGGACATGTGAACTGCTGCCATATTTTCGTCCAGGGCCAGAAGATCCGTACTGAAGGCGTCTGAATGAGTTTTGTACCAGCGACCCGAGAACGTCGTTGGTATTTGGCTTTCTGAAAAGAACACCTTAGCATTCCCTGGATCACCTATTCGTCCTGATAGACAATCGTTGATCTCCTTAATTTTTGCCGACTGGGGAAGGAGCCGGAAGGATGGCGTCTCTTCCTCCCCGTCAAGATCTACAGATGCCTTAACTTTGTAGTCTTGAGTGGCGGTAGGAGGTGGAGGGCATTCTGAAATTGCCAACACCTATAAATTTCTTCCACTGCCGCCTTGAAGCCAAACTCAGTCCGTTCCATGGTTGGATCTGTGTACGGCTGATTTGCAGCAGTTTCGTCACCCTCACTGTGTGCCGAGTCGTGTTCTGTAATAGCTTGCATTTCTGGATAGAGCATACCAGGTGGCATAGATGATGTGATTCTGTCATCCTTAACACTGTCACTAACTCTCCCTTGTGGATAAGCCGTGAACATATGGACGGCCGGCCCTGCCGGCTGGTTTGTCTGGCTTGTGGTTGGTCTGAATGTTGGCAATGGTCCTGCTATCACCGGTACCGGCTGCTCCAATGGCCTGGCTGGATGGACAGATTTCTCACTAAAATCTCCGCCATAGTATTGGTATGTTGCCGGCGGTACAGCTTGATGGACAGATTTATCACTAAAATCCCCGTAAGTCATGTTTGGTCAGATCGTTTTACCAATAGGGTCCCCATGCTGGGACGGTTGGACGGCCGGTGACGTAGAGGTTGTATAAAGAAATGGATCCGATGGATCCGGTAAAAACCCCATGCATCCTGACTTACAGGCCCGAAGGCCATGCTCGGACATGCGGGGGCACTTACGCCCACTGGGCAGCCTAAAATTGGGGGAACATACCCCCAAAGAGTCAGACAAAGCTGTGTTAGTGAGCGAGGGAAATAAGGGTAATATCTGGCTTGATGTCAATAGCTGCGTCGTCATTTCCTGCACCAAACGACGCATCTGTTCAAAGTTGGACTGTTGTACCCTGTCAACATTATTTCCCTCCATTGCCGCTGATGTTACTGTGGCTGACGGTTGCAAACGATGAACTTTAGGTGGAGGGGAGACCCCAACGTCCCCCACAAGGCTCGCAATGGAGGCTGTTTTCGGATGTATACTGAGGACATCAATGCTATCTTTCTTCGACTTATTCCGTCTATCCCTCCCTTTTGCTGCCTTCTGGACTACATCAGCCCACATTTGCTCTGTCCAAGTATTACACACGCTGCATGGTATAGATGATGTATACTTGGTACATACAATACAAGAGTCATGGTTGTCTTCTTTTGCTTTGAACTTTTTTCATTTCATGCATTTGGTTGACATTTCTACTGAAACGACACAAGAAAAGAAAACAAAGCACAAATTAGCAATTCAGCATGTTATTAATTCACTAATACCACAACCGTTACTAACGGAGTAAGCGAAATTAGTCAGTGTTGCGTGAACTCTTAATTAACAACACGAGTTCTGCGATAGCGTGTGTAATATGGTCTTCAGTAAACGAAATCCGTAAGGGTGACAAAGTCACTCAATTTTGAGAAAATTGTTAAAATAATGTATACAACCTGTAGAAGAATGATTGTCCAACACAATAAATCCAAATTTAACTTCGGATGGTCCAATTTAACACTAAGATGGCTTGGATTGTTTGGAGGTATAATGTACGTGTTATCAGTACAAGCGAAGCTTAAAAACTAGCGACACCTGGCGGTGGCAAGGGGAGGTAAGGGGCAAGAGTTATTGCCCTTTGGTCTATATAAGATAGACTGAAAAGACGAATTTTCGTCTTTTAGTAGGGCTGGATTCGAGAGGTAGCAGGCTTATATTCCTAACGTTATTGTGATTGGGGAACATATTTGAAGGAGAAACTGAACAATCTAATGCTGCATTACTTTAAATGGTAAATTTGGGAAAATCAGTTTGAGTAAACTTTACAGGAGAAATTTTTTTTGAATCAGAGTTCTGCAAAATGCAAGAAAAACTTACATTCTGAAGATTTTCTCCCTAACTGACCCTGAAAAGAGATTTCTTGTTTTTGGAGCAATGTTCAAAAATCTATTGAACCTTGTGTTCTCAATAATGAAATGATTTGTCCCAAACTTAACTTTTCACTGGACCAAGCAATATAACAATAATTTTAACTCATTAATGTAGGGTTTAAAATTCAGAGTTGCCTCACCTTCACTATAATAATAAAAAAATATGAACTCTCAATATGGAGACAAATATTGGTATGGATGGTATGATATTCAAATTGTACTGTTAAGTACAAGTTCAAATACAGTGTTCAGTGACTATTCTTCCGAAGTGGCATACAGAAATCAATGTTTTCTAATAAAAGAATTAATAAAATAATTCCTAGATACCTTAAACTCAAAGTATCCATGTGGATCAGTTCAAATAGGCTGTGGTTTGAGTGAAATATTGGTATATTTCATGCTGGTGACACTGGATAAATGATAAATATTTGAGTTACACATTAACTGTCCATGACCATTAGCAAAATGATTCCACTCTTGACCGTCATATACATGGGCAGATAATACCTTCTTAATGATATTATATGAAGCCACACAATGATAAGAATACAACACACAGAGAAATTTGTCATTAATTTTACCCCCAATAGAACCCTTACTCCAAAGACAAGTCATCAGTTTGGTTAACATGTCACTCACCATAACGAAGACATTCAAGGTGTAAGAAAAACAGGTGGTTATTAAATTGCAGGACTGGGGATTTGAAATTTTGCCTGTACAAGTCGTATCAATTCCACTGGATTGTACAGATGTCTTACCTGTGCCAGTATGGTATCAACCTGGTCATGAACTGTCTTGACATAGAAACTATCTTCATGACAGCAGTTCTTTACTGTCAAAAGAAGAGCCTGGTGTGATTTATCCAGCTGGCTCAAATCAAGTGTGAGTGCCTCTATTTTCTTCTCTAGGTCATTCACATGAGAGGCTATATCTGCTTTTAGGATTCCAGATTGACTGAAAATTAGGATAAGGGCTTCAATGAACACTATGCCTTAAATGCATTCATAGCAATAACATCAGTGGGCTTCACTTGAAACTGTTTCAGATCTCTCATTCCTATATATGTGTGGTACAGTCTGCATATGTGAGTAAGCTGTCTATCCCACATGAATGCACATCATCATGCTTCTGATGCCATGGAGGTCTGCACTCATTTTTGACAGTTTTTAAAATTATCTGCACAGCAAAGTTTAATGTCATCAATTGAGCTGCACAAGTTTAGTGTAAATTATTTTAGGTAATTTTAATGAAATAAAAATGTTGGGAAAATGCATCATATTTATAAACCTATAATATCCATTCTAATAATCCACAAGCACATTTTTGACAGTTATTTCAAGTACTGTTAATAGCACAGCATACAATTATCAGTATTCCTATATACAGAAGCTAGTAAAGGTGGTTGAATCTAGAGACTACTGAGCACTGGATCTTAATGACTGGTAAATCAGGTCAAGTTATGTGGTCTTGAAATGTGCAGACACCACTGATCTTTGATCCCTAGATCCTAAAAGAAAAAAAAATGTCTCATTACACTAAGTGCAAGCCATACACAAAGTTTGGTCAAGGAACTTTCTCTAGAATAAAAGTCATTCTCCAGAACTTTCTTTGAAAACAATGACAATGACATTAGATCTTTGGACTCCCAAATCAACAGGCTTCTTGCCTTAAGGTGCAAGCTTTCCACAATGTTTGGAACATATTTAACAATATTACTGTGCAAAAACCATTTTCTTCCTTCAGTAGCCTTGACCTTCTGATCCCAAAATCGATACGCTTATTAATTACCTAATGCCAAGCTTTCCAAATGTCCAGATATGTGATACAGATTTACTGTTACTGTGCAGAAACCATTTTTCTTCTTTCAGTCCAAGTTAGTTTGACCTGTCTTCTGACCCCAAAATTTAAAGGTTTCAACTTACCCAAAATGCAAGCTGTCCACAACGTTTCATTCAGACCAATGATGTAGACCTAATGTTATTTTGTGGAAACCATTTAAAAAAAAAAAAGTACAACAACCTTGACCTTTATGAACCCAAAACAGATTGGTTTCTCCTTTATCTGAAGTGCAAGACATCCACAAAGCCTGGTAACCGGAATACTCAAGTTATTGTGTGGAAACCATTTTTGCTTCTTGAATTCACTGTTGCACTGACCACTGAAGCCCAAAATTGATAGGATTCTTCCTCACTCCAAGTACACAGGATCCACAAAGTTTGGTAAAGGTACATGCTGTAGAACTGAGTAATCATGCAAAACAGAAACATGAACAGAGAGATGGGTAGACAGGGTCATGGCATAATACACTCCACCAGAACAGTGCATGTATAATAAAAATTATCCATCATATAAATTGGTGGGGGATAGGAGAATTCCATCCTTGTGGTGAAAACAGGCAGGAACTTGGCAAAGCATTATATCTGTCAAATTCTGACTAACATGGGATTTCCCTATCCCACAGCAATGAATATTATACATTAGTTTTACATGCAGTCATAGCTACAATATAAATTCTATGATTTTAGAAACTTTCAACATATAACTTTAATCTTAAAATCCTAACGTGTTTGATGCTGCTCCCACTGATGTTACTGCCATGTCATCTGACAATTGCTGATTCAAGCAAAACAGAAATAATAAATACTAACCCTAAAAATGTTCACTATAAAAAATAATCAAGCATTTCATTCAGCTGATTTCTTTCCATGACTGAAGCAATGGGTCTTTAACATGTTTTACAACTGTGCTTGTGGCAACAAACAAGAGAACCACGAGTACATGCCATTCTCATTTTTAATAATTCTCTATGTAGGAACTAGCAGGGTATGGCTGAATGATGATTACAGCTTGATATGTCTTAATGACTGGGACCTTTGGTCAAGGCATGTAGTCTTCAATCAAAGCTGCTGTGCAGAAACCATTATTTTCTTATCTGATTAACCTTTAGACCCCAGAATCTAAAAATGACTTTATCACCCCAAGTTCAAACTATCCACAAAATAAGAGCAAGCAACTTACTATAGAACAAAAGTTAATCTGCAAAAAAAGCATTTTTCTTAGAGTCACAATGGCCTTGACCTTTTGACAACCAAATCAAAAGGCCTCTTCCATACTTTATGTACAAGCCCTCCACAAATTTTGGTTAAGGTACATAGTCCAGAGCTAAAGTTATTATGGAAACAATTCTTCGTTTAGCCACGGACCTTGATCTTTTGACACTAAAAAAACAATAGACTTCTTTCTTATCCGACATGTAAATCAACCACAAAATTTGGTGAATTTACATGATTAAGAACTAAATTATTGGTACAGAAACCATATATCTTCTTTGAGTCAAAGTGACCTTGACCTTTGACCCCCCCCCCCCCCAATCAACTGGCTTCCTCTTACGTCAAGTGCAAACCATCCACAAAGATTGGTCCAGGTCTGTGACGTGTGACTAATGTTGCTTTGTGGAAATTATTTAATCATGTTTATGTCATAGTGACATGGACCTTTTCCCTCCCAAAACTCTAGGGTTCTTCCTTACCCAAGTGCAAGCCATCCACAAAATTTGCTAATGACTGATGGTAGAAAACATAAATTACTGTACAGAACAAAATAATTTACAGACATGGACAGACATCAAAATAGGCTCCAGTTTATGGTGGGCATGTAACTGAAAACAAGTATACAATAGACAGACCTAGACAAATATATTCAATTAAGTTTAGAATATATACAAATAAGTTTTCATTATTGGGCATCAAAATTAACTCTTTTAAAAAATTTGATTTCTTGTATCTCTGTTCTAATCATATATGCATAAATGCAAGTCAAGTTTTAAGTTACAATACAAATTACTTTTTCCTTCATAACCCATAAACAAATTATTGATGTTTCACATATGTCAACTGAACTAATTATTCGTCATCTATACCAAAACACTGATTATTATATACTCTGATTTTTATCACATAGACTTGAGAATGGAGGAAATGGAACAATATCTTCCTGTACATGTTGTCATCAAGTTGTCACTCATAAGATTGTATTTTTAAATTATTATGCCAACTAAATACATTATGATGTTCTTCAATTAACCAGATATATTCATTTGTGTCAAGAATATTATTAATAAAGATCGAAAAGAAACATATTTAAAAAATATTTTCAACTATTTCCAAAAAAATATTATTTAAAGATCTGGTAACAGGTGCTCATTATAAATTCATGTGCAGTCAAACCTGTCCTATCAGTCATCCGGTTACAATCGCCATTTTGATTTTCTAAAAGATGCTTCCAGGATTTTATCTTAAAGGGGAATTTCGCCCCTTGTCACCTATTAAGAGGGAGAGTAGGGAAAAAAGGGTGGTGGTGGAATTTGACATAATTCAATATTTACCTAACACTTAAATATTTGTCTCTCTTATTTAATGCTGCACTCTGTTATGGTGATATCAAAGTTAAAATATTCAAACAATGGTCACTCTAGCTTTATAAGCCCTTTCCTTTTTTACAGTAAATCTAACTCTGCATCTAACATTGCTGTTGAAATTATCCTCACTACTTTTTTCCTTCCCCTGTTCACTGTCCACCACTGATAGAAGTCCACTTTCTATATTCCCACCACCACTAACTTTACATTCAAAATAGCCGTAATTTTACATCCAGCTATAGTTGATTTCACTTTCTAGAAATGGACCAAAGTTTGCAACTGCACATATGAAAGGAAAGGGTATTAATTGCAAAACACTTCTAAGACACACATTTTAGTTATAAATAATTAGCAGGATTTCCAAGTATCCTTTTGTGTTAAGGTACATCTGCAGACTGGAATGGAAGACGTATGGTGATAAAAACAAATATCTTTACTTTTGAATTCATTATTAGCTTCTTATTGGTTCAATTTATAGTAACAAAACTAAAACCTGTATACTACCATGCTGAGTACATTTTTTATATGCCTGACTTTGAATTAATTTGCACATCACTGTTTTCTAAGTGTGTGAATTCATTCAAATTTTTCAAGAAACACCTGATCACATGCCCTGGGAACATCTCCAGTTTCCTCCCAGCAAATTATTTTGAATATAAATACCCTGTATTTAACAGTCATCCTGCCTTAAACAGCCACTGGAGTGTATCAGCAGTGACCATTCCAAGTATGCAAAATAAACGCTTCTTTTGTTTGATGGACAAGGCAATGTTAGATAAAAGCATACTATGTGAATCGTTGTTTAAGCAGTTCATATCTCAACTCTAGTTACCGTACTCCAGTCACTGTCAGCTAAATCCAAAGGTATCAACATGCTGACTTCAATAGCAAGTTGGTTTTTATCCTTAGAGGAGAGGAACAAAACAATTCATTTGCTGGATGGTGGGAAAAGTAGTTGTGTTCTCACAGTAGGAATGAAGTCACCTGTTGTGCCAGTGTGACAGTTATAGTTAGATATCTTCATCTATCTGCCTGTGAATTAAAGCTATTTCTGAAGAAAACATGTTCATCTCTGCAACGATATACAAGTTACATCCCTTTTCATTAAGGTCAGGGGTAATTCAATATTCAAAACGTGTCTGTGAAGGTATCTGAAGTTACAGTTTATGATCACTATGAATAGCCGTAAATGGTTTCTTTTGGTGTTTTGTTCATCACAGATTTCTTGCATAGGCCAACTTTCTTTTATCTTGGCAAGTTGAGCAATTGACTAATCCACATATTGTTTTCATAGTGTGAATAAACTAAGATCAATATCTATTCTTTAAGGTGGTGATGATTTCATTGCTATGATGGATTAAAGTGTGCAGGATACAACTATCTATCTGTGTGGAACTTAAATCTGGGTGAGAACAACATACACCTGTAATTAAGATTTGTTGTATAGTGCACATAAAACAATCTTGATGATAATAATAATAATAATAATAATGAACGGTGCATTTGTTAAAAAAATCAATTTTAAAAGGTGAACCTGTGTACTGAAAGGTCTGACTATATAATAAACAGGAAATTTTATGTGTACTGTCTGAAATCTTGGGTAGACTTGTTTTTGTGACTCCAACTTGCAACGGGACTGGCCACTTCCAAAACAATTTATCCATGTCTGAGATATCAGACAGTATATATACACAATAACCTATCATTATCCAAGCTCATAATTTGTGGTTCAGATAATATAGTCTATACACAAGAAATGCTAGGGGACATGCTGTTGGTTTGGATGAAAAGAAAAGTTGGATAATTCCTATCAGTTTAAATGAGACCCCAGTATAATTAATAACTATCAAACACCTGGACCAGACTGTACTGGGCCATTAACATAGGAGTTTCTGTTTTTTATTATTTTACAATAACTGTACTAAAGAGTCTAAAACCTTATGTGATACAAACCTTTGGATGTCATCTTTTTGCAAGTTCAAATTTATCTGTAGTTTCTGAAATAGAAAATTACATATTATAATTATAAGCCTAAGTACTTTGTGGTGGCAGCTGAACTTTTGCAGATGTTGTCGTAAAGATCTGATGAACAATGATTATTTTGCAGAAACAATTCATGAATTTAAGTACAGATATGCACAAATTTTATGACTCATAAATTCTATATTTACTAAAATTGCAAATTTGTAATGCTGCTAAAACATTGTTATCTACATAATATACTCATCTATCAATCTACATAGTTATCCTCATAGAACTTTAGCACAAAAAAATGTGACTGAAACTAGGAAGGCTAAAATTTTACATTGAACATCAGCGATACAATATCCATTAATAGTTCTAACCTTTATTTCTGCAGTTATGTTCATAATTTGGCGCTTTATGCTATCAAAACTCCTTGACTGCTCTCCTTCAAAATTCAACTGAAAGGGAAAATAAAGAAAATACTTTCATAAAGGTTACAAGTGCAATTAACTAAGTGATTGCTAAGAAATACATTTAAAACCATCTCTCATAAATTCTACAAAGACCAAAGTACTGTACAATTTGTATAGAAGTAATAATAATAATAATAATAATGACTTTGTATAGTGCCTAATCTTTAGAAGCTCTAAGCGCTTTACAACATTAGACAACACCTATAACATAAAAAACATATAATGATATGATTACAAAAACAAACACCACAAAATTAGAAAACGTAGAAAAAACATGCTGAGAATATTTAAGGTAGGAAACATTATTAGATTTTTAAGTTTGTTCTTGCAGTTGAAATAAGTGAGTTTTGAGAGCCCTCTTGAATGTGATCACTGTGTCTTTGTGTCTCAGTTCAGTGGGCAATTCATTCCACATTGCTGGGCCCTGGTATGCAAAAGAACGCTGTCCATATGACTTTGTTTTCATAGTGGGAATAATGAGTATACGATTGTCAGAAGAGGAGCGTAAGTATCTTGCTGGTGTGTACACATCAATGAGGTCGGATAGGTATGTTGGACTAGAGTCCGACAGTGAAATGTAGCACAGAGAAGAAATTTTGTGTTTGATTCTGGATCAAATGGATAGCCAGTATAGGGTACAGAGCAGCGGGGAGGTGTGCTCTGATCGTGGTACTCTAAATATGATCTGAGCAGCTGTGTGAACTATTTGAAGTTTCTGGAGTAGATATTGAGATGAACCAGACAGAATTGAGTTACAATAGTCCAGTCTTGAAAGTACTAATGAACACACAAGTGTTTTATGGCATCAACTGAAAGATATTTGCGAATTGAGCTGATGCGTCTCAGCTCAAGATATGCAGCCTTGCATATGTTCATGACATGTTGGTGTAATGTGAGAGTACTGTTCAGAATTACACCTAGGTTTTGTACTGATTGTGTGAATTTAATGTTGGTGTTGCTGATATTTATTGTTTGAGGTAAAGGATGTGAATGAGAAAGTCTTTGTGTTGTGATCAGAATGGCCTCAGTTTTATCATCATTCATCTGCAGCTTGTTACATGTCATCCATGATTTCACATCAGAAATGCACCTCTCTACACCTTGGATGGTAGCATCAACTTCAGTTGGGTGGCTAGATTTGTATATTTGGGTGTCATCAGTGTACAACTGGTGAGACACTGGATGATGATCTATGACACTTGAGAGCGACTGAGTGGTACAGATGATAAATGTGTTCATTAGAGTGTACAAAGGCTTAACTTCGATTTTAAGTTTGCCTTGACCTACAAGATGGTCATTTGGATCCCAGATTATCTGGACATTGGCATGAACATGATGGGAGCACATTTATGCCTCCTTAACAGAGTAACCGTCTATTGCCAGTTATCCTCAAACTGATGCTGGTAGTCAGGTAAGCATCTGTAGGTGGATCACCTTGAAAAATGTTGTGCTTAATGTCAACTGCAAAATACGAGGGGTTTCCAGACTTTTTGAGGTAAAAAATAAATCACATTTCTTTTCCAGTTCTTTTGCTGGATGAAATTCATTTTTTCTAAGGTTCAATAATGACCAATACTGAACAGAATTAAAAAGCATTTTAGTTTAGAAATCATGCATTTTTTCAATCAAAAGCTGTTTTTATTGCTGAGTCTCCTGTAAGACCATATACTAAACCAGAGGATGTATCACTAGAAACAAGTATATTAATTGAAAGTCACATAAATCTGCCAGTAACTCAATTTAATTTACAGAATAAATATGTGAACTTTGTTCTTCTTAGCTGAAAATGTTCGCATGAAAAAAAACTTTTACAAAAGGGTTGTTATAAACTGTGAGATGACACCATTAAAAATGAGATACCTTTATATAAAGATCCATTTATGCAGATCTCAGCACAAAAAAAATTCCATGCTTTCTTTTTTTGGAAGAGTGAGTTGCAACCAATACTCTTCTTTCTCATCACTTTACCTTACACATTACACTTATCACAACACTACTTAATGACCACATGCACCCAACTCAAGCTTCATACAAAATGGCTTTTAACCTGCTGTCTTCACTCTGAACAGAATATTCTCATGACGAGAACCAATTTCAGTATCAAGTATGCATTGGGTGTCAAAATTAAAGTTGGCTTCCTTTGCAACATGTTCTGGACTGACAAGCGGGCAAAATAGGCAAAAGTTGTCACTAACTGATGTACACAAAATCTGATAGATATTACACCATGATGAGCTTCACAGCTTGTTATGGGTAGAAAATGCACAGATATTCTCAAGGTGTGAATCTGCATCTACTCAGCAAAAGGATGAATGAGTAGTAAAGTTTTCCTTGGCACAGCCAATTTTTAGGCAGTCAGGGCAAGAGGTTTTCCGGTGCCCTGATTTATACTCTACAGCTACTTTCAATGTAACCAATTATGTGGGTATATTTAATGCAGTCATTGTCAAGGACACCCAGTACATGAATTCTGCATTGAAAATTACCCCTAAAATCAGTAGATTTTTACACATTTGACAAGGTCTGAGAGTAAAACTCACCACAAAGGTGAGTTGGGGTTGTTGAAGGTTACTATTGATGATAATGCTCAACACCATGTTGCCAGTGCAAACCACCAAATAACAAGGAAAGATTTATTATAATACATTTTTGTTCAATTTATATATCAAAAGGGGAACCGGGTAAGATAAGCATTATTATTTTTCTCTCACATTTACTAAGATCACACGGTGCAGTACATATTGGCAAAGTGTGATGCTAGTCTGGTTTTCATTTGGTCTCCAACAGAAAAAGATGCCAATATGGAGCAGACTAAGGAGTAACCAGTTTACTTGACCAATCTGATTGCCAGAGTGCTTGTATTGACTATACTACAAGAACCCAAATGATCTATATGAAATTGTATCGCAACTAACTGAAGAGTTCTGCAGCCTCTGAAAGTTCTTATAAGAACTTAATAAATTTAACTCATGATCAGCTCAGTTGGTATTTTTTGTCATCAGTGGTGGCTGAAAATTCCCCATTTTTTTCAGACTTTTATCAATATTTACATATTATAAAAGCTTTTCCTTGATGGGAACAAACCTATTCTTTCCCCCAACTCTTTGCCACTTTACAGGTAGCATAGGGAAACCTGTATATGGAATTTAAACTAAAAAACTTCTAATCCTGCACCAACAAGGCAATATAAAGGCCATTCTGCCTCTATGAGCTTTGAAATATTGATCCTAGAATCTACTGTTCATTTATAAAGTGCAAGGACAGAACTGTACCATAATGCCAAGTATAGAACTTTTCCCCCCAAGATGAAATCAACAACTGAGTCCTAATTTTTAACACATTAACCCCTGGAATTTTTTGTCATTTTTGCCTGAAAATCAAGTAGGAAACACATTTTGAAAGCTATTTCTGAATAGACTCGAAAACACCAAATCCCCGATCATCTTTCAATAACATACTGCCTAGTTGTGTTAGAAACATCGTTTTACATTGGCTATTTGATTCGCGCATGAGCAGAAGGGTAAAAGTTGGACTTCTTCTTTTCTTTTTTTTTATTCTTTTTTTTTTGCTAAACGGAGCCATTATTTTTGTATGGAGACCACTCTTTATTCCAAATGCTCATCTTATCCTACTTTTTGCAAAGGCTCATCTGTCTGTTTGCAGTTCATACTGGTTTGCCTTAGATCTGAGACCAAAAAGTCTAAAATCCGGACACAAAATCAGATTCCGACCACAGGTGAATTTTGGGTAAAATAAAAGTCGGGTCCAAAAAATAAGGTTTTTCTACCTGTATTTGGTAGTGCAACTAGATATTCCAGATTATTTGGTATCATTGTAGAGCTACATCTGTCTACCTTTCCATAATACCACCCACTTTAGTGTATCATGCATGCATGACCATGACGCTACAGAGCTCAGCAGTAGGCTACTTCCTCCTGCCCTGTAAAGTCGTCGCTAGAGGTTAATGTGTTAACAAGGAATAAGATATTTAATACATGATTTTGGAATGCAATTATCCTCCTTTAAGACTTTTTATTTCTCACCTCTTTAGATCTACACTGGAAGACTGAAAGGAGGGAGTAACTCCTACAATGATTTGGTTTGAGTTGTTAAATGCACACACAAGAAAGGGCAATAAAGAACTCCATATGTATCTGTAATATTATGATGGCTGAATTTAGTTCATAAATTGTAAATTTAGATCATTGATCATGTAAAATATTAGTTACATACCTGTTCCTGTCTCTGTGCATACTTATATTCTGTCAGGCTTGCTTTAAACTTGTCTAGTTCTTTTTGGAGTGTTGTATTAATCATAATTTCAACATCTGATGCCTGCAAATGCTGCTGGTTACTTTCTTGCAGCTGCAGAAGAATCCTCCTAACATCTTCACGAAGGTTGACATAGCCAAGATTCTCTACCTGATTGATATATACATAAATACCATGGATTATTTGAAATTCTCTGCCTCTTTATCTCATTCAAGATGAACACAATGAGGAACTAATTAAATTAGCAAGAAATTCATTTAAAAAACTTTAAAATTAACTAGTATATGTTTTTGGTAATTTAACATACTTGCTGATACTGATCATGATGACACTGGTAACAAAATTAATAATGACTGACGATAATACCATATTTGTCATAAACACCAACACCATCATCAATTACTTGGATGACAATATTTTACATTAATGATCATGCAGATAGTATATCCATTGTTCTCCACCCCCATGGCATAACTCGGCTTACAAAATGAAACAGGCAAAGCCTGGAAGGAACAAACACAGAATCAGTCATGTGTGTAAAGATTGACATTTTGTGTATACCTAGTGTTGGGAATCGGTTAAGTTTATGATTAATCATCGGTTACACCAATCGATCTATGATTGATTATTAATTGATTAAATGTGGCTGGTGCATGACAGAAATGATCAAAGTAGTTCATCAATTTTAGCTACAATCTAACTGGTATATAAATAAAGTTTTTGAAATATGACTTATTATTTAGGATTGTTGTTTGTTATACTTCTTTAAATAAAAAGAAATTATCAAAATTGTGTTCATTTGTTTATAACAAGAAACAGCTAATAAAAAACAAATTATCAAAATTGTGGTTATTTGTTTACAATAAGAACCTAACAGGTGAAATCACTTGTCATGCCAGTGATATAATGACTAGATAGTAGATACATGGCTAGAATCAATTAACCATGTTTATAATTAGATGATGAACTTAATCAAGATTAACCGGTCTTTTAAAACTAGAAATTCTAGAATTGAAAGGGTCTTCAACATGTTGACCAAGGTAATACATGTAGGTACAACCAAGTCATTAATCAACATTCGGAGCAAGACTTGTATGGCTTCATATTCTTAAGAGAAACACCATGACAGCTGCATTTTCTGGTTTGAGCTGAGATCTCTTTTTATTTATAAGATTGACTGGCAAGACTCACCAATAATTTTTTTAAAATCAAAAATGTTTTCTTTCAAGATTGTGTACATGTGTCTTTTTACTAACCACTGAATGTGTATTCTTTTCTGCACTGCAAATCACTTTTGTCAGGTTTTTGTCTTTATTTGTCAGACCATCCCTTATTTCTTGAACCCAAAGTAGGCCCCCACTTTCCATCATTTCTTCAATCCAGGAAATAGTACAAAAGTTCACTTTCACCTCTTGCTTGCCATTTTTAAAACAGGTCACTTATATCACAGCTAAATTAGTATTGTCATTAACTTAACATAGCCTATACTACCATTTCTATAATTGTATTATTAAATTGATATATTTTGGGATTATTCCAACTCAATAGTAATAATAATTTAATAAATTTATCAGCATTGTAAGGAAATTTGATCAAAAAAATCATACTCCATTAATCAATCAAACTTGCTGAACAAGTGATGCTCAAGTTACTAGATTAAGTGGAACAGCACTTTATTTACTAGCTGGATACTTTTCCAAAAAGTGGAGGGATACACTTGGAAAACAACAATACTGCATGTCAAACTAATGCTTTGCATAGGGGAAACATACCATATATATTTGCTTATAAGCCATTTTGAGTATAATCTGATTCACTTTTAAGGCTGCAAAAAAAACACAACAAATTTCTCTATGACCCTCCAACAAGTTGAGGTGTTTTTTGCAAGTCAGTCTGTCTGCAAGAGGTGACATACGGTCAGTGAGTCAGAGTTGCAAGTAGGGAAAATTAAGTAAGTCAAACTGGATAGATGGAAAGACAGAGATAGGACAAATAAAGACCAAACCTGAGAGAATAAATGCATATGTATTATTGAGTTCTATATGTTCAAATAAATTCACAACTTACATTTTGTCCATCTTCATGTAATGAAATCCATAATGCTTAACAATTTTAATCAATGCCACACCCCCAAATATACAACAACCAAAAGCCCAAGTCAATATGACCATCCATTCAGGAGGAATAGCGATAACAATATATTGGAAAATGGCCACTATGGCAGCCATACTGGAAGTCAAACTGGCACAAATCCAACAAGATGTCATAAAAAGTCTGTCTGTGAAAACTACATGTTTATATGAATATCTGGTCAAGAAAACTAGTTACCATGCAATTTTCAAGTTAGATGCTATAGTAGCCATAACGGATGTCTGTGGGTCACCATTTTTATTTCATTTAAGGCCTTGGAATAAATGTGTTTGTAAAGTCTGAGGTAATCCTATGACAGAAGCAAAGTGATATGTTGATATGCAATCTTCAAGTGATCACCATAATATTTACTAAGTTTCATGGCATTAACGCATATCATAAATTTAAGTATAATGAATGGTAATTTTCCAGAAACACTGAAATGTGCAAAGGTTACACCTATCTTTAAGAAAGGAGAAAAGGAGGATCCAGGAAATTACAGACCAATATCAATTCTACCTGTACTGTCAAAACTATTTGAAAAGCATGTAGCCATTAGGTCTATAAATTTTTCGAAACATACTCTCTATTTCATAAAGAGCAATCAGGATTTAGAAAGTATCACTCGTGCCAAACAGAACTTACCAAATTAATTGATCTTTGGCTGAAGGAAATGGAAAATGGACATATGACTGGGATTGTTTTCCTTGACTTCAAGAAAGCCTTTGATCTTGTTGATCATGAAATTCTGCTGCTAAAGTTAAACTGTTACAGGTTTGACAATCCTTCTTTAAACTGGTTTAGATCATACCTAAACCAAAGGTCTCAACAAGTAAGCATTGGCAATATTAGCTCTCAAACTCACACTATTCATTCAGGAGTCCCTCAAGGCTCAGTTTTGGGCCCTCTCCTCTTCCTTACCTATATCAATGATCTACCATTAAATAATGAATCCACAAACACAGATTTGTTTGCAGATGATACAACCTTGTATACATCTAGTTCTCATACTGAAGTTATCCAAATGAGATTAAATTCAGACCTTATTAGAGTCCAAAACTGGGCACAACAAAACAGGATGGTAATTAATGAAGGTAAAACAAAATGTATGATTTTGGGGACATCACAAAAGCTACACAAGTCAGGGGACCCAAAACTATCTCTTGCAATAAATAATCATCCATTAGAAAATGTCAAACATGAAAGGCTTGTAGGCGTGTCTGTAGATAATAATTTATTATGGAATGACCATATTGATAAACTTTGTAAAACACTGTCATCCAAAATTGCCCTTCTCAGCAGAATCAAGAAATATTTACCTATGGAAACTCGCAATCTATACTACAAGTCATATATTCTTCCAACAATGGATTACTGTTCTAATGTATGGGGAAACTGTGCTAAATCTGAGCTTGACAGGATTTATAAACTTCAGAAACGAGCAGCACGTGTAATTTTAGATGGATCTGTTGATCATCCCTCAAAAGCATCATTTACAGAACTCAAATGGTTCACAATATACGACAGGATAGATTTTCACAAAGCAGTTCTTTTATATAAATGTCTACATGGAACTGCACCAGAGTATCTTCAGGACTTAGTCAGGCCTTTTTCAACACAATACCAGTTAAGATCAATATCACATGGAAACCTTCTAATACCAAAACCAAGAACAGAGCAATTTAAAAAGAGTTTTCAATACTCTGGTACAGTTCTGTCGAATAAGCTTCCACTACATGTAAAATCTGCTGAAAATATTAGAGTATTTAAGAAAAGATATCATGAGCATGTATGTGTTTCTAATAGATAATGGAATTTAGTATTTTAATACTAAACATGTTAAAATAAACACTAATTATTGCTATCTCATATAATGTGCATTGTTATACTCTCCTTAAGAGGGCCTCAAGGGAGAATAGTCCTTGATTAATGAGTCACCCTCTATAAATAAAGCATTATTATTATATTATTATTATTATTAATCAAAAAGGGACTACTTGTGCTAAAAAGGTTGTGTCAAACTGCATTACCCTCTGCAGGTTTTAAGGATGCAGAATTGGCCATACATCATGAAAAACACCAAATGAAGACAGGAACTACCATGGCACAGTTTATACAGGTTTATGTGTAAAAAAATTCAAGCATAATTCAAGTACAATTCAAGGATAAAACCCACTGTCAGGAAGTAAAAAATAAAATCATGATATAAGCTAAATGCATAAAGTAAATAAACAAGACAAAAAAATAAACTGCATTTGAAAGCAAGCTGTATTTGCCAATAATTCAACACATAAAAGAGTTACAAGTACTGTAATCCAAACTGACATGGTGTTTAACTAACAATGGCACCACAAGAACCCCCCCCCCCATCCCAATCAAACTAATATCCAACCCCAAGGAGGCCTGGGTAAAAAAGAAAAAAATGCAGTTGGGGGAAAGATCTTACATGGTAAGCAGTATGCTTTGTTATACAGTAGGCTCTTTTGGTCTACAACAAGTAGAGGCAACAACAAGAAACAAAGGTTTTTAGCTGGACCACAATGCAGAATTACCATAAAAGCTCACTTAACTGCCTGCTTGTATTGTGCACTCAATTATCTTTAACATTAATACCATTGTTCTTTTATGTCTTGTTACAGAGATCTTGCTGATCACATACTTACATTTTGGACAGATAAAGACTCTGCTTTATTGTCACTTGTAAAGAATACTGGAATTGCAAACACTCGCTGAACTGATCCAAAACCTGCAAGATGAAAACAATATTGAGAGATGCAATGATAAATATGTAACACAAGTTTATTAAGTGAATCTTATTCTGCCTGGAAAACATATTTTTTACATGCCTTAGTTATTTATTTTCCGTGCTTTACTAAGGATTAAGGGGTGTAAAAAAATGTCTGCCTTTTTTAAACCTGTGGATTAACTCAGCTGCATACCTAGAAGCATTAACAGACAAATGAGCTGATTAATCTTTACCAACAAGCAACACAAAATGAAGTACAGCCTATGGATTAAAAGTGTGCTGGCATTGGACCAGTGACAGCCAAATTTTAATATGTTTCTGATCTATTCAGTCTTAAAAATACCAATATGAAATCTACTTCTTAAGACAACAAACCTGGCCATATAATAAACCTAACAAGATGATAAAAAATTAAATCACACTATAATATTAACTTAGTAACAGGCCTCATATATTACTATCAAAACTGGCTCTCACTTTCAGACTTGGGGCCAGTAACGGCCAACACTATATCCGTTGAATAAATTCATACATATCATAAACTTCAAGCAAAATTGGGTAAATAACAGTGTTATGAACTTTCTCACTTGATATTATGCAACAAAATATATTGTAAAAGTGCATATAAATGTGTTCTCTCTGCAGCATATACAATTCTCTTTCAAAATAACACAATAAGGTTATTGTACATGCACTTATGACCATGACATAGTTTGCATAAGAGGGTCTATAGTGTTAGTGCACGAGATGAAACATTTCATTAAAAAATTTATCAAGATCTTAGTGACTATCTTGTATTCAAGCAATGATACATAATCCCATAAATGATCCTTCCCATCCTTCAGTAACACTAATTTAAAAAATATCAGATTTAAGTCATATAATCTCTGATGGGACCTTTTAGGAATCAATCAGTTGAGTGATGGTTCTAAATTTGCATTTAGACATGAATAATAAATACTGCCAGTATTACCAACATTGATTATGTTTGAGTTTTGCATATTTTTATTGTTATGTATATTTAATATGCATTGTTTTGTTTTTTTTAATTTATTTTATTTCATTAAATGCTATTGTGATGCAGCACTGTAAGTTGGACTTAACCTTGTCCAAAATCAAGTTTATTTTCTACTTAACTTGAATTATTTTTTTTATTCTTTATTAATTTCATTATGTAAACCAACTAATAAATTGCTCAATATCCTCTATGTGTATGGGTTTATTATCATGATCATTATTAAAAGAATATGTTTTTTTTGGTCTGGGTCTAGATTATTGGGATTACCTGATGTACCTGACATTGTCCAGGTTATATAATTTTAATAACAGACTTTCTAATAATAAGAAACATTTTAATTTTAAACATTCAGGATTTTTTAGAAGGTTATTTTCCATTAGGTAAATCTTTTTTTAATAGAAAGTGTTAATTGCAACCTGAGGTCAAGTAGAGGACTTATATAATCTTATCACTTGAAGATAATTCATTCGTGCTTAAGATCTAGCAGAATAAATCTGTATTATTGTTCTGTTCAGGGTTCATTTGGGCTGGAATCTATTTCTTCAAATTTTGTAATTCAGTGATTACTTTCCCTGGACACAGAGAGTACTCATAGAAAAATAATATTCTTGGACAGAGACATTCAGTGGGATTTACACTGAATAAAGGTGTGAACAGGTACACAGGTACCTACCTGTTCACACTTACTTGAGTAATAAAATTAGTTATAGGGTACCAGTTTAGTTCATGGAAAAAAACAAAACAAAAAAAAAAAAAACACCCATCAAGACAACGTTTCCAAGTTCAGATCAAAGACTCTATCTGGCAACATCAGGAGCAAGTGAGACACAGCACAATGCGTACAGTTCAAGGCTCATGTCCAGTGATATTTATCCATCACAGAACTCTGTCTACTGATCTTATATTTTCAATGAGTGCAACAATTTGGCTACGTATGTTGAACAGTTTCCTTATTTTCTATTTACAGTAACTGTAGATGCCACATTTCCAAGAAAACAGATGGGTTTCTGAATTTGAATCCACGTCATCAATTCATTATTGGTTGATACACACTTACACAGGAGATCAGTCTATAGTGAAAAAAACATGGCACCAAATATTAAGTGAAATGGGCTTTATTAATGTGACTTGATGATGTGATGTGACATAAAGATGTTAAAGGAGAACGATTTTGTTAAACCGAAGAAAGTGTTGCCTCAGGAAAAGTACAAATTAACAGTGCTTTAAAAATTTTGAAAGAGGAGTTCTACTGTGATGTAATACAGCATTCAGAATTTGTGGACTTGACTTTGTGACCTTTCAGTGAATGTTGTGTATAAATAATTTAGCATTTTGTTTTGTGTCTGTATTCTCATACTTATGCACATGGATTTAACCAATTTGTGACAAAATTTTTAACTAACTGCAGATCCAGGTAAGTAGCAATAGGTATGAAGGTACCACATACTACAAATGTCACATTCGATCCAGTGAACATCTTCATTCTTCATGACTGCAAGTAGTGGTTCCTCTTGATTACAGCTTCTGCATACATTTTTTTCTTGACGTATTTCCTTTGCTCCTGTGCCTTTCTCTGTTTCTTTTAATTTTGATTTCTGTGCCTTTTCTGTTATTTTTCCTTCCTTCTTTTTTCTCTTTTCTCTTTTATTATCTCAACTACCACCTTTCTCTTTTTCTCCTCTTCATCATTCTCCTCGAAATTCTTACAATACTCATTTCATTTTATCATCTTGGCTTCTGTAACACGCTTCCTATTGGCTGCCTGGGGTTTGGAAAGTACTGAAGGAAATGTGTCAGAGAGTAATGGTGGAATCAGACCATCTGTCAATAGAAGGTTATCACCAAGGAAATAACCACATGTAGCACATGTTGTTATTGTATCCACAACCTTGAGCTGAGTTTCCTTTGTGGCTAAAGTGCAAGGTACATTTTCAGCTGTTTACTTAGTAAAGTGTGATAGTATCATCATCTGCACTGACTGGGTACATTCCTGTTTTTCTGAATGCTTCTTTAATTCAAGCTGATGAACAGAATTGATAAATTGCATGACTTAAAACTGCAGGAAATTTGGATTTATTCAAGACCTGATTATTGTGAATAAAGCCAAGGTTAGTTGTTAATGTGTTAAATTTATGTTTTCAGTGAACCATTAATGCCAACATCAAGTGGCTGTAGGATGTGTGTTGTATGGAGTGGTAGACCAAGCAGTTCAAAATTGTTTTCACATGCAACTTTTACCAATTGCAAGTTGAGGTGATTGTCATGTTTGTCACAGAAAAGTAAAACTGGTCTTTCTTTACTAGAATTTGGAAGAAACACATTTTTGAACCAGGCCAGAAACAGTTTTTGAATCCATGTGCCAAACTCACTATTGGCAGAGTGTCAATTGTAGGGTACAGCATCTGTATAGCCAGTGTGGGGAAGATTTTTAAAAAATCAGAAATGTTGGCACTAAGTACCATATATACTTGTGTATAAACCCATACACTTATAAGCTGAGCCCCCCCACAACGAAACACTAAAAAGTGCATGACCCACATATAAGCTGACCTAAAAGTCCAAGACAACATCACAAGAAGCAGGCTGTAAGTTCTAAATGCATTTATTAAGGCAAACTTTTATTAACAAAAATTACCTGTATAACTCTCTAGGGGTTGGCATGTACAATTATTACTTAGAAATTGTATACATCTGTTTGAAAAGTCAAGAAATTTATTTAATTTTCTGTTTTCTTACTGTTTTTGCCTAATTCAGATTCATGTATAACTTGATTGGATGATGGCAAGAATTGAGTATTCGCGGGTTGCTGTAACACACCTCTCCCTTTTGACTCGATTGTTTGTTTTTGTTTTAATGCATTAAACTTTTTATATCAGTGCAACTGTAAAAAAAAATGTTGGGCCTTGAAATTGTAAATACCTAACTCATTTAAATATTATCTCAGTATGACAATAATGAACAACAATGGGGTTTGATTCAATGCTCGCACTTAGGCTGGGGAGTGTATTTACATAATGGTGCCACCACGTGTACATTGTAGTTTTCAACATGTGCTGAATGAAGTACATTCTGCTGCATGAAGTACATCCCTTAGATTCAAATTATGGGCAATATGGCACTAAGCTTTAATGATAAATCCACAATACAATAATGAAGTTTCTGAAATAATGCTTCGAAAATTATGCTAATACAGTAAAAAGTGAGTTGTAGTTTGCTTTGATGTAAGCAAATTTACACCCATTTTATAAACCTACAGTAATCGTGCTAACATTACGGACTGAAAGGCAATTGCACATCAAAGTACTGGTACAGTTGCCGGTTAAAATTCCCTCTTAACCCAAGCCAGTTTCAGGGTATTAATGATTAACTGGCCTGTATTTCATGTTGGAAAACAAAATACAAATCTGCTCATTATAAACAAAGGAGATGCTGAAACATCCAGCTTTCCATTGTGTGGAAAATTATGATTTGTTCAGCCAAAACAAAAAAGTAAAATATATTGATGATGATCTTAGTTGATCTATATTCAGAATTTTAGCCTCTATTATTATCATTCTTTCATGAACATGTAACAGTTATGCTAGTTGTTCCTTGAACAACTGAATGTGTGTACCTTTTCATAAAGGTTACCTCGATTTATTGCATTACTTATATTACTTAAAAAGAGTAACTATCGAGCGCATGGATCAACGTAAATGAAACAGCTATTACCGAAAAGCTGATGTGTTATCAGGAAGAATGGGATTTGGTCGAGAAAAATGAATAAAGCAAAATCTGCATCTAATATGTTTGGGAATACACTAGGTTTAAAGTGATACTTGACGTGATTTGCACTTGTAAGTACTGTACATTATAGCACAGCCTGGTCTCCCGGGTAAACTCGAACCAGCCCCTTAAACTATGAGGTATTTATTTACCTTTATTTAATTTTGCGTTGGAGAAATCAGAAAATATGCACATGCAAAATGATAACAAAAGCAATCATATTAGTTTATAACAGTTTAGTAAGTGTTCACTGAGAATGTATTTTTTTTTCACAAGCATATACATCTTAGGTCATGGAAAAAATTATGTGTCTCAAAAATTACAGCCATTATGGTAGTCAACAAAAAAGTCTTAAAAACATTCAAGTTTAGATCCTGGCACATGGATAAGCTGACCTCCCTTCTTTCAGGCCTTTATTTTTTCCATAAATTATTCGGCTTATACACAAGTATATATGGTGCAAATACACAATACAAATACACAGCAGCCTCGAGCTCAATCAATTCAATAGCCCTGCCTTTTTGGCATTCTGTTTTTGGAAGGAAAGAAAAAAAGCAAGGAACAAATATACACCACTTCCAACTACCTTCTCTCCAGTCGACCTTCCGGACATGTTTGTAAATTTCTTCCATGACAAAGTACAAGCCATTAGAGATAAGCTTGACACCACAATTTCAACTGACTCATCATCACCATACAGTTGGGATACAGAATTTGAGCGGCAACCATTAGCAGCATTTGAACCTGTCTCTATGGATTTCGTACATACAATCCTGACGAAGAGTGCACCAAAGTCATGTGAACTTGATCCAATTCCAACATCACTGCTGCTTGAGTGCTTAGATCCAGTATTGCATTCACCAACTGATGTTATTAATACCTCTCTCTCATCCAGGGAATTCCCATCATGTTTCAAAACTGCCACTGTAAAGCCTCTGCTGAAGAAACCAACACTAGACCATAACGATTTAAAGAACTACCGCCCAGTTTCTAATCCCCCATTCATATAAAAAATCTTAGAAAAGGATGTTCTATCCCAGCTTGTATCTCATCTGAATTCAAACAGTCTTTTTAGCAATGTACAATCTGCATATCACCCTTGCCATAGTACTGAAACTGCTATAGCGTAAAGATTACAGTCCTCACCCTCCTTGATTTCTCTGCAGCATTTGACACAACAGACCATGATAGACTTCACCGTCTCCAGCATGTATTTGGCATTCATGATACAGCCTTACTGTGGTTCAAGTCCTACTTGGTCAACAGGACACAAATTGTATCTGCAAATGGAATACACTCCAGCCCAGTTGATCTATGTTGTGGTGTTCCACAAGGGTCTGTTCTTGGACCTGTTCTCTTCATTCTATACACTCAGTTGCTCTCAAGTGTCATAGATCATCATCCAGTGTCTCACCAATTGTACGCTGATGACACCCAAATATACAAATCTAGCCACCCAACTGAAGTTGATGCTACCATCCAAGGTGTAGAGAGGTGCATTTCTGATGTGAAATCATGGATGACATGTAACAAGCTGCAGATGAATGATGATAAAACTGAGGCCATTCTGATCACAACACAAAGACTTTCTCATTCACATCCTTTACCTCAAACAATAAATATCAGCAACACCAACATTAAATTCACACAATCAGTACGAAACCTAGGTGTTTATCTGAACAGTACTCTCACATTACACCAACATGTCATGAACATATGCAAGGCTGCATATTTTGAGCTGAGACGCATCAGCTCAATTCGCAAATATCTTTCAGTTGATGCCATAAAACACTTGTGTGTTCATTAGTACTTTCAAGACTGGACTATTGTAACTCAATTCTGTCTGGTTCATCTCAATATCTACTCCAGAAACTTCAAAAAGTTCAAAACACAGCTGCTCAGATCATATTTAGAGTACCACGATCAGAGCACACCTCCCCGCTGCTCTGTACCCTACATTGGCTATCCATTCGATCCAGAATCAAACACAAAATTTCTTCTCTGTGCTACATTTCACTGTCGGACTCAAGTCCAACATACCTATCCAACCTCACCCATGTGTTCACACCAGCAAGATACTTACGCCCCTCTTCTGACAATCGTATACTCATTATTCCCACTATGAAAACAAAGTCATATGGACAGCGTTCTTTTGCATACCAGGGCCCAGCAACGTGGAATGAATTGCCCACTGAACTTAGACACAAAGACACAGTGTTCCCATTCAAGAGTGCTCTCAAAACTCACTTATTTCGACTGCAAGAACAAACTTAAAGACCTAATAATGTTTCCTACCTTAAATATTCTCAGCATGATTTTTTATGTTTTCTAATTTCATGGTGTTTGTTTTTGTAATCATATCATTATATGTTTTTTTATCTTATATGTGTTGTCTAATGTTGTAAAGTGCTTAGAGCTTCTAAAGATTAGGCGCTATACAAAGTCCTCATTATTTTTATTATTATGTGAGATTTCACTTCATTTCAAATCTTAAAATATAGGTGTGTCTTATTTTATTTAATGATGTATGATATGGAATAATAATAGTTCACTGCTTAGCTTAAGTGACTCAGTGGTTCCAAAAGAAAAAAAAACACTGACATTCTTTGACTGTTTCAGAATGTTTGTACCAAACATAGCTGTTACATATCTGTGTCGACATTTATTACACATTTTGTGTCTATTTTGCTACATTTAAAACTGCATAAATAAAGAAAAATAGCTTTATTCTGCATAAGTCTATACATATTGTTATTTGGATATAAATACAAAAGGAGCAAGTGTCATTCTTTTTATTTCAGGATATGGCATGAAAAAAGGTAAGAGAGGTATTTATTTTATTTGTGTGGGTGGAAAAATGATATATCTTTAATGTGACAAATGCAAAACATCATAGACAGACTAAGGGTGTCAAAGGCCATAACCCTTTGGATGACAGCAAATATAAACAGGGTATAGCGTTTTTTTTTCTTCTTCTGTTTTTCAGCTTACCTATTGAATTTTGTGCAATGCATTTTTTTTCTCTCTCAGCGTCTTTTTTCTTCTAAACATTACCAACTGGAAGTGACTTAATGTTCGTGTTCATGTGAAAATTTATATTGGCCATCACTGGTCCTATGTCAGTATAATCAGTGTTCATATTTGGCTGTCACTGCCTTTTATTTTGCATCTTTAGTGCCACAAAACTACCTCACTGGTACCCAGTGGGTGCCCCCCCCCCCAATATACAAGAGATTATTATGGTTGATTCTGGACTGAACTGAGTGCACCCCAACCTGGCTTACTGAACAGAGTGGGCTCTCTTCCCAAGAAGTGAAAGAAAAACATCAATTTCATTCGCTGACAGAATGTTTTACTAATTTTGATCAGTGTGGGTGCCATTTTGTAATGGATACTCAAGCATGATTAATTTGAATACCAGTATAGAAGGGTAGCAGCAGGACAGTCTGATACTGATTTGCTTGAATTTTCTTCAACAGACAAAGAACAGGTAAAATATCTGTGACCCATTTTTCTCAATGGCCACACTTTTTCACCTGGAAGGGGCTCTTGGCCCCACTTCTCCATTTCTTGAATGAACAATGCATATTAGTTAAGAACCTTTGTACATGATATTGCTTAAATTTCAATCATTACTTTTATAAGAACTAATTTCTGTACACAAGTCAATCAGAGCAAGGGAAATTAAAAAGTAGAGATATAAGTTAAACTTACCTATAATAAAGAGGAAAGGTATTAAAAGCAACAAAGGAAGCAGCATGCAACACCATCTGGCTCCACCTCTGAAATAAGATCATACAATTGTGGAACTTTTGACTGTACAATTTTTAAGTCGGATATACTGTTGTTTAAATAGACATTTCAAGAGAATAATCTATCAAGTATGAAAATATTTTAAAATAGTTCTAAAGCAAATGACTGTATCGGCCTACAATTTTTCAGCTCTGGATAAATTCCAAGCATGACATATGTATGCAAATTTTGAACTTTTTGGCAGGAGTAAAATTACATGTTCTTCAATAAGAGTTTTTAGTCTAAGTCTTTTATTTGGAAAGTTATATAAATTCTGACCTGGCTAAATCACATTTAACACAACTACTTTGCACTTCTATGGGCATGTGTTCAGTTCCGATACATGCCAAGGTAAGTGGTTGCTAACCAATGTCATTTATTTTGTATGGGTTCTGTGGTATCATTCACTTCAGAGACCACACTATGCTAACATCTCAGCCACCACTAGTATTTAATAAAAGATGTACATTCAGCTGCACTTGGAAGATTACAGCCTTGTATTTTAGAATTTACGGACGTTAATGGTGGTTTTACCAAATGGAGTTTTTATTGGTGATGATTTAGATGATATATGAAACAGTAAATCCACCATTTATATCCTAAAATCCTTAAAGACTGTTATTTCCATTTTTACAGTTTTGATAAAGTGAATATTAAACATAGGTGCCACAAAATGTTGTGTCTAACCATTTTTGGCTTTATGGGCTTGCAAAAAATGCCCCTTTAAAACTGACATAATGAAACTGCTGAACAACATCATGCTTGGTATATCTGGCATTTTTCTTCAAAATGAAACAAGTACTATGAACGTTACATTATACGCTTGCCATGTGTATGGTACAGACCATGAGGAATAAGACTTACTCAAGGGTCATCAGTTGAAAATTGTTGAGATCCCATGCCTATAACTATAAAAAGGTTTGAAGGGAAAAAGGAAATAAAATTAGACACATGTCCAGCACAACCTAGAGAACTTGACCCTGGCTCATAACATGAAAACTGTTACATCTCCATCATAGAACTATATATACATTTGATGGGCAAACACACACGCACGCACACACACAAATGCGTGTTTATTACTGCATTTATATGGGAAAATATGAACAAGTTTATTTTCTGAGTAATACTGCATTCCCATACAAATGCAGCAACCTTTGTATTATATACTCATTTCATTTTCCTACCTAAGGTTTAATAATAATGGAATACACTATAGGAAACAAAGTAACTGAATTTATGCTTATTTAAAAATAAATAGTTATAGCTTCATTAATACACAGTAACAATATTAATGCACACATAGCGATCTTGGAACTTCGTTGCATGCTTGACATTATTTTTTTTTTAAATGCTCGTTTTGGTCTACTATAAACTGAAATCTAGAGTCATAATTTTAATGAATGTGCATTGAAGAAATTTTTCTGGTTGTTACAGTACAATTTCGGTGCGTATTAGGTTTTCCATGACATGGGTCATGTCATTTGGATTTGCAGAACTAAGAAAGTACATTTTGAGGAAACTCAAGATGCATAAATTTAAGTATATTTATTACCATTCTTATTACCAGCTACAGAAGACACATGTTTCTGTCCTGTTACTTGCATGCTCATAGATCCTAGAGAGCACTGGTCACAGTCTGAAACTTTCTATTTGCAAAAAGTTGTGAACATTTCTCCTAAATAACTGCTTAAATGATCAGAATATTTTTGATACTGCACCTCTCACATTTATTGTGAACACTGCGAATATCATGTTTATTTATTTGTTTGAAAGTTTCATTTGTGACTCAGTGAACTCATCCAGTTGTTAACTTTATCATCTCTACTTTCAAATGGATGAAACAGCTTGTTTAGTTTATTCACAAACAAATGTAATAAACTGAAAGCTAAAGCTCAAGCGTCTGTTACATAAGCGTACATTGTTAGTTGGGAATTAATATAAGCATACATTGTTAGTTGGGAATTAATATAAGCATACATTGTTAGTTGGGAATCAATATAAGCATACATTGTTAGTTGGGAATCAATATAAGCATACATTGTTAGTTGGGAATCAAAGTAGTTCTCAGTACATGATACTATTTTCAGACACATTTCATGCAATATGAGGACGTGCAATATGAAGCCATGTGATATGGAAAAATACTTCACGATTCTGACAACGTAAAGTTAATGGAGAAAAAAAATGAGCATACAATAATGTAGCATATTCACCAACAGCACAGGAAATACAAATGAGAAACACACTTATCAATACAACATAGCGAACACATTATTCTGAATTTCACACTATAGTCATTTTAACAATATTATCTGATACATACAGAGCTATAAGAAACAAAGGTGGTAGCTGACATTTGTTGATATAAATAGAAAACAAGGCCTTCAGAAAAGAACATATATCCAATTGGGCTTGAACTGAAGACTTAAGTGCACAACAACTGTAAGGTCTATTCAATAAATGAAAATTCAGGGTGTAACTTCCCCTCTCTAGTTGGAAAAATGGACGTTTTCGAAATATATGAGAGATTTAATGATAAACTGGCCAGCAAATATGACACAAAATGTTTGTGCATTCAGTAGAGATTTTGATGCAATTTGTGAAAAATCAGCATAAATCTTGTAGTTGGGCATCCTTTAATAGTCTATGGAACTGATCCACTTAGCCATTGGTGATGTTAATCACAGAATTCAATTTATAAACATGGCCTGGAAACAAAAGCAACATATATCATTCATTTGGGAATAAACCCAAGGTTTTGGGCTGATCTCTAATGCTCAACAAACGATCCACTTAACCATTAGAGTTAACATCTGACAAAGCAAAATGTATATATTGTTTATGTGGCTGCATATTTAACAAAGTTTATTAATTTTATCCTTGAAGTGTTGAAGGTCATTATTATATCCTTGTACTTACCTTTTCAAAAGCCAAACATCAAGACCCACAACCACGAGTATTCTTTTCACCACCTTTTCCCAAACTGGCTGTCCAATAGCCCTCCAGAATGGATCTGTAACTGGCTTGGTAATTCTGGTTATTGTCTCTATAAAAAAAATATCAAAGGAAATACTTTTATACAGATGGGGGTGGGGAGTGGAGAAAGTCTCCTTCAACTAAAAGATGTAATGATATAATAAATATATGAAGGCTGTTCAGAAAAAAAAGAATGTATTTCCTGTATTCATGACATGAAAAAAGAAAGAATATAAAAGATAAATTATTAATTCCCACTTCCAAGATTAATAAATATCTTGATAGTACTCCTTTCAAAACAATACAACAAAAGTAAAGAAAAGAGCAATAAAACAAAATACATGATATTGTTAAATAGTTCATTTAGTCCTAACAGACCATCTGCAGCACATAAGAAAAGTCTTTTTTTCTCTAAACTTTTGTGGATTTTTCTTGCTAGTGTGTCTGGGAAGGAAAACTGCACCTTTTCATGCCACTGTTAATGTGTAAACATGTAATTTTATTCGGGATACAACTAATGTTAATAATGTACTATTTACCTGTTATATATTATATGGCTCAAATGTTTTCTGGTGCTAGTTCCCAGTCCATGATGAATTCCCTCCTCCAATTAGCAATTGGAGGACTAGAACAATAATTAACCCAGTCTGATACATAAGTCACTTCTGACACTAGGAATATTATCCTTCTTTGACATGGACTGCTACTGAAAGTCATTACAGCAAAGAGGGAGAAGGGAATTTGATAATAATAACATTTACAGATTTCATAATGAAAAGTAAGTTTTAATCTCAACTGCAATTTAATATTATTAATACATTATTTGCTATTACACTATTGACTTTTCCAGCCTGTAGGGAAGCTGGATGGCCTCTTGACAAGCAGTCAGAGTGAACACGCCATCTGTAAGTAAAGTGCTCTACTGCAGAGTGGAGGATGGCCTGACAACTTGCTACACCTGATGCTTCTTTTGATGCCCTCACTCAGGAGTGATACTGAACAAAAAAAAGGTGGAAGCCTGAAAATCATCTTCCAGGCAAGAATGATTAATAATGGCCCAAGAGGCAACATCAATAACTTCATGGGCTTTGATTCTCATGAAATAAAGATCTTTCAGTGAGAGCGATAAGTAGTTTTGACAGAATAATCATTTTGAGATGGTGGCTGACCCAGTATCAGAAGTTCCTTTGAGAGGGATAAAAGTCCCTTTTGATTTAGCCAGAAAGAAATGAAAACTCTAGCTGGGCAAATTATTTATCTTCATTATCTCTAGCATTCATGTGATTAGACAATAGAGTCATTTGGTTCAGACACTACTAATGGCAGCCAAATCTTGATCAGAAAGCCAGGCTGGCAAAGAAAGGTGACAACTGTAGTTGCCACTGAAACAGAGGCAATGCATCGTCACAGATAATGCACAAATTACAATTCTTTTTCTCACTGAAACTATCAAAAGAAGGATGATCATCTTTAAACTTAGGTTCTCAAAAAAGCCCCATTCAAGGGTTCATAAGGTTGTTAAGATCAATGCCAAAGAACACATTAAGAATTCTTCTTAGGCATTTCTGATCTCTGAGGGACCAATGGTAGAGACCCAAAAGATGTTATGGGAACTGGAGAGGGCTTCTCATAGCTCTTAATGGTGCAGTCGTTTTTGTCAAAAATAAAAATAAATGGAGCACAGATTAGACCAATGTGTTGCCTATTGCATCAAGTACAGAAGGCTCTCCTTGGCATCATAAACATTGGAGATCCATTGAATTCTCGCCTTGGCAATACAATCTGTAACCATTCTTATAAACTGATCTAGGTCAATTGTTGAATATCAGTCAGGGTTGAAGGAGGAGAATCATAATTGCTGCGCAAGACAGACTGTGAAACTAGATCCCTCCTCAGTGGCAACTCCCTTGAGATGTCTATCAACATATCAAGGAGATCATTTAATCACAACAGTAAGGACCACAATGGAATATCTGGATGAAACATGTTGTAAATGTTCTGACTCTGTCAAGATGTGGAGAACTTGAGGAACTATTTCAAAGGTGGTAAAGTGCACTCTGGTCCAGAAATGGTGAGACATAGAGTGGAATCCTGCTCAATGCTGTTGCAAAACAAGTCTACCATTAGCCTCCTCAACAGCTGAATGTGGTGATCTGACAGTGATCCCCCAAAAAGCTGCCCTCTGAAACAGGTTCCAGGTTGCTAAGCAATAAGGGCACGAGTGGCCTCCTCATCATCTCAAGTATGCCATGAACATCTTGTTATCCATGGGAACTGTATGAAACACAATGGTGTCTTATGAAGTTGATGCAATCTGTAGTATTGGGATAATGGCCTGCACATCTAGGTTGTTGATGTGAAAAAAAAGATGCCTCTTGAGACCAAAGGCCCCAAAGGACTAACCCTTGGATTCTAGGTAAGCATCCCAGCCTGAGTCTCAGGTATCACGATATAGGAGATAGAAAGGTTCTGGGGCATGTAGATGAACTACAGCCAGACTGCTGCCTTGATTTAGACATTAACTCAGGAAGTGACAGATTTGGGATCCTAATGAAATCAGAGATGTATGTGGATCCATGCAAGATTTACAGTTTGCTGGCAGCAAAAACTAGAGCAGTTTCATATGAAGTCTTCATATGGGAACTAGATACAATGCCATATTCAGGGTCCCCAGGAGGAGGTAGAGGAGAGCAGACAATAAAGTCTTCTCAAACATTCTTGTGATAAAGAACAATATATGTATGACTCTGGGCGAACAACAACAAAACTGTCCCTTTTATATGTAATGAAATTCATCCCCACAGAAGTTAAATTATGAGGAGTTGGATTGGACTTCTAGCTGGGAAATAAATCCCAGACAAGTCACTGTCTGCCAACAAGGTAACAGATCTCTTAATAAAGCGATTTTTCTAAGAATCAAACAGTTGTAAAAATACTGGATGATGGGAACCTTTAATCATCTCAAATAAGCTGCTATTACTTCCATCATGCTGGCAAATGCTCTGGGAATGGAGGCCAGCTAAAGGAAAAAGCCCCAAATTAGAAGAAATTACCCAGACCAAATTGCATGAATTTCCTGTGGGAAGGAAAGATGGAGAGTTGAATCGTAGAGGTCTATGAAGACTTCTGAGTTGTTCTCCCTCATGTCATTCTTGACTGTGACTGATGTCTCCATTATCTATTGCTTTTCCTGAATATATCTTTAATGGTGTCAGGCTGATAATAATGTAGTCCTTTGGGTGGGAGAGTAGGGTAGAGTAATACTAACTTGTCACCATTGTCTTGCTGAGGAAGGTAAAGCTAATTTTGATAGTGTGATACCCACTGTCACTACTGCCTTGCTTATCTTTCAGGATGCTAAGGTTTCCTTGACCGAATTCACAATTCCAACCTCCAATACAAAGAATGCTCTAGAACACAGAATAGAGAGAACCCAGAATCAGTCTGGTTACCATGTCATCAGCACAAGCTGGATACTTTCACTCTGCATTGGACCCACACTAAGCCTGGGCCATTAAAGCTGGCGGGAAGAGGGAATCTTGTAACAGTGACAAGTATCACATTCAAATTAGTTTTATATCCCACCTCCCCCATTTTAATAGCTATAATACATCACCAGTCAAAAAGAATAAACTGCCCTTATATCAGAAGAGCCCTTAACAGATAGGAAGTGATATCTACTCTTTTTTTCCCTCTTCTGTTAGGGCCAAACAGAATCACAATGCCCTAACTAAGCATCAAAATCTGTCCCTATCATCTCCAGCACAAGTACGACTGAGAATGGATCTCTACAGAGAGTGGGGCTTCCAAAGGAAGCTGTTTTCTCATGTAAACACCTGACAAAGATAAGAAACATACTCATAACTGCCACTGAACTGTAAAAAGCCTTTTACAACACATAAAACATGAAGTTCTCCTCCTCATCGACGCTAAGGGAGAGAAGTGATAGTTTTAAGAGTGATGGTTCTCGAAGGAAACTTCGTTCATAAAGTAGATTTGACAAAGCCTAGCAAAACCTTTGTTTGTCTAACAAAGAATCTCTGTGGATGTGAAGTTCCACTAGCAACATCAAGATTGAGTTCTGACTGTCTTGGCAAAGAGCCTTCAGAAGTTTCTGCAAGGTTGCCACCATGGAAGGTGGGTTCATGTACCTGTCAATATGCCCATCTGTAATGCTTTTGAATCTAGAGTATGAGGCTAGAGTGGCCAGTTTGGCAAATGTGAAGTCCTGACAAACTCCCCTGTTTTCTGGCATGCCTCTTTGCCTTGTGCTAGCTTCTGTGCTATGCCCTTCACCCAAAACTGAGTGAGGAATCAGCAGAAAAGCTGATTTAGAGGAAAAGAATGAATCCATATACAGTGGAGCCTCGTTAATCTGGACACATTCGTTCCCAGTGAATATGTCCGGATTAACGAGCTTTCCGGATAATTGAATCATGCACATTTTTATTTTACGATGTCATCACACCGTATACATGTACATGTATATGCTAGCTGTAATTGTACTGTATATTCAATAATGGTTGAAATAAATTAATGAATACTTCTACTGATGTGTGTTTATTTCATATTATTATAACATGCGATTGTACATACATGTACAGTAAACATAAGTTTAGACAATGAACACTTTATTCATGTTGACACTCTCTGCTTCTCCCTCATACAATTTGCCTTTGATGCCCTGCCAATTCTTGGAATTTTGTAGCCAACCACGTGAATAGGCAAAGTCAGTGGTGCTGAGTTGGTCTCGGAGTATCTTTGCCTTGGCAATGAGCATTTCATCGGTGATGGCGGCGTGGTGGGTCCACATGTCTGAGAACCACAAGAAGACGGGCATCATCGACTTGTTGATATTTGGTGTGGCGAGCGCGAGTTAGGTCTGCTGAGTCGGCAGGTATGGAAAATCATTTGCCCGTGTTTTTTTTATGATGTCCGCAACTGTTGACATGCCAATGACTAAGGATGAATAAGCCATAATATGCTGGTGTATATCTTGAATGGTAGCTTTTGGGTGATCTTTGTGCTGGCAAATCTTTTTTATGCTGGCCGGTATCTCTAGTCGTCTACGCTTACTTGATGGTGTCGCCATAATATATGTAAGATGTACAACGAATACAAACTGAAATCTCACGTTACGGTAAACTAATGAAATGCAGTCATTTCTATTAGTCGTATTTTACAGCTGTTATTGTTGCTAATGAGCTGATAATTGACGTCCACATTTTATTCTGATATGAAGCCCTATACTGTCCACAGCTTAAATCAATTAACTGTATTTGTACAGCCATCAATAAACTATGATTGTCACATACAATTGGTAAACAACAAAGAGGCTTAATAACACACTTAATTTATTTACCATATGTTATGTAAAAAAGCGTGGACAATTTGATCCCAGTGTGATTATTTAATTATTAACACCCCCGTTGGCGACTAGCTAAAACAGACATTGTTTATACAATCGCTGGTTACAACATGGTCTCGCTACCTAGTTTTTCCACACACATGATCACGTGATTAATGGATAACTTTAACATACCACTAGAATTTTAACAATCAGAGATTGATACATTGGCACACCTCCAAATTTGCGTAGATGAATCTGTATTATCCGACTGACTGTATTTTCATATACGATTTTTCTATTTTTCTTATTTTTGGACAGATTATTTCCGGATCATCAATACAAGTTTTAAAGTAATTTTACACTTTGGTCCCCGATTTTGATTTCTGGATCCGGAATGCGGATTTCTTGATTAACGGAGCAAATTAATGTTTAGGAATTCCGTTCCTGTTGAATTATGTCCAGATAGCAAGGTTTCCAGATAAACGGAGTCCAGGTTAACGAGGCTCCACTGTAATTGGGTCCAACATGAACTCATCTGAATCCTGTCTCTCATGATGGGGTGAGACAGATCTATCCCTTTCCATCTCTCTTCTTGGAGATAGGGACTGGCAATACCAGCTTGATGCAGAAGGAGAGGAGTGGCAGCACATCACCACCTCCTTCTTCAGTACTGAAGGAGGGAACTGGAGGGGCCTATGGCCTGTAAGGAAATTCATCCATAGTGCTATGTAGGCAAAAGAAGACATTCCAGACTCGGATCAGGTGGTTGGTGTCACAAGCCCCATTTGACTGCTATGGAAACAGGGAATGGGGTAGTTGGGGGCATTAACCCAACCTTGTATACAGAGGGGGCAGGTTGCCCTGATGCTCTGCTTAGTGACTGATACTAAATGAACAGCGAATATAATCCAGTGCTGGTTAGATGGTTAGAAACTAGTGACATGCATACTGACTGATATTTGTCACCCTCTTACTCTCATTGAGAACATCAGACTAAGATCAATTTCTGCAAAAATACTACACTTAACCAGATTAGGAGTAAATATATTCTTATTCCATATTTTCCTCCATTTTCTAAGCAACATGGAAACCCTATGAAGGACCTTGACAAAAAAATACTTTATGTATATTTGGTAAAATAGGCCCAGAAGTTTGTTTTTGGGAAACAGATGAGAATAGAACATGTTGACAGACTAGATGACAGATGATGCACAATACAAGAACTAGTGTGCCAGTTATTGCCTCCAAGGACTTTTCAGGGATAAAACCAGCTTTATTGAAATTCAAGGAGTTTTCAAGGTAAGCCATCAAAATTCAAGAATTTTTCATGGCTGTGAAAACCATGGTGTGAACAATGCATGATAAACACAAGTTCAGATAACCTAGAAGTAAATTTCAATAACAATGACTTTTAAGTGAGAATAATCAATGCCTAAAACACACAATTTTAGCAGTTATAATGGAAAACCTGACATGGCTCTGATCATCTTTACAGTTATCCTTGTGCTACCCATCATTATGCCTTTCAGAAACTGATGAAGTTGTACTTACCAATGACAGTTGTAATAACTGTTTTGGTTGCAATAGTCTCTGCTGAGCCAGAACGACTAGTTCTTCTTGATTTTTTTTCTGATGAACTGCTATCTACAAAATAAATTTTAAAAATCCATATTAAAGAATATGAAACCAATAAATCAAAATTCTCTTGTTATTATTATCCTTTTTAATTTACAAAATTGATTTAAGAAAGCGAATTTTTGGTAAACTGTTTCTCCAAGAATACTTAACCGATCACATTAGCATTAGGAATATAAGCCCTGCTACCTCTTGAATCCATCCCTTCCAAAGATGAAAATTCAGCCTTCTGGCTATAATATATAAAGGGCAACAACTCTTGCCCATTACCTCCCCTCACTGCCTGCAGGTGGTGATAATTTAAAGCTGAGTGGAGCATCATGTTAAAGGATGCTCACACTGCAGGCAGATCAGGAAGGTATTAATGTGATGTGATCAGGTAAGTATTCTATGAGAAATGTAATTAATTAAAAAGTTTTCTTTCTCCATCAAATACATTCCATGATCATATTAAAGTTAGGAGAACAGGTAATATGCAGAGGGAATGCTGAGCATCCTGCCTAACCCAGGTAAGCTTTAAGAGGAGAATACTGAATTCCTCATGTTATGGTTAACCTACTCTCCTAACTGCAAGCAGCACAACCAGAGGCAAGATGGATTATGTCTGGAAAGAAGAAATAATTAGATCTTCTTACCACATAAAAGTTGCTGGCAAATTCAGTGAAAGCTGTGCAGCATGTTTGTCCAGGGGTTGTGCTGATGTCAGCTACGTCTGGTAGCCACTTGTGCAGCTGTGCATGTGATTTAAATTTATAAGAAAGCTTTAACAATTTGTCAATCATATCACTATGATGTCTGCAGTGAGGCAGTTTATAGTGATGTCTAGCCCTGAGGCATCATGCCGCAGACATGTAGCATTATGTCCCACCCAGTCACATTACTATGACACCATGCCAACTAGACCTAACGCTAACCTCTTAATGCTGAGCACCAAGTGAGACAGCTATCAGGACCATTTTATAAGTCTTTGGTATGACTTGGTCAGGGTTGGAACCAGCGACCTCCAGCATCTGAGGCGGATGCTCTAACCACTTAAGCCACCGAAGTGGTCTTGTGCAACTGAGACTGGGCCTACCAGATCAAGAGTGTGTCTTTGTGTGGCCAAAACTCAAAGATAAAAACTCAACAAGGTTAACTGTGCATGCCAAGCAAGCATCTTGACAATATCTTTGATAAAAACATTGCAGTGAAAGGCACGGCTTGTAGAGGTTGCTCTTATTTCATGAAAAGAGATCTTCATGAGACAACTCTATTCTGGCTATAAATCAGACTGCACCATATATATTACACATATCAGCCATGATGAAAGGGTTTGAGGGGTTATGTCCTCTTTTCCAGGTTTAACTGGAAGAAAGCAGCATCTTTGGGATGCAGTGGGGCTTTTATTCCTAACATTAATGTAATATGCTAAGTATTCTGAGAGAAACATAATTTACCAAAAAAATTTGCTTTCCGTCATTTTGCCACTTGTTAAACTATCACATTTTTTGTACCACACAATGAAATATTTCATGCATTAATGTAGGAAATAACATTTATTTTGTTATAATATAATTATTTTGCTTAAACCAAAACTTATCCAGTTACAGTCCTACCCATTTATATTCACATCACTTATGTCGACAAGCCGCCTATTTCGAAAAAAGGGGCCCCGAGTGGCTGAGTGGTCTAAAGTGCTCTCCGTTACGTATCACTGCCATCTCACCTCTGTCGACGCCGGTTCAAGTCTCGGATTTAGCCAATGTGGGTATGTGAGAAAGCTTCTCGTGGGTTGGTAGTTCTTTCCTGGGTTTTCGTGGGTTCTTCCTCCACCATTAATACTGGCCGCCATGTACAGCCTATCGTGTGCTGAAAAACCCCACAACAACAACAATTTTGACAACAAAAAAAAGTCCTGGTCCTTGGTCTACTATTACTACCAAAATTGTCATGCTTACCAAGTTACGTTGACGTCTAGATACAAAAATAAATGTACATGTCGACAGATGCCCTTTGTCCCTGATCATTTATGTCAACCAGCTGCCAGTTCCGACCCATACTCTGTTCAACAATTAGTTGATCTTGCTGCCAGGCTTCAATTTTTCCGCCTAATAATTTATGTCCGCAGGCGGCCAGTTCTGACCTGTACTTTATTCAACAATTAGTTGATCTTGCCACCAGGCTTTAATGTCACGGTCAGATAAAAAAAACAGGCTTTTGTTCGGTCCTATGAAGTTGGCCTCTCACAGCTACTTAAATAACAGCAATGAAATCTGATCGATTCTAGCATTTTCCAAAGTGATTGGTGATTAAAACAAGTTTATTGTGCTGTGAAAGTTTCCTTTTTAACTTTATTTATATTTACGATGGCTACCTACGGCAGCGTAAAACACAGATTAAATTTACAGCCTCTGGAAACTAAATATCTGGCTGTTAAGGAAGCTGAGAGTAGAGCATCTCGCAAAGACGTCTGTGAAACTTTTTCTCTTAAACAAAACACCCTGTCAGGATGGATGAAAGCTGCTGAGTCTATAAAGAAAGACTATGTTGAAGGTAACTGCGCTCCCCCAAAAAAGAAGTAGAAGACTGTTAAATTTGAACATGTGCAGGAGGGCACAGCAAAATGGTTCAATGAAACCCACATTGCACCTTTTCCATAGATCATGATACTATCATCAAAAAAGTAAGAGAATTTGCTAAAAAACTTAGTGTGGAGAACTTCGCTGCAACAACTGGTTGGTTCAATCGATTTAAAGTTCCTTATAACATTGGATACAAAAGGATTTGTGGAGAAGCCAACTCATCTGACACATCCCAGTTTGATGGATGGAAAGCCCAACTTAAAGATATATTGCAGAATTATAAGTCTGAGGATATATACAATGTGGACTAAACAGCTTTATTCTTTATTCTTTAACTGTACTCCAGACAAGACATGCTGCATCAAAGGTCAACCATGTATTGGTGGGAAACAGCCTAAAGAGCATCTCTGTTCTAGTCACATCGAACATGATTGGCAATGATAAAATGCCACTTCTAGTTATTGGCAAGTCTAAGAAGCTTTGCTGTTTTAAAAATGTGCAACATCATCTTGTGGATTATTATGCGAACACAAAAGCTTGGATGATGTCGGATATTTATATGGAGTGGATAAGGAAACTCGACAGAAAAATGAAAGTGCAAGGAAGAAAATTTACAATGCTTGTGCATAACTGTTCTGCACACCCACATGTGGATGATCTCCAACACATCCAACTAATTTTTCTTCAACCCAATACCACGTCACTCAAACAGCTGATGGATCAAGGAATCATCCAGAATCTAAAACTACATTATCAAAAACATCTCGCCCACAAAAAGCTGGCTGTGATTGATCAGCAAGAAGAATTTAAGGAAGATTTACTTGGGGCTCTGTACAATCTGAGGAAAGCTTTAGGATTAGTGAAGCCAGAGACCATACAGAACTGCATTATGCACACTTTTTCTCCCGAAAACAAGGAATTTTACAGATTCTCTCCATCAGATAGCCCACATAGTCTTGAAGAAGATGGCTTCTATGAAGGTATTGGAATTCTGATAGATGAGTTTGTTCGGATGGCTATTGAAACAGATGACAAGGAACAATGACAAGCAGCTCTAGCAGATGATGACATCATTGCTGTCGTAAAAATGGATTATGTTTCACAAGATGGCATGGAAGACAATATAATTGAAACTGATGCTAATGATGAATCGGAAACACTACCTTTGCCATGTGTTTCATGCAGAGAGGCCTTTTCAATGTGCGATGATTTGACAATATATTTTGCACAATCAAACTCATTGGTAATATCAGAAGAAGCGCATAGTCACTTGGAAAAGTTGCAGCATCTTCTCCAGAGAGAACAACTATCAAGGCTCAAACAGAAGAAGGTTGTATGAAGTTCAGAAATGCATGTACTGTTGTTATCTCCCATGCCCACTTGTGCTAACAACTTGTAATTTATGCACTGATTATGCTATAGATAATATTCTCAAATACATGTATATGTATTTGTCATTAAAATCTTTTACTGCTATATGTATTTTGAGAGAATTCGTAACTTGTTATCTCTTGGACATATTTTAAATGTATACCACTTGAGCTGACATTGCTACAGTACTGCATTGTAAGAATCATTTTCTTTTAATATCTCATTAGCATGTGTCAATGTATACAATATTATGCCTTCACTAATCATATCAACCGCATACCAGTGAAACAAGATGGCCACTATAGCTTAACCGGCTTGAAGCAGCTGTTCCGTTTTTAGTGCCGTTTTCATGATATTTGTGCTTGTTGCCTGTTTTCATCTTCGTTATTGTGTTCATTATGTATTGGCTGTTAAATTCGTATGTGTTTCTTCATCTCCTTGTTTTGGAAATGAGAATAATTAGACTTTTTCTCAGCTGTCTTGCTCCACTGTTTTTGAACAAGCCGCCATCACGTGATACTTGCCAGTCAACCCGTTTATGCTTTCGATGGACCCTCATTAATTGCTTTAAATGTTCACTCCTTGGCTCTCCACACTACATTGTGCTCTAGACTAAATGAACTGGGACTACATTCATCATTACCTAAATGTAAACAGAAGCAAAAAAAGAAACGTTGTTTCAAAGCTGGCCAGCATAGAACAGGAAGAATTCCAGTTAACTCCCTTATTTCGGCACAACCATTTAAAAAACTTTCGACCGTTAATTTAGATAACCTAATTCAAGTCCCAATTAATTCATCAAGCTTTGTGTCAACTATCCAAGAAATACCTCTGCGCATTGCATTAATCGATGCCCAGTCAGTAGGACCACCAGAAAAGCGCACAGAAATAGTTAATTTTATCAACAACCAAAATGTTGACATATTTATCTTGACAGAAACATGGCTAAAAACATCAGGCTATGAGCCCAAGTGTGTGGATCTAACACCCACTGCTTACACCATCAAGTCGTTCCCCCATAATTCTTGTGGAGGTGGAACTGCTGTCATCACAAAGAACTCCATGATAAAACGTCTTAACTATACCAGAACATTCAATTTCGACCACACATCGTTTGAACTAGTCCAAACCACACTCACAATGGAGCAAAGGTCAGTCCATTATTTCTGCCTATACCGCCCTCCTCCTAGTAGAAAAAACAAGCTGGCTGACTCTCTCTTTTTGGAGCAGTTTCCGAATCTCCTGGACTATGGAAATTCGATAGGTGGCAACCTGATTATTCTTGGAGATTTCAACTTTCACTTTGACTGTCCCGGAAACTCAAATACATCAAAACTCATAGATTCCATTAATGTTTTCAACCTCAAATAGTCAGTTAACCAACCCACCCATAAACATGGTCACATTTTAGACTGGATTCTTCATAGACCTGATGATAACATTCTACGGTCCTCCCTGGTATCCCATGGCCTTGCATCAGATCACCTCTGCATTATATGCCATCTTGACGTATCAGTCCCTAACCCTCCACCTTTATCTGCTACTAAGAGAAACCTCCGTATGATAAATAGAACCAAACTAATGCACGACATCCAAGCTAACCTAACAACTTGCTTACCTCCTACCGCAGAACAACTCGATAACTGTCTGCGTTCATTACTTGACAAACATGCCCCAGCTACCAAGTGCAGAGTATCAATTCAAAAGTGTTCTCCATGGTATAGCACTGTTAGGGACCAGCTTCGCACTGCTAAAAGAGACCGCCGTAAAGCTGAGAGGCTCTGGCTTTCCACCAGACTCACTATTCATAAGCAAATCTATGAAGTCGCTAAGAAGAATGTCACAAATATAGTCCATGCAGTGAAATCAGCCCAATACACTACTAAGATCATGGAAAGTTCCAGCTGCAAAGAGCTCTTCGAGATTACTAACAAGCTAATGTCAAGGAACAAATCTACACCACTTCCAACTACCTTCTCTCCAGTCGACCTTCTGGACATGTTTGCAAATTTCTTCTGTGACAAAGTACAAACCATTAGAGATAAGCTTGACACCACAATTTCAATTGTCTCATCATCACCATACAGTTGGGATACAGAATTTGAGTGGCAACCATTAGCAGCATTTTAACCTGTCTCTATGGATTTCGTACGTACAATCCTGATGAAGAGTGCACCAAAGTCATGTGAACTTGATCCAATTCCAACATCACTGCTGCTTGAGTGCTTAGATCCAGTATTGCCTTCACTAACTGATGTTATTAATACCTCTCTCTCATCTGGGGAATTCCCATCATTTTTCAAAACTGCCATTGTAAAGCCTCTGCTGAAGAAACTAACACTAGACCATAACGATTTAAAGAACTACCGCCCAGTTTCTAATCTCCCATTCAGTTCTATCCCAGCTTGTATCTCATCTAAATTCAAATAGTCTTTTTAGCAATGTACAATCTGCATATCACCCTTGCCACAGTACTGAAACTACTCTTCTAAAAGTAGTTAATGACATTCTCTCTGTGTTGGATAGCGGAAAGATTACAGTCCTCACCCTCCTTGATTTGTCTGCAACATTTGACACAATAGACCATGATAGACTTCACCATCTCCAGCATGTATTTGGCATTCATGATACAGCCTTACTGTGGTTCAAGTCCTACTTGGTCAACAGGACACAAATTGTATCTGCAAATGGAATACACTCCAGCCCAGTTGATCTATGTCGTGGTGTTCCACAGGGGTCTGTTCTTGGACCCGTTCTCTTTATTCTGTACACTCAGTCACTCTCAAGTGTCATAGATCATCATCCAGTGTCTCACCAATTGTACGCTGATGACACCCAAATATACAAATCTAGCCACCCAACTGGAGTTGATGCTACCATCCAAGGTGTAGAGAGGTGCATTTCTGATGTGAAATATGGATGACTTGTAACAAGCTGCAGATGAATGATGATAAAACTGATGCCATTCTGATCACAACACAATGACTTTCTCATTTACATCCTTTACCTCAAACAATAAATATCAGCAACGCCAACATTAAATTCACACAATCAGTATGAAACCTAGCAGTTACTCTGGACAGCACTCTCACATTGCACCAATATGTCATGAACATATGCAAGGCTGCATATCTTGAGCTGAGACGCATCAGCTCAATTCGCAAATATCTTTCAGTTGATGCCACTAAAACACTTGTGTGTTCATTAGTACTTTCAAGACTGGACTATTGTAACTCAATTCTGTCTGGTTCATCTCAATATCTACTCCAGAAACTTCAAAAAGTTCAAAACACAGCTGCTCAGATCATACTTAGTGTACCACGATCAGAGCACACCTCCCCGCTGCTCTGTACCCTACACTGGCTATCCATTCGATCCTGAATCAAACACAAAATTTGTTCTCTGTGCTACGTTTCACTGTCGGACTCTAGTCCAACATACCTATCTGACCTCACCCATGTGTACACACCAGCAAGATACTTACGCTCCTCTTCTGACAATCGTATACTCATTATTCCCACTATGAAAACAAAGTCATATGGACAGCGTTCTTTTGCATACCAGGGCCCAGCAATGTGGAATGAATTGCCCACTGAACTTAGACACAAAGACACAGTGATCACATTCAAGAAGGCTCTCAAAACTCACTCATTTCGACTGCAAGAACAAACTTAAAGACCTAATAATGTTTCCTACCTGAAATATTCTCAGCATGTTTTTTATTTTTTAATGTTTTTCTAATTCCATGTTGTTTGTTTTTGTAATAATATTATTATGTTTCTTATCTTATAGGTGTTGTCTAATGTTGTAAAGCGCTTAGAGCTTCTAAAGATTAGGCGCTGTACAAAGTCCTCATTATTATTATTATACCTCTTGTTCACTTTTATGTACTTTTCACGATGACTTCTGTAACTAAATACATGTACTGTTTAAACCAACTTGTTGATAGGTTTTCATTTCCCTGTGAACAGACTAACCAAACTCTGGAGCCCCGAGTGGCTGAGTAGTCTAAAGCGCTCTCCATTACGGATCACTGCAATCTCACCTCTGTCTGCATGGGTTTGAGTCTCGGAATCAGCTAATGTGGATATGTGAGAAAGCTTGCCAGTAGCTTCTCATGGGTTGGTGGTTCTTTCTGGGATTTTCCAGTGTTCTTCCTCCACTATTAATACTGGCCATGATGCATAGCCTATCGTGTGCTGAAAAATGGCATTAAACCCTACAACAACAACAACCAAACTCTAGGCCAATTTAAGTACATGTACTTGAAGCATGTAAATAACAACCATGTGCTAATGTCGACATTGAATATCATAGTGAATGTTTTTCATATCAGGATGTGACCGATGCAATATTTTGTTATGGATTTTATTACACAAAGGTAACCAAAATGTAATATGTCAATATAAAAGTGTATTTCACACTGGTTTTGTCTTCATGTACTCAAAATTTCCATTGTTTGTTTTCTCAAAGTGTAAATGCTACTCACTGACGACAGGTCACCCCTTACTGACAAATTTAATTTACCCACCCCCAACATTTATCTCAACGTCTGCCTATGTCGACAATATTTCCTCGGGCCCGAGGATGTCGACATAAATGGGTAGGACTGTACTAATATTATTGGCAGCGATCATAAATGGTGGTAAATTATATTATTTCTATCAAAATCTATTTTCCATGCTAATGGAAAATAATAATTAAGTTTTAAAAAGTAAACAAGAGGCCCTATTGGGTTTGTTATTGCTCATATGGCTTACATAACATTTCATCAAGCAGGTTCATACAGCATTATAAGAAAAGCTAAGTAAACTATCTTCCAAAGTTAGATCATGTTGATTTTACCATTTTACTATATCCTGATAAAAATATTTCTAATTATTAAGGTCAGAGTTGAAATGCAGTCCCTAATCAAAGTAATCTATGATGTTGATGATAATATACTCAGACAATCAGATGCAAGATCACCTCTTTCTTTTCACTAATATGCACTGATCTTGCTCATTACTGAAACAGTTGAAGATACTGATGTTAGATGCAAATACTCCAAGTTTGATTAAAACCAGATCACAAAATAATATGACTTTCAGAGTGATAACAATCTCTACAATTCTGATACATTCGAACCTGTCTTGAAAGACCACACCTTCTGCCAAAGTAGTAGTCTCTCAAAAAAGGTGATCTGTTATGACAGGCCATAACACTACATAATCAGTAAATCTGTACATGTAATAATCTGGTATATCAAGACAAACTGACTATCACCTCTCAAGACAGGTTTTTATGTACAAGTTGACAAATATGAATAGATTTTTCTCATCAAACTCATCTGAGATCTTAATGATATAAGCATATACTTCCAGTTTGATTAAATTTGAATAACAAATTAGACCCTCAAAATGGTAACAAGGTCATTCAAACAGATGCAAGATTACCTTATTAATATAGGTGTTTCTCACTTATTACAGAACACAGAACACATCCATTATTTTAGTCCGATAAATACTGTATCAGAAATATGGCCTCCAGAGTGGTAACAAGCTATGACAATCACATGCAAAATTACCTCATTAATATGAATGGATCTTCCTTCATTACTAAACCCATCCGAAAACTTAATGATATAGACATATATTCCAAGTCTGAAGTCAGTTGAGATATATGGTGTGGTAACAAGCTCAGCCAATTGGATGCAAAAGTATCTCATTACTATGCATGGCACCTGAACCCATATTACAAATCTAATAAGACAGGATCAGAAATATGGCTTCTGGAGTGGCAACAAGCTTAGCCATGCAGATGCAAGATCACCTAATTAGTATGCATGCATCTTGCTCATTACTGAACTCATCCATGATCTTACCGACAAAAGCATATATTCCAGATCTTATCAAATTGGATCAGAAATATGGCCTTCCTAGTTGTATAAAACTCAGCCTTTCACATGCAAGATCAATTAAATAGTATGCATGGATTTCACTTATTATCAAACTTGCCCAAAATCTTAAAGATACAACTATATATAACAAGTTTGATAAAATTCAGATCAGAAACACAGCCTCCTGAGTGGTAACAAGTTCTGTTTATCACAAGCAAGATCAGTTAATATGCATGGATTTTTCTTTTTAGCAAGCTCTACCCAAGATCTAAATGATGTAAGTATGTAATCTGCATTTGATCAAAATTAGATCAGAAATATTGAGTCCAGAGTGATAACAAGTTAATCATTCAGGTTCAAAACCACTTCCTTAGTATGCATGGATATTGCTCAATATTGAACTCATTCAAGATTTTGATCATATAAACCCAAATATCATGTTTGATTGAAATCCATCAGAAATATGGACAACTGATGACAGATGGACACAAAATGGATGCAGTACCATACCATAAACTCCTTGGTCTTAAAGGTCACCGGCATCCTCCAACATTTTCCTATTTATATCAGATTTTCATTACATGATTAAAAATAGTTATACTCGCACAAAAATAAATAAAAAATTATCAAGGGTAAAGAAGAAATAATAATTTAATTACTCGAAATATAAGTATACAAAGCTGTTACTTCCCCTTAGTTACGATTTCCCACCTACAGAGGACGCAACCGGAAATGACGTACATTTATCCCCACAAGACGAAGTACATGCTTCTTGTTGTTGAAAAATAAAACACTATAAACTACGGATAGGGAATATTTTAGATGAAACTGAAAAAAAAGATGAAAGAAATCGGCACACTTAAAGAATCCAAAGGAACCAAATTTGACTTCCTTTTGTCGGCCAACTTCAGAAGAAAAAATCGGCACACTAAAAGATACCAAAGTGAATTTTCCGGGGTTGGTTTGCATTGTAATAAAATAACCTATGTATTTGATATCCTGTCGGTAAGTTCAAACAATGAGTTTACTGCTCCATGCCAGCTGTGTTTATCACCCGGGCTTCTATTTGTTTGCCATATGTAATCATAATTCATGTTTTGCAGGGCAAATATTATACACAATAATAACTTGCTTTAATAATACTTTATCATTTGCACTCACATTGAATGTAATTTAAAATAATGATTCTTTTTTGGTGGTTTGTTTGCGAGATACGGACTTATAGTTAACCTGGATAGAATACAATCTGGGTCAGTTTGCAATAAGTAACTTGTCATGCGTAAATGGCAGGTGCCTTCAAGCAATTGGGTGATACTTTCGTCTCATTTGCGATTTTGTTTTTTGACATAAGCGATACACACTACACTAAGGATGCATACGCAAGCCGGCACCCGCCACAAATACGGAGTTAGTGGACATATATTTTTAAAAAATTATTTTTGCATAATGAAAACAGAAGGAATATATGATAACAATGCAATATTAATTTCTTTCATTTAATTTTCAAACAAGTCTATGTTTATCAATTTATTTTGTACCGTGAGTGTGTATGTGTGTGTGGGAAGGGGGGGGGGTACAAATTAAACACAAAATTGTTTCCTTTCTAATTTGTATGGAATAATGGAGGAAATATGATTGACAATATTGACAAGTAATGACAAGCTTTCAATTTACTCACGCAAACACAAAGACAACTTGAAAAATAAAAACAATAAAATTAACTGGTAAGAGCTTCATATGGCAGCAACTAAATACTGACAAAATGCTCAACATTATTCTTCCCCCTTCTCTCTCCCTCTCTCATGAATAATCTAGTATGTGTTGTATGCAGCTGTTTAACAACGTGAAGCCTAAACTTAAGTATATTTGTTATAATATCTCTTGTACAATACCCTTTGCAAAATCTATACGCATTATGTAGAATATTATCTGTTACGTATTTTTGTTTTATAAATGATTATTGATAATTTGACAGGAAGACTTAAACTGAGAACGTCGTTGTGCAGATGCATATATTTGTTAGCATAAAAAATGTATATAAATATTTTAATTAGAACAAGCAAGATATGTCAGTTTGTGTTTTCTCTCATAAATATGTACGTTACGAAGTATGATTATTTTCTTTCAAAGCATATCAAAATAGTTTGTTTAAATTTAGTTTTTTCCCCCCTAAAACCTATCTTACATTGAATCTACTCTTTTGTTGAAGAAAATTAACGTACAAACTATTGTTAAGTTTGGCCAAATTGTATTTCGAGATGGGCCGAATTGTCTTCGGGCAAAATTCACTATAATCCGGCATAAATGATACAACTTTCCCATCCCTCCCCTATTCGATCCCACAGATTAAATACACTTTTTTCTGGTAAACATGGTTTTTCGGAAAAAGAAAGAATGCCTTTTCCCCATCATCACTATTTTGGTTACATCCATATGCAACACAGTGCACCATATTTGCAGTACAAAAGCACGATCGTATGCTATATCACATAGACATTTACGTGGGGAAATTAAGCACTTGAACGGCTGGGTTGAATAGAAGGGATAAATGTACATCATATCCGGTTTTGGCACGCGGAAACTACCGATTGTTTACGGAGATTGCCGAATCATTTTTTCATTTTATAAAGCAGAGTTTTAAGTCTTATTAAACATTTTTATGGTGTGCTTACATAACCAATGCGTTTTGTTTATAACTATAATGATATCACATGTTTGTACAATATAGGTGGCAGGTGACCTTTAAGGCCATTGAGCTAAAAACTAGTATTAGTCAAGAATGAAAAATTTACTATCATACAAACATAATCTCAAAATCTACCATATAACTATGGTGAAAATTGCAGTGTTACACTTTTAGTAAGATGATGGAAAATTTTCCAACCCCTAACAACTACCACTGTCAACTAAATTGAATTCCCATATCTTGATCATTATAGGATAATCGAGCACACAAAATGTCCCCATGACATCCTTAGCCAGGTGTAACAATAAATTGTAAAAATGACTGTTGAAAAACTATTTAAAATTCTACAGAATGTATTATGAGACAGCTCTGAGCAGACAACTCATGAACTTTTACTACTGTGATCTGATCATAATGTTGACATTTGTCAACAGTACTTAAGGACATTTTGTGTAAAGGAGAAATATTTCCAGTGATTGCATATCAGCATTAAACTTTAATAAAGAGAGATAGGTAATTTTTCAAACAAAGTAGCATGAAATTTAATTTCAACAAAAGATCAACCAGCAACAGCGAAGTTGAATATATATTATGAAAACTGTACATACACAGGGGCCTATTCTAGAACACATACTTGGGCAAAGAAAGCCAACTGATTGCTTGAAAAATGAAAAATCAATTTTACGCTCTACCTTTATTTCATTATTAAATCTCTCCTATGTTTAGAAACTTTCCACTTTTCCAACATGGGGGTTAATTTTCTCCCTATATTTTCAGTTCTAAAATAGACTATAATTGACAGTTTTTAATACTAGGTGGTTAATGCCTTCACCTCTAGAATTTTACACTATGTACTCAACTTACCTGAAAATTCTCCTTCGGAATCAAGACCTGAAACAAAAACATTTTTAAAAAAATGAGCATTTTTTTTCAAGCAAATGCATTATTTTACAAGTAAGTTTATATAGTGAACAAGTGCAGATGGCACTTGTAATTAAACTTATCAAGAAGTTTGATGACAATAATGTTCCCAACCAATATCTTCAGAATACATTCAGAAGTGCAGACACAAAAGCAGTGAAAAACTCTGCAAATATGATGCCAAACCATCTCATCAATATGTGCAAGTATTACTCTTAATAAAGCCAAATGAAGATCTTTATCATACAGCTTTACTCACCAGTCTTTTTTATTTTACTTCTTATTGCAGTTTTACTTGTCACATGCCAAATACAAGCTTATTTGTCTTTCAGCTATGCAAGCTCACAAGTTAGTGTTTGGGAGGTAAAGCTAATTTTAGTCAAGTAATAAAAACCTACTAATATTTCATTATTATCTCTGTCCAGGATGGTAGTACCCATTCCAAGCTTAACATTCCCTCTTCCAATCAGTAACTGGAGGACCTGAATAAACAACAGTCCCTTGAAGGGACTAATACTCTACTGTCTAAAATGAAATTCCAGAAATTCCAAATAAGTTCATTTTCTTATTTTAACTGCAGTTTTGAAATCATCTCTGATATTCCTGGGTGACAAGATTTCTAAATCAGCCAATATGACAGCCACATTGTATAAAAGATTGGGAAAATTTTCATTTAGGACAAACTAGTGTCAATTAGAAGACTTTTGCTGAAAATCCCAAGATAATATTATCATCCATTATGGAGAATTAGTTTCAAGATTTTCAGAATATTCATTGTGGCTGCCACATTTTAGGTCAGACTGGCACTATTTCATTCAGGACCAATTACTCTTTGGATGAAAAACCTATGTTGGTATACTTTTATATTTGTGAAGTGGAGCAATAACAAGAACTTCAAGAAGGCTTCCATGGTGACCATACTGGCTGTCAGATTGGTACCAATTTCATTTAGTACCAAGTAGTCTTGATAAGAAGTCTTCTGGTGAAAATCTAATGCTAATATGGTTGTCCATCCAGGAAAAATTGCATGATTTTCAAGACAACTGATATCATCTGGGAGGTCTGATTAAGCCTCAGTTAACAGTTAGTCAGAACCTACATGGACACTGCAGAGAGGGAGACTTTGCATAAGAGGGTGCAACTCCCTAGCCTGACTGCTTTCTTCCTCATGATCAGATTGAGCACTTTTTGGTTGGGTTGACAGGTCTGTAGTTACAGCCAGGGACTGATGCTGTTTAACTCTCAAATCTTGTAATGCCAAGGAGGGGAAAAATGAGATCTCCAAAGAGCATCTCTGTATTAAAGCATGGCAGCCCTCAAAACATTTGTACTGTGATCCAGAAAAACCTTGTAAGTCTCAAAACGTAGCATTTCTAACATGGTGAAACTACAAAGTGAGTGCAGTGGACATCAAAAGTACATGCTGTGACATCTTAGCAACAGCCTCCAACAGCCTGTAAAACTGCTTGGGACAAAGATCCCCCCTTCAACAAATTGAATTCAAAGCAGGAGGCCAATCAACAGATCAAATCACGGAAGAGGGGGCAGACCACCCCTTATGCTGTCTGGCAGTCTCCTGGCTTCAGAAAACTTCTGTGTAAGCTTCTACACCATCACTGAATGTGAGAGCAGCAGAAGGTTGAGGTGTATGCATCAGAAAGTCCCTCACAACTGGACAGAATCCTGTTGTCTACAGCCTCTGGACAGAGATCTGGGAAAATGGGGCTTGTTCAACCAGAATTAAAAATGCATTGTCATACAGTGACATAGTTCTTGATCTAGCTATCCCTTCTTATCTCCATCTTTGGAGAAGGTGATGTGAAGATGGTGCATTTACACAAAATATATGAATTGATTATCACTAGGACTATATTTAAGTGTCACTTAAAACAATTTTAATAAGCCCCCTTAAGTCTTTACAAACTTACATCATTATACTGTTTGCTAGATGTCCAGGTTTAGATTTCAGTACAAATAAGGGTTCCAATGTTTCATCTTTAAGGCTACTTCTTTGATCAGCTGTATGCTTTCTAACTGTAGAGAACACTTTCAAAATGAGCTCTAATGTGAGGTATTGTGAGAATCCACATCATAACCATGGCCAATTCATCAAATAACAAATGCCAGTTTTCATCTTTCAACTTTCCAAATTTGATCCATGTTTCATCCATTCTGTCCCTCGTGTATTTGGTAGGATGCAAACTGCTAAAATAACCTATCTCTGGACATATCTGCGCTGAATAAGCACAGAGACTTGTCCAAGAAATAGGAAAAACTCAACACTTCAGAATGCAGCTGAACATTCATGACTTCTGCATGCATCAGGACTGGCTCATTCAATGGCAGTTTGGCATTTATGAGATCACATGCCGATAGAAAGTATGTCACTAAATCAATATAAAACTCTTTAATACATGAATCTCTCAAACATTTCATACCTGCTGCAATTTAGCAATAAGGAAACATTTTCATTCAATGTTGGGTTAATGAATTGGCAGCTTTCAATGGCAAGTTTAACTGTGCCAAAAGCTCACTCATCATCACTTAAGCATGGATAATGTGCATTTCTTTAACATCCATCAATGGTGCTTTACAGAATGAGGTTAGAGACATATTTGTTGCTTTTATTTTGGCCCATTTCTTGTGCAATCTGCACTCAAACACGTCTTGTTATATCACTTCTACCACCATGTGCAACAGAAAAATTTGATTCACATACACCACCAACTGAAAAATATAATTCACTTACACCACTTCTTTCAATTTTCTTATCACATGATGCTGGTCTGCCATTTTCAAAAACAACTGCAGATTGCTCCGTTTGATGCCTGCATACAGTTTACCAGTTTTCATGAGAATCATAAGCACTTTTTTTTTACACTGATCATTTTTTTTAATGAAAAGAAATTTTAGAAGTGGTACAAAACGTTAAGACATGTAATTTTTTGCCGATTTGGCTGTTTTCCGTTGTCTTGCCTGAACAATATGTAGTATTTTTTGGGCTTCATCCATACAAATTATGAAAAATTAGTAGGGAGTAAGTGTTAGCTGTTTAAGTCAAGGCCGCTGTTCATGTGTTGGTTTACTGGACCTTTTTATTAGTCGGAAACCTAAAAGAGACATCTTTGTGACTGCAAAAGCTTGGTTACTATAACATGCACTTCTTATACCAAGTTCAGAAAAATGAATCAAACAGTCAACTTTACAGGATCAAAATTTTAATAAAATATTTAAAATATATTTAAAAAAAGGTAAAAAAATCCACCAAACCGATTGTGTAAATACGATAATTTTTTTGAAACTTTCAAAGAAAAATAAAGAAAAAATGTATTTTAATTTTGTTCTCTGTCATCATGTTTTAAACTGCAGTTCTTATGCATGTAAAAGAATTGAAATACATTACAGATGCAAATATTAATGATACAGAACATAAATAAACGATTGAATTAAACATGTTGGCCTAAATGTCACATTCCAATTTCACATCATGTGGCATTTATTTCAGGGGCACGAACCATGGACATACTTGCAGAAATAGATAAATCTTGACATGTTCATAAAATGGTAACTGGCAAAGAATTTAGAGAGTTTATAAACATTTTTTAATTATAAATAAATGAAGCAGTTATAGTTAACACTTTCTATGGTGGGTTCAATAGTTTCACACAATATTAAAAAAAATTACATTAAGGGCACAAACTATGGCAGATCAAGGACAATTCTTGGAATTCTTGTTCAACTGCATATGACAATTGCAATATCTCCTGCCATGAGACATATTTAAACTGACATGTGATGTCAAATAAATGTTATCAGTGTCCCTTCTTTTTATTCACATGAACCTGAATATTGCTCTTTATTCTACTGTACTGATTATTAACACTTTAAAAGGATTATTCCCCCTTTCGTCTTCACCTTACATCATTTGATGGACACCATTTTATAAAATTTCTATAATCAACAGTTTGATCATGAAGATGCTTTGCATGAAAAATGTGTGCTGTTTATAGCATCTGAGGTACTACTATCAAGTTATTCAGGTTCCCTGATTAAAGTCCACTAAATCTTATACGAAACCCACATCCAAATCAGACATGGATGAACCATTATCCCAATTTTACTGCAAGAATCTTATTTCTGTAGTTTTTGTTTTTATTCCACAAATCCCTATTTTAAGGGACATTTTCGTAAGGGTTGGCAGGCCTAGCAGACAATTTCCAAACAAAAAAAAGAGCTCCAGATCCCTCCCTCAGAGAGGTGGCAACTTCCCTACAACAGGAAGTGTCCTAAACCACTCCTGCCAATGGTGGGGATCATCCTGAGATGAAAAAGAGAAAGCAGGACCTTTGTTCCTTCCATAGAACACTGTGCTGTCCTAAGGATGAAAAATCTGATAGCTGTCATTTCCGGGGTATTTTATGCCAACATTTACCCATGCCTTGTGAAATAATATAGACTGAAAGAGAAAGATATGAACTGGAATCGAAACTGGGTAGGATATATTTACCCCAACACCACTTACTAAGACAAACGATAAAATTAAACAAAGAGAATGCATCCTTGTTGTTAGCTTGCTGCAAGCTTGTCACAAGGTTGTGGCAAGCTTGCATCATCAAAATAAACTTGCAAATGAATCTTGGTTAGTTTGTGCCAGCTTGTACATGCATGGCACCATTTGTGACAATTTTCTAACCAGCATTTGCAAGCTTGTGCTTCTTGCAGGCTTGTACAATTCAGTTTATGAAAGGCATATGCTTGCACATATTTGTATTATAAATTTCCATATCAGTTTGTTGTTTCATATTTTATACCAGAAAGAAAGAAAAGTATTCATTCTTTACAAAATTCAACTCTTCTGAATCTTTTTTATTTTTATCATCAGATATGTTACACCTGTCACCTCATTATTACTTAAGTGTTGTTGTTGCTGAGAACAGTGTGAAATATTATTATCTGTACCCAAAAGGAAGCAAATACTGGCAATATTTTTATATTGCATAAAATCTTAAAAATATACATATCCTGAAACAATAATTGTCTTCTTTAAGACCGGTGAGAGATAGACCCACCGCATTCCACTAGCATTCTGTAAAGATATGTGCTACACAAATTTTGGTCATTTTTAAAAATTAAATAACAAAATTACATAAGATGAAATGTGATTTTAAGCAATAAAGACCCAATTCTCTATCATGATGGCACCATAAGTTATTCCCTTGTTTACAGCCCTAAAGACTGTTTACTGACAGCAAAATATGAATAATTGATTTGAGGAACTCAGATACAAGACTACCACATCAGCCTCATTTTTAAGCAGACTCAGTTTCTAAGTTTGAACAGTCATAAGTTTATTAATTTTGTTAATTTCAATGCAAGTAATACCAATACATGTGCAATAACTAATTATACAAAACTGAGGCAATGCTGCAAATGTAAAGGATGTAGTTATGTTGGTGAGTAAAATCAAGGCTGTACTGCATTCTACCAGTTATGCAACTTCAGTTTGTTGGGCACTATATGCTGTACTGTGTTGCTGCTACACAGTTTTGCCCCCAAGATTTAAAACATCAAATGAGATGACTTTATAATCTTGTTCCACATAACCATTGAGGGCTGAATATTTCTGACATTCTAACAGAAAGTGTTCACCTTTTCCTACTTGCCCACATGTGCAGTATCTATTGCTTGAAACTTGATTTAGAAATATTTCATTATTTAAGCTACTGCATTTGGTTCTCAATCATATTTGCTGAACTTGATTCACCAGAGCACCAACAGGGGGCCCCGAGTGGCCGAGTGGTCTAAAGCACTCACCGTTACGGATCACTGCCATCTCACCTCTGTCTGTGTGGGTTCGAGTCCAGGATTCGGCAAATGTGGATATGTGAGAAAGCATGCCAGTAGCTTCTCGTGGGTCGGTGGTTCTTCCTAGGTTCTTCCTCCACCATTAATACTGGCTGCCATGCATAGCCTATCGTGTGCTGAAAAATGGCGTTAAATCCCACAACAACAACCAGAGCACCAACAAAATAATATGAAGGAATTTTATGTTCATCCTGATTCAAGTTTTAAAATTTTGAATGGATGGATTACTTATAATTTCAATTGGTAATGTATTCCACAGTTGAAATGTGGAAAGCAACTGATTTTTGATAGTCTCATTCAGCACAAAGGAGGCTGAATAGCATTTAATGACTGAATGGTGTAGCTATCACTGTTAACAGCAAGAGACTGACTTACTTCTCATAAATAATTTGAAACAAAGCCATAGGATATTTTAAACAACTGAATTAATGACTTACAGCATTGAAGATTCATATAATAATGCTCAAATTGCACACTTGGTAACATCTGCTACTATAGCCTATAAAATTTATTATTTCTAGTGATTCTTTTTCTTGCATAGTACAATTATGTTGTTGTTGTTGTTGGGTTTAACGCCATTTTTCAGCACATTATAGGCTATACATGGCGGCCAGTATTAATGGTGGAGGAAGAACCTGGGAAAACCACGGAAAGAACCACCAACCCACGAGAAGCTACTGGCAAGCTTTTTCACATACCCACATTAGCCAAATCTGAGACTCGAACCCATGCAGACAGAGGTGAGATGGCAGTAATCTGTAACAGACAGCGCTTTAGACCACTCGGCCACTCGGGGCCCCCATAATACAATTATCTCAGATACCATCAGCATAGTCAAACATGGGAAGTATATAAGATTTATTCATTGTTTCCATGGACAAGTGATCCAATCTATATTTCGAATTCTTCTAAATATTTACTTTCTCTCTAGTACTAATATTAGTACCCGTACTCCTACCTCTTCGACAGGGTACTAACATGAGCATATATGTATCAATATAATAAGCCGGGTGTATTTCACACCCTGTGCTCTTTGAGCCTAATATCAACAATCTGAACATATTCCTTGCAAATAATACAATAAATTGAGTAGTCCTCTTATTTAATACCGGAAGTATCGCAAATCATTGTAGAAATAGTTGTAAAATCTTGTTTACCTTTTTTATCCGATATTTTCGTTTAGATTGTCCGCCATATTAATTCAAATATTGATTACATCCATTCTCAACCTCGTTTGTGTGCCATATAATGACACTGAGGCCTTATTTGGAAACATGAACAAATCATAGTAAAAATATGGCACGGTTTGAGTCAGAAATTCTGCGCATTAAAAGTAAATAGTTTGTCTGCAACTTTGAAATTCCACCAAGAAGCCATTATTCACCACTTGATTGATAATAACATAGCGTAGAATATCCAAATATGGTTTGGCAAGAATTACAAAAAAGGGGTCATGGTGAGAGTCTTGCGTTATCTGTCAAGGCAGACACGGTGTGGTTAGTGTAACCGTGCCAATTTATTTTATCGTGAAAGGACTTAATAACTCAAGATAAGCCAAACTTCTTTCATAATATGATTATACTTATGTAGTAGATTTCTACACTATTTGTTTTTCTGCCTTTAGTGATGAATACTTTTGCTCCATTACATGATATGGGATCAGTTCGTAGCCTCAACCACAGCAAATCAACTTGAGACTACGACACTGTAGCTACTTTCTCCCATGCCTTTGCAGACAAATGCTTGACATGAGCTTGCCATACAGCATCACAAAACAGTATTATACCCAAGTGCTTATATTGGAATACGTCTTGAATATCTTTGCTGGATATCTGCAGTTTAGGATGCACCAATTTTTTGCAAGCTTGCATTAAAGAACCATGCAAACTTGTTGCAAGGGTCCAAATACTAGCTCATATGGTAAAACTTTACACGTGGTTGTCACAAGCTGGTATCATGAGCTTGTGTATTGAAGCACCACTTCACCAAGTGAGGTGATAAAACCCCTCAAAAACAACAAAAAAGGACAAACCGTAACAAAATAAAAGCAAGTGGTGGGGAGAAAATGACCCAAACCAAATAAAATGGATACAGGTGACCCCACCAATAAAAGCTGAAGACAAATACAAAGGGGAAATTGTTGAATAACCAGATGCACATGCATACATGTGATAACTGAAGGAAAAGGAGGAAGATATTTTGCATACTGGATATGACTAAAGACTCATACTTGGTTGATGCTGTTTATTTATTCTGGTCTTCCAACAACTAACTGGAGAAGGGAATGTTAAGTCTGGACTGGGACTAGGATCATGGAAAAGAGCCAGCAATATTATAGTAACAAGTCTGTATTACTACAGCTACTAAAATGTAATTTATGGGAGCAGGTCAACCTAAAGTTAATTATTCCATACTTACCCATCATTGTTGTGTAGCTTATGGTTTATCATGCTGAAACAATCCATTCTATGTGAATGCATCCTCCCACGGAGTGGAGAATTATCAATATGATGCAATCCACTCAAGCACCTGGTTTTGGGCATTTGTAGAACTATCATCTTTTTCATAGAAGAAGATTCCACCAGGACATCACAGAAGAGTGGGAGGAGGGCACTGAACAATAGCAACCGGTAAGTATCACACAATTAAAATTAGTTTTACACCCACCCCTGACAAAACAACATTTTAATGGCAGTAATACATTACCCACCACTATTATGTAACGGAATTTGTCAATTTGTCAGTTAGGTGGGTATGCTGATGATCTCATTATAACTGCTCAAAAACTGAGAAAATGGAATATGCTCACCACCAAGGGTGTGTGTGTGTGTGATTTGGATTTTTAACATAGCTTTAACAATTTTTCAGTCATATTGCTATGATTGTCTGCAGGTGGCAGTTTATAGTGATGTCTAGCACTGGGGATCATGTCACAGACATGCAGCATGATGTTCCCACCCAGTTACATTATCCTGACACCAGGTCTACCAGTCCTAACACTAACCTCTTAACGCTGTGCGCCAAGTAAGGCAACTGTTAGTACCATTTTTCAAAATCTTTGTTATGACTTGGCCAGGGATCTAACCCACAACCTCCTGTATCCTAGGTGGATGCTCTAACCACTAGGCCACTGGAGCAGTTGCACCACTGAGGGAGAGATCCATGGTAAATGACACTGAGGTGGAAGCCCTCACATCCCATAAGGATTAGCTGGCATAACAGGGGACGGGGGATACTGATCCATTCCCTTTCCCTAGTCTGAGCCCAGTAGGCAGACTCACAATCCTACATAGGATGGGATGAAAAATAGCAGTGAACAGTATGTGCCACATCCCCATACTGAGAGGCCACTGAGTGATGAACTGTAAACACATCAGCCTCAAATGATTTATCAGTCAAGAGGGTGCAGTGCTGATCCTTCCCATCTGTGGGGCATGACATGCTACCCTAAAAGTGTTGGAAGCAGTGCACCAACTCCTGTGTGGAAGGGGGCAACATATTTCCTTGGACATAAGATGTGCAGTGTACAATCTTCCTAATAATTTTAATAATAATTACTATTATTTAAAGAAGCTCATTTATGATGTGCACCACCTCCCTAAGTTAAGGGAGAAACATGCTTGTGTGGTGCTCCACCTCCATAACAGGAGGGAGCAACAAGCTACACAAGGTAGTGAACAGTGCAACATACTGCCCCGAACATGAAAGGTGTTCGACATCTGTTGGAAGCAGTTAACAGAAGCGAAAAAAAGAAACATTGTCTCAAAGCTGGCCAGCATAGAACAGGAAGAAGAATTCCAATTATCTCCCTTATTTCGGCACAACCACTTAAAAACAATTCGACCGTTAATTTAGATAACCTAATTCAAATCCCAGTTAATTCGTCAACCTTTGTGTCAATTATCCAAGAAATACCTCTGCGCATTGCATTATTCAGTGCCCAGTCAGATGGACCACCGGAAAAGCGCACAGAAATAGTTAATTTTATCAACGACCAAAATGTTGACATATTTTTCTTGACAGAAACATGGCTAAAAACATCAGGCTATGAGCCCAAGTGTGTGGATCTAACACCCACTGGTTACTCCATCAAGTTGTTCCCCTGTAATTCTTGTGGAGGTAGAATTGCTGTCATCACAAAGAACTCCATGATAAAACGTCTTAACTATACCAGAACATTCAATTTCGACCACACATCGTTTGAACTAGTCCAAACCACACTCACAATGGAGCAAAGGTCAGTCCATTTTTTCTGCCTATACCGCCCTCCTCCTAGTAGAAAAAACAAGCTGGCTGACTCTCTCTTTTTGGAGCAGTTTCCGAATCTCCTGGACTATGGAAATTCGATAGGTGGCAACCTGATTATTCTTGGAGATTTCAACTTTCACTTTGACTGTCCTGGAAACTCAAATACATCAAAACTCATAGATTCCATTAATGTTTTCAACCTCAAACAGTCAGTTAACCAACCCACCCATAAACATGGTCACATTTTAGACTGGATTCTTTACAGACCTGATGATAACATTCTATGGTCCTCACTGGTATCCCATGACCTTGCATCAGATCACCTCTGCATTATATGCCATTTTGATGTATCAGTCCCTAACCCTCCACCTTTATCTGCTACTAAGAGAAACCTCCGTATGATAAATAGAACCAAACTAATGCAAGACATCCAAGCTAACCTAACAACTTGCTTACCTCCTACCGCAGAACAACTCGATAACTGCCTGCGTTCATTACTTGACAAACATGCCCCAACTACTAAGTGCAGAGTATCAATTCAAAAGTGTTCTCCATGGTATAGCACTGTTAGGGACCAGCTTCGCACTGCTAAAAGAGACTGCCGTAAAGCTGAGAGGCTCTGGCTTTCCACCAGACTCACTATTCATAATCAAACCTATGAAGTCGCTAAGAAGAATGTCACAAATATAGTCCATGCAGTGAAATCAGCCCAATACACTACTAAGATCATGGAAAGTTCCAGCTGCAAAGAGCTCTTCGAGATTACTAACAAGCTAATGTCAAGGAACAAATCTACACCACTTCCAACTACCTTCTCTCCAGTCGACCTTCCGGACATGTTTGCAAATTTCTTCCGTGACAAAGTACAAACCATTAGAGATAAGCTTGACACCACAATTTCAATTGACTCGTCATCACCATACAGTTGGGATACAGAATTTGAGCGGCAACCATTAGCAGCATTTTAACCTGTCTCTATGGATTTTCGTACGTACAATCCTGATGAAGAGTGCACCAAAGTCATGTGAACTTGATCCAATTCCAACATCAATGCTGCTTGAGTGCTTAGATCCAGTATTGCCTTCATTAACTGATGTTATTAATACCTCTCTCTCATCTGGGGAATTCCCATCATTTTTCAAAACTGCCATTGTAAAGCCTCTGCTGAAGAAACCAACACTAGACCATAACGATTTAAAGAACTACCATCCAGTTTCTAATCTCCCATTCATGTCAAAAATCTTAGAAAAGGTTGTTCTATCCCAGCTTGTATCTCATCTAAATTCAAATAGTCTTTTCAGCAATGTACAATCTGCATATCACCCTTGCCACAGTACTGAAACTACTCTTCTAAAAGTAGTTTATGACATTCTCTCTGTGTTGGATAGCAGAAAGATTACAGTCCTCACCCTCCTTGATTTGTCTGCAGCATTTGACACAATAGACCATGATATATTACTTCACCATCTCCAGCATGTATTTGGCATTCATGATACAGTCTTACTGTGGTTCAAGTCCTACTTGGTCAACAGGACACAAATTGTATCTGCAAATGGAATACACTCCAGCCCAGTTAATCTATGTTGTTGTGTTCCACAGGGGTCTGTTCTTGGACCTGTTCTCTTCATTCTGTACACTCAGTCACTCTCAAGTGTCATAGATCATCATCCAGTGTCTCACCAATTGTACGCTGATGACACCCAAATATACAAATCTAGCCACCCAACTGAAGTTGATACTACCATCCAAGGTGTAGAGAGGTGCATTTCTGATGTGAAATCATGGATGACTTGTAACAAGCTGCAGATGAATAATGATAAAACTGATGCCATTCTGATCACAACACAAAGACTTTCTCATTCACATCCTTTACTTCAAACAATAAATATCAGTGACGCCAACATTAAATTCACACAATCAGTACAAAACCTAGGTGTTACTCTGGACAGTACTCTCACACTGCACCAACATGTCATGAACATATGCAAGGCTGCATATCTTGAGCTGAGACGCATCAGCTCAATTCGCAAATATCTTTCAGTTGATGCCACTAAAACACTTGTGTGTTCATTAGTACTTTCAAGACTGGACTATTGTAACTCAATTCTGTCTGGTTCATCTCAATATCTACTCCAGAAACTTCAAAAAGTTCAAAACACAGCTGCTCAGATCATACTTAGAGTACCATGATCAGAGCACACCTCCCCGCTGCTCTGTACCCTACACTGGCTATCCATTCGATCCTGAATCAAACACAAAATTTGTTCTCTGTGCTACGTTTCACTGTCGGACTCTAGTCCAACATACCTATCTGACCTCACCCATGTGTACACACCAGCAAGATACTTACGCTCCTCTTCTGACAATCGTATACTCATTATTCCCACTATGAAAACAAAGTCATATGGACAGCGTTCTTTTGCATACCAGGGCCCAGCAATGTGGAATGAATTGCCCACTGAACTTAGACACAAAGACACAGTGATCACATTCAAGAAGGCTCTCAAAACTCACTTATTTCGACTGCAAGAACAAACTTAAAGACCTAATAATGTTTCCTACCTGAAATATTCTCAGCATGTCTTTTATTTTTTAATGTTTTTCTAATTTCATGTTGTTTGTTTTTGTAATAATATTATTGTTTTTTTATCTTATAGGTGTTGTCTAATGTTGCAAAGTGCTTAGAGCTTCTAAAGATTAGGCGCTATACAAAGTCCTCATTATTATTATTATCTCCCTTTCTGAGGGAGGCAACTGGCTTCTTGAATGTTCAGTCCCTCCTTCTGCAAGGTCCCCATATGCCCTAAAAGTTGGTTCCATAAACTCCTGGAAAACCTGGAGTGCTCTTTTGAGCTGAAGAGCTAAGCATGTCTTCCCAGCCCTTTGATTTATTAATGACTGGGCTAGAAACTAACCCACAACAAATTCCAAATATATCCCTGTCCAATATAAGAGCAAAAAACTGCAACAAATAACTTGTTATAGGCAACCGATTAGACTTACCATACATGTGTTTAATTTGGCTACTTGACTTCATAGCTGATCTCTCTTTGTTTGCGCTGGATTCAAGTGATCCCTTCTCAACTTCCTCCCCTTCAATATCTTCTCGACTAGCTGTCTTTCTAACTGATGAGCTTTCTTGAACATTATCAACTGTATCACTATTATCAGCTTCATTAAAATCTCTGACAAGTGTTTTTCGGACAGAATGTTGAGATCTACTGCTGATAGAAGTTCTTGATGATCGCTCTGATTTTGAACGAGATTCTGAAGCAGTCAAGTCTTTCTTACTAGCAGAGTTATTGATATTACTATTATAATTACTATCGGCAACATTTCTGTTGAAATTTCGATCCCTAATTGACATAGCATTAGTACTGGTAATAGTATTGGAGGCAACAGAATCATGCTCTGCCATGTGACCTTCCAAAACTGACCTAACAGTTTTCAATCTACTACCAGATCTCAATACCATCCCCCTGTCTGCCACTGAAAAGAAAAAGCAAATTATTTACATTTTAATTGAAATCTCATGACTCAACAAATTATATGTTACTGATATTAGTACCGTAGTATAAATAAAAACAATTCCCATTGTCATATATATGTCAGTAATATGGGTATGTATACCACGTACCATTATCAAAATATGGCTTTAATATTTTTGGATACATAAGGGAATTCAGTAGGTGAACCATATGCACTAGTTGCTCACATTATTGCACATATTGCACAATAAGCACCTGGAGTGAGTGAGAAGTATTTCAAGTATAAAAGCCCCATTTCCTGGAAAAAGATTTTAACAGTCTATCTAGTAGAATCCACCTAGCAAGTTAGTGTGATTTTATATGCATCTGTATGTATTTTGTGTAAAGTGTGTTTTTCTTTTCTTCTTATTATCTCTTGTCAAATTTGGTCATAATTAACATGTATGAACTTAATGCTTCACAAATTTAATACAAGGAAAGTCGAATGAGTGAGCATTACTGCAATAACATTTGTGACAACCTTAGGATTCATAGGAACAGTTCATGATAAACTGGAAATAATAGGGATTTACAACCTTTGAAACCAAAACCTCTTTCACAACCAGTACAGAGTAAACAAAGTTTTACAACGGATACCTGTTTAAAATCAAAACAAATAAGAAGCCACATTAATAACAATCATTCAATTAGAGACTGATTTTATAGTCCTGCAGTTAAGTCATTTCTGCAATATACAAGGTCTTAATGATAGGTATGTGTTCATTGTACAAGTTAGACAAGGGGAAAACAAAAGTTATGCACAAGAAGAAATTCCATTTTGATAAAGCTTTAACAATACAGAAGTAAAAAAACTGGAGGATATTTAAAGAACAGTAAATACAATCATATCTGCTGCTGATACCCATTTCACAACTAAGTTTGCATAATATTAGGCATTTCAGTTTAACTGTCAAAGATGGTATGATGTACATGTATGCACTAGAAAAACTAACTGCTACTGCAGTAATTGTGGTGTAGATTGGCAGAATGTAATGTACCAAACTTTGATTGCATTAGCTGAAAATAATACATACAAGTTTAACTCCTACTGAGGGGCCTGGGTGCCCAAGTGGTCTGAAGCGCTTGCCTTTACCAGTCACTGACATCTAACCTCTGTCCACATTAGAGCTGCCCAGACTGGCCTAAAGTGCTCTCCATTATGGATCACTGCCATCTCACCTCTGTCTGCGTGGGTTCAAGTCTCGGATGCGGCCAATGTGGGTACGTGAGAAAGCTTGCCAGTAGCTTCTTGTGGATTGGTCATTTTTTCCGGGGATTTTCCCAGGTTCTTCCTCCACCATGAATACTGGCCACCATTTAGCCTATTGTGTGCTCAAAAATGGCATTAAACACAACAACAACAACTATCCACATTAGCTAGAGTCTTGAGCTTGGCAAATGTGGTTAGGTGATGAAGCTGCAAGTAAATTCTCGAGGGTCTGTGTTTCTTACCAGGGTTTTCCTGGGTTCTTCCTCCACCATTTATACTAACTGCAATGTATAGCCTATTTTGTACTGAGAAAGGCATTTAACTCCAAAACAACAACAATCTCCTACAGAAAATATTTAAGATATTACATTTTTTCATCACTCACACCCCGTCAATTTTGCAATATTACATGTAAATTCATCAGATGACTGAACCAGCAATTGTAAGTACATTTATTAAGCTGTTGGTTATAGAATGTGACATCACATGCTTGTAGAGCCTGCATAAAAACAGCAGATCAATGGTGAAAGTAAATACATGTCTAGTTCCTGACAAAATGTGTCAAATCGACATGTATATTTGGGTCACAAGTACTCAACAGGCTGACCTAGGAGTAGCTGCATATTGGAATAGTGCTGCATATATTACGCTGAATGGGAACATCTTAAGCAAACAATTTAAAAGTCACTGGCAGAATGAAACCACTAACACTAATGTGTGATTTCCTTTTCCTTTTTTTGGGGGGTGGGGTGGGGGTGGGGATAAAGCAGAATCTCTTCCTCTCATTAAAATTACTATAATTAAACTTTGCATATTTTGTGAAACACCAAAGCAGTCTCAGCAGTCTTTGCTCAGAAATCTTTAATGTGTCTACACATATGTGACTGCGTTTTAGTGGGCAAGTCTTTGAATATTAAACAGCATTGTGTATAACTTAAAAAGAGCAATCTGCACTGTGTACTGCAGCTGAGCCAACAGGTAAGTTCCACGTGCTGTAGTGGATGTCCATAGATGGGGCAAAAAAAACTTAAACAATTTGTTTGCCAGAACTCTCATCAAGTCCAGGGTTTTGTGACATTTATACATGAGGTATTTAATGTGTTAACAAATTTAGTATACAGTAAAAAATAAGGCCTAAAAGTTTGGTGTCTTTTATAACAACAATAAGTAATCCTACCAGCTTTGTAAGTATAGTAGTCATAACTCCCTTCATTGCTGGAATCGGACATTTCTGCATATCGCTCCTCTTCCTCTTTGTCTGTGTAACTGGAGGTATTCAATACATGGATTCTTCGCCGAGACATGTTTGGATTGATGTATTTCCTGCCAAGGAATCTAGGGCTATAACTTCCACTGCAACAAAGAGAATATCATTGGTACCAGTATTTAATGTTATTCCAAACATAATCTACATGTGCAGCCGTCTCATTATCTTCAGGCAGCCAGCTAAAAAAAACTATTTTGAAACATTTTAACACTGTAGCTGTCCAACACCAACATTTTTTGTTACACTGTTGCACTGTTACCTTTAGCAAAGATATGTTCCAAATGACATTCTTCACTTTTAGCAGTATGAAAGATGTAATGTGATTGGTGAAACAAAAGGCCATCAGAACATTACCTCATATTAGTGCTTGTTTAATGATTTATACACAGATCCTGATTTTAATCAGACCGCTTTGAAAAGTAAATTCCAAAATGATGGCTATTGTGGCTGTCATATTAAAAATTGAATTAGCATGTAGTTTTTTGGGGGTGGAGGGTAAACTAATTTTAATTATGCAAAATTTATCCTGCCACTACTGCACAGCTGAATTTGTCATTTAGGAGGGTAGGCTGATGCTCTAGTCAAACTGATCAAAAACTGAGTTGCACTCACCATAAAGGGAGACATCCATCTACAGAAGGTTGATGTCTGAGCCCCATATTGTGCCATAACAATCAGCCTCATAGAGAAACACAAAGATGATGTGTAGCAGTGTTCTACCTCCCTAATGGAAGGGCGCAACCCATGGCTGCAGTAATCCACCTCCCTAAAGGAAGAGCGCAACCCACTGTCACAATGTTCTACCTAAGAGAAGGGTGCAAACAGCCATTGTCATGCATAACCTACGTAATGGGAGGATGCAACCTGCCAGAAACCAGAGACAGCCTGTGTCAATAGACAATGCATGAATCTCACTTCTTTGTCTTGCAGACGGAAGCTTCGCTCAGTGGTTCACATGGGGCTTGGGTAATGACCGTAAGAATCAAGATTCCATCTGGGCACAAGAAAGCAGGAGACTGGTCTCTGGAACCTAAAACACAGTACAAGAGCATCAAAGTGATGGAATCTCAATAGCCCTTAAGAGTGTATATTGAACATCTTTTGGTCTTAAAAAGGAACAAAAGGAAATCAGCAATGATGTTAAGGGGGGCAAAGAGGACCAATATGTTCCTACTGCACCAAACGCAGAAGAATCTCCACCAGGTATCATCAACCTTCGAAGCAGAAGATCTCTAGGCCTGAAAAACACAATTGGCAATTCAGCCCAAAAACCTGTTCTGGCAGAGAGAATGCGCTAAGATGAGCCAAGCAATAAGGTGGAGAATGTGTGGGCTAATGTGGATGAGGGATCCCCGGTGTAGCAGCAGAGATTCCTCCTGTGAGGTAGAGACCTGGGTCGATTATTCAACAAGTCGAGGACCATGATCACTGGGGCCACAAAGTGGCAATGAGAATGATCCAAGCAGAGAAATTCTGACTCGTTGCAGAACTTGTGGGAAGGCAATCCCATGAGAAGAATGTATCGACTGTACTTACTCTCTGATCCGGGACAGACATGTAAGGGGGAAAAACCGAGACTGAATTACTGAGTGGTGAAGACACCGTTCAGCTGAAGAAGGCTCAGTCTGTTCTGGAGATGCTGTCCACTAATATGTTATCTTTGCCCAGAATGTGGTGAACTCAGATTGTGACATTCTCTAAGGCTGCCCAAATATGACACATCAGTGAACAGATAGGACTTTGGAGTCACATGTGTGCATGTGGACCCTCATCAGGAATCAATTCATCCACCAAAGCAAATGGTGGTGAAACACTGGTCTTAGAGGAATCGGGATTGATAGAGAATCTCTGAGAGGTTTCCACCTTGCAAGAAGGAGGAACTATACAGGATACGTGTAGAGACATTCTAAAGGAACCAAATCAGCAGAGGTTCCCAGTAGGGAAAGATAAAGGCGAGCAGACAATACACAATTTCCACTCACAGAGTCTCCAGCAGAGCCAGGATTCAATCTACCTGATCCAGGGGAACCCGATCCAAAGTTTGGCTTATGAGAAAGTTTATCCCCATGTAAATAAAGTCCTGTGATGGAACAAGTTCCAACTTCTCAAGGTTGGATAGGAAACCCAAATGAGAAAGTGAACCAACAGCATAACAGATCCTGACGAAGGGACTGGACTTGGACATGGTGAATCAACCAGTCACAGACCTACACTTACCTTGTGAATACCTCCATGATATGACTGCAAGTGTGGATGAATGTGGGAGAAGAGGTCTGGTTGAGCTGGTACCCTGGCTATCTTTCCCAAAATGGAAAGGATTCTTATGTACTGTCTGCCAGGCAGGGGCACAAGTTTGCGGGTAACAGATGATAAACCTCGTTTACCACATAATAAAAGGACCAAACCTCTTCTTTCTCATCCATCTGAGCTTAAGCAGTATGCCTGAGAGAAGGTGTCATTGCCACAGCTTGTCAAGAACTTGCTGGAGGCAAGGAAGAGTGTATCATCATCATCAAGGACGCTCTTAGTTAGAGAGTGGCTGGGCATCACCATGTTCCTTGATGGAAGGGGTATAGGAGCACTCTGTGCTACTGTCCCTGGTTCATCATGAGTTACGGAGTGGAGATGAGAATGGCTGTCTACCCAAGATGATGTATCACCTTAAGCTTTTCAAAAGGAAGCCACCTGGTGATGAGGTGATGGTGGGACACAAGCCACAGCATCACTTCAACTGTAATGGCAAGGTCCACTACCCCATGAGTGCATAATGGACCAAGGGCCCTGAGGTGGAAGGCCCAACATCCCATAAATGCTCATAGGTATAATTGGGAACAGGGGAACAGTGATATGTACCCTGTCCCAAGCCCAATTCCTGTATATAGATTGTGAATCCTACACAGGGTGGGATGTTAAAAAGGAGGGGAAAGGGGGAAGCTTGGTTCTTGTCCTGTCTCCCTACCAAGAGGCTGATGAGTGACAGATTGGGAAGACATCATCTTCAACTGATACATCGCTGTGCGCATGGGTGCAGTGTTTCGCCTTCCGAACCATGATATATATTGCAGTGATCTACCTCCCTAATGGATGGCAGCAACCTGGTGATGGGGTGCTCAACCTCCCTAAAGGGAGGCTGCAACCATATGGTTGCAATGCTCCACCTCCTTAGAGGAAGGGTGCAACCCACTATCATGATGCTCTACCTTCCTAATGGGAAGGCACAAAACACTATTAAAGTGATCAACCTCCATAACAGAAGGGAGCAACCCACTATCACGGTGTTCTATCTCCCTAAAGGGAGATTGCAACCCACTATCATGGTGCTCAACCTCCCTAATGAAAGGAAGCAATCCACAACCTAAGGTGTGCACAATACTAGAGACATGAGAAGTGCCCATTGTTCCCCTACATCAGCATGATGGACTTATCAAACATTTAGAACTTCTTTCAGGAGGGGCTTCACCGGCCGCCAAAGATGTTTCTCCCAAAATGTGAGACCTGGAAGAGATTCTTTTTCTGAAAATTCTGAAGAAAAACAAGGATTTGATACAAGACCAATTTGCAAAGAAGTGTAACAATTTTTTTTGGGTGCACTTTGTGCACTAATGCAGTCTGTGAGTTTGGTGGCCACACTGCCACCCAGTATGTTCTGATATTATCCGTAACAAAGAAATAATGAAATCACTTCTTGCCTTGAAACTCACCTGGTTTTGTGCAATGTCATATTGCATACTTTTTCTTGTTTGTGCTAACAGCATTGTAAGATGTTGCCGTGAAACTCACCTGATTGTATGCAGGGTCACATCATGTACACACCTGTGTATGCACTAAGAACATTGTATACATGAAGTAAACAATCCTGTTGACCTCGTGAAAAATTACCAGCAGTTTTCGCAATTGAAAAACATAATTTAGCTGAGAATTTATTTATTAATGCAACATTCGAATACATCTGCCATGTCAACGTGTAGCATAAAAGAATTCAATGTGAATTTGAAGATTGAAGGAAAATGTCCACACATTAAGCAGGTCATTTTTCCTTAAAACACAAGACTTACCCATACAACACTGTTTTAAATGTGCAAGAAAAATGATGTCCTCAACTTGAGCAGGTCCTGTTGTATTCTTTCGTAGAACACATGGGCTTACCTGAACCACAGTGATCTGTATATTTGTAAGGAACATGTGTCCACCGATTTTAAAGATGGAACATGAAGTAGCCTCCAAAGCCTTAAAATAATGAAGTTCTTATGGGAAAAAGGTTACAATGTGGTTTTTTAGAAAACAGAACAGATAGTTGTACCACCAAGAGTAAATAATAACTGCTGGAGACAACCGCTGTCACAGTAAGTGCTATGGATGTAATTTCTCTGGTGTCATTTTTGGCAGATGTCTACACAGTATAGTGTCTGTGGAAAAATGATCAATGATCTTATGCAGAAAGCCATGTGACATATAGAGTGTGCACAAAATATGAGTGGAGTACAAAAGGTCATTTTGATTTTTTCTCCACTCCAGAGGTTGTACTCACATCAGACGAATGGCTAGTTTCCAGCACAAAAATAGGTAGCTGCACAATAGCAGCAGGGTAAGTAGTTGCTGCTATTTAGACCATTTTCACTTACAACCAACTAGACATCGTAAGGTCTTTTAGTATAAAACTAATTTTGATAAGACAATTCATTCAGATGTAATAGCTATAACAAGATTTTCAAAACAGCCACTGTGGCAAGCATATTGAATGTCTCAATGGCACCATTAGGACCAACTAGAAGTTATAAGAAGTTGTTTAGTAAAACAAACCATGTTGATATCACAATCCATTCATGAGAAGTAGATATAATAATTTTAAGATGGCCAATGGTGTGGCCATATTAGATAACAACATTAGACCAATCTTATTTTGGATCATGGGATGAACATGTCTGCAAAACTTCATGGTAATTCTCCAAGTAGTTTATAAGGAGTAGCAATAATGAACTTGTACTTAAAGAAAGATGGATGCTGGATAACAGACCATCCCATTAAGTTCTTCTGATCAATGACCAGTACAGCTGACAAGAGTCCCTTAAAGTGACATTCTACTGGCTGAAACAGGAATTCAAAACTATGTCCTCAACATATGAGCAGGGTCTGTTAGAGACTTACCTAATACAGTCTATGTATATGTTGTTGTTGTAGGGTTAAATGCTATTTTTCAGCACACGATAGGCTATACCTGGCAGCCAGTATTAATGATGGAGGAAGAACTTGGGAAAACCCCCAGAAAGAACCACTGACCCACGAGAAGCTACTGGCAAGCTTTCTCACATACCCACATTGGCTGAATCTGAGACTCGAACACACACAGACAGAGGTGAGATGGCAGTGATCCGTAATGGAGAGTGCATTAGACCACTCGGGGCCCCCTATGTATATGTAAAAGTTTGTCTACCATAAAAGAATCGAACACAAGATAGGCTCAGAATTCCTGCAAAAAATGAAGTTCTAAGGCTGAATAAAACGGATACAGTATGGTTCTTTTAGAATGAATGGACAGTTGTAACACCGAGAATATTAACACCATAGAAAGAGAACATAATTTGCGGACATCTTAGTTGTTGATGGGCATAATTCCTCTGGTGACTCTGTAAACATTTGCACAGTATGGTATCCATGAAAACAAATGACACATAGGTATATCTACCTTCTGCACATGATCATGCAACAGAGTGGTGTGCAAAAGGTCATACTGACTTTTCTCCACTGTGTGTAAGGATGTATTCACATCAAAGAAACAGGATAAGTAATTGATGCTATTAAAGGATACATTTCACCATACACAGTCTGATAAGATACACATATAAACTTGATGACTTTCCATCTTTAGAAGGTCTGTCAGTTATAGGGAGGTGCCATTATGAGCTGACATCTTGATTCTAATTATAGTATGCAGATTACAGACAAACATAAACTTATCATCATTATTATGTTAGTTGTTATAGTCTGATAATACAAACCCATTTGTTTGTAACCCCCTACCGATTTCAAAAATGAGAACGTTTAATGTGATAAAAAGTGCACAGAACTAAGTCAATTGAATCAATGATTTATAATTTCTAACCTGACTGTGACCAGAATGGCACTAATGCTGGCATCCCCTGCATCATTTCATGCTTAACGGACTTTCCATACTAACACGATGCCATATTGCATACACCATAGGCTAGTTTATTTCCATCAGACGACATAATGACGTAGTTCATCCTGTTTGGCAAATGCTGAATAATTGCATAAATTACATCACGTTGAGAGTTTGTAATTATATCCCTCTGCATACATGAACACAGAAATTAAACCGCTTGTTAAATCCACACGAAAAGCGTAGTTGTCATTTTCCTTTGCTTGATTCGACATTGTAAATATTGGAAGCAGACGACTTATGTATGTACATCTGTAGTCGTGATAAACCCCTTTGCTAAAAATGGACTTGTCCAGAAACTGGAAATGGATCCAAGCATGTCCGTCTATTGCACTGAAAACTTCCATTAAGCATGAAACGTGTGTAAGATGGCGGTGTTAGGGCCACTCTACTCAGAGTCAGGTTAGAAACTATAAATCAATGAATGAATTGACTAAGTTCCTTGCACTTTTTATTACATTAAAGGTTTCCATTATTTAAATCAGTAGGGGGTTACAAACAAACGGGTTTGTATTATCAGACTATAGTCATTTTAATTCAACCGTTCAGATCATTTCAGGCTGCTCCATTCGACCAGATGCAAGTCTTATTCTGGTCATTTTGTACTTCATGAATGCTTTAAAAACATCTTATTTAATGTCATCAATTAAATTTGAAAGGCATTAAGGTGTTATATTCAAAACTGACAAAATACTGTGATTTCCTTGTGGAAGGAAAATTTTATCTAGAACAAGTCTGAGTATGGGAGCTCCAAAAAACTGCCATGGCCATATGCACTTTGTCACTGAAAAGGAAATTATTAAACACATACTCCCATTCTACAAAGGCAAGGTGGCTATAACTTGTCTGGATTGGAATCTGCTCCTCTATTGGTTATGTGCAAATGTTTGTTTTATCCCATCATCATGTTCAGTCAATGATTTTATCTATTAATGTAAAATGAGACATTCCAAAAACGTTCCCTCCCCCCACCCATGTATGATTTAAGTACTGGCACTTTAATGAGCATTTGACAGACACTCTGAGAGAAGTGTATCTGTTGCTTTGTATCTGTTTGGACCGACTTTTGCAATGCTTCCAATGTGTCACATGGTGAATAAGCAACCGTTAGTTCTGAATGGTTATTATTTTACTCTGGACTTAAACAAATAAGAACTACCAATCAGAACTGAATGTAACATATTTCATTACATGACACAACAAAAGTGTAGTTTCCAAATTCAATCCAAGTAGACCACATACATAACAATCAAGAAGCTTCAAATAAAAGTGGTAATTAAATGATAAGTAAAGTATATAAATCATATATGAGAATCAAGTCTGGAATGTATCCTTTACATTGATATATGTTGTCAGTGGTTGAGCATGATAGTGGTTAAAAATAACTGGCATTGAATTGGCAGGGTGGGGGTAGATCTCAAATAAAATTAATCAGTCTGTGTTAATTTGGAGAAGGTGTTGTCAATAGTGTTTTTTTTTTTAAACCAACAAATGAGTGCATATGCCTGTGACAGCTGAAATGAATTCTCAATTTAAAGTATAAAAAGGAAAACATGATAATTATGGTATTCAACACTGCTGAAGTAAGTTGTAAAGCTCAATTATAATTTTGTATCCATTCTTCACCACTTGTATCGATACGGAAAAAGTACTGGCTTTGGAACTGGATTATTTTTTTAACGTAACTTTAACAATTTTTCAGTCATATTGCTACAATGTCTGCTGTGTGGCAGTTTATAGTGATGTCTAGCACTGAGGCATCATGTCTCAGACATGTAGCGTGATGTCCCACCCAGTCACATTATCCCGACACCAGGCCAACCAGTCCTAACACTATCCTTGTAATTCTGAGTACCAAGCGAGGAAGCTGTTAGTACTACTTTTGTTAAGTCTTTGGCATGACTCTGCTGGGGATTGAACACATGACCTGCATCCAAGGCGGACGCTCTAACCACTAGGAAAAAGTACTGATGCACTGATATAATTGTTTCACCCCTAATGAGAAGCATCGTGACTAACAACTGGGCTTTCTGTTCAAAAGCTTGCTTTGTTTGAATAGAAGTGACCAGATTCTGCTTGGGGAGGTTTATTAGCCCACTTAGGTGAATGCACTAGGCAGCTCAAACCAAACACTGTAACTATCAACGTAGGAGATACAGACCACCCTCTACGTGAGGGATCTCAAACTCAAACCACCCTGAGGCTGCATGAGGGCATTTTTCATGGCCCAAGGGCCACACTACCTTTGTTATCTCTCATGACACCTTGTGATACCAATCATTTTGTTGGCTAAAGGATATGGCTCGGCAGGCTGCGTGTTTGATATCCCAGCTTTACATTGCCAAACAATGCCTAGGCTTGAAGCACACCTCTGAGAGATCTCAGTCATGGATGAATGAGGTAGGTGCAGTAACCAGATGCAATTTTGACATAAAATATAAGTGTACCCCAACCCCTTGGGGGAGGGTTCAGTTTGGTAACCTATGTGGTCCCAAATGAACAATATTCTGATAAAGTGGGGAGGTGAAGGAGTTGTGTTAGGGACAAGAAATAAATGTAATAACATGGAGATAATAAATATTGAATGAAAGACCAAAATGCAGTATATGACTGTCAATAATCAGTTTTTCTCTGGTCATATTATGCATGTCTAACACAGTGTCCATGCTTCGGTGGTCTAGTGGTTAGAGTGTCCACCTCGGAAGTGGGAGGTCAGGGGTTCAAACCCCGGCCGAGTCATACCAAAACTTTAAAAAATGGTACTAACAGCTGCCTTGCTAGGCACTCAGCCTTAAGAGGCTAGTGTCAGGATAATGTGACTGAGTGAGACATCATGCTACATGTCTGCGGCATGATGCCCCAGTGCTAGACATCACTATAAACTGCCACACTGCAGACATTATAGCGATATGACTGAAAAATTTTTAAAGCTGTTTTTGATATTAATATATATCTGAGGATATTGTTTTCTGCAAAAACAAAGACTTATTACCAACTGCTAAATCAAACTTAAAAAAATGTAACTATTTTCATAAAGTTCAATACAGTACAAAGCCATAATTGCTTGTTTAAATAGGAGTGTGTTGTTACAGCAAAATTTACTGCAATGTGATATATCACATTTTTCAAGCAATGCAAAGTGGTAAATACACAAGTCAGCATGTACTATACTCTCTTAATATGCCATTTATTTATGTCAGTGCCATACAAAGAAAATTTAATTTTAGGGCTTTTTTTTCTTCATCAAAATGTAAAAATCTCTTACCTTCTAGCATATGTGTAATCAGTCTTTGGTTTTCTGCAAAGTGAAAAGGAAAGAATGCTGTAAGGTTTTGGCTACTCAAGTTTATTAAGCAGTATACCAGTTATCTCACAAAAATGATTCCCGCTTCTCCTGAATGTTACAATATGTACAAAATATATACAAATAATAAAATAATAATGTTTAAGAAACAGATATCATCCATTTTCATATATCAGACCATGATCTGAAGTGTCAGAATAACTGATATACATAACACATTGCTGTTTGCATCATGGCTCATCATACTTCATGCACTATTTGCAGAGAATATTTTATCCACCCATTTTTTCTCAAAGCAGAAAAGGCTCCACTATCTGTTTACCTAACTGTATCAATTCAACATACTGTATATTTAATCTTGGACCGACATCCACATTTGCTATTCTTCTGCGATAATAAAGAAAAACCCATGATAAAAGAACATATTACTTGCCAAGTCAGACCAAAAACAACAAAAACAAAACTGAAGACATACAGTATAAATTGAGACCCATTTTAGTTGATACCTTTACAAAACAATACATTCTCATAAAAGGCAATGTTTATAAATCCATTTTCAAAACTTTACTCACATATTTCACTGTATATACAAAACACATTTATGTATAGAACAAATGGGGGCCCCCGAGTGGCATAGTGGTCTAAAGCGCTCTCTGTTACGGATCACTGCCATCTCACCTCTGTTTGTGTGGGTTCGAGTCTCAGATTCAGCCAATGTGGGTATGTGAGAAAGCTTCCAGTAGCTTCTCGTGGGTTGGTGGTTATTTCCGAGGTTTTCCCGGGTTCTTCCTCCACCATTAATACTGGCCGCCATGTATATCCATCACGTGCTGATAAATGGCATTAAACCCAACAACAACAACATTTATAACTTTTCAAGAATTTCATATCTGCTAGGTTGAAAGCCTTTGAACAAACAATCATTTCATTACCAACTAATTTACCTTCATCTGAGGCTTTCAGCCATATGTCAGTCTTGGAGATAAGTGCAGTTTCACAAGAAAGATCTTTTCGAAAGCCAGATTCATTTTCAAGAAGTAGATTGTGATCATTGAGATAGTTCATATAAGAAATGGACAGTTCATATAAGAATTGGACAACATTTTCTAGTAATTTGTTGTTGTTGTTGGTTTAACGTCAGTATTAATGGTGGAGGAAGAACTCGGGGAAAACCCTGGAAAGAACCACCGACCCACGAGAAGCTACTGGCAAGCTTTCTCACATACCCACATTAGCCGAATCTGAGACTTGAACCCACGCAGACAGAGGTGAGATGGTAGTGATTGATCCGTAACGGAGAGCGCTTTAGACCACTCGGGGCCCCTCTAGTAATTTGTAAAGGGATGGAAGAATTGATATTGGTGTGTATATATATATATATATATATATATATATATATATATATATATATATATATATATATATGCCTTTTATGACAAATGGATACTGAATATAGGTCCACTGTACCAAAAATAATGAAAGTTGATTTATAGGAACCTAAGGAATTCTCCTTTTTAGGACAGGCTATTGCTTAATAGAGGTGAGATTCAACCGCTATAGCATAGAGCTTTCAGTGTAGTGAAACCTTTCTGTAAAGGAAACTCAGATTCCTCAACATCTGTTCTGTTGTTGTTGTTGTTGTAACTGACATGTTTGCTAATGACCCTACTTTATTCGATGCTCAAAGAAACCAAGTAAAAAAAAAAAAAAATACCCTTCAAAACTGCTTTGACCAGGCTTCAAAAATGTGCAAAGAAAATGGTATGATCCTCAATACAGACAAAACAAGTCTTGTCAATAAATAAAGAGCAAGACTGCACACTAATATGTTGCATGTTCCCTATGATAACACTGATCTGAAACTGACGTGTTTAGAGAGAATTCTTGCAATATATGTAGATAATAGAAAATAAACTCTTATTTTTAAGAAAATCAAGGCGTTCATTCCATTTTACCTACAGAGTTACTTTATACAAAAGTTATATTCAACCACATCCATCTTAACTACTGTAATACAATTTGGGGGAACACAACTGCTACAAATATGAGAAAAATTTACAGACTTTAGAAATTGCATGTAAAATAACTCTTGATCAGCAAACAGAATATATTCATACTGCAATGCTTACATTTAAAGTATTATGAACACAAGAAAGAATATTTTTGAGAAAAGGCCAAAATAATGTACAAGGTGTTTACAAAATCTGCCAGCACTTACTTAAACGATAAAATGGCAAAATTCTAAACTATCCAATCCAAAGAAGGAACTATTCAAAATTAGCTTTCAATTTTCAGGTGTGCTTGTTTGGAATAACATTCCATATGATATAAAATTAGCTCAAAGATATCTTTTTTCCACAACAGGTGTATTAGATGGATGAAATCATAAAAAAATAGTGTACTTATTAAAGTACATGAGACATTAACCACCTCCTGTACTTCATTTTCATTTCTGCAGCAATGTAGCATTTCTATGAATAGATGTTTTTATACTGTATATTTGCAGGTATGTGCATATGTTTGTGCGTGTGTGTATTATTAGCTGTATTTTATATACATGTATATAATTGAGGGACTCATGGTTGACTAGTTTCATCTATAACTGAGTCACCCTCTGAAAATAAAGTCTTTTTTATTATTATTATTATTACTGTTTTTTCCTGAGGGGATGTGTAACACAATATGACTTTTTTTTAACTGAGAAATAATTTTGCTTAACATAATGAATGATTTAAGTGCTTTAGAAAAAGGAAATTTATATCAAAATGGAGTACTCGTTCAAAACAGCATAACCCTTTACTCCCCAGGTTCTTCTTGTTGTAGGGTTTACCGCCATTTTTCAGCACAAGATCGGCTATACATGGCAGCCAGTATAAATGGTACATGTAATGGAAAAACCTGGGAAAACATAAGAAAGAACCACCAACCCAAAAGAAGCTACTGGCAAGCTTTCTCCCATACTCACATTGGCCGAACCTGAGACTCAAACCCACGCAGACAGAGGTGAGATGGCAACGGTGAGTGCTTTAGACCACTCGGCCACTCGAGGCCCCTACTCCCCAGGTAAGCTTTCCTAAGCCTTGACCTTTGCCCCCCCCTCCACACATAACTACGCTTTTGCCCACCGTCTTCACTTTTCCACGCATTACACAGTATATGCAATGATAGCTTCCAGTTTAGTGTTGATTAGCTGTGAGGTAACCAAATAATGGTCAAAACTAAAAAATCATCATGACTAACATCCTGGTTTAATGAGTTATGTCCTAATATTAGGCCATATAAATCTAAATTTAACTGACCATATATATGCAGAGGGGTTTTCCAAGGCCGCATCCAAAATGGCATTGTTAGCCAATGGTAATTCCTCAATTTGTTGGAAATATTATGGCCTTTTCAACATATGTAATTACTTATAAGTGTGTGTTTGTGATTTGAACTTTTAACATAGCTTTAAAAAAAATCAGTCATATCATTACAATGTCTGCAGTGTGGCAGTTTATAGTGATGTCTAGCACTGGGGCATTATGCCATAGACATGTAGCATGATGTCCCACCAAGTCACATTATCCCAACACTAGGATGATCAGTCCTAACACTAACCTCTTAATGCTGAACCCCTAGCAGGGCAGCAATTAGTACTAGTTTTATAATTCTTTGGTATGACCAAGCCAGGGTTCAAACCCATGACCTCCTGCATCTGAGGCAGATGCTCTAACAACTAAGCCACTGGAACAGTTTACTCATAAGTACACTGTATAATGTTTTCCAAATATGATGCTGAAATTTACATTAATAGTTTTAATTGATAATGCCATTATGTTCTTTAAGTTAAAAATCACATTTTTAGAATGCATGGCAAATACGAAAAGTCTTCTTCCATACATTATTATGTATTTTGGAGCTTTAAGGTGTTTAAAACATCAAACTGGCCATAATTGTGGGGCATAAGAAATAAAATAACAAAATTAAGAATATTTGTGCTGTAACATGTAATTACTTCCATTCTTTTGAATATGCAAAGTTCCAATAAAATCATACAACAGATGATACTGGAAGTGAAAGTTTTTATTTACAAAGGGAATTTCTTGATTTTGTCATGAAGATTTTGTCCTCATCTCTTAATTAGTGATTTGTCTGGAAGCGAAAACAATTTTTATGGATTTAGTTCTGACGTGCAAGATAATAGTGACAGGAATCGGTTAGAATTTCACAATCGATAATTGGTTCCACTTAAACTGATAATCGATTATAATCAGTTACTAAGAGCAAATTTTTATTTTTGTTTGTTATACAGTTATCTTTTAACAAGAGTTCAAAATGTTGATAAATGTACTGGAGTAATCATTTTTAATAACATGTATACTTTAACCTGATAAAATATTACCTTTGTCTTGCGGCCCTGAGTATCACAGTGGTCTAAACTGCTCACTGTTACGGATCACTGCCATCTCACCTATGTGTGTGTTCGAGTCTCAGATTCAGCCAATGTGGATATGTGAGAAAGCCTGCCAGTAGCTTCTCATGGGTCAGTGGTTTTTTCTGGTGAATTTTCGGGTTCTTCCTCCACTATTTATAGCAGCCGCCATGTATAACCTATCTTGTACTGAAAAATGGCATTAAATCCTAAAACAACAACCTTTGTGTCTATTGTGTTCTGTTAATTTTTTCTACAACTTTGTTAAATGAATGCAAATTTTTATGGCTGATCAGTCATATATAACTGAAATACTGTTGCAATCCCCCTTTCATTCATATGTGTTGTGTCTATAATTTACAGTATAGAAGGACATGGTTTTCTTGTTTGTCATTATCTACAAATACTACAAAGAATTTTACATTTAAACTGAAACAAATCATCAAAATTTGTTTACATTTAGTAACTTAAGAATGTAATTGCAAAATCATGTAATCATGACTATATTGCATAATTTGCAGTTAACAGCACCAACACTAGACATTTATATGTATATTTTGAATTTGGACTTATGAAAAGATCATAACTGAAACAAATATAAATTTGCAGCTGAACAACCAAAGGATCACGAAACTAGTCATCCAAACAGGACAGACACCAGTGTGCCTTAGATGTCTGCCTTTCTAAGTATGTTGATCTTTATGGGGATAATTCAGGCTCCAGACTATAGATTTTATTGGTCAAATGACAAGTTTCTCTTCAACGAAGGAATCAAAGTTGTAATGCAATGCAGAAGGTTTGAAAAACTTCCTCCGGTACCTACACCTAAACAATGACAACACCGATTTTCCCGCAGACTACCTTAACCATGACAAGCTTCACAAAATACATCCAGTACTGGATGGAGTTCTGGCCAACATTCAGAACACACACAAGTTTTGCCATTATTAAACTACTGATGAAGGTTGTTATATATTTCTACATTTATTACAAATAATGTATTTCTTTCAAAAAATAAATTGCAAAGCAGACACACTCACATATATAGACCATACAAGGAAGAACTACACATACGTACTTGCATGCATATATATTTTTTTGTCTTTCATCTTTATAATAAACATGATCATTTTTAAAGTACAAACAAAACATGCACAAAATGTTTATATTAGTGATTGCATACTACATCCAATATGAATCACTAATGTGTGCATATCATATACACACAAACACATTATAGATACCCATCACCATGCAACTCCAATATATCATGTCTCCACATATAAAACTAAACTTCAAACTCACTAAAATCTGAAATTTTTTGCATATCTTTTCATAATAATAAATAACTTAACTTTTCATTCAATGATCATGTTTAAAGTTTCGATTAAAATTTCACACAAAAATTCGTTAAATGATCTATCAAGAAGATAATACACTTTACAGGTATGATTGCCTTCAAGGAATGTCTTGAGGCCAAGCAGTCTCTTCCATCGAAGCCAATCAAGTGGGGCCTGAAAGTATTATGGTTGTGCTGTGATAGTTTATCTGTTTTCTGTTACCAGTTTCGTTTTTACAAGATACAGATCACAGCATGAAGGGTCTTGGCTCAAGAGTTGTCCATATATAGTTTGACAACTTTTTCAGATGGTATGAAGTTTATTGAAACATTGTATACATGCTAGCAGCACAATGAGAAAATACTGTAAAGTATTCCCAGAGGAATTTAAAAATCCACCATACAAGGAGCAGAGAGACCATTTAATCAGACAAGAAACCAGTCATAGTTCTATTCACAACAGCAGACCCAATCATCACTGATATTACCAACCTGCAACAGAAAGATGGAACAGTGCAACTGGTCAACCATCCATGGGCAAACTAAGAAGAATACTAATATGGGGTTGACATATGCGACTAACTCAAGAGCCAAATATGTGGTTGGACGAGCATCAAAGAAATGGTGGTGATATGTTTCACTTCACTGTTAACATGCATAATCAATGCCTTAATAACAATGGTGGAGAGTCATCCTGAGAGTCAGGATAGAAGGAAGCAATTCAAACATATTTTCAAAATCAATTTGGCCAAGCAGCTTACAGAAGTTTCAAGTGCAGGAAGGTTGCCACACAACAACAATCTGTAGCTCAGTGACACAGGCCAATACTGATTCACAGAGACTGTAGACACTTAAAAGAAATGAAGGTAGGAGTTTGGGCCTACCTAATATCGTTTTTTGATAAACAACATATTACACTGCTAATTTTTGTCTATAGTTGTGGATTAGCAACTTGATTCTAAAGTTAGAAAATTCAAAAATGAATTATGTTTCTAGTTTGATGTCATGACCCCTAACTTGGTCCTCATATTGTGTCTTATATTTCTGAATGAGGGAGAAGTCAACATAAATTCTTAATTCCTATCTTTAACTTCAGTTGTGTTCAATTTTAATTTAAGAGGATTTATTTATTTATTTAAATTATTCACAAAGAGCTCAATAATGCTTTCAAATTAAATAACTACAGTGTGACCCGCTATACGAATTCGGATATAACGCGGTCGTGGTGTGGCTATCGAAATTTTTCTTGTACAAAAAAAAATTCTTTCTTAAAAGTTCGAAGAAAAAAAACAATAAAAAACATTATTAACATTTTGGGGAATAGAGCATATGTGCAAAACAAAAGACGATCGTGGCGTAGCTCCTGAAATTTTTAATGTATTTTTCTCATACACAAAAAAGTATTTTTCTCTTCATAAAAGTACGAAAAATAACGCATAAAAAGTTTATTCTGGGATCGCGTAGGTCTTTGCCAATGTCGCAAATTTGAATTGTTTTTCCTTATTGGTGGTAAAACATACCATGTAGCAATTTTTTTTATATTGGCGACGCTGTTGGCCATTTATACTTTTATATACAACCATTGGTTTCGAGTGCAGAAATTCTGAGGCCCCATGAGAGAAAGCCGCAAACTAGATATAAAATGCACTGATATTTATATATTGTTACATAAACAAATTCTTTGTCCATATTGACAAACCATCTAAACAGTACTTTGTTATATTATAATCCGCTTATCATGACATCTAGTATGAGTACTGTATGTTGTGAAATATTTGCTTTTATGTTGTTGACATTTTTGGTAACGGAGATCAACCGGACAAAGTATTATCTCATAATATATCTTTCATTGGATTTTCGGCCACTCGCTAGTAATTAATATATTTACAAAGACTGACATTTGTATGTGGATGGTAAGTAAAATTCCTCTTCTTTTCCCTCAGAATTTAATCCTTCATGACACTCACCTTTTCTGTAATAATCCCTGTCATCAAACCAGAACACCATCGTATATATCATCCGTTGACCCTTTGTTAATTTTCAGACGCATGCGTGAAAGGCAGCATCACACTGCTACCACAAATGTAAAAAAATATTTAAAAAATAAAAAATAAATTTTACTTATTGGTTTATTCAATAGGCATGGAGGGACAGTCACTAGAATAGTCCAAACGACAGCCAATTCCTTTTTAAAAATGTACCCAGATAAAATAGTTTGCTGAAATTTCAAAGGAAACAGATTACCTTTGAAGCAATGATTGTTATGAAAATGTACTCAGCAACTGGAAGAAAAAAAATCGGTCTCAATCATGCAGTACAATTATTTGATATTGCCACCGCAATAAGAAATGGGAATTTGTTTGGTTCTCCAAAGCTGTCCTTTAGCGGTGACTTCAATAACGCATGCAACCTTCATCAAAGAAAGCCGATTACAATCTTTCAATAAATACAAAGAACTTTTCATCAAAGGAAGTCAGTACCAAACTTAAATGAAAGTGATGGAATCTGATGGATTTTTGCATTTTCCAACGTGACTGAACACGTTAACTGTGCCGTGAAAGTTTTCTTTTGGTAGGGAAAAAGTTTGTGCTTACGAACGCTACCAACGGCGGCTTAAAACGGAAACTAACTTTCACCTACTTGGAACGTACTGAAAAGTAAATGTGCTTCGTCATTTGTTACGTGATTGTGCTATATTTTTCCCCTGAATTAAGACCAATATGACCTGTGCCAAAATTACTGAATATTTTAAAGCTGTGTGTGTGCATATTTTCAATGGAATCACTTGCATTGTGGATTCAATGTATATGATGAGGTTCGTGGGTGAGTACATGGTGTTGATACTATTCATGCTATACATTAGACATATATATATTAACAGTATTCAAGTATATGTACCAATTCGTGGTTCTCTAAAATAAACTATTATATATGTCTTCTCTGTTTTCACTACAGATGTATTTCTCATTTAATACGCATCAAATTAAAATGGTAACTGTGCTGATGAAGCACATATTTTACCGCCTGCATTTATTACCTACACACCCTCCCCGCAATTTCTTTTGGTACCTGCATAATTTTCTTCAGTGAACTGATTTGGTTGCTTATAACACAGTTCAGTTTATAATGCAGTCGGGTTATATGGCTCCCAACTACCGTGTTATAGGGGGTTTCACGGTTAATATCTCCCCTTGAAAACACCAGAGGGCATATCGGTGTAACTCACTTCCGGATAGTTCATCAATTAAGATGGCAGATGTAGATCAATAAAATGTGACAGACCGCTCACATTATACAAGCAGGATCGATATATCACTATTTAAAAAAAAATTTTATCAATATTTGATCAAATTTTTTACATCTTTTATTTTTTTCACTAACTTGCGCTGTTCCCAGCTTTTAAATAAATATTATCTGCCCATTTCAGAATTTCATTATCTTTCCATTACTACCTTATGCTCTAGTTTGTATTATTTGATTGTGCGAAAGTGTGTTGCTGCGTAAAAAGTTCTTGCAATTTATTTCGCTTGAAGAATAATGAAAATATGTTTATTTTGTACAGATTCAATCACAGCAGTTAATGGAGGTTGAACGACGAGAAAAAAATGATAACTTCTTAAGTTTTTTTATATTATTGATTTAGACTCTTGCTTTTCTATTAATGTTCATTATATTTTTCATGAAATAACTTGAGTTTTTTCAAAATGCACAAATGTCAACCACGCTTGAACAGACAGGCACACGTACGAGTCTCCTTGATGATTATTTTAATTTTATTTCCTTGAACGATTGCAAATTTTAGAGTATACAATTTGGAGAAATAATGATGTTAGACACACTATGCATGTATAGGACATTTGTGGTGCTCACCTATCTGTCTGCCTGTCTGTATGTCTGTCTTCTTTCATCTGGTGCATGGGTATGTATATCCTCAAATGAATGTGTGTTCGCATACGTATATTACATAAACATACTTCTGGTTAAAAAAGAGTATAACATGATGCTTAGTTAGAAAGAGTGACTGACAGATAAAGACAACAAATATGAATATTTGTGAGTATCCATTTATTATTGACTTGTAGAGTATGTTCTTACAAGCAGTCTCTTTTTTAAATCATACTGTTTGCAATTTTACATCCAGTCACATGGATCAATATTGATTTAAAAGGCGAACCAAAGTAATATGACGGAATCTGTGAAATAACTGGATCTTTAAAACTTACATATTTGATGCAAGGGAAGTTAAACAGAATTAAACTAATTTTAAGAAGGCTGTTCTATATGAATTTGCTGGTGGCAATCAGAAATGTTTTGTAAAGACCCCAGCAAATTTGAGAGTTTTTGTGTCAGTATATGCAAAGAAAAATCATGCTGAAAGTTACTGCATGTATCATCCATTATTTGATGTTTCAAAAGTCAAAAAGAAAATGAAACAACAAAAAAACGTCATTGGGCATGTTATTTAATCTGAATATTGTACGATAATTACACCCAAATATGAATAAATATTCCGTCTGCATTAATTACACTCATTTATCATTATGATAACTAATGTAATCATTGCTTTGTTAAGTTCCTCTGAATACATTAAAATACTGTGTTCCATTTTTTTTTTTTTTTAAAAAAATTTCTGGTTTAAAATATTCAGCATTACAAATCATCTGACGCATCGCATTCGTATAATTTTCTTATTGAACTTGGGTTATAACTTTCTTAACACGTGTTATAAACGAACTATTAGCCTTGCGAAAATAACTGAGAAAGAAGGATATATCAACATATGAAAAATGCAAATTGCTGAGATTGTTTTCATTAAAGTTATATAACCAAAAATGTGCAATAAATGTTTAAAATCGGGGAGCAGAGTGAAATGTTCCTACAAATGTATCTGTAATTATGGATGATGAATTTATATTATCATGTCTGGACAGTGTATTTAATTTAATTATTTGATATCATTTAAGTATGGAAAGTAAATATTATTTAATTATCTGATATAATGTTAGTATGGACACTGAATCTAATTATCTGATTTAATGTCTATAGTTATTCTCCTAGTATGAACAAAAGATGTTTGGCATATATAATTGATTCATTGGTTTCACCATAATGATCTGTAGTACAGCTAAGATACCTTCCTTTGTTGACTATGTTTCGCTAACCAAGTGTAGAACGGTGAACTATCCGGAACTGGAAAGTTTTTGTTGGCATGCGCATGGGAGCTAAGGGAGGTAATTTTAGGTGCTATGATCAGTAATTCTGTTGCAACCGTGAAACTCGCTATAGCAGGGTCACAATGTACTATGGATTATTGCAAAGTGATGTGGAAACATTTTGGATTATATCATTGTGATATATCAATGCCATTTTTCAGCACACTATAGGCTATACAAGGCGGCCAGTATTAATGGTGGAGGAAGAACCCGGGAAAACCACTTGTGGCTTCAGGTTGACATTTTCAGAATATAACACAACCACGTCAGTGAAAAATTTTACAATAATATTTCCATCAAATGCTTTCACCAAGTATGCTGATTAAATACATATTGGTATTTACATACTGATCTTTTAAAGTTTCAGATATAGGTAGATCAAATGAGGACTACCATTTCTTTGATATATATTATTTGCATTTTCTAATGGGATGTGACCGATACATAATTTTATAATATGTGATCAATATTCAAATTCATGGATTTTTCATATGCATGAACAGTACTTAACGGATTGAGGACTGTACTACACAAATATAAGTTGTCGATATACAAGCATATTTCAGACTAGTTTATCTTCTTTTAATTAAAAGCATGTATATTTGCACCTGCTATTATTACACCCCCACCCCATATCCCATCACTTTTACAGTAAGTGCATCATTTATTATTTTCTTCAGTTAAATGACTTGATTGTTTTAACACAGTCTGGTACTATGGACCTCAATCAGCGTGTTATAGCAGGATCACACTAAACTGACTTTTGTGACAGATTAGTTATGCATACTGCTGACAACATGTGAGATTATCTTCTTCTACAGGAACTCACCTTAATGAATCCACTGAAGAAAAAAAACCTGATATTTTATACTGCACTTGGATATAATCAACACACTCAAAATAGCTACATGGTTTTCAGATATGTCACTGTAGATCAACAAGTTCTCTTATCCGCCGCTCCCATCCTTCCTCTCTCTATTACGTATATGTACCTAGGGGCCATCCATTTAGCAACATAAACAAAAATCTGGCAAAGCTTGACCCCTCCCCTCTCCCTGTACACATGCATACTTTTTTTTACACCCACCCACCTGCATAAGTATGCTTTATGCACCACCCCAAATTCTATAGAACGGCCATTATTTCATCCACACAGAAATGATCAAGGGATTAATAACATTAACATATATAATAAAACAGATAGTCCACTGATGTTGAATATCTGGCTGCATCAAAGAAATAAGCTGTGTAACTTTAAAAAAATTGTCTAACGTCTGCTAAAACTCAAACGCTGACTGAACCCAGTCGAACAGGTTACATATTAGACAAATTATTGAGGTTTCATCACCCATTTCCTGTGCGTACGAACATTATCAGTTCTCCCCCAACCCATAAGGAAGCGTATGCATTTGGGTTAACCCCACCCCCACCCCTCCATGTGTACATAGTAAATGGACAGCCCCTAACTCTCTCAATTCATCCACCTCGGATGCAGGTGGTTGCAGGTCAACATGGTGTCAGAAATATGTGACTTGGTGGGACATCATGCTACATGTCTGCGGCATGGTGCCCCAGTGCTAGACATCACTATAAACTGCCACACTGCAGACATCATATCGATATGACTGAAAAAGTGTAAAAGCTACGTTAAAAATCAAAATCACATACACACATATATACTATATCACATACCATCACCCAATCCCCTTACCTACAGAATATGACTGGCTAACCCTTACTAAATGGAGGATAGGCTACAAAGACCATACAATACTACATGATGCTGACCCAACATTTAAGAATATGACCCATCTCCTCAGATTTGTGATGATGCTGACCCAGCATTTAAGAATATGACCCAGTTACCCAGATCTGTCATTGACTTCCTCACAACTTGTTGCAAGTTAGAAACCTAATATTCAACCTTACATATCTTTAACTTTTTCTCATCCTACAATCCTTTTGGTCATATATAATTTTCAGTTGAATTCACATAATAAATTTTAATGACTTAAACACAGTGATTCACCTTTTATCCTACTATGCTTCTGTCACAGGATACACTCTAACATTTTGTGGGGTCCCTAAAGGTAAGGGTTCAACGAAACTGAAAAATTAAAGAATACCTATCACTTAAGTTTAATGATAATTTCACTTAACCTGAAAATCCTTATGGATTACATACTCAACCACCCTCCCTGTCTCTCATCTTGTATCATGTGACCTCTTTAAAGACTGACCAGCCACATGACCAATGTCATTTCCTGTGATTCCTATGGCAAGGCCTTAAACTTATTGTGGTCCAAGGTCCAGGGCTGTTTGTTTTTTTAAGCCACAGACCAGTCATATGTAAGCAGTACCAGCCCATCAAACCTTTAATATTTCTTATTTGTTCCAATAAATTGAAGAAAATGTTCTTTTCAATCCTTACAACATCTGAAAAAGAGTCATAAAAGTGCACCAATGCCAGATGAAGTTGAGTGATATTGAGGAACTGGCGTTGTAAATATCACTGGAAATATGCAAATCTAGCATGCAATATGCTGACTACCAGTCCAAGCTTGATCATCATCATTCAAACCTTTGTTCTATACCATAACTAAAACTAAACATCAATAGTATCGAATTACCATATGTTTTAGAGTCTATAAATTTGTTTAAGTAAGTATTTACTGGCAGAAGGCAAGAGTCAACAACAGGGAATTTGTGTGCTACATGTTGCACTGCAGGGCTTCAGAAACTCAGGTCCAAACAAGACAGAAATTATGAAAAAAATAAACAAATTCATACTCAACAGGATCAACGGGGATGGGATAGGCTATGGGTTGAGTATGATGACATGAGATTGTTTTTGTTTTGTTTAGGATTTATGGCATACACTGAGCTGGCTTCTTTCTGTTAATTAGTGGAAGACAAGAGTCGTAACACATCAAACTTCAACTTGGTAAGTATCATTTAATTTTCCAAATGGATGGACAGATGAACATAATTGGCTCTACTTATGGCAGGCATTTTAATATCAGGTTTGTTCCTTTATATTAATAAACACGTAGAAAGTCCTGCATATGTGGGAAAATGTTCAATTTGTAACAGGCTGCTAGATTTGGGTTTTTCCACAGAGGCTGCTAGATTAGGGGTTTTCCACCCACCTACATACTGTAGTATCAATTTAATTACTACCATACATGTATCTACTAAACACATGCTGTTGTTGGTTGGTTTCTAATGTCACTTTCAACACTTAATATGGCAGTACAATAGAACCTGTCATGAAAGACCACCCCTTCTGCCAAAAACAATGGTATCTAAAGACAAATAGTCTCTCACAACTGGTCATAACACTAGTCCTACAAGTAAGACCTTGATGCTGATATTTATGTTTTGGGTGTCTTAAACAAAACTAACATGTGCTATGTCTGACATTGTAGGACTAGTCATAAAACTATATAACCACAGGAGTCTGACATTTTATCAATAAAGTACGGCGAAATCTCTGACAACATGAAATCACCTTATTGGTAATATAAATAAACATATTCATTTATATTACCGATAAAGTGATTTCATGTTGTCATCCGATTTTGCCATACTTTATTGATAAAACATGAGACTCCTGTGATAACCAATATGTGCAAGGAGAACATGGTCTTTCAAGATGGGTGGTTCTAGCAGTGGACTCACAAGAGAGGTTTTACTGCATCTATATCATGGCGAAGAAATGAGAGCAAAATATGTCTCAAGGGCAAATTGTAGCAGTCAACTGACAGCCATAGATTTAGTCTAATAAATCAGCCCCTAATGCATTATCCTGGTTTGATACCAATTTATCTGACTACTGGTGATTTAGCATGTATATGCTAATCACACCATGAAAAGTTGTGAGGATACAATTACCTACCTGCCCCATCACTGATATTCTCAAGATTCATATTACTAAATTCCTTGTATTTTAAACCGATCAATATGTACCCTGAATCCACATAAACATTCAGACAGTCAGCCAATGAATTTAAAGCTGTGTAAAATAGAGCAAAGCCACTTTGTGCTGCAAAATCTGTGGCCACTAATAACCACTACCTTTAATCCATGCAGAGAGAGCATTTCTGCATGATCCATTCTTTTCACTACCAACAAATTCATACTTACATTTATCAGCGCTTTGTATCCCCATGTACACAAACACATGGGTCAACTGCTACTCCACACAAACTGTGGCTTTGAATACATTACAGTGTTTATAAAAGTAAATCTTGTATAGTTTACATGCACTACAACAGTAATAGTACAGGCCTGATTGAGAATTTAGAATATTCACAGATACTGTTACTTAAAGGAAATATAAGCCATGCATTTTCCCAAGCTGCAGATTCTAATGCAGGCACATAATTACATGGGAAAACATAATGAAGCACCCTCTGTCCTAGCCTTTCTAATACACAGGTGAATGTACCTTATAACTATAGCGGCCTAACAAATGATCCTCACATGTAAATACCTTCTCGAGTAGGTAAGCCAGTGGTTACTGAGTTATGAATATATTACACGCCTGTCTGCACATATTGTCATCAGAACTGTACCGACACAAGACTACATATTGATACTAAAAATTAATCAAGGGGGAAAGAAACAAAACCCTAGCACACATATATTATTTATGTTTGAAGATAGGGACTTGTGAAAGGTGTAAGATTGAAGATAGGGACTTGTGAAAGGTGTAAGAATTGGTGCACTGATCTTCTTTACAATGTTAAAGAAAGACAAAAATGCTTATATTGTTCATTATCAATTCTTCATTTAGTAAATATTTTATTCAGTTAGCAAATCTAACTAATTGTTTAATTTTATTTTAATAAAGCAGCTGGATTACAATATTTTTTACAAGACATTGAAAGATATTTGTTGTTGAATACAAGACTAGCTGGCATTTTTAGCACCCTTGTTTATAAAGGAATCACTGCCTACAAGTTCAATTTCAATAAATTCTAAGAAGCATCAAACAAATGCATCTAACTAGTGTCTTGTTCTATTCAATACAAATAGGTCTAAATCAAGGCACTTGTTTTTATCAATTCAGCATCACTCTCCTAAAAGGAATAATCATCTGAAGAGTATGAATTATCAATATTTGAAGTGCCTGTCTGACACACATTTCAATTTCCATTTCCAAGAGTTTCAGTGCACACTCTACAGATATTACGAACTTAAAAGTGAAGTTGTTTGCATTTACAACATGCACAATGCAGTGAATGTTGGCATACATCTGTTTTACTTTCATCTACTGTGGCTGAAATTTCATTGGATATTGTGCTTATGGAAACTGTACATCATCTAACACAGAAATGACCAAAGGAACTTCTTCCATGTGCTCAAAAAAAATCAGCCTGAATTAGTCTAAAATACACAACTTCAGGAGTTGTAAAAAGAGGGAAAATGAATCTTGCCAGACTAGACAAAAATCCTGTTTCGGATATTGCAATGAATGAATTACCAAATATATAAAATGTTAAAAAGTTATTGGCTCATGTTTTTACCATTTATATCTGAAATCCAGGAACAAGCAGAGGTAGCAGTTTTTGGATAGGTGCACATCTGAAGCAAGGCCATGCTGTATATTCTATAAATGAAAATACACCCATCAATCAAGCACCAAAATAAAGGGAAGTAAATGTTCTTTTAATATACAATCATTTTGAAATAGTCAGTATAACCAGTGAAACTGTTACATGGTGGTTTATTTATTGGTGTCAAGAGGATGACTTGATCATAGTGTTATTGCCCATGTTGAGTAAATAATAAAATAAAATAAGAAATTAAAGGGTGGAATAATTAGAGACCCAAGCAGAGATTTAGAATGGAACAACACAACACCTTGTATGCAGAATATAACAATTTAATTAGTAATATAAACAAAAGGGAAGTGGGGGGGGGTATTTCCCAGATGAAATTCACTTTATCCATCACAAGTCTAAGTTTTGCAAGAAGGTGAAATCTTAGCTCTAAGAAAGAATAGCAAGTATTTTTTCTTCTCAGTAAATAAAAGTCCAAGGAACAGGAATCTGGAAGTATTTGAGATGCAGAACTAAAGATGGAGACGGATCTGCAATGATGGATGTGATTGACTCTTGAAAGCTCAAGGTATTTATTTCAATCTCATGCAATTGCTTCTTTGATATGACTTTACAATTATTTGTTTGTTTTTAATTCATACATCAACTTTTCTCTGATAGAGTTCAGAAGGTAACTGTTTGCATTTATTAGTCTTGAATGTTATATGACTCATTTATTATAAGAATTTCATACATTATTTTTTTGAATCTTGAGATAATTGTTGAATTTTTTTGATTATATTAAATGTGGATCTTGTGGGCTAAGAATGGATATTACTATGTCTGGAAATGTTATGCCAATGAATTGTTAGTAAATACTGTAGTTAAGACATGAAGCGAATTTTGTTAATTCAATTGTGTAAGTAAGATGTGAATTCTTTTAACTGAAATCAAGCCCCCCCCAGTCCACATTTAGTCCAGTTAGTGACTTATAGTCCACAGCAGGACATAATGGTTCATTACAAGGTCTAGATGACATTCTATTTCAGTTAGGGATGTTAAAAGCCAATTTGGGTGATACATGTAAATTAATCTTCTTGTACTTGGGTTTATGTATCTGCTGTCTGGTTGAAACTGAGCCATATTAGCCTTAGTTTCTGTTGGATTTATGATGATATCTGACTTAACAAGAGAGAGAATAATGTTTGATCCCTGAAGCAAAAACCTGGCAAATATTTAGGTTGCCTACTTATTTACTTAAAAGGGAAATAAGTCCATCATTGGATCGATATAGTGGGCAAAGAGAGGAGTCAACCAATACTACAGCTGATGACCCTGAAAGACTGGATGAAGACAGAAAGAAAAGGAAAAGGAATATGTCAACTCTAACCTGTCAACAATGTTGAATCTGGAGTTAACTGACAAGCAATCAGGTTATGCAGTCATGCTGAACAAATGAGTTTGATTGCTCACTCGATTTTATGATGAAATTTATCATATTGGTATAAACAGAACAGCTAATTGCATTTTGTAACAAAGTTTTGTTAATTATTTGCTAACAGAAACATCTCCTGCAAGTGTCATGTTCAATTTCATTTTGTTCACACAGTTGATCAAAACTGTTATAATCTGTATATGAGGCCTTGTGTTGTTCTATATATCTGCTATGATCTCCATTTATTCCATCAATAAATTTCATATTTTATTTTATATACTCAATCTATGCAATAATATCATGGTTAGTCTTGATAATGACAACCACAACCACCATATAACTGAGAGTAAAATAGTAGATTCTTTTGCTTCATATCTAAAGTTATATTTTAGGACACGCTTGAGTTTTCTTGTGGAAGTAATGTTGGTTTTATTTCATAAATGTGAATTGCAAAGTGTGATTACTTGCTGTATGATAGGATCTGAATATCATATGTGTGGGTTTTGCTTGGATTTATTGTTTGTTTGTTGGTTTGATTTCATTATGGAAAAGCAAGTTTCAAAGTCTGTAGTGAACTTCAGATTCATGTTCAGCTATCTTTTAACAGTCATTTTAATTTCTATCAACTTGAAAGCTGTCCATGCTTGTATGCTTTCTTTAAAACTATGTTGTGTAGATTTTTAAATGTTCTTATGTCACTTGTTTAGGATCAAATAAACAGTAACACAAGAAAGAGTGAAAACAAGCTTTGAAAAATATACAACAATTTATTTCCATGGAAAAATTCTGTAAAAATGAAATAACATAATGTTCTACAGATTTCATGTTCGAATCCCAATGAAGAATCCAAGATGGAAGACGATGACGTATGCTGCAATCTGAAGTGTTGAAGTCTACAGTTCCTTGTAGAAACAAAAATTATCACTCCGGTTTCTGATAGATGAATAAATTTTTATTTAACAAACTGTCCTTGTTCCACAATATTACATGAGCACAATTAGTTTCCAGGCAAATAACAGAATTAATCCTTATGAATCCAAGTAATTTGAAATAACTCCAAACAGCACAACATACAACTAACAGTTTAACAGCCCAGCTTCTACTGAGATTAATTCTCCAAAACATGGGTTATATGGGCTTTCTATAACGTAAACAAGGATCATGTGATCATCATCTGGAAGTTTATAGAAGCAAGTACTTGTTACAGATCACGTTTGACCCTGACAAAAACCAATCATTTTTACTCCAAGAAAATAACGAATTTAAAATATTGTTTATATCTTAAAGACAAAGTCCCAACATGACCTTGGAAACAACCAATCATTTTAAAATAAAACAGAACTTGTTTACGAAGGTTGCTACAAATTCTGAAACAAGGTCAGGATTTAGATCAACACCTGGTGTTTATAAACTAAGTCAAGGTCAAACTATTTTCTAAAAAAAGGTATCATCTCGAGTGAATAAATTTACAATATCATGTAATGAAAAATATTTTTTTTTAAACTGACAAACAATTAAATTGAAATAAATATATATATATTAAATCAGATATAATTAAATCAAATATACATAACAATATAACTGAAGGCTTTTCCCTTTCTTTGGTATCAGCAGCCATATTTTACTGGTGGATCTTAATCATTTGGCCAAACCTGAGAGACTTTCATGTCAGGATGCTTTCTATCAAACTTACTGGTAGTCAAATTCTGTTTAGCAGTTTTTGAAAAGCTGTTGATAGGTTTTTTGGCTTGTAATAAAGGCTTTACATTTAATGCTAGATCAGCATCATTTGGACAAAAGAAGCTGTAACGAATAACACACTATTCACAACAAAAGACCATACTACAAACTTACTTAGCTGTATGGCCAAGAGAACTAAAAACATACATGATCACTGGAGCAACAAAAGATAAGTAAATCAATTCCAACCTTTCATCACCACATACACATCCAACTGTAACCACAAAGCCATTAAATAAAAGTAATAATGTGCATACATGTGATAGAAAAAACAGGTCAGGTCAGTACAGGACATAACAGGAGCATTCAAAAATGTGGTCAGGAGTTTTTACCTCAAAAGATGGAGTATTTTCATCGACCTGACTTTTAGCATTCAAATGGACATAAATTACAACCACTGAACAAATTTCCAATTTTTAATATTAAAATATGCACATCATATCATGTCAGTCCTTTCACAGTAATCTGTTGCCATGCATACTCTTCCTGTAACATCACAAGCATTTAGAGCATTTCTTAGATGACTGATGGATTTTAAGAGTGGCAGTCATCATCACTGTTTATCTTAACACTTAGGAGATTATATACTAATGCAGAATCCATGTTTCCTCTTGAATCGGCATGAATTTTCCTCAGAATAAAAATTGTCCTTTTTGTGTCTCCATTAGAATATGATAATGTCATTACAACTCTAATGAAGCTGAAATCAGTTCAAGCCTGTGAATAGGTTCAGACTGCTGATTGCATTCCAGAACTGCTCGAGACTGGTAATGTCTGGATCTAATTCTAATATCGTTTTAACGTCAGTAAGATATGAGGTACAAATACATACATTATACCATCACACCATTATGACTTTATGCCTAATGTTCTGACAACTTTGTTATTATCATTATCACCATTCTTTAATTATTAAATGACAATCAAATCTACAAAATAATTATCACTTACTAGTATTATAAACTTAGACAAAAAAAAACATTCATCCCAGGGATTACAAATTAAAATGGCCATTAGTGTTACTTTAGTGCAGAAATATTTTACAATGGATTAAATCATGTTCATGGGTGTTTATATCGGTTATTGTGATGCAGTCGTTAAACAATGGTGTCGAATGCATATTTTGCATAAAAGTTATAATCACTGGTCATATACTCCAGATGGTAATATAAATTCACAAGAGATTATGTCTAACAATAAAGCTTATGTCTGACTATAAAGCTGGCAAACAGTATTTAACATCTAACTTGATCCACATTTGATGCAGATTCCACTAACATGGATTTCAGAAATGGTATATTTGTTGTCATGGTTTATAAGCTTTTGAGACAGGAATTCTGCATGATGTGTTTGTTTGACACAACCCGTGTAAAGGTACATTTGTATAGATGTCTTCACACCATATAGTTCATCTAATTAAACTGTAGTGGTCACTGATGTTATGGATGATTATGGTAACCTCAACTTTGCGACCATATGTTTAGGAGAATAATTCAAAACAAAATATGGAACTTTAGGACTTGTTAACTTTTTATGAAGTTTTGAAAGCTAAAAGGAAATAAATTGCTTGTTCTAGTGGCTGTTGATTAACTATTAATACCTAATACCAGCAGCAGGGGACTTGTACAGACCCCCTGGCTCAGATAATTTTAAGTTCTCCACCGAACATTTTTCCGTACAAGCCTCAGATTGCAGAAATAACGCCTCCTGCGTAAAATAATCATTAAAATTTCCCCCCAAATTGCATTTTCAGGCATAAAAAAAAATCTAACAAATTTGGGGGGGGGGGGTGGTAAAAATTGTTTGTTATTGCAAATTTTCGGTTGCAAATGTTAATTTTATCTTGCAATAAAACAATATCGTTGAAAATAAGATGAGTCGAAAAGTTAGTAGAGTTGGAGAACCTCATTCTGCCAGATTAGTGCGAGAAGAATTAGCGGCAGTAAGGAAACTTATTCCGACAAAACGATTATTTAAGAAAAAAGTTCGTGAGTACGATGATGAGCAACATCATATTGGTGAAGTATCGTCAAAGTGGTTGAATCCAGTCACTGGAATTATCGAAGAAGTTGCATACGGCAAACAAAAGAAAGATAAGGAACTTAGAGATATTGGGCTTATTCCCATGACGAGAGATATCGAGCAACACACTCGATTTGTTCCTGGTCAACTTGATCAAATTTATCAAGAACAAACACAAGCACATCAGGCACAGGCACAAGCACAAGCGCAAGCACAAACGCAAAGGTTGCAAGATAAATTACAGCAAGCACGAACAAGGATACAGATACGGGCACAAACACAAGAGTTGCGAGAAGAATTGCAAAGAACACAAGAACAAGCACAAGCACTAGCAGAAGAACAAGCACAAGCACTAGCACAAGTGAAACAAGAAAAAGAAAAACAAGCACAAACATTAGCAAAAGAACAAGCACAAGCACTAGCACAAATGAAACAAGAAAAAGAAGAACAAATACAAGTATTAGAACAATTGATACAAGAAAAGGAAAAACAAGAACAAAAACTAGCACAAGCGAAAGAAGAAGAAGAACAAGCACAAACAAAAAAAGAACAAGCAGAATTAAGATCAGGTGCAAATAGATTTACCGATGATACTATCTCAAGAATAAAATCGATGGAACCGGATGATGTTGTGGAATTTGTTGTAGACAATTTCGAAAAAGACGAGCGAAAAAAATTTATGAAACCTGGTAAAGCTGATAACGTGACATTTTCGCAGTGGACAAGATGGATATTTTATGTGTACAGAGATGTTAGAACAATTAAATATGATGATCCAGATTTTTCTGAATTTTTAAATGCCATACACGAATATAGAAGTAGGCAAAAAGTTAGTCAGGAACAGGAATTATTATCTTTGCCTAGTGAAATTGAAGCAGAACCAGAGGAAATTCCAAAAACTGAAAGAAAACGGCCCACACCAACAGAATTATTCACTGACGAAGCTCTTGAGCAATTTAGGGACAAAGATAAATTAATTCAAATAGCTAGATTTGGTTTTAAAGACCCGAGACAATATTATAAATCACTTGTATTTCGTAACCCATCACTAAATGAATGGATTCGTGACATTTATTTTGCTTCTGTAAATAAACCTATTGACCCATACGACCCTGGTTATATAAAATTTGTGACAAAAATAAATAGATTAGAAAGGGAAGAACAATTTCCACCCAGAAAACATTTTAAAAAATATAAGCATAAAGTACCAATACCCAAAGAAGGGGAGGAACCACCACCACCAAAAACAGGAAGCGGATATTCAGTTTGTCCCGACAGTGTTGTGAACGACGTATCTCGTCTTGAAGTATTAATCGGAGGAAAGCGAGCTGGAAATAACTCCCGTGAGATAGTCAACGAAGCATCAGATATTTGTCAGCGATTATTCCGCGGTGGTATCATCGATTCTCATATTTATAAAGAGTTTGTTGATGAACTCATCGATTAAATCAACACAATTGAAATAATATGATTGTTCATAAACATCAGCGCAGATCTAATCAGGTCCGCATAGTAAACTCTCGATTACCAGTATACAAATATATTCACGGTAATGGATTAGGCGATATCATTGGAAGTTTCGTTACTCGAGTAGTACCCAAAATTGGCCCAGTAGCAAAGCAACTAGGATTAAAAGCAATAGGAGCAATTGGCAATACTGTTGTTTCTGGTGTCGGTAATTTGGCTAGTAAAGGCTTCAACGCTATCAAAAATAAAATATTAAGTTTAGTACGTAAAAAGCAGCCTGTTAAATTACCTAGCACCAAAGAAATGCCACCCGAAGTTAGTAAAGTCATAAATGATGCGGCAAATAAAAAAATAAATGATTTAGCACAGGAAGCTGCTATAACAAATCTAGCGCAGGAAGTTGCTAATATAAATCCAGCGCAGGATGTTGCTAAGAAAAATCTTGTAAATACAAGTTTCATTTCAGGCAGTGGTCTTCGTTTTAGACGATATTATTAATAATAAATGTTCGCACAAGTGTCAAATGAAGTATTTGATATGGACGAGCCAGTAGGTAGGGACACATCAGTGCGAGATTTTCAGTATTTCTCGTACGATGTAGTTGAACCAGATTCAAGAAATCGGAAGGAAATTCAAGTCCACGATACAACAAGATATTTTCTTCCATCTGAGGCTTATATCGAATTTGTTGGTAAAATTGTAAAGGCAGCTGATGGTACCAACTACGATGCGGATTTTGGTGTTGGTTTTGTCAATAATGGTATCATGGCATTATTCAAGAACGCCACTTACATGATTGATGGAAGAGAGATTGAATCAATTACGAACAACGTTGATATAGCAACGACTATCATAGGTCTAGCAAGATACTCGGATGATTTTACCAGATCAGCCGGTCCTAGTATGATGTTTGCCAAGGATAATTCCAACTACCCCGAACATTTACCATTTGATATCGGCAGACCGGTAACCGTTGCTGGCGCCGCCGCTGATATTCGTTCAACGATGATTGCCCCCAATGGTAATTACAATCTTGGATTCGCCATAAGAAAAAATATGTTAAAAGGAGCTGAACGAAAATTTTCCTGCGCAATTCCATTATCTCATATTTTTGGATTTTGCAGACATTTCAGAAAAGTTATTTATGGAGCGAAGCATACGATATCTTTTGTTCGAGATGCCAATGATGACAGAGCCATTTGGCGAGATCCTGGTGATCCTGGTAAAGTTGTCCTTGAAAAAATTACCTTGTGGATGCCAGCAATAACACCATCGATGATTATAGAAGAAAAATTATTATCATTTATGAATCAAGGAGGAAAATCCATCATGTCTTGGTTGACAACAATGACTGACTCCAACGAGGATGTTAATTTGGACGGAATATTTACTTGGCGAATTGCGTCACAGCAAGGCTCTTCCGCACCAAGGCATATCTTTGTTGCTTTGCAAAGTATGATTAGAGACGATCAATTACATAGTAACATGATATTTGATAGATTACAGGCAACAAATGTATCATTGAGAATAAATGGCCAACAGGAGCCATCCGAGGAAATAGCCATCGATTTTGAGAACAATTCGACAGCACGCGCATATCATCGATTACTAAGTTTTATGGGCCGTGATCAAAATATTGATACGGGATTGCAAATATCACAACTAGATTTTAATACTCTCTATCCCATCTATTACTTTTCCCTGGAACATCTCGATTTAGTAAAGCAGTCGGTTGTCGATATTCATTTCAAAGCCAGAATTAACACGGGAGGACCAGCAAGAGCAATTGCAGTTATTCTCAGCGATAGAACAATGTACCTAGAAGGCATTAGTGGTAGAATGAGAGTTATCGACGCGCCCGTAGAGAACATGTAATAAATTCCAAATTTAGATAAAGTGATTATTAATATGCCATACGATCACGTTAGTGTAACTCTGACCCCGGGTCAGGTGAAAAAACTTCATGCAGCAACAGCAGCGCGACATGGTTTAAGTTTAACCTTAAAAAGTAATCAACTTCACGGTGGACCTAACAAACTATCGTTAACTAAAAATCAACACGGACATTTTACCAGAGCCAGATCAGCAAATATTGGTATTCGTCTGAATCTCTCGATAGGCGCAATAAGAGATATGATCAAAGTAGGTGGTATTTTTCCATTAGCCGCGCTTATACCTGGGATAATAGCAGGTGCAAAGGCATTGGGATTGGGTGCACTTAGTGGGGCGGGTTCCGCAGTAGCAGGAGCAGCCGTTAAAAAGATTATGGGAAAAGGATATCGCAAAAAAAAGGGAGGATTTATCTCCCCTTTCTCTCTTCTAGCAAAATTGATGCAGAATCGACAAGGATCCGGTCTTTACCTAAGACGACCCCCGTACGGATCCGGTCTAAGTCGAGCCTACCAGCCTCAAATTTAGATTTAATCAGTGAAGCAAAAAAAAAGAAAATAAAATTTTTCAGGGGCGTATTTATGCGAGATCAACTACCTAACAAACCGAATTCCACAGAGACAGGAATAATAAATCTCGATGAAAATTCCGGTCCTGGCACTCACTGGGTTGCTTACGCGATTAATCCTCGCGAAGTTATTTATTTCGATTCTTACGGATTAGCACCGCCAAATGAATTTATCAAATACGTGTCAAAATTAAAACTTCCGGTTTGGTATTCAACGCTTCCAACACAAACACTAGCAGATCCACCAATATGCGGTCCAGAGACAATTAACGTCCTTGATGCAATTTCAAAATCATCTAATCCCTATCGCAAAATTTTATTTGAATATACCGTAGATAAATATCATGGTTGACATTTACGGTAGATCTATCTTTAAGAAAGAAAAAAAAGAAGTAAGCGACATCGATACATCAAAGTTTGCAACCAAGAGCGATATTAACAATCTTCTATCGTTATCAGAAGTTGACCCTGGTGAAGTTGCTGTTTTTCAAAATACCGAAGGGCGATTACAAACTAGTAACGTTAAAATAACTGATATAATTAAGCGAGACGAATATAACTATTATATCAATCAAATGAATATGGCAACAAAATCTGCTGAAGAGAAAATTTCTAACTTAAATTTACAAGTTGATAAAATTAACGCAGAAATAACAAAGTTGGATATTCCAATATTAAATCTACTTCGCATACCAAAGCATTCATTAATTAAAATTGTTCCCGCTCATATAACATTTGTGTTGAAGGCAATAAAAATAACATGGACCCCCGATAATGATTCTTTTAATTTTACCGTGCCACTTCATGGGGTGTATCGAGTATATATTATTCCGGATTCGAATTCAGTAAGTTTTAACGTGACAAGCACTACCCATAAAATTCATGAATATTATCCTGGATTTTTCATTATTTCCATGATTGAAAGTCAAATTATTACTTTTAAATTAATACCAAAGGATAGAACCAATATGGGACCAGAAAGATATTATACGATTTTCGAATATGTATGTAATTGGGCTACTGCAATTGGCAGAGACGTGTGGGGACCACAGAAAAACTAAAAAATTAAGAAATTGACTAAATAAATAACTAATAAATGACCGCATCGGATTACCGATATAATCAGGCGCGATCATGGCAGGATTCACTAAAAAAACTTCTCGATGATTATCAGATAAAAATAAGGAAGTATCAACGTAGATTAATTGCTATTGATGTAGCAGTATACGCGGTATCGGCCGTGGTTGCTGGTGCAGGAATAATTTTATCCGCGGTAACAATGATAACGCCAATCGTTGCAACAATAATAATTTCATCAACAACAACAATCGCGGGTGTTTTAAATATCATCGCGAAGAAAATATCATCGTGCACAAGTGAAAAATTATCCGCGTACAAAAATAAATTTACTAAGATAAATGATTCATACTCGAAGTTATCATCGTTACTTTCTGAGAGTCTTAACGATGGTATTATATCCGATATAGAATTCTCTGCAATGATTAATATTTACTCGGAGATTGAACAAATGAATATTAATAATGTCCGAGCTAGCCCAGATAGTGACAAACACGACACCGCCAACAACAACGTTAATATCGTTAAGTTCAACTAAACCCGAATTTAGCATTAATTTTTCAACACCAATTAACGTCAACGAAATTGCATTAACACAATTGCGTGTCTACAATAGCTGGCCTAATGTTAGATCGACGTCATTTGGTAATTTGAAATCAAATAATTCACTAGTTTTTGCAAATAAGAATAAACCTGATGGAACACCGGATTGGATCGTTGTCGGTATACCAACGGGCAGTTATGAAATTGATCAACTAAATGACGAATTTACCAGGAGAATATCAAATATAACTGGCGATGCTACTCCGGGAATAAAGATATCTGCACACGAACCAACACTATCATCAATCATCGAAGTGAAATCGCCGTATATTGTTGATATTTACCAATCATCGATCAGGAACATATTGGGCTGGCCAGAGGTCATACCTTTGATAAAATCAAAAAAATTGGATGTTATTATTCCAGGTTGGTATGAGAAAGACCTTCCAGAACTACCGGAACCAAAGAAATCGGATTTTACAACCGACGAAGGATGGTATGGAGATATCAAACATAAACCCCTGATTCATAGCGCCATCAATCTCATAAACAACCACAAAGCTAACCTAGTAATATTCGCCTTTACTACTATTATTAACGACATTTTTCTCTCGTGGTTGCCTCTTCCTAAAATCCCCCCGGATGTGAAAATATTCGACGCTACTCACATTAACAGGATAATAACCCCCATATACGGTTTTTCGGTAGCAATAACAATAGAGGAGTTTATTCAAGAACACAAGTTACAATTAAATTTATTGCGGGGATTATTTCATGAATGCATCCTAAATAAATCTGGTTCATGTAATGAAATTATAAAACACGTGAAAATTTTAAATCAACTCGCGAATGATATGGAATATTATCATGATATGCTTATTCGGGCGATAATCGACGATATATCAATTGCCGACTATGTTCTTCCTATTAGCAAATTCGAATTGATCAAGAACTCGGGTGAGAAACAAAAATTCATGAAATTAATTGCATTAACCGAGAAAACGTTACCAAATTTCAAATTTCCCGGTTACGACGTTGATGCGATGAGAAAATCCGTCACTGATACCATTGATGATTTATTTCCGAAATTACATGCCGCGTGGACTAAAAAAATACAATCGGAATTGATTCTTAAACACGACAATGATCCGACTGGTGGCGGGCGGCATACTTCGCCGGGTATCGTTAATATAACGGAAGTTATCGCGATTTATCTTCACGCGGATGTTGTCGAGGGTAGCTATAATGTTGATTCGTCAGATTCAACTCAAGCCCATCAGGGTTTTATATTATATTCATTTTCACCTAGTGCATCTCCTGGTTATTTGATAATCAAGGAACCGATGAATCCGTTTTACCTGCGATGTCATAATCGATTATTGACAAGAATAAATTTCAAATTAACGGATCAAAAAGGAAATTTACTTGATATACGAGGAGAAACCGTAAGTATCAATCTGCTGGTGAAATCGTGAGAGTCTCCGACTCTTGAATCTGTATCCCGGAGAAAAAATGGCGAAAAAAATAAATAAAATACAGGAAAATTTTCAAAAAAGATATTTTTTCTTGAATTTTATTTTGGACCGGGGGTATTTACCCTTCAAATTAAGTAATTTATATAATTTCGTGAATCCGCTGGGGTAAATACCCGTCAGATTGTGCAATTTATATAATTTCGTGAATCCGCTGGGGTAAATACCCGTCAAAATTAAGAAATTTGTGTAATTTCAGTAAATAAAATATTTTGTTAAATAATAAAAAAAAATTAATAAAAATCAGAAAAATTAAGAAATTTGTGTAATTTTATGTTTTTTGTTGAGTATTTACCCTTCAAATTAAGTAATTTATATAATTTCGTGAATCCGCTGGGGTAAATACCCGTCAGATTAAGTAATTTATATAATTTCGTGAATCCGCTGGGGTAAATACCCCGTCAGATTGTGCAATTTATATAATTTCGTGAATCCGCTGGGGTAAATAGGCGAAAAAAAAAAATAAATAAAATTCCAGGATATTCCTGGGGGAAAATTATCTTTTTTTTTTGTTTTGTTATTCAGGAATTTTCTGGATTTTACTTTCATCAACAAGTCTTTTCAACTGCCTGACACGCGAACTTGTAATTTTTCGTGATTCATATGCGTCTGATAAAGTCGATCTAGCATTTTCTACCAACATCGATAATTTAACAAAATCCTCGATGCGATCATCGCTGACTGTCGCAAGTGATTGATATATCGCAATTTGAATCTTTTTTATTAATTTATATTCTGACGGTAGTGTATATTTGTATTCAAGTTTTCCTTGAATAATCGTTTCAAATTCAGATCGAATTTTATTTGTGTCTAACTCCGATGGAAGATCTATCTTTTTCTTCAGATCATCAATCGCTACAATGATATCGTTTATTGTTTCTTCGTCCATTATATTAATTTTGTAAATATTCAATTATTCTTCGTCACTCTCCGAATCAAATATTATTGGTACATAGGAGAATTTGATCCAAGTGCCGAGATTATATGAAAATGTCGCATTGATTTTCCCCTCTGCTACATGTCTTACCGAATGTGGACTAATATTATAATATTTCGTAGCAGCATTCATTGACTCGAATGCAAGTTCCTCACCTGTTTCTAAATTTATCGATTTAACTGCCTTGGCTGGTCGCAAACCACCTGTGTTACCGGTCCTACAGTTCTCACTTTGAGTCACCGCGCGAAGATTAGATAGTTTGTTGTTGAGTTTATTACCGTCAATGTGGTCGATAACAAGTCCAATTTCTATCGGTCCTTTGTGACACTCGAATATGAATCTATGGTTGAAATAACACATGAATCTTTCTCCTTTTTTATAGACTGTAAATTTGAGATATCCAAATTTATTAACATTACCAACATTTTTCTTTGTTCTAATGTGTCTGACATTACCATCTTCAGACGCTTCGTAACCCTCGATGGTAGGATGAGATCTATACTCTTGCGTGATTTTCATTGCAGGGATCGTTATTTTCACTTCCATATATGATATTCTCTTTGTTTAAATCATAATTTGCTTTGAAACGATTAATATAATCTTCTTCGCATTTTATTACTGAGGAGGATCTTTTTTCATAATATCTCCGTAGTTCACGATATTTTTTCCCACCACAAGAAAAACACAATCTTGTTTTTCCTCGAGTGCCAACTTGACAAATTAAGCATCGTTGTGGTCCTTTGTTACCTCGTCGAATTTCGTATATGTGAGCTCCGCAGTATTCACCTCTGCAGGATTTATCGCATGATTTTGTTGATCCAACTGTTATCCATTTGCATTGCATATTATAATTTAAACATTTGTCTAAAATATAATAATGGATTTATTTGATCTTGATGAGGCAGAATATATTATTCCTGAAGTAGATCGAGCTAAGAAGGAATTTTTTGATGATGGAGCGATTCATGTTTGGTCAACTTGGAAAACTAATTTTATTGATGCTACTATGAATTTGGAGCGAGCGAAGAAGATAATCGATCACATAAAAAATTCACATAAAGAGGAGCGATTTATTTTCGGAATAAAATTTATTGCACAAATGCCTGATGACACTTGGATTATTCGCGACAAACGAGATCCAATACGCGGAGGTAAGAAAAACGTTGTTCTTGATAAGAATTCGAAACCAGGATTGCTACTAGGGATTGATGGTCCTTATTATGCTAGAGCGTATCCATCTAGTGCTGTTGTTTATGGAATTTATCGGCTGAATAATAATCCTGATGCGAAAAATCTACCTGCGATGAAAGAATCACCGAAAATAAATTGCGTTGCAGAGCGAATTATCGAGCATATGAAAAATGCTCGTCGTGGATCTGGCTTAACTCAATTGAGATTAGATAAAATTAATTCATGGGCAAAGACAGTTGCTAATGGCGCATCAATTGACGATGTTGCTGCGTTGAGTAAGAAACTCAAATTTCCTATCACGGTAAAAACACTATCGGGAGAAATACTATATTCGTCACCATATAAATCTCGAGGAACACCAATCGAAATTATTGATCATAATTCGCACGCGTGGAGTCAGTCAGTAATGATATTCCCGCGAGATCGTGTTGTTAAATTCTATCCTGTTAATGATGGAAAAGATAGTTCTGATGAAATGTTTCGGTATATCAAAATATTAGCCAAATCCGATCCTATATCTGTTTGGTTATTTTCTAGCGAAGAAAAATACGATCAATTTATCTTGCCACGAGGAGATATTTACCGTGATGAAATATTACATAATTCGATGAGAAATATCGCGGAGAAGTATTCGTCAAATCCAGATCAACTATTAACAAATTGCTTTACCGTTCCATCTGTTGCCGCTCACGCCGCCAGAGAAAGAAATTCGTGGAAACCTACGAGATATGAGTTTCTTAATGATATTCAACTTAGTTGTATCGAATACGGCCATGGAGGATTGTGGAATACCAAATACTATTTCGAAGATATGATCTCCGTTGATATGAGCGCTTGTTATCCTGGAAGTTTCCTTGGATATGGTGATTGTGCGGATTACTTTGCTAAATTTGGCCATCCCACTCACGAGATGACGAGAGTGGCAATTAACGGGCCATTACCCGATTTTATTATGACCGGATTCGCTCATGTTACTTCGTTTGAATTTGCTGAGAATTTGCATAAAATTTGTTATATTTGGTTTGGTCGGCATTTATCTCAGCGAAGATGGGTTCCCATAGTGCTGTTGAGGTATATGCTGGATTCGTCGATGTTACTATCGTTGACGGTAAGTGAGGCGATTATATCGTATAGAAAGCAGACCGAGGTGTGGCTGCCGACAGATTGTGAAAACGCGAAAGATATTGGAAGAAAAATAATTGGTAAATTCACTCAAGGAGGATCAGTTGATCATAAGCATCGCCACGCTAGATTATTTATCAATGACGCCGAAATGGATTTTATTATTGCTGATACAGTATCGCGTGGAATATTTTGCAACAGAGAAAATGTTATTATTGATGGAGAAAAATTAGGAACAGTGATTACATATCTTGACGGAGAATCAGCGCAGTATACACATTTGAGGTCATCAATGCTCGCTTACGTAAGTATTAATTTACTGTCGATGATAAATAAATTTTCTGATATCGCGGTAAGAGTTGCAACGGATTCATTTTATATCGATAAGAAATTCCAATGTAGGTTGGAAAATTTAATCGCCGATGGATCTTGGGGAACTTGGAGAATAAAAAACGAGGATGTTCTAGATTATTGTGAGGACGCCGATGTAGAAGACTGCGATAATTTTCATAAAGATAAATGCGATGAAGTATCAACAGCAGTATCAGTGTTCGATCCAATTTCACGAAACAAATTCGTTTACCTAAATGGTCCTGGTGGTAGTGGTAAAACAACACGAGCGATAAACTTATTTTCAAAATCTGATATGATCGTGTTGACTCCGACTCATAGACTAGCGAGAGAAATAAAACAACGCGGTGTTAGTTCTTGTACGTATCATAGTTATTTCAAATACAGCGGTGGATTGTGGGATCCAGCTCGAATGGGAAATAAATATATCAACAAGATTATAATATTTGATGAAATTTGCACGGTAAATTTAGTTGTGTTAAAGTTATTCCTGGGTTGGCTAGAGGAAAAAAATACAGCTGTAATAATGTGCGGCGATCATGGTCAACCTGATCCTATTGATGGTGAATCTCCTCACAGGTGGCTTAGAAAATTTGTAGATTATTATGAAGAAATTGATGCTGATTATAGATCTAATGATAATTTACTGACTGAATTTAAAAAAATGATTCGGTTACAACCTAATAATTTTCAATGTGATGTGATGAGAAAAATAATTGACGAGACTTCGATGGATAATTTTCTAACTTTGTGGCGTCCTGATCATTTGATCGTTGCTAGCAGAAAAATTATTCGCGATGCTATTCAGGAAATACTATTCAAACTTCACTGTGAGAAATTTCCAACGTTGCAAGTTCCGTTGTGCTACAGGCCAGCTGATACTAGGAAACAAAATATTAATGTTACTCTGCCGTGTGGAGAAGAAAAAATAATGGTTTTAAATGATATTATTTTCGTTGATATTAATCTTGTCAATGATGCGATAAACGCAGAAAGATCTCCATGGAAACTCGGATATGCAGCAACTATTCATTCATCACAGGGATTAACAGTAGATGGTCAGGTTTGGATCGTCGATGATAGAATTTCCTGGTCGAATTTAGTTTATCTAGCAGTTTCTAGAGTAAGAAAATTATCTCAGTTGGGTAGGATTAAATTTCACATTAACGAAGCTGGCGGTAATTGAGTATCTTTCGGTATTATTTGTAGTTCTTCTTTGGTAAATCCGCGTTGTGGCGCTAATAAATCTAGAAAATAAATTGCTGGTCTTCCTGATGATCTTGTTACAGCCGATATTTTATGTGTTGTAATACTCCAATTTGGATCGGTTGCTCTTTTTCTGCCACCTTCGGCTTCTCCTTCTTTATACAAATATCTAACCGTGACGCTACCTAACACGGGCGAAATAGTAGAATCTCGCTTTAGTGGTATTTTTGTTTTTGTAATTGCAATTGCGGGTTTCATTGATATTGTTCGTGTTACTTCATTATTTAACGCATTAATCACGTGAGGTAATCTTGTTACCCAATCATGAGATCGTTTATCCTGAATAAATTCTCTCGCGTACTGATATCCGAATAATCTTTCCGCTAGTGTTTTGTTAAATCTTTCAACGATAGCTTGACTGCGATGAACGCCAACTACACCACGCCGGATTTTAACATTATTCTTTTTCATCAATGAAGTAACCGCGCCAAGAAATTCTTTTCCTGGATCAACCTGGAGAAGCTTCGGCCATGTTAATGGAGATCGTGAATAAATTCTTTCAAATGCCTTTGCTATTTCCGTTGCTGTTTTATTCGATAACGGTTCTGCTTCTTTGTATCTGCTGGCAATATCAACAACAGATAAAACGTATTTGTATGTGACTCCATCAACGGTATCGTGAGGAAGAAACATTAAATCGGCCTGATGAACTTCATTAGGGACACTGACAGAGAAACTCGCATATGGTATTTTCTTAGGCGGTGGAAGATAAATTTGCCAAATCGCTTGCTTCGATAGCCATAATGCAGCAGTGGAGTGTTTTACTTTTGCCGCCTTAGCAAGTTTGGCAATTGCTGATTTTCCTTTCCAAAATCCTCGCGGAGAATAATATATTTGCTCCATTATAAATTAACCAGCACCTAATAATAATTTACTTTTCATTGCACCCTTTATCAACCAAGTTGCCAATTTTTCTCTGAATTTTTTATTAGGAATAGCATCTATTGCGTGAATTAATTTAATATCAGCGAGATGTCTTTGTTCTAAATCCCCACTTCGATATGCAAGGTCGTGATAGTAGCATGCATTATCGATAGCGTTTACTGGATCCTCGCCAGGATTTGGTTGATTATTATCATTAAGTCTTATATCTAGCCTTGTACCAGGTCCGCAGTAATTGTATCCTGGAAGATGCTTTTCTCCGGGATATTTCGCCCAGGGTAATCCTGGAAGATTTTTCATGGAGGCGGTAATGTCTCCACCGGTTCTTCTATCTTTTTTTTAATAAACCTAAATTTACTTGTTCCACAAACTTCACATTCACCTCTGATCGCGTTCCTGTTATTGCGCGTGACGACTTCGGTTGGATTTATCGTTGCTGTTCTAGCGCGACACTTAACACAATATGAATCCATAATATTATAATAACATGAATGTAATTGATTTTTCAGCCACGAAAAAACGCGAGCAAGTAAAACACACCGAGGCGTTACCAAATTCGATTAGAATGATAATTATTGGACCATCTGGTTCTGGAAAAACGCAATTGCTGCTGAATTTGATAATGAGGTGGTTGAAATGGGATAAATTGTACTTAATTGCGCCATCTGTTGACGATCAGAGGTGTTATCAAGTATTAAAAGAATTTAGTGATAATACTGAAGATGGCACGATAGAATTTATCACGGATATTAATGAATCTCCATCAGTGGAAGATTTAAGCGGTGATGTTAATAATCTTGTCGTATTCGATGATGTGATGCTTGATAAGCAAACTAACCCAGCTAGGATATTCTCGCGTGGCCGACACAAGAACACCGATGTGATTTACGTGACGCAGCGATATACACAAATTCCGAAGGTTATTAGAGATAATTGTAATATCTTATCAGTTTTTAATGGCGTTGATACTTACACGCTAAGGAATATCCATCAAACCTGGTGCAACGGCGATATGGACATAAATAAATTCAAAAATTTCTTTAGTCACGCTCAGGCAACTCCGCACGGATTTATCACGATTAATCTTCATGATCCACGTAGTAGGTATCGAGTTGGTCTTGATCAAATTTACTCATAAAATTGCAACCGAAAATTTGCAATAACAAACAATTTTTACCACCCCCCCCCCAAATTTGTTAGATTTTTTTTTATGCCTGAAAATGCAATTTGGGGGGAAATTTTAATGATTATTTTACGCAGGAGGCGTTATTTCTGCAATCTGAGGCTTGTACGGAAAAATGTTCGGTGGAGAACTTAAAATTATCTGAGCCAGGGGGTCTGTACAAGTCCCCTGCTGCTATACCTATCTCTGATTACAACAGTGTAATCTATGTACTCATAAATTAGATTAATTACAATGTATAGTTTCTGCAGATCTCATTCAAGTCATATAGCCAAAATACATGATGTAAAGACCTAAAAGGGCACATAATCCATAATATGCAGATGAGGTTCTGTTGTTCTCATTAATTCAGGAGGGTTTGTAGGTGATACAAATTTTATAAGCATTAATCTTCACACTCATCCAGTGTTGCACATGGATCCCAGAGGCAGGGTACTACTCTGGTGGCCTAGTGGATAGAGTACCCATCTTGGATGCAGGAGGTTTGGGTTCAAATCCTGGCCAAGTTGTACCAAAGACTCATAAAACTGGTACTAAGAGCTGACTCACCAGGTCCTCAGCTTTAAAAGAGGTTAGTGTTTGAACTGGACAACGTGGTGTCAGGATAATGTGGCTGGGTGGGTCATCATGCTACATATCTGCAGCATGATGCCCCAGTGCTAGACATTACTATAAACTGTCACACTGCAGACATCGTAACAATATGATTCAATTTTATAAAAAGCTATGTTAAAAATCCAAATCACACACATGCACACCAATGGGCAGGAGATTATGTCTCCTCCAACCCTTCACCTTTGGGTGATATGACATTTTACAGGGACAAAGAAAAACAGTAGTACATACTGGAGGTGTACTAGTAGTGCAAAAAATGTGATAATCTAACCAGCTATTTAGAGGAACATCATGGTTCACATAATGATAGCGAAAATATGAATTCAGATATTCCGTATCATTCATCTCAAAACCATCAAAACTTAGAATTATCTCAAAATCGGTGGCTTAGGCAAAAAGGTCTCAAAATTCATCCATTATCTTCTTCCAAAACTATACACAGTCAAATTACTTCCTTCAGGAAATAATTCAGTAACTGATATTTTGTTGTTGTTGTTCTAGGGTTTAACACCATTTTTCAGCACAGGATAGGCTATACATGGCGGCCAGTATAACTGGTGGAGGAAGAACCCTGGAAAACCCAGGGAAGAACCACCGACCCACAAGAAGCTACTGGCAGGCTTTTGCCATGTGCCCATGCTAGCCGAGCCTTGGACTCGAACCCATGCAGAAAGAGGTGAGATGGCAGTGATCCGGAAAGGGTGAGTGCTTTAGACCACTCGGCCACTTGGGGCCCCTGATATTTTGTAATTCAGAAACTTACATTCAGTATTCAAAAACTGATATTTTTGCATTCAGTGAAACCGTCTTAAAGAACTATTTTCAAAACGATGAACTTAAAATTCCTAACTACAGTCTTCATAGAAGAAAAAAAAAATGACTTTCCAAAAAGGTGGTGGACTTCTTGTTTATGTTAAGGATGACATTCCTTTCCAATGCAATGGTCTTGAGGAAATTGGTATGGAAATAATCTGACTAGAAATTTGACATAATGTCCAAAATCCATTTTATTATGATGTGTAATATAGAAAACCAAACACTGGCAACCCAGTGGGTACTATACTTCAAAATAAGCTTGAAACTTTGTATATACAAAGCAAAGATGTCTTGTTTAGTGGTTGACTTCAATTACAATTTGCTTTATGACAGGAATCGAAGCTGGATTAAAATCATGAATTCCCTGAATTATCAACAGCTAGTTCATGTACCCACTGGGGTAAAAGAGGTATCTGAAACACTTTTTGATCACACCTATACTAACAATTCTGACAATAATATAGAAGTTGCAGTTCCCCAGTATTTCATATTGATCATTATCCTATATGCTGTACACAAAAATTAAGCTTAAAAAGTAAAACTTACCATCACAAATATGTCAGCTAACGAATAATGAGAAGGCTCAATTCACAAATACCCCTTAAAGAGCTGAAAGATATCCCTTGTCAGTAACTGAATCTTTTGATGATCCATCAGATGCTTTTGACATCTGGATAAATGTTTACACTAATGTTCCTATTAATTTCAAGAGAGTCAAGCAACAAAATCAACCAAATTGGATTACAGGTGATAATACTGAATGCTATTAAGAAAAAGGTAATATTAAAAATATTAACAGATGCCAATGATAACAGATAAGGGAGAAACTGAGTCAAGTCAATGATTGAAAAGGCAAGGAAAACCTAATATTCCACTGAAATATCAGATAGTATCACAAAAACTCTGGAAAACCTTCAATGACCCAAGGGACAAATATGTCAGTAACCTATATATATATATATATATATATATATATATATATATATATATATATATATATATATATATATATAGTAAATCCTGGTGCATGATTTTATTTAATTTTTGTAATTTTTATTCCCATTTGTAAATTGTACAAAATAACTTTAGATTTTGGCTATGTGACTGAAGCCTTTTAAAAGCCTTGAATTACATAGCATCAAAAAATATATACTAATGTATGTGCTGACAATTACTAATAATAACCTTAATAATAAGAACATTGTGCCATTGGATTAATTTCTCATTGGCTGATGGAGTTTGGACTGTTCTAGAAGAATTAAGGAACTTCTCATTGGTTGGGCTAGGTCACATGAATAGACAATTTTGAGACAAAATCAGTAGTAAGATCCATCATGTGCAGTATATTGCTAAATATATTCATAATAGAAGGTGTATATAAGGAAAGAACTGAGCAATCAGATTCATTCTGAGTTTTGGAGTCATCATTTCTTGTGTTCTTGTTGTACGTCTGTAGATGTGTTTTATGTTGTACTTATATATTATTCAAGAGGAAAAACATTTGTTCCAACTTATCATTGGATATAGAAAGTGCTCATCATTTGGACTATAATTTAATTCTGGAACTGTTGTGAATTAATCAAAAGAGTTCTGGACAATGTCATGATTTTGGCCAGACCAGTACATTTCCAGTTTTGAAATTTATATGAACTTGTCATTCTTTTGGAATTTCATAGAACTTTGTCAAGATTATTTTTGGATTCACTTCATAATACTGTATGTTCCTCTCATGTTTTCATTTATAACTTTTATAATTAAATTATTTTGTTGGGTTCTAAAAAACCTGTTGGTTTTGCTTCTTTCTGTTACTTAATTATGACCATATGTGTGATTTGGATTTTTAACGTAGCTTTAACAATTTTTCAGTCATATCGATACGATGTCTGCAGTGTGACAGTTTATAGTGATGTCTAGCACTGGGATATAATGTTGCAGACATGTAGCATGATGTCCCAGTCACATTATCACTCCAAACACTAGGCCACCAGAGCGGTATTTTATGACCACAGAGTTGTAATAATGTATTAGTGATGAAAATGGTGATATTCAGCAAGACCCTCTTGAAATTGCAAATGCACTCAATGATCACTTTGTGGATATAAATGAAAAACGTGTGGATTTCACATCTCAAAAAAAGAGTCTGCAGTCATGAATTAAATGAGCATATTTCCTCAAAACTTAGTAGAGAAGTGCCTCAAATACCTAAAATGAGTCTTTAATTCATTTTGAATGAATCAGACAAACTTTAGTCGGAACAGCTACAGGTCTAGATAATAAAAGTACTAAATTCCTATAACTCTGGTCTCAATTAACTGCACCTTTACTTATTTTGATATCCTCAATCCTAGAATTTCGACATTTATTTTGTTTGCTAAAACTGGCCAAAGTGATTTCAATAAATATATGAATAACTACAAGCCTGTATCAATTTTATCATCACTTTCAAATATATTTTCGAAAGACATGTATGTAATGAATTTAGTACATGAAATCTTTTAATTTACCACATTCATGACAATCAAGCTTCAGGAGGATGAATGGTTAACAGTAATAGATCAAAGTAAACTTGTATGCAGTGTTTCTTGACTTTACCAAGGCTTTTGACCTTATAAATCACAATATCCTGTTGGAAAAGCTCAGCAAATATCTAGTTAATCATGAAAGCTTAACTTGGTTTCAATCCTATCTTGAAGGAAGACTACAACGAGTTTCTATTCTAAATAAACTTTCAGATAAGGAACTGATAAAGTCAGTTGTTCTACAAGAATCAGTTCTTGGACAATTTCTCTTCCGCTGTAGATCAATGATGTACAATATTACACTGCGCTATCCACCACCAACATGTTCGCAGATGACACAATATTTTAGAACATTGGATTAACAGGGCATAATAAAATAATAATAATAATAATAATAATAATAATAATTATAAAGACTTTGTTTCGAGAAGGTAACTCAATTAGTTACAGAACTGATCTACCTTGAGGCCTTCTATCTGTTATGTACAATATACACATTATATACAACACAATGTGAAGAATCTGGCTTGACACTAAATAATGAAGTGATTGTAAAAATCAAAGTATCAATCCTGGAACATATGCACAGGCATCTGTGAACACATAAACATACAAAATATAAAATATCATCCTGCATTGTCTATACACTGATCTAGAATTAAATGGCAAGCCCTCTTTTGGAGTCTTAGAAGTGTTGTTACATTTGAATTAGAAGTATTACCCCAAATTACATTACAATAGCCCAGATATGGCTGAATATAACTTTTATAAAATATGACCCTATCCTGAAGAGGAATGTATATTTTGTTTTTCCTCAGTAGCCAAAGATAAGAATTAACCTTTTTTGAAACATGTTTAATGTGAATAGACAAAGTGAGATTGTTATCTACGAATATACCACGAATTTTATCATGAGAGGTCATATTAAAGCTCACACTGTCAAATAGAACCTGGAGTTTGTTGCTATCTAGCCTTGTTCGTTTTTGATGCATTTTAACTAGTAGGGCTTTCATTTTTTCTGTATTTATGATCATACTGTTTTCCTTGCACCATACTTAAGTCTTTTGAGAGCATCTTTTAAGTGATTTTCAAGTATTGTTTTGGTTTTACCCATCTCAGACAGTGTTGTATCATCTGCATAGAGGTGAGTGGAAGAAAGTTCCAATCTTAAGTGGTAAGTCGTTGATCAATAGAATGAATAAGTGTGCAAAGGGAGACTACTTTTTAGTTGTATGCAAAGCACAAAGGTTATTAAAACTCCCAGCCACTAAAGTTGACTTGAATTTTTAATTCCTTTCACAACTACATATATAAAACCCTCAGATATTCAATAGGTGCAAAATTTCATGATTAGGAACATATAGTCATGATTACATGATTAAGGTGTTAAATTGCTGAGTTAATAAATTTAAACACATTTTGATAATTTGTTTCAGTTTAAATGCAAAACCTTTTGTAGCATTTGTAGATAAACAAGAAAACCATGTCCTTCAATACTTTAAATTATAGACACATCCGTCATTGTATATGAATGAAAGGATTTGGGGGATTGCAACAGTATTTCAGTTACATATGATTGATCAGCCATAAAAAATTGCATTCATTTAACAAAGTTGTAAAACAAAAATAACACACAACACAATAGAAAAAATGTGATATTATTATCAGGTTAAAGTATACATGTCATTAAAAGAGATTACTCCAGTACATTTATTAATATTTTTAATTCTTGATCAAAGATATAACCATATAACAAACAAAAATTACTGTGCAGAAACAATTGTCCTTTGTTTAGTAAGTGACCTTGAGCTCTGAACTGTTGAGACTGAAATCATTAGGAATCCTCCTTACCTCAAATACCCCATGTGCAAGCCAACCATAAAGTTTGGAAACAGTGGAGTAAAGTTATTGAGCAGAAATGAAACTAGTAACAGATATCACCATAAAATCACACCCACCCACTCATCCTTAAGTAACAACCTGCTCAAAAATATCATTTTCTTTTATGTCAATACAGCATCATTGATACAATACTCTGTTTTTAAAAGGTTCAAAAGTAGGATGCCAAATACATTAGCATGCTTTTTGACAGCTTGGCCTGAAGTGAATGGCATACACCCTGAAACAGACTGCTGGCTTGCAATACAAATACTGTATGCCACTTGCTTTCCAAATCAAAAGATGAAAGGAAGAACTCTGCAGTATCATATCAATTTTAGATTTTGATGAACAAACAACAGTGAACACATTTAACTTGCTTTTAAGAAAAAAACTATAATCCAATTTCAATGAAATGTAAATGTAAAATGTTATTTTGGGAATCCATATCCATAAGAAGTGAGACTATTTAAAATGAAAACACCAACTGTGACAAAAACAATAATGCCATCAGCATACAAATGTGCTTATTAAGAATCACACATATAATGATAAAGTAGTTATTAAAAGAAATGAAAGTGGAAAAATGCATTAGGTACAGTGACTGTAAAAAATAGTTCTTACTTACATATCAAATTCTTCGTCTTCTAAAAATGAATCTGATGAACTGTTGAAACTTAGTGACCTGGACACAAAACTTGTTTGCACCGTCTTTCTTTCTCTGCAACAGAAAATAATCAACAACAATCAGAAAACATTAACTTGACCATCAAACCCCTTTAAGACCATAGAGTTGTAACAGAAATCTGGGTGCTTGTCTTGGCGATCCAAATTTCTTTAAAACATTTCATAAAACTTTCTTTTTGAAATTTAAATTCATTTTGTTTCAGAATTTTACGAGTCCCAGGTATTTTAATTTCACACATTTGAGAAATCTATATTGAAACCAACAAGCTATCATAGTGTCATCTAAAGTGGAGACACTATTTTAAATCCTATACTAGGAATCGTTGGAGTCCATGAAAAATGGCGAATTGCTTAGCTTGCCAGAGTTTTCTCATTGAGGAATTTTTCGGATGAAGGTGCTTTAGGTTTGATCATTAGTAAGTCTGGTTCTAAAATAAAAGTAACAGAATTGAAATCAAAGCATCATATGGAAACAGAGTCAAGAAAATTTCTGCTGCAAAAAGAACAGATATGCAGTTGCAGAAAGAGGAAAGACAAATATTGCAGCAATTGAAGATAAAGGAAACAGAGTAAGACAAATGTAGTTTCGGAAAGAAGAGAGATAAATGCAAATGGAAAAAGAAGTGATGAAAATAGAGATGTCACTAGAAAGAAAAAAGGAAGAAAAAAATTCCACTCAGATTGGAAAAATTACAAATTGCAAGTGGAAAGTACTAGTACTACCCCCCCCCATTACTGGCAAACTCCACTTGCAGAAAGGGCAAAGGAAATTTCTGCATTCAAAACTCCAGATGGACTATGTAATAGTGCAATTTTTTTGAAGATGTTCTGTCGCAGAACATTTTGTAATGGTCAATTAAGATTGATGCAAGGGCTAGGCTCACAATAAATTGGTAGCTCACAAAGGTTAGCCTCTTGTTTGGAAGCACAACCGGATTTTAATTAGGAGCTGCTAGGATACTGGTCTGACAGATATGTTAGCATAGGATGAAGTGGAGGAATGACAAAGTAGAGAAAACCATTGGGAAATCTTGCACAGCTGGAGATAGGTTATAAAATGAAATTATCCAGGAATAATTAATAAAGGAAGACTTAGAGAATTATTCTGACTTCCATGGGCAAGTTAAATTTTCGGCATGTATAGAAAGATAATCCTGATTTTCTTAGCAAAATGAGGAGGCATGTTTCCCCAGATGAAATTCAAGGTTTTAAGTAATTTCCCTTGCAAAATTCGGCAGCCAAAGTTTTCGGTGGAATGGGAAGTTTTCTTCAAATTCAGTAAAAAGTACTTTTATCATTAAAATTTTCCAAAGATAAGGCCTGGAAGAAGTTGAGGGACATGGAAAGAGTGATTTGACTGCAAACATAGAGCACATCTTGAAAATATACAATGGGGAAAAAAATACCTTATTACCTGTGCTACACAGTGGGAAGGAATGCTGATCACAGCCAAGTTACAGCTGATGACCCAATGAGGTTGCAGAGAGAGAGAGAGAGAGATGTCAACACTAACCTGTCATCGTGTTTAGGAAAGGACCGGAAGAAATCAGGTTATGCTGACAAGCCAGCAATTTGAGTTCAATCATTCATTTGATTATTATAGGATGAAATTTGTTTTTATTGGTACTGCAGAACAGCACATTGCAGTTAGCACACATTTGGTAATTCTAGTTCTAAGAGAAAATCTATCTTTCAAATGTCATGTTCAATTTCATTTTGTATATTTAACTGATTAAGTTGTTATATTTTAAATGTGGGGGCTCATGTTGTTCTTTTATTTATCTTTGCTCAGATCTCTATTGTCCCATCTATTTAATTTCACATTTTATTTTATTGTTAGCTCGATCTGAGCAATGTCACTGTGTTCGATCATCTCCTAAATAACAATAACCAATGCACCATAACAGATGGGGGAACATATTTCACCGCATGCCCTAACAGACCAGTCAGGTGACATAGCTGTGTCAAATATAGTTCATCTTCATCACTCATCAAGGTGTGGTGCTGCTCCTCCAATTCAGGAAGACACAACCTGCTACCCTTTAAATGTTGGGTGCGGCACAGCTCTCCCCTCTTTGGAGGATGCAACACACTACCCTGAGATGAATGATGCACTTCTTCCTCACAGAAAGCAGCATCTCACTAATGTGGAAGCGAGGAGTGTTTGACTTGTTCTTGCTTCTAGGAGGAGGATATCTGTCTTTCAATATTCTCTCCCTCTTAAGAAAAGGAGGGCCTTACCCATTTCCAGGAAGACTGGTCCTATAGAGCAAGGGTGAAGTGGAATTCAAGGAAAGCAAGAAATATACATATTTTCATTTGCTTATTTGAATTATGTTCTCTGTTTCTCAGTATGCATTTAACATTGTTTTTTCAGCATATTTTTTTTTCCAAGTTGAAAATTTTTGCTGTACATGTATATACTATAAACATATTTTGTATGTGGATAAAAATTATTTAATTCATAGCCATTAATGATTACAGTCACACTTGAAAGTGTTTATGTTTGGATGGAGCTATACATGCAGTGTATTTTGGCCATATAACCTTAAAAGAGCACAGTAGAAACTATGCATTGTAATTCATTGTAACTGACAGTGATAGAGTAACTTAAATTAGGATTTATATACAAATCATGTATCTAATAATAAGTATTGCTCTTGTGGTGAAATTGAGAGTGCAAAACACTTTCTTCTAGACTGTTCCAAATATCTGAATTTTAGAGATCAAATCCCAAACACACTCCCTTTCACTCTTACAGAATCGAGATCTTTGATGTTATCTTTTCTTTCTTGCTACTGTTGGGGAGATGGTGCTAATAAATTTATGCTTTCTACTGAATCCCCCAAATCAGATGTTTGTAATTACATCTGACAGTCTCTTAAATAAATATGGTTTAAACTGATACCAACTTGCAGTCTTATAACTGCAACTTGATAAAATTGCTTAATCACTAACACTTAAACCTTTTTCTTTACTCTTTGAAAGTTCACTATCATTGGGCAGTTTAAACAATTTCTAAACTGTTTCACTGTTCATGATAAATTTGTTTTTATAGGGTTAACACCATTTTTCAGCACTTGATAAGCTATACATGGCGACCAGCATAAATGGTGAAGGAAGAACCTGGGGAAAACCCTGGAAATAACTGGAAGCTACTAGCAAGCTTTATCACATACCCACATTGGCAGAGCCCGAGACTCAGACCCTCGCAGACTGAGGTGAGATGGCAGTGATCCAAAACAGTGAATACTTTAGACCTCTCGGCCACTCCGGTCCCCGTTCATGATAAAACATCACTTTTAACTATTCATAGACAGGACAGTGAAGCATTAAAGTTGATATATGAATGAAGATAGACCCTTCTTTCAAACTGACTTGACACAACCAAAACCATGTATGGCACCTCGCATAATTTTAGTGCATCTATTTTCAGAATGACGAATTTTCTTAATATAACCAATTACTTTCTAGCTTCATTACAACAATCCATAGATAGGATTGCAAATTTATGATTTGATATTTGCTTACATACTTGTAGTAATGTTATGCATTGGTTAAATACTGAAGTAATTTGCTTCACTGCTTCTTTCATATTTTCACAAAAAGAAGTTATGTAACAAATCAAACTTGACCTAAGAAGTTACAGGGCTTTTCAAATTCCACAATATAGCATTGTTTCATGCATTTCTGACTATAGATTTTGTCCCCTATAATATCTACATGCACTCTCATTGTCATTGCTCTTTCAATACATTTTTTAGTTTTGTCATTTCAATGTCTGATGATGACAGCTCTGAAGATGATACTGATGATGATACTGTATGTTTCTCTCCAGCAAATGCGTTCTCGTCAGTACCTGCAAACTGGGCAAGGGTCACCTCATCATCAGAGCTATCATGTACACCATTCTCAACATCATGTACATTTTGTTTCAAATGAGCTGAAGGGATGTTTTCGTCAGAAATTTCAGTATAATGACTTTTGTGACGTACTTATGTATATATGTATGCATGCATGGGTGTTTCAACTGTGGTATGTTTATGCCTGCTTGTACTAGAGTGTGGTATTTTCATGGTCGACTGCAGTAGACTAGATTGTACAGTAATAATAATTGCATGTGGTGGACCAGTAGATTACAGTAAATCAATGTTTTTGCTGGTTTCTAATTATTCCCTAACGTTCTTTACGCTCTATCAATGCTACTTTTGCAGTCGATTTTAATGACAGTAGAAGAAGATGGAAAATGGAGAGGGAACGGACTGTTATTGTTAAAACTAGGTGCAAGGCTTCCTACGTTTGCGCATGTATCTTCACGCTATTTCGCCCGTACTAAATGTGCCTAATGACATTACGTAAATATGAAGTGTTTATCTCCAATCAATAGCTAACAATATTATTAATAATGTGCAATAAATTAATTCACAGTCATTAAAGCATCGTTTTGTATACTTACTTTATCGTCGTACCAGGGGACGGATATCCATTGTAAACAAAGCCTACTTCCGATGTTTTACGGAACATGGCATCCACGAAGGAAATCCTTCCACTTTAAAACTAAAGTTCAGAAATAGGCCTACCGAGCACTTGCCGCAGTAACTCCAACTTGCAATAGTGTAGTCATTACAATACACAGTAATGTATTCACAAATCCGGCACATTCAACGACATAGGCTCTTTTGAACTACTCAATGTAAGACCGTGTAGCGGCGTCTCTGATTGGTGGAATTTTTTTTTTTTTACGAGATTCACAGTTCGGTTCCTTGAGCTCAATACAATCAGCACGACAAGTGGAATTCGTAGTTAAATGCCCGGACATGTGTAACAGATAATATATATATATATAATATTGTAAAATAAATTGGTATGCATTTCATTATTAGTTTATGCTCAATTGATTCATCCATATCGTATGAAACTCCCAACATAAAAGAAGCTGTTACAAAAAAATATATAAAAAATAAATACTCAAACTAATCAAATTCTGGATAATATTTTAATGATTGTATTTTAACATGTATGCCATTCAAACGAAGCTATTTAAAAAATACATTTTCTTTTCTAAATTACCTGGTCAAAATATTATATACTAATTTGGAATCACAGCACAGACAAAAATAAATAAAATGAAACAGAAAAAGAAAGGAAAAGGAAAATAGAGAAATAAAAAATGGAAATGAGCATAGTACCATTTCATGCATGAGATGCACCAACCTTAACTGAACAAAAATTAAAGACAAAAACAATACTCTAAATATAGGAAATAATCATATCAGAATTGTATTATAACCCTTTATTTGACTAAAGCAGGATGGTCCAACAGCTTCAACAATGCAAGTCACATTTACCAAAAATGTAAAAGTCTGAAGGCCATACATGATATATGTTACAATAATTATACTATATTTATAGAACTAACTTTCTTTATTACATGGGCCACAAATAAATGACAAGTGGGACACATTTAGCCCATGGGATTGTAGCTGGACCACTCCCGACCAAGGTGAAAACTTCATATTTATGATAATTATTGAGTTCAAGATCAGATATATCTTTTTCCACATGTTAAAAGAACCATTTTCAATTATTTCAATGGCACCTTTTATCCCAAGTTGACATCAAACATTAATTTACAGTTATCAGAAAACATTTCTTTTATCATGACACATGAGCATAAAAAATAGAAGAAAAACAAACAGTGAAAAAGGTAACAAATTCACACTTCTGAATTGCAGTTTTGGTCCCAAACTTTTAGTGGTATTTTAAAAAATGAAACATCAAGGTAAACATGTATTTTGGGCTGACTACATTGACAGTTGAACTTTTAAAGGCCAGTTTAAATCTGTTACTGGAAATTTTGAATAACACATTGAACTTATATGTATTTTGATGTGATAAGGAAAAAAATATCTGAATTTTAACTAATATCATTTCATGTCTTTAGAAGGTCTAATGTGATAAAAAAGGCTAGTAACCAAGTTTTAATGCTCTTGCCTTCTGCTGCCTTCTTTTTCAAAACAATACATAAGTTTGAATTCAGTAAAAAAGATGCAATGTACAAATTGTATGAAAGTGATTCAGAAATAATACCATACATTTTAAACTGATTATCTGTTTTAACAAATAAATCATAAAACAAAAACAACAAAGAAAGTTAATAAGAAATACCTATTTAACTTTTCTCCCCAATAAACCATACAGGTTGCTTAAAGAGTTGAAATGTGGCTTTTGAACCACACTAAAACTTGATTCTGATAAAATAATTTGACTAAAAACATTAGTAAAAGCTTCAACAAGTTTAATGTTCATGTGTTTTTTGCATTTTTCTTGGAGAGGGGGATGAAGCACACAGCACAGTGATAACTCAGATTACTTAATATCCACAGGATCATTGATATATTATATCAGCAAAATTTACAATGTGTAATTCCATGAAACAAACATTTTTAACTTCCTGATTTATAGCTTTAGAAAGAAAAAAATAAATACAAGTGATTAAAGAATGTTTTATTTGAATAACACACATCCTATTGATATGTTACACTGGTGTTCAATTTCAAGCACACATACATATTACATCAGATGTACTAACTATGAAATAATGAATTTTATATTCTTATCTTTAATGTTACACTGTATCTGTTCTATATATATATATATATATATATATATATATATATATATATATATATATATATATATATATATATATATATATATTTTTCTGCAGTAGGTTTAGATCATTCTACATAATATGAAATAACTTATAGTTCTTAGTTTTACATGTGTCTCACAAACTTGTATGTCAACATATAATGAGGTCCTCATTGAGACCCACAGCTCACGCTCTAGGGGAATACAGTTTTGGCCCCTATCTTACTAACATTGGCAGAGTACACTCAACCCTATTACTTTCTGCTCCTTAGTCATCAAAATCCAAGTAGATGTACACATGCTAGTGTTTTCATTTTAAGAAGTTAAAGTATTCTGATAGAAATCAAAAAGTGGTGATCTGCACTCCAACCTACAATTTGAAGTGAAATTTCTGCAGTTAAAATTTTCAGTTTTCTCAAATGTTAGTATGCTTCCTTCTTGAGTGACCTTTAACTATAAACCTAACAAGAATTATATTCATAGGATCTACTGGAAAAGACCAAAAAAGTTTAAGGTGTATATGCCAGTCTTGGTCAATATACCATATATTTTGGTGATATGATTTCCAATAATACATACATTGCAATTAATTTCAACCGATGGGAGTTACTGAATTACATAGTTGTAGTTACAAATTCTGAAATTATTTTTTCTCCTTTCAGACACAACAACCTTGACTACAGCATTTTTAAACAGATTTTAGTCTTCTTTCTTACCCCAAGTGCAGTCATCCCAAACATGTTGGCCCAATATATGATACAGAACTAATGTTGAGCTATGTATTGTTTCAAGATTTTATTTGGAGTAATGAAACATTTCTTGGGTATTTGCTTTCCTTTCTTCCTCTTCAACATAACATAAACCAAAAAATGTGTAATGTTGCTGAATGAACATGGTCGATACAGTATTAAAGGCTCGATTTTGGACACAGGCAGACCATTTAGTAAGTGTTGCACATGTAAATAAAGTTTTCATGACCACATATATAATATTAGAAATGAATCTAGGTAAACAGATTTAGGCAGCTAAGTACATCCCTCCTATCATGGACAAAACAAAACTTGGATCAGGCAAATTTATAAGAGATACAAGTACTCAAAAATCTAATTTAGGTTTATTCTCAAATCTGACACAAAATGGCAGGGGAGTCTATTAAATGTTCTTTATTAATGTAAATATACCATAATAAAATACAGCTCGAGTGCACATTACAAAGATTCAGGCACATTATGAGCAAAAATTTTATATCAAAAGAAAGGGTTCTGCTCCTTTTCTAATATCATTATTTTCTATTTTCTTTTCTTTATCTGAATTTTTGTTTTTCAGTTTTTGGGCTAGATCCACCAGGGATTGATATGCTCTATCTGAATATACATATGAATGCATAAACTATTGGGTCGAGAATTTTTATGAGAACTTCTGTTGTTTACTTTTGACAACCAAGTATTTATGGAATGCTTCAATGTTTTTGTGAAGGTTATTGTGAACTTGTACTGTTTTGCTATCAGAAGATAATTTTCTTTTTATACTTTTTTCAGTGTCACTGCATCAGCTCTGTGTTTCTACTTTATCTGACTTTATCATTATTGTATACTTGTTTCACTGACCATTTTATTGCTAAAATTGTGTTCCATATACTCTTTTTCCCAGGTTATCATCCCTGTATATATATATATGTATCAACATATCAATACTTAGCCAGTTCAAGGATAAATCTGTACTATTTAATGTACAAAGTATGTCAAAAATGTACATTTTTTAAAATATAACGATGGATTGCATACTAAAAACAGCATTTGCAAACTGTCTGGGACTGGGAATGCTGGCTAAGAGAGAAAATGTCTTGATTTTTTTCAAAGGAAATGAACAGAATATTGTTTGCTTGCAAGATATTCACTTTACATCTAAAGAGAAGAAACATATACAAGTTTTATTAATGGAAAAAAGGGGTATGACCATCTTTTTTGCTACATGTAAGAAAAATGAAACAGAAAATATTTTTAAAAATATAGTCAGCATAACTGACTAATTAGGAAATGAACAGCATGCCAACAGTAGAAAAACTGAAGATAAAAGAAATCAGCTCCAGACTTAAGATTGGATAAGCTACAAGTGTACGCAATTTGAAGTAGAGCCCAGTGGATTGAAAGGGAAGAAAAAAACCAAAACATCCAAATATTTTTGTGCCTTATACATAAAATGATTACTGATAGAAACTTACTTCATTTGATCAAAAGCAAATTTTAAATTAAATTAGAAATTTGTACAGTAATTTCTACTAAGAATCAAGAGTGGTTTTAGATGCTGATTTGGACCAATTACCAAGAGTTTAATGCCGCAAAATTAACAAAACAACAATCTGATTCTTTGGAAGGAGAAATACAACTAGATGAACTACTAGTGTACTTGCAAAGATGAAAAATGAAATAAATCTCCATGATCTGATGGGTTTACAGTTGAATTTTGTTAAATAAATTTGGAATGTCTTTACATATTTCACCTAGTTCATTTAAAAAAACATGATAAACAGCAAAGTATTATTCTTTGTTTACCAAAGGGAATAAACCTAGTCAGTTTTTAAACCACTGGCATCATATTAGCCCTTTAAATGTAGTGTAAAATAATCTTCAGGATGTATAACCCAAAAGGCAAATCCTGCATTGGATACAATATCGGAATTGCAAACAGGATTCATTAAAGCAGGGGTTTTAAACTCAACCACCCTGAGGGCCACAGGAGGTCAGTTTCAATGGACAAAGGGCTGCAACACCTTGGCTATCTCTCATGACACCTTGTGAAGCCAGTCATTTTATGGGCTGAATGTTTGAGACCCCTGCATTAAAGGCAGATACATAGGTGATAACAATATAAGATTTAATGCACTGTTCAGAAAAATATAATATTCTTGGTCAAATAATTTTTACTGATTTTGAAAATGCATTTGATACAGTCTCATTAACATTTTAGGAAAAGTAATAAAGTATTTTAATTTGGGGAATTTTATACAAAAATGGATTTCAATATTTATAACAAACATCTTCAGCAGTCATACAGAATAGTTTTATATCAGATTACTTTGCAGTAAAAATCGTGTATAGACAAGATATCATCTCACCTTTGAGCCAAAATTTAAATTTTGATCAGAGATAATAGAGATATTAAATGTAATGTTAATTTATCAAAAAAAACAACATAAAGTTACACAGTTTGAAAATGATACAACATTTATCCTTTATGGTTCCCAGAAATGTTTCTATTCCATTCTGAATCTACTGGAATATTTTGCATTAATATCAGGTCTGAAAATAAATCATGATAAAACTAAAGTGTTATGGACAGGATATAAAATCCAATTTGCAAAGATGTATACCATAATGCTTGTTGGAAATTACTGGAGGGGGTGTCTCAATTTAGTTTGTTAGCAACAGAGTTTTTGGGTCAACCTAGATGAAATTATTGATATTAATTATCATAAATAAATTATAAAATCACTACTTATGTTAATGGTCAAAAAGAATACTGTCTCCTACTGGAAGAACAACAGTATAAAAAACACTGTCTTGCAGAAATGAATCTATTATTTTTGGCTTTACCCAAAACACCTTTATCTGCAACTAAGAGAAACCTCTGTATGATAAACAGAACCAAACTAATGCACGATATCCAAGCAAATCTAACAACTTGCTTACCTCCTACAGCAGAACAACTCGATAACAGCCTGCATTCACTGCTCGACAAACATGCCACAGCTACTAAGTGCAGAGCATCAATTAAGAAGTGTTCTCCATGGTATAGCAGTGTTAGGGACCACCAACTTTGCACTGCTAAAAGACCGACATAAAGCTGAGAGGCTCTGGCTTTCCACCAGACTCACTACTCATAAGCAAATCTATGAAGCCACTAAAAAGAATGTCACAAATATAGTCCATACAGAGAAATCAGCCCACTACAGTACTAAGATCATGGAAAGTTCCAGCTGCAAAGGGCTCTTCAAGATTACTAACAAAATAATTTCAAGGAACAAATGTACACCACTTCCAACTACCTTCTCTCCATTCGACCTTCCAGATATGTTTGCAAATTTCTTCCGTGACAAAGTACAAACCATTAGAGATAACTTGACACCACAATTTCAATTGACTCGTCATCACCATACAGCTGGGATACAGAATTTCAGCGGCAAACCATTAGCAGCATTTGAACCTGCCTCTATGGATTTCGTACATGCAATCCTGATGAAGAGTGCACCAAAGTCTGCTGCTTGAGTGCTTAGATCCAGTATTGCCTTCACTAACTGATGTTATTAATACCTTTCTCTCATCTGGGGAATTCACATCATTTTACTAAACAGCCATTGTAAAGCCTCTGCTGAAGAAACCAACACTAGACCATAACGATTTAAAGAACTACCGCCCAGTTTCTAATCTCCCATTCATATCAATTTTTTTTAGAAAAGGTCGTTCTATCACAGCTTGTATCTCATCTAAATTCAAACAGTTTTTTTTAGCAATGTACAATCTGCATATTGCCCTTGCCACAGTACCGAAACTACCCTTCTAAAAGTAGTTAATGACATTCTCTCTGAGTTGGATAGCGGAAAGATTACAGTCCTCACCCTCCTTGACTTGTCTGCAGCATCTGACACAATAGACCACGATAATTTACTTCACCATCTCCAGCATGTATTTGGCATTCATGATACAGCCTTACTGTGGTTCAAGTCCTACTTGGTCAACAGGACACAAATTGTGTCTGTAAATGGAATACACTCCAGCCCAGTTAATCTATGTTGTGGTGTTCCACAGGGGTCTGTTCTTGGACCTGTTCTCTTCATTATATACACTCAGCCGCTCTCAAGTGTCATAGATCATTATCCAGTGTCTCACCAATTGTATGCTGATGACACCCAAATATACAAATCTAGCCACCCAACTGAAGTTGATGCTACCATCCAAGGTGTAGAGAGGTGCATTTCTGATGTGAAATCACGGATGACATCTAACAAGCCGCAGATGAATGATGATAAAACTGAGGCCATTCTGATCACAACACAAAGACTTTCTCATTCACATCCTTTACCTCAAACAATAAATATCAGCAACACCAACATTAAATTCACACAGTCAGTACAAAACCTAGGTGTTACTCTGGACAGTACTCGCACATTGCACCAATATGTCATGAATATATGCAAGGCTGCATATCTTGAGCTGAGACGCATCAGCTCAGTTCAAAAATATCTTTCAGTTAATGCCACTAAAACACTTGTGTGTTCATTAGTACTTTCAAGACTGGACTATTGTAACTCAATTCTGTCTGGTTCATCTCAATATCTACTCCAGAAACTTCAAAACACAGCTGCTCGGATCATAGAGTACCACAATCAGAGCACACCTCCCCACTGCTCTGTACCCTACACTGGCTATCCATTCGATCCAGAATCAAACACAAAATTTGTTCTCTGTGCTACATTTCACTGACGGACTCCAGTCCAACATACCTATCCAACATCACCCATGTGTACACACCAGCAAGATACTTACGCTCCTCTTCTGACAATCGTATACTCGTTATTCCCACTATGAAAATGAAGTCATATGGACAACGTTCTTTTGCATACCAGGGCCCAGCAACATGGAATGAATTGACCAATGAACTTAGACACAAAGACACAATGATTCCATTCAAGAGTGCTCTTAAAATTCACTTATTTCGACTGCAAGAACAAACTTAAAGACCTAAAAATGTTGCCTACCTTAAATATTTTCAGCATGTTTTTTATATTTTCTAATTTCATGGTGTTGGTTTTTTGTAATCGTATCATTATATATATGTTTTTTATGTTATAGGTGTTGTCTTATGTTGTAAAGCGCTTAGAGCTTCTAAAGATTAGGCACTATACAAAGTCCTCATTATTATTATTATTATTATAAACAGAATAGAATATTTAAGTAAATCATTTTTTAAATATTTTTGGAAAGCCATAATTACTAAAAAATAATATGGAGACATATATTTAGTGCTTGGATTAAAGTCTACAAATTGTTTAATAATATTCTTTAGACGAATTAATAAACCTTTTTTGGGGAAAATCAATATATTAAGGTTGCAGATATTTTCTTGGTATAAATGAAGGAGTCAAGTTTATAGATGACATCTTTGATGGTGTTACCTTTAACACATTTGAAACCTTTCAGATAGAATTTAGTAAAGAAAAGGAAAACCAATTACTCTATCAGGGTCTTTGTAATAGCAATAAACAAGATATCAGATCTAGGGAAAAATGTTTCTCCCAATTAAAATATTTCACCCATCTTTATAGACCCACATTAGGATATTTTTAACCAATACAAAGGGGTGCAAAGATATGTATAAAACTCTTCATTATAATACTGTTCCAATACCTAATTCAAGAAAGAAAAAAACTGGAATTGCTGTTATTTAACTTTCATAAATACAGAAACAAATCTACAAAAGTATATTAAAAACCAACAGAGATCCAGTACATAATACTCAACAGAATATTACCTGTTAAAAGCTATATAAACAAGAGAAATGTAATCTAAAAAATAAGTTATGCAGGTTTTGTAAAGGAAAAGAAGAAACCATTGAATGTTTTTGCTAGGAATGCATCATATTAATGAATATTAGTCTATCCTTTCTGAATTCTTAATGCAAAAACTAGACTACAGATTAAATTCTCACCTCAGCAAATAATTCTTGGTGACACATCAATGAATAAAAATCATTAAACTTAATAATTCTAATTACTAAATATCACATACATACCAACAGTAGAACACAAATAAGTTGAATTTGCAAGGCCTTATTGTAAAAATATATTACATTTTTAAAAAAAAGAAGATAGTTCCAAATTCTGTAACAAATGAGATATATTGAGTAGAAACCTTCCCCACAATATAATTAATTACTAGAACAGCTGCTCTCTCCATTAATCTTACCCAGACTACATGTTTTCAATAGAGAACAACAACAACAAAATTCAATGTTTGTCTTACATATTTTCTCCATAGCTAACTACTTTCCTATTTCTTCTTTTATTACTGTATTATTTTCTTTTTTTAACTCAGACAATAACGGATGTGAATTTGATTAGCTGAATTTTAAAACTTAGAACCTAATAAAAAGAACTGCTTCTTAAAAAAACAAAAAAAGAAAGGAACATTTGCGTATCTGAATATATGGTCACCTGCAATGAGATGCCCTATGGAATTTTCTATTCTGGATCTTGGTCTCATTTAATTTTAGTGCTCACTTATTGTTTTCCAGTGTTTATCATAACAGATCCTTTTTTTAACTGATTTTCTTTTCATACTAATAATTAATTGATTAAATGTTAAATTTTGTAATTCCACAAGTTTTTCACCCTAAATATTGAGCTGATATTGGGCATATGAACAATGTAAAAATAGCTTGGAAATGCTTCAAAATATTTAATGTACAAAGAGTTATATTTAAAAAAATGGTATTTTGCATAGCAACTGTCTGCCTTGCTAGAAATACTAGTATAAAGAAATTTTCTAATGTTGCAAGGTAGCATGTGAGTTCCAGAGGGTGTAGGATGTTTGTTAGTTACTTGACTTGTAATACTAACTATTCATCTCATGCATTTTTAAACCAGTGAACTGTAAATTTTACAGGACAAATTCTGTGCTTGTCATATTTTTTCCTTGTAAATGTACAGGTTATGTGTGCAATCCACTGTTTGTAAATATTTCTATTTGCACAGAGAGGATATGCACATATTGTATGCCTGTAAAGAGCTATATTAGAACACAAGTCATACAGCCATTTCCAGATACCACTTTTCAGGGCATAATTTATGCATAAACACTCGCACTCACCCACCATTAATTGTATTGAAACTTGTAATCAGATAGCAAAAATAAGTACCAAATGTGAAACCAGAGACATAATTCTAAAGTTTCTTCCATGCTTGATTCTGAGACTGAGGCATTAATTTGTCATATCAGCAAAATATTCTAAATTTATAAAATTAGCTATGTTCAGGGTATATTGATAAATTATACATTATTTTCATAATATATAAATTAAAATCATCTGATGAAAATGTAATGGATTTTAGGGAAAAGGCAGTAATTAGTGGAATCTTGAATGTGGGGTGTGGCAGTAATACAATCAGATGAGCAGATTTCAAAATGGCTGCACTAATATATATCACACACATTGTTTTTGTCTCTATTCTCTTCTATCATGAGTTAGTTGTCTCCTTATTTTGCTTATACTTTCATTCTGATATTTGAATTGACTCACATATACAGATTATGCCCACGTTTACTGAAGTGAACAAGTTATTCAAGAAGGGTACATCAGCTATAGTACAAAGCCTCAACCATTGAAGGTGAAATGCTGAAAAGGGGTAAAATTAATCATTTATTTCCAGAGGGTAACAGAGCTACTGGTACAACCACTACTCATCCAATGTGATTCTCATAAAATAAATATGTTTTTCTGCAGTTAAACTCTTTCTGAATAGAAGAGTTGGCAATTAATGTTTTCTATATACGAGTCATGAATCCATTGGGATATTTAAAGTGTTATCTGTTAATTATGTGTATATGTCTCACATCGGGAATATGAATGGGTGGAAATTTAAGATTTAAAAATCTTGGGAATTGATTGAAAATATTTTTGTTTACTTCAATAACTTTAAGGAAAGGGGATAAGTTAAAAAGAAAAGAAAAAAATCCACAAGTAACAAATAGAGAGAAATTGAGCACTGATCAAATTGTTGGAACTATCTTTTTTAAGTGGTTTTGAAATACGTCAAAGATGGAAACAATAAAACGTTGTCAAAATCAAACAGAAGATCTTACTAAACAAAATACTTCATTTCTGGCACACTACCATCTTTTGCTTCTTTTCATAGCGGATCTTCGTTTTAGAAATCAAATGCAGACGAATGTTTACTTCGATTTGAAAGCACTGCCAAAAGCATGACGTCAACAAAACGTGTGCACACTTTCACGGGCTAACAATTAGTCTGGTTCCCGGCCACTATGAAGCTTGCCGTCCAACGTTTTGCCTGATTCCCGGGAAGTATTTTGCAAAAGTGTGGGGTTATCGTAATAAATTGTATTAATAGAACTGGGAACCAGTATAATCAAACTTGCTGCACCACTTTGCGCCATAATCAAAAGTTGAGCCGCAGCTATATTAGCAGGATGATCTCGTAAAATCTGGGTTTTTTTTTAGTTCTTTCTGCTGTTTTTTCGGTAGCCGTTACTATTTTCTCAGTATCTTTTGTGATAGGCTTAAATAAAAGTTAAAGTAGTGAAAGGTATATGTAAAGCTCCGAGCCCCAAGTCAGCAATGCCGACGGTTAAATGACTGAATATACAAAAAGTGAAATTCAACGAATAACAATTTAATGACAATTCAATAATCAAATGATTAAAATGTCCCAAGTACTCTCCTTCCGCTCGACCATGTGTTAGCATATTGCATTCTTTGATTGGTAGTGTGAGATACCTTTCCACCTGTCCTTGTGTTCTACTCATCTGTGTATTCTTCTCTCTATTCTTTCAATTCCTTCTCCTTTTCCTCGCGACTTCCTCCAAATTCCTTCTCCCACTCGACTTCTCTATACTCCTCCTTCTTCACTTTTTCCTCCTCGACTACTTTCCCTCCTCCTCCTCGACTCTCTCCACCGATTAGACTTGTCGACTCCGACTGCTCCGCTAGTCTCACTTCCGTCTCCCCTGAAAGAGATTCGGGACTTAACTGAACTGGAAGTTCTGTCCCCCAGAAAGCTTAATGTGAAAACACAAGGACGGTACACTATTTTCCTCATCCCTTAGTAGTAAAGTGGGATATCCTAGCGACAATGGGAATTAGCATTACAGACCCTCCCCCCCCCCCGGGATTGTTTAGCGACTATGTAAATTTAACATGGAGAAAAATCGTGAGACTGTTTAGCGACAAGTGAAATTAACATGGGAAATAGATTTTGGGACTGTTGAGCGACAAGGGGAATTGAACATGGGAATATGGGACTGTATAGCATCAAGGGAATTTAAACAGGGTGGGACTATATAGCAACAATGGGAAATTAACATGGGATTTTTTTTTTTTAAAAATAAAAAAATAAAAATAATAAAAAAAGGGTAGGCAATGGAAAGTCATTCTCTTTTCGAGACCTATGAGTGGCCCTGAAAAGGGCCTTTGGGTTTATGTTAATGTACCCATTAACATAAATTAATGTTAATGTACCCATTAACATAAATGGCACCGTATTGGTCTTCTTCTTGTCCTTAGGCTGCGTCTCACTGTAGGACCGTAAATCAGGACTCTTTTGAGGCATCCTTGTCTTTCTACGTAGATCCTGCGTATCCACAGACTGGTGTCTGTCCTGTGGACAACTGTCCACTTGGATCGGACAAACATGGGTATGTCCGTCCGGAACATCATTGAAGACACAAGCGTAGAAGATAGCACATCAGTCCACATCTTGAGGCACCGAGAACAGGTGAATCAATGCAGTGAACTGCACTTATTTATAGGTAGAGGTAGGATTGAAACGGATTGAGTTTGTTGACCAATCCAAACACGCGTTACAAAATTCAGTCGGCCCGCATCCAATCCGAAGAGAGCAGTCTGTGACGTCACGTGGTCTATATAGATTCGCTAGCGCCTGTGTGCAGTTAATCCATGCGACAGTGATTCAACATGACGGAAACTCAGAAAACGATCCATTGGGGTGCACCAGCAGTGGAGACCGCCCAAGGGAATCCGGACTTACTTTCAGAAGACGTAAATTGGGATTTTGTGGATTTTCTTACCTCGCAAGAATTTGTTCCGGAACCTTCGTCACCTTCATTACCGCAAGTGGAGAATTTTAGACAGAGACAGAAAGAAGAATTGGAGAAATTTATACAACGACAAAAGGAAGCGGAACAAGCTTTTCTCCTACAGCAACAGCAGCAAGAAGAAGAGGTAAGAAAAAAACAACAAGAAGAAGTAGCAGCAAAGAAACAAGAGGGTGAAAATCAAACGGTCACGGTACTGTTGGACATTTTAGCGGAGTTAAGAAGTCTGAAACAAATGTATCAGACTTCTTTATTACGACCGAAGAGAATACGACCTTCCCGAGCCAAACACGTCAACCATGTGACTAAGCCTACCGTACCACCCTTAGTGATTTCCACTAAATCAACATCATCAACAGTACGCAGTCCAGAAGTAGGCCTTGGCCGTGGCAAAGGCTTAAGGCAGTTAAAGTTGATTGCTTAAACTCACCCCTACACCAAAAAAGGCCCTTTTCAGGGCCACCCACGTCTCTCGAAAAGAGACACACTTTCAATTGCCAATAACTCAAAAAAAAAAAAAAAAAAAATAACCATTTTACCCTTATAGTACTTGTCTGTGTATGAGTGTGTGAGTGTAGGTTCTTATTTTAAAATCAAAACTCAAGGACACTTACCTTATATAATTAATTTATTCTTTTCTCAGTAGTTACAATCCAATTCACAATTCACAACAGAACACTTTAAAAAGTTCATTGACTTCTTCTATCTCATTGTTTACTTTCTCTGATTTTTTTAAAATTTCTTCACCCTCACAGTCTTTTCCTTCTCTAACTCTTCACTTTCTTCCCTTCTTCTTTTCTTCTCCTGTTTCTTTTTCTTTACCTGGCTGCTTTCTTCCTCTGAATAATCCCTCTCTTCTTCTGAAGAATCCCTCTTTTCTTCTGACTCCTCTTGTTTCTCTTTTGGGCAATCTGGAGACCAATGTCCTTTTTCTTGACAATAATAACAGGTATCTTGACTTTTGTCTTTTCTAACCCCTTTTTTTCTTTTTTGACGGTCTGGACACTCTGAAGACCAATGCCCTTTTTTCTGACAGATATAGCAAGTATCTTGACTTTTATCTCGAAAGGAAGGAGAGTAGTCCGTCGGCTGGTCTGAAGAGAATTTTCTAATGACCCCTCGCAAAGCTCTGATGAAACGTTCGATTTGGCTAGTCTCTTCCATCGTTGTGCTCGGTTAGAGAGTGAAACGAATAGTGAAAGGACAAGACACACACCCTTTTATATACGCTGGTTTGCTATGACTATAAATTAGCCCATGGTGTTTAAACTTGAGTCATTTGACGTTTTTCACTCAAGATGAAACGATCCTATTCATTCGAGAAGAAAGAAGAAGAAAGTAAGAGGCAGAAACGTGATCTATCGCCTCGTACCAGGGCTGAAGTCTTGGCACAAATTCATGCCAGTGATTTTGAAGAGGACATGAGTGAACCAGAATCCGAACCCTCTAAACAAAGTTCACCACCCTTAGTCAACCCTGAAAAGTACTATTCCATTCGAGAGACGGAAAAGCGCTCCTCTAGAAAATTTAGAACCACGGCTTACAAATACACAGTGAAGTTTAAAGATTTCAAGTCCAACGTACCCTTGGAGAAAGCAGAAGGGTTTATCACCGAGATGTGGGATTCTTTGCTCACCGCACTCAAGCGACAATGTCAACCCAAAGAAGACGATCGCTTGAGACTTTCCATACAACACGACGGTTTGAAATACCCTGTTTGGATCGAGTTTAGCAGACCCGCAGAACTAACCCCTTCCAAAGTCATGGACAAGATTCATCACGTGCAACAATCTAATGACCAGTTTGACATCACCGATGGAAAAGCCACACTCGACATGACCCACGTCTCTCCTCCTCAAGGGACTGGACGCAATAAGGTGTTACTGGTGAACGACCTTCGCAGTACCAAAAAGAGTCTTGTCCAAATTCACAATTCTCAAGACCAGATGTGTTTAGCCCCAGCCATCGTGGTGGGACGAACCTATGCCAACAAGAACGACACGACAGAATGGAAAAGAGCCTGGGAAACTATTCAACGATCGGACCGAGCCAAACAACGAAACGAAGCAGAACTCCTGTTGCAACAAGCTGACCTATCCAAAGACACACCCTGCGGCATTCCTGAAATGCAAAAATTGCAAGATGTCCTAGCTCCACGCTACACCTTGAAAGTGCACCCTCAAGAAGTACGTGGGCCTCTGTTGTTTCGAGGCCATTCATCTCTATTATCACGATGAACATTTCGATACCATTACCAGTATCGCTGCATTCCTGGGATACGGTTATTACTGTGAGAAATGTGACCATGGTTATAATAATCGAGAACAACGCAGACATTGCGGATTGAAATGCTCAGGATGTTTGGCCTCTTCACCCTGTCTGAGCGAAGGACAACAAAGAGTACATTGTCCTGCTTGTCTGCGCACGTTTGTCAACCCTGCCTGTTACCAACAACATCTGAAGACGCAAGGTTCACAGCAGAAATGTGCTTGTCAACTCCTGAGATTATGCCCTACCTGTGGACAAGGCCTATGTACCAATAATGCCAAGGCACACGTATGTTCAGGAAAGAAGAAATGTCACATTTGTCACCACATCGTGGACTTGGAACACCAATACTACGTGCAAAAATACCAACCCCCACCAGAGAAAGAGGACGGTCACAAGAAGAAAGGCAATTTCATCTTTTTTGATTTCGAATGCATGCAAGAGACCGGCATTCACATTCCTAATTTCTGCGTGGCTCATCGAGCGTGCGAGAAGTGCATTCAGGAACCTATCTTCAGTCATTGCCCTCACTGCAGCAAGATTCCTGGAGGGCGTGAAAAAATCTTTCGAGGACCGAACACGTTAGCCGATTTTGCACAATGGGTCTTAGACCCCATCGACAAGACGTGGAGCCAAGAGGACATCGAACGTTACGGAGATTGTCATCGTCATGCCACGGTGATGGCTCACAATTTCTCCGGATACGATGGACAGTTTCTTTTGAGATACTATACGGAACAAGGCACCGAGCGTCCTAAAGTCACTTTGAACGGAGCCAAAATCATTTTCATGCAAGTGGGACAAGTGCAGTTTAAAGATTCGATGAGTTACTTGGCCATGCCTTTCAGCCGAATGCCTAAAACGTTTGGAATGACAGAAATGGCTAAAGGGTACTTTCCACACTTTTTCAATACGGAAGCCAATCAACACGCCGTTCTACCCCATTTACCTGAGGCTCACTATTACGACCCCGACAACATGCGTACCGAACAACGAGAAGCTTTCTACGCTTGGTACCAGGCTCACGCCTCCAACCCTTTCGACTTTCAGGAAGAAATGTTAAAGTATTGTCGTTCCGACGTGGACATTTTACGACGTTGCTGTGGAAAATTTCGAGAACTGTTCATGGAACACGGAGGGGTCGATCCTTTGAAAGAAGCTTGCACCATTGCCAAAGCGTGTTCCTTAGTGTATCGACAACGATTCATGCCTGAAAACACCGTAGCTGTCATCAGTCCTCAAACGACCAACTATGTCAAACGTCAATACTCGGTCAAAGCCCTACGTTGGTTACATTACTTGTGCGACAAGGAAGACAAATGGATTCAGCATGCCCGCAACGGAGGGGGCGAAAAGACCATCGGAACGCATTCGGTCGATGACTGGGACTTAGAAAACCCCAAGATCGTGTACGAGTTTAACGGTTGCTTATTTCACGGATGTCCCGTCTGCTACCCTGATCGTGACACTAAAAATCAGTTTTTACAACGAACCATGGAAGACTTGTACCAGGACACTTGTCAGCGACGCCTAAAGTTAGAACAGCAAGGATACCAAGTGGTGGAAATGTGGGAACACGAGTACGATCACCGTTTGAAAACCGATCCCGAGTTTAAACGCCTCGTGGAAAGTTACCAGTTCATGGACCCCCTGAACCCGAGGGATAGTTTGTACGGAGGAAGGACCAGTGCCACCTGTTTGCTGTACCAAGCCGACGAAGAGAAAGGAGAAGAAATCAAATACTTGGACATGTGTTCGCTGTATCCCTACGTGTGCAAATATTGTCACTTTCCTGCAGGGCACCCACAATTGTTTACCGAACACATCGACCTGAAAAAACATTCGACAATACGAAGGCTTGATCAAGTGCAAAGTTTTGCCTCCCACGGACTTGTACCATCCCGTCTTACCTCACCATTGCCAAGGCAAACTGATGTTTCCTTTGTGCCGTAATTGTGCCGAAACGTGCAACCAAGACCAACCTTGTCAGCACACCCAGGAATAACGGTCTTTGACGGGAACCTGGGTCAGCGTAGAATTGTTCCAAGCTCTGGACATGGGATACCAACTGTTAGAAGTGTACGAAATTTGTCACTTTCCCAAAACACAACAATATCACAAGGGTGACCCCACTCAGAAAGGCATTTTCGCCGACTACGTGGATGCCTTTTTGAAACTAAAGCAAGAAGCCAGCGGCTATCCTTACTGGTGTCACACTCCCGAAGACCAAAAGACATTCAAAGAGAAATACTATGAACAAGAAGGCATCCCTTTAGACCACATCGAGAAAAACGAAGGTAGGCGATCGTTTGCCAAAGTGATGTTAAATTGCTTGTGGGGTAAAATGGCACAACGACCGTGTTTACCCAAGACGGAATATTTGACAGAACCTTCCCGCTACTTCCAGATGATTCACGACAAAACCAAATACATGAAACACGTGGACGTCGTTCGTGAGGATTTGATCTTGGTCAATTACGAAGAAGATCTGGACTTTGTACAAGACGACCCTTTTGGAAATGTCATCATTGCGGCTTACGTGACAGCCCATGCTCGCTTAAAATTGTACGAAGCTTTAGAACTGTTAGGGGAACGCGTCCTGTACTTTGACACGGACAGTTGCATTTACATCCATCACCCGAGTCAACAGCACCCTGACATCGAAGGAGACCGTTTAGGAGCCTGGACAGACGAGCATCCCGACGACAAGATTCTAAGTTTCGTCAGTGGCGGTCCAAAAAATTACGGCTAAGAATACCGGGACAAACAAGGAGAAGTGCACACGAAGTGTAAAGTGAAAGGATTGACTCTGAATTATCGTACCAGTCGAGTGGTCAACTTTGGGGTACTGAAAGAAGCCTTGCAGTCTGGAAAAGATCAACACTTTAAAGTGACCACCTATCAACCGAACAAGATTGTACGTTTACCCACTCACCACATCGTCAGTCGACCCTTGGAAAAAGTCTATCAAATCGTGTACCAGAAGCGAGTGCGACTACCCAACCACTTTACTTTGCCGTATGGACACGTTGGTATAAAACATTGGTTGTAAGAGGATAGCCACCCACCAGAAGGATGACTTCGCCACAGCAAGAATCGAGTGAGAAACCCGATGAGAACTCCAAGTTCAAACCCTACCCTTTTTCAGTCTTCTTACCTGACTATTGTGATTGTGCCCGTCGATTGGACACGTTTCAGAAATGGCCTACGGATAGGGAAGGATTACCTTCTTCGCATGTTTTATCTAGAACGGGATTTGTCTACTTGGGACATGAGTCAGGATTGGGATACGAAGTACAGTGTTTCGCTTGTGGCCTGAAGTTACGAATGGATCTATGTATCTACAAAGATTCAGCTATTCTGGAACATACTCGATGGTCTCCGCACTGCCCTTACCTTTCTATGGCCTTTCCACCCATGACATTACGGTACAATGATGACGGTACCTTAGAGACGGTACCTTCCAAAACAAGACATAAAAACATAAAAAAGGAACGATGTACAAGCTTGAGACTGCATTGCGACTAGTATAAAAAGGGGCTATGGTCAAGATCGATAGTTCATTGGGACTACCAAGACTGAGCGAACAAGATGAATACTTTCAGAGAAACACAAAACAAGTTTAGACAGGCACAATTCAAGTGTGGGGCTTCGGAAGTGGAATGCGATTGTGAGCCTTGCGATGGGTACGATGCTGTACGTTGTGACCTTAGCGATGCCGTAAAGCATAGTGGGAACTTTGTTCTCACTACCCCTATCATGGAAAGTGATGCTGTGCGTGTCAAACCTGAGGGATGCGAAAGCGATGCCGCTCGTCCTCTTGGACATTTTACTGGGTTTCGTTTTAAAGGGGAATGTTCACCTTCACGTCTACCCCCCTACGGATGTCATTCAGCCCTGAGCAAACTCCTGCCCATGTCACTCAACCCTCATCGAAACGAACCTGTGAAAGACGAATATACGTTTCCTGTGCGTTTGTCGGAATACTGCGACTTTGAAAATCGTCTTCAATCGTTCAAAGGAAAATGGCCTAAGTATCTGGGAGGACCGACCCCCGAAGAATTAGCCAGAGCCGGATTTTTCTACTTGGGCGAAGGAGATAAAGTCAAGTGCTTCAGTTGCGGTGTGTCACTTCACCACTGGGAACCGCAAGATTCGGCCTACGTAGAACATGCTCGATGGTCACCGAATTGTCATTACTTACCCTTAGTGGGACCGAGACATTGAAGTAACTTACCATAATCTGTTCATGGATACTTTACACGAGAACATTCGTGCTTTGCCTGTGGAGTTGAGAGAACGCATTTACCGAGAGCTGGTCAAAATACAAGTCAAACGTAAAGAACAGTTGCATCCGTTACGTCACCAGATCTTTAACCACTGGTACCTGAATGGTATTAAAGAACTGATTCGTCAGAAATTGTTTCAGTGGTCAGACCTTGTTCAATACTTCCAGGCCCCCGATAATCCACGTGTTGATCATTTTGGTTACTTCGAGATTCACCTAGTACAACACATTGAGGAAGACAAGGTAAAGGATTACCGACATATTTTACGTGGAATCTACTTAGCGGAAGAGGAAACTTCTAAACGATCTCTGACGTTTCGGTTACAGGATGCAACATTTAAATTCCCCACTGGAGAACGAAGATCTCTGGGTAGAAAGTACGTGAATTGTTTCCGAAACAAAGAGACTATAAAAACAGGCTGCCATGCCACGACTTTTATCGCATGTAATCCAACAGATTCCGTGGAAGGAACTCAATGACCATATTCAAACCGTGGATCATTACCATCGATTATTACAAGAACTGTATCCATTCAATTTGGGTCGACAAGTGGTGTGTGTCTTAGTGACTTGTTTTCTGGGATTTCGTTTATCAGCCGATTCCTTGTGGACTCTTTACGAACAGTACTTACCACCCCAATGGCCTTAAATGGTCACGAGAGACTCCTTTTGCTCAAAGCCTTACGTTTTCATCTGGATACTTCTCGACCTCTACGGGAAAAAAAGATTCGTCAACTTTTAGCTACCCAAGACGTGTATGACGATGTGTGTGTAGCTTGTGACTTACACCCCCATTGGACAGATGTCCGTGCCTGGAAAGAATGGGATTTTGAGGCTTGGATCCAAGAAGTGGCCCAGTATGCACGAGAGTTGTTCAAGGAAAAAAAGTCACTTTTCAACCTGTGTTAGTGACGGTACCAGAAGAACCCGTCACCCAGGACAGGACTGTCGTGGACAGGCCTGAAAGACCCTTTCGGGAGGACACTTGTGTGACCTTACCCCCTACTATAGAACTGGTCAGAACTTTACCCAAAACATGTTGTACAGACACTTGTTTTTATTCCACGTTAATCATTTTCATGTGCCTTTTATCGTTCTACTTAAGCCTTTGGCTTTTATGTATTTTTGGTCTTTCGTATTCATGTTTAAAACGTTTGTGTTCTGAAAAAAGGTATATAAACTCTCGTCTTGTTTGTTTTCGTGTCACAAGTGACATTCCTCACACTATGGCTACCTCTGCTGTCTCTGCTCCCTCTTCCTCCACTGTCAAAGTCATCGACGAACACTTAGATCGTGCCAGTTGGGAGGCTTTGTATCTTCGCCATCCCTTTAACATGCTCATTGCTGGACCTAGCGGTTCAGGCAAAACCGAATTCGTCAAACGTTTAATCGAACATAAACATCATTTGATCGATCGACCACCTCAGCGGATCGTGTGGTGTTACAAAGAGTTGCAATCGGCGTACAGCCTCTTGCGAGAAAGTCAAGGCGATTCCATCGTGTTTGTGGAAGACATTCCTAAAGAAGACGACGGAATCGTCTCTGACTCCCGTCAAACCCATTTGGTCATTTTCGACGACATGTTAGGAGAAGACGAAGAAGACATTAAACTGTGGTTCACGCGCAAAGGGCATCACCGTAATGCCAGTGTCTTTTACATCACCCAAAATTTGTTTCAACAAAGTAAAGCCCATCGCACCATCAGTCTCAATGCGCATTACGTGGTCTTGTTTAAAAGCCCTCGAGATAAATCGCAAGTGCAAGTCTTAGCCAAACAGTTAGGAACGCCTTGGCTGACTCAGGCGTACGACGATGCCACTCAAACGCCACACGCCTATTTACTCGTCGATTTGAAACCTACGACCACCGATGATTTACGATTTCGTACCCACTTGTTTCACCACTGGTACCAAGACGGAGGGCCTGTCCTGTACACGTCTCCGTCCTCGACTTAATTTCACTCCACAAAAAAAAAATCTATAAAAACCTCAGACCCTTTTCGTCTGTCTCACACACATTTTGAACATGACGTCCCATCAGTCGCATCTTCCCGTCAAATTGATTCGTGCCTTGTATGGCATCAGTCGAGAAAAAGATCCACAAACACAAGCTCGTGTCTTAGAAGCTAGTCTCAAAGAAGTCTTACGATGGTTCACGGTGACGGCCCGTCAATTACTCCAAGGAATCATTCAGATACCTCATCAAACCAAACGCTTTTTTGTTCGAAACAAGTCGCTTTGACCCAACTGGCCGATCCCCGCATCGACACTCAAACCAAAAAACAAATCATTTTGAAACCTGGAGGGAGCGGTACTCTAGGAGGGGTCATCATTCGCTCTCTCTTAAGATGGGATCCTAATGCCCCCAAACTTCTCCCCAAGAAAAAAGTCAAACGAAGCTCCAAGAAGAAGAAAAAGACCAGGTCCCCAAGGAGAACTTCTCCAGTGGCGGGACCCTCCTCTTACCAGACACCACCCCGGAAAAAGAAAAGAAGCCCCCAGAAAAAGAAAAGTCCACAGAAGAAAACTAGTCGCAAGAGAGGCACTTCGGCCAGGACGCAACCTTACACTCGCAAACCACGACCTGCCACGACGGTGACTGCGTCTACGGCAGCCTCACGTTCATCCACTTCTCCGTTGATGACACCAAGAACTGAAGAGTACTTGGAGACGTTGATCACACCAAGAACTTCTCCGTTGATGACCCCAAGAACTTCCCCAGTGGCAGGACCCTCCAATTTAGTGGCAGTGGCTGCTGCTCACAAAGTACCTTCTCCCAAAATCAAAGTTCAAGAAAGATCGGGCATGTTACAAAGTTTACTGGATTTGTCCAAGCAAGAACTGGCTCGATTTAGTCCGTTGCATACTCCTACACGACGTGTCATGCCTGTCCTGAAGTTGATACGACGTAAAGACAATCAGTGGCGACGCGTTCCAGTATAAAAAAGGCCTGTGACCAAGTCGGGGGTATCAGTGTTTTTGGTGCTCCTGAAGACTCAAAGATGTCACCCTCCAGAAAACATCCCTCTTCTAAACAACCCCAAGGAAAGAAAAGAAAAGGACTGCCTCCTCGTTTAGTCAAACATGGGGACATGTTATCTGTCCTGTCCAAAGCTTCTCCACCTCTACGAAAAAAAACGCATTCAATCAGCCTCCAAAGAGGTCATCAATACCGTCTGCGAATGTTGTTTGAACGTCTTGAAAGGCACGATCCCTTTGTCCAAACACCAGAAACAATGCTTAGGCAAACATCGTCACGTTCTTCGCCAAATGGTTCAAAAGAAAATTCCCATTCGTCAAAAAGAGAAGATGTTGGTCCAACGTGGAGGCATTTTACCCCTCTTGTCAGGTCCCTTGCTGAAAGGAGTCTTGGGAACCATGTTGGGAGGCCTGGTGGGTGCAAGATAAAAAGGCCCTCGGAAGTCCCAAGATCTCAGAATCGACCCCTGACAACCCCATGGAAGGACGAAAACTAGCTTTAGTGCCTTACAAACGATGGATGGAATACCATCGGTGGCAAGAACAACGCACCCCGCATTTACCTCCCAATCCCAATTTGAGCGAGATGTCCCAGTTACAACACGAATTGCAGTCCTTGATGGATCGCCAAGATTTGTCCGAAACAGAAAAATCGCAAAAGTACGGTCAACTCTTGCAACGACTGCAACTCTTTCACCAAAAAGCCTCAGACGAAACAGCTCTACCCACTCTGAAAGATTTTAAGACCCTGATGAAAAGTCCAGCACCATCACCAGTACCAGTACCACCACTACCAGTGACCAAGACAGAAAAAGGAGAAGATGAAGGGTTTCAAACTCCACCAGAAAAAGTACGTAAGTTAACAACACCACCTACCTCCAGAATTGGATGGATTAAAAAGATGATGGCCACCCCTTCTTCATCACAAGAGAAAAAGAAAGTGAAGACAGAAGTGAAACAAGAACCGATATCCCCTGTTCACACATCCTCCTCCTCGACACCTATTGCCGGTCGCACACGCAAAGCATTGCAATCCAAGAAAATACCCCAAGAGAAAAAGAGTAGCATTCTCCAAGAGTGGATGTCTTATTAACACACAAACACAAAAAAATGGAAAAAGTCTTAGCCAGCATTTACTACGATCCCTCGCATCCTGCAGGTTACGCAGGAGTTCAAAAATTGTATCGTGCTGCCAAAACTCGACTGAAAAGTCTCCGTTTACCTCAAGTGCAACGATGGTTACAAGAACAAGCTACCTACACTTTACCCAAACCCATTCGACGCAAGTTTTCCAGAAGTCGCATCCGAGTGGAAGGCATAGATCATCAGTGGCAAGCCGATTTAGCCGATGTCTCTCATTTGGCCAGCTACAATCGTGGCTACAAATATTTGTTTTGTGTCATCGACGTCTTTTCCAAATTTGCCTGGGTCGTGCCCTTGACTTCCAAATCGAGCAGCGAGTTAGTGCGAGCCCTGCAACGGGTGTTGAAACAAAGTGGTCGTCACCCTCTTCGATGGCAAACGGACAAAGGTACCGAATTTCTGAACCAAGCTTTCCAAAAAGAATTAAAGAAACGTGACATTCATTTTTTTACCACCGAGAATCCTGAAACCAAAGCCAGCATCGTGGAACGTTTTCAACGCACTTTGAAAGAACGCATGTGGAAATATTTTACGCATCACCACACTCTTAAGTACATCGACATCTTACCGCACCTGGTGCAAGCGTACAACCAATCTTACCATCGAAGCATCGGACGTGCCCCGCAAGAAGTGACTCCCGAGAACGAAGTGTTGGTGTTTGAGCGCCTGTTTGGTACGTCCCGACGAGGGCTGTCCCCAAGAAAAGTGGAATTTGGCCGTAGGAGATTGGGTGCGCATTGGCAAAACCAAACGCACTTTCGACAAAGGTTACTTACCTAACTGGACGACCGAATTGTTTCGTGTCACTGGACGAGTGCATGGCCGTCATCCTGCCGTCTATAAATTGGAAGACATGAACGGAGAAGTGCTCAAAGGAACGTTTTATTTGCCCGAGTTACAACGTGTCACCAAAAAAGAAGACGACGTGTACGACATCGAAAACATTCTCGAACGCAGAACCCGTAAAGTAGGCAAACGAAGTGTCAAAGAAGTCAAAGTACGTTGGAAAGGATATCCACCCAGTTTTGATTCTTGGATCGACGCTTCGCAAGTCATCGACTATAAAAAGAAGTGACCATCATGCCCTTTCACACAGACGCAGCTACTACGGCTACCAATCCTTCACCCAGTTCTTCTCTACAAGATTTGCAAAAACAACCCTTGTGGGTGTGGTGCGGAGAACGTGTGCCTAAAACGCAAAACGTCTTTTTCTGCCAAATCTTCGTGGTGTATTGTGTCATCGGGGTAGCCATTGCCAATTTGAGTTTGCAACAAGGAGACAAACAACTGTGGACCATTTTATTGAGCAGTTGCATCGGTTACCTGCTTCCCAATCGCTCCCTGAAATTCTCTTCGAACGGGAACCACGGGAACCTTGTGTCCAGTGCCAGTGCCAGTCACCACTCCAATAACAACAACAACGACCCCATTTTAGGCGGAGACACGCCTCTGACGTCCAGTAACCCCTCGGACAGCCACAGAACTCTGGAATTATGAGTCACCAAAACCAATTTTACTTAACCTTACCCAGTGACAGTTCCATGGAGGTGTTTCCCAACAACACGTTGTGCTGTTACACGGCCAAATTACCTCAGGCCATCCCATTAGATCACGACGCCCATTGGGAAGTGGCTGTAGTAGAAATCATTCACCCGACCCAAGTGTTCAAGACTTGTTAGAAGAGCTCTTCAGAGAAGAAGTGAACAGGGAGAAAGAAGAATGGACAGAGAAGTACAGACTTCAGAGACAGCAGCAACAGCAACAGCAGCAGCAGCAGCAGCAACCTGAACCTGACAGAGGCTTTGTCGATTGTCGTATCGACACCAAAGAGTTCTTCTTCTCTTTCCGAAGAAGCAGACCTATCGTCAGAAAGTCTATCCTCAAAGGACGTCGCATTCTTAGAAACTAAAAGATTGCCACAGCAAACAAAAAACAGCCCTTTTCAGGGTTACCCAATACTCTAGAAAAGAAATAACAATCCATTTGCCAATGTGTGTATGTAGAGTAGTGTGAATATAAACACTGACTCTTTTTTTATAGTGTGAGTGTATGTGTTTGTGTATAGGATTGTGTGTTTGTAAGTGCTCAAGTACGTTGGTGTGGATAGTAGATTAAGATCATGTTTTTTTTTTTTTGCTGTTTGAGGTTTGGGGAGAGTAGATTTGGGGTTTGATTGGATTGCTTTGCGTATGTGGATAGTATATTGAAGTGATTAATGAAAATTTTTAGAATAGTGATGGCAAGTATAAAAAAGGTGAGTGAGTGTTTCTTTTAGGTCCGCGCGTTGTTTGGTTATGATCTAGGTAATATCAATTTTATGTTTTAGGGGGATGTTTTCCATCACGTCCGCGCTTTTAGTATAAATTGAAACTCGTTCGGCAGACTAGCTACCCTTGTTGATTGATCAAAAGAATGAACACCAGACTAGCAAAACTGCTTGAACTTCATGTACACCTGGAATATGCCAGGCGTATAGTGAATGAGCTGGCTGCAGAGGCCCTAGTAGAAGAGGGAAGGATGAAAGAGGAGGAGAGAAGAAACAAAGAAGAGGAGAGAGGAAATTTCAGAATCCCAGAGACAGAAAATTGGGATTCTGAAGCCACTTATCCCGTCTCTGCTCTTCCCCCCAAAAAAGTGAAAAGAGACTGGGGAAGAAGATGTGTGTGTGGTGCCAGGCCTGGAAGGTGCCATCATTAACCAGGTGTCATGGAGTTCAAAAACAAACAGCCCTTTTCAGGGCTAACCAAACCTTTAGAAAAGAAATAGTAATCAATTTGCCAATGTGTGTGTATGTAGAGTAGTGTGAATATAAACACTGACTCTTTTTCATAGTGTGAGTGTATCTCTTTTTCATAGTGTGAGTGTATAAGTTAATGTATATGATTGTGTGTTAATAAGCGCTAGCATAGGTTAGTGTGAATAGTAGATTAGGGTTTCATTTTAATGCTTTGCGTGTGTGGATAGTAGATTAGGGGTTTGAATAGGATTTGATTTTGATGCTTGGTTTGTGTGAATGGTAGATTTTGGTTAGTTTATTGCTGCTTCACGTATGTGAATAGTAGATCATATGAAATGAGAAAAGTAGGGGATGTTTTCCTTCACGTCCGCGCGTTGTTTGGTCATGATCTACGTAATATCAATTTTATGTCTTGGGGGATGTTTTCCATCACGTCCGCGCTTTCACTATAAGAACCCACAGTATTCGTCGTTCAAACCATTCCACAAAGAATAAAAAAGAAGATGGCTTCGAACCAGCTTGATAAAATGAAAACATTGCAAGACGTCCTGGACAATTTGGGTATGATGGAGCAAATGTTAGTGAGGTTAAACGAGGATCACTATTCTTATAGCCCACATCGAGTGAAGATGGAGATTAACAACTTAAGAAAATTAAAGCAAATGATAAGTGCTGTGATGAAAGAAATAAAGGAGGAGAAGGAGGATGAAGAGGAAAGGATAAGAGCATGGAATGAAAAAAATGAAAAAGAAGAAGAAAATGAGAAGAGGAAGAAAGAAAAGGAGGAGAAGAAGAAAGAAGAGAAAAAAAGGAAGAAAAGAAGAGAAAGAGTGTAGGACAGAAAATAAGAAGTTGGTGGAGAAATAGAAGAAATTAGAAGAAGAAACCGAAAGGCCCTTTTCAGGGCCACTCATAGGTCTCGAAAAGAGAATGACTTTCCATTGCCTACCCTTTTTTATTATTTTTATTTTTTTTAAAAAAAAAAAAAAAATCCCATGTTAATTTCCCATTGTCGCTATATAGTCCCACCCTGTTTAAATTCCCTTGACGCTATACAGTCCCATATTCCCATGTTCAATTCCCCTTGTCGCTCAACAGTCCCAAAATCTATTTCCCATGTTAATTTCCCTTGTCGCTAAACAGTCTCACGATTTATCTCCATGTTAAATTTACATAGTCGCTAAACAGTCCCGTGGGGTGGGGTCTGTAATGCTAATTCCCATTGTCGCTATGGTATCCTACTTTACTACTTCCCTTTCATCTCACACTACACCCAGCCTATCATCAGATAACGGCTATTAAATTTCTTCGGCCATCATTTATTCACATCGAAATACTCATACGTTCTTGTATGGTAAAAGAACGTCGAAATAAAAGCACGGTATCGATTACTTCTCATACATACATCAATACATTGCGTCACATCAGTACATATTCCTAATACCATTATACTAAACAATATCACAATGAATCAGACGCACTTCCTTACATTACAACTCGTACAAAGTACACAAATATTAAAATATCCATGTTCTGATATATCCATACATCCATATTTACTAATCGTACACACTTAAAACATTTTCCAAATTCATAATTCATGCATGTGTAAATTCTAACATATCACATAGATAAGTGCACTAGTTTACTACGAGATAATCTAACAGCGAATTACAAAATTTATTCTGACCACAAGCTAACAATCTACATAATTCTCTACATAATACTCAAAATACGCCTGTAAATGAACACTACACAGGTAATTCTATGTACTAAACAATCCTAGTAATTAAGTATACATACGACACATAATTACAATTACAATGCCGTAATAGTCTGCAAAAATCGAGGAAACAACTTACGACCTTTACGAAGCTTTGTCTTTCCTTAGAATCTCCTCTCTAAGCTTTACCGCCAAATTACGAGTGGCTTCCTCTAGTAACCCTTTATTGCTCAGCAATCTTCCTAGGCGAGACTAAATTTTCGCTTGCTAGTTAGAATTTATAGTTCGGATCGAAATTGTTATCACACTCTATCTCGGTTCCGATTGGGGGTCGTTTTGACCCGATCCAATCAATCTTAGGGGACACGGTCCTCTCGCTGTCTGTCCACGTGGGGACGGATTTAGAACACGCCCCGTTCCCTCGCGGGTTTCTTTGATCTTATGATTAAGCTGTAACGCATAGGTGGGAAGTCGCTCGGTCTAACGCCTGTGCCGATCCAAGATGCCCGGTATTCTCTCTGGTCACGATAACCTTGCGTAAGTGATTAACTCTAGCCTGCGGAAATGTTCAGACATCAAACCATGGCTTGTAATAATGTAGTTTATACACGACTTACCAACTGGGGCTGAGCAAACGAGACCTAACGTAGCTTCATGCACAACATCAATAATAATGTACCGTTTTGCTGAGAGGTATTCAGAATCTGAAAATAAGAACAATAATTACACAAATTTTCATACTTGTTTTAACGTGGATATCTACATTTTCGTAATTTGCGCAAGGTTGGATTTTTAAAGAAGGACAATTTCCCAGGTTTCCTTCACTCTTTTCATTAGTTATTTATAAAGACCTTGTATATCTTAGGTATTGTTAAAGCAACTTTTTATTCCCTTTTTGGGTGTATAGTTGATGAGTGTAATATTGGTTATTGAGTATACAGCTTGACCTTATTTCTTATGTGTATCTATATAATAAAATTTTTAAAAATCTTTAAAAGAATGGAGCTTGTCATTTTCACTTCTTGGACTTCAGAGATAGAGTGTAAAGAGCAGATAACGTTTCTTATTTTTTTACATTTTAGAGATTTGGTAAATCAGTCGTTGCACTTTTAGAACCTGGTGTTGTCTTGTCTGACAAAATTTGTTTTTCATCTTTTAATAACAGCTAAAGATAGTGTACTTTGAACTAATCCAGGCTGATTTTTAGCGCATACGGAGCAGTAACAAATAACGTAACATTGAAATATCCAACATTCTCTCCAATGCGCATGTTGCAAATGTGAACAACATCACCGTACACCTGTCACTCTCTATTAAGTTCATAATATCTCTCGAGCGCCCCCCCCCCCCATATACTAAAATAAAAGGAGTCAAAATTTATTTTAAGAATACCTAAGATATACAAGGTCTTTTTATCAATAAGCATTATACATTCAAAGTCAGTTAAAGTGCGCCAATTACAAATATCGGGGTCACAGACGTTTTTTTGATGACCAATAGTATATTTTTGATGGGAATTTGACTTTTAAGTTAACCCCTAGGCAATAACGAGTTGAAAAAATAACAATAACATTCTGTTTGACTCATTTATTGGTCAACACGGACTCATTTTGAAGCCTACACAGTAAAAACCATTGTGTCACAAATTTGGGGTACTAAATTTATTTACATGGCAAGAAAATTTGTAGCGAAATAAATAAGTGAAATAAGTCTTCTATGATAGAGAATTGTCTGAATTTTGATAAAAACACTCTGTTTTTATGTCAGTATATTTGGAATTTAAAAAAAACAACAAATTATTTGTGTCCCATAAAATGCTGTGAATTACGTTACAATTTTATGATAGCCGTATTGCAAACATATTTGATTAATACAGTAATGGTACCAGAACAAATATGTACATTAATGCTTCGAAATATTTATAAATCATGATTTAAAGGTGTAGGAATAATTTTGTCCTAAAAACCAGTCTTTGATTTCAATTTTTAATTTTTTGCATTTAATTGTGAATTACGTTACGGTACCTACCTCATAATAAGTGTATGGTATATGCGTCAAACACTGTGAGTTATAAACACACTTATGTTAACCATAATTGCCATATAAACATTGCTTTTAGCTGTTGTAACATTTCTCATATATTTGAAAATGCTTATGTCCGTGAATTACGTTGCGGTGAATTACGTTACGGTATATTCAGTAAACATGGTTTAAAACTATTTCCTAGGAACAAATTACCTGGAAACATTATTTTCTGACACCGCCTAACATACGGGCGTTTATTGAAAAACGGAAGTTGCCAAGCGGGAGACATTTAAAACATTTTCTGGTGTAAACATTACCATCACTCGTAAGTACACATTTATTTAACAAGAAGAACACTTAGTATATAACATCAATTGTCAGCGAAAATCATTATAAAACGACAAAATATATAATATACCGAAGAACTGTGAACATGGAATATTGATTCCATTTGTATTTACGTCACGTGAAGGCACACAGTTTAGTGTAACGTAATTCACTATTGTGTAACGTAATTCACCAGCATCTAATGATTTGCATATTTCGTTAACTGCTTTCAGGAGATGACTAGAATGAGCAATGCTGAACGGCAAAAAAGATACAGAGAGAGGAAAAAGGAAAAAGAAGGCGAAGAATACCTAAAAAGGGAGGTACAAAGAGTGAAACGATATTATGTACCAACAACAGAACTTTCTGATCGATCATTGTCTAAAAGACGGAAGAAGATACGACAATGCATGCGAAAACATCGTCAAGGGAAAAAAAGCACACAGCACCGCCAGCAAGATCAGAACGAAACAGAAATGAGATCTAACGAAAAACCTGGACCATGTGACTCAACAACAGATAGGGAAGTACCAAGCATATCAACCCCTGGACAGCCTTTTTTTGTCAAAATGAATTTCAACGAAAAGAAGCGTAAAAGGAGAACAAATAAATCTCTATCAAGAGCAAACAAGAAGATAAAGACTTTAGACATGAAAGTTAAGACACTAAACACAAGAAATGCTACACTTAGAAAGAAAGTACAACGATTGAATAGAAAACTCAATAAATCTTCATCACGTGTAGATACAATTAGAACTCCACAACCAAGTACTGACACTGAAACAGGTGTTCCTAGTACTACCACACCGAAAAGTCGAGCTATTACGGAAGTAAATCAACTCAATATGACTCCAAGATCAAGAAAGAAAGTACGACAAAAACTCCTTTTTCAAAATTGTTTAGTTGGAGACACTGAAGAGGCAGCACAGAGATTGAAAGGAAAAGCTAAAATAAGAACAACATTGGGAGTTATATGTGGTAAACTTATTCACCGATACAGAATGGGCAGGCAGATTAGCCGAAGTCTTGGAGTACATAGAAAACAGTTGCTTAAAGCAAGGGTAGGAAAGAGCATTAAAAAACAGCGACTTAATGCTGAACGACAATCAATGAGGACAAGAGTTAGGCTGTTTATGGAGAGGGATGATAACAGCACATGTCTGCCAGGGAAGAAAGATGCCAATAGAGGAGACGAACACCAACAGAAAAGAACATTGAATGATTATAACTTGCACAGAAAGATTTTAGCGGAAAACAGCGACACAAAGATAAGCTTGACAACATTTAGAAGAATGAGACCTAAACATATTAGCGTTGTCAAATTTAGCAACAGAAAGACATGTTTATGTCATCGACACCAAAACATGGTTTTAAAGTTAAAGGCACTTAAAAGTTTGGGCATTCCGACCTCCGAAAATCCAGATGCTTACGTTGAGCAAAGGTCAGACGAAGAAATCGTCGAAGGAATAGAAAGTATCAGCGAAGAAAAGATCAAGTTTTCAGAATGGAAGAGGGTAGACGTTGAGAAAAACGGAAAGTTCTTTAAAAGAATGCAAATAGTATCAGTGGAGAAAAGTAAGACAGACTTTGTTGCACTTTTGAGATCAGAACTGACAGAATTTAGGAAACATATTCACAGAGTCAAAGAACAATACGGTCAGTCAAGACGTTTGAAAGACATACTGCCGACAACACATGCCATATGCCACATGGATTTCGCAGAAAATTATACTTGCGGGTTTGCGGAAGAAATCCAGTCAGCATATTTTGATAAGAATGCTGTCACGTTGCATCCAGTTGTAATTTATACCAAGGATAAAGAAGATGAGGTAAAGGTAAAGCATAAATCACTAGTAGTAGTATCTGATGAGTTGTCTCACACTTCATCGACAGTCTTTGCAATCATGAAGCATGTTGTAAAAGAAGTGAAAGCTGTATTACAGAATGTTGAAATGGTTCACTATATGACGGACTCGCCTACGTCACAGTATAGAAACAAGCAGATTTTTTCTATAGTAGCACATCATGATACGATCTTTCCCGGTATTAAAGCTTCCTGGTTATACTTTGAAGCTGGACACGGGAAAGGCCCCTGTGACGGGGTCGGGGGTACTGCCAAACGACTAGCTGATATGGCCGTCAAAAGACACTCGGCAATAATTCAGTCAGCAGATGATTTTTTCCAATGGGGGAAAACACAGGAAAATAGCGCACTTAAGTACATATTTGTCCCAAAGTCTCAATGTACAGAAGCCCATGAAGAACTCTCGAATCTTGTCGGAAAGCAAGTGAAGGCTACTATACAGGTACATGCAGTTATTCCACTTGGAGAAGGCAGCATTGCTGTGAGGAATACGTCATGCTTTTGTGATAAGTGTTTCGTCGACGGTCAACCAGTACCAGCATGTGATGGATGGACAGTACATCAGATGAGCGAAACCAACATAGTCCAAAATTCAGAAGCTGAACAAACAACAGGACATGATGAAAGTGAACAGCAGGCTACAGAACTAATGGAATGCAATAAAATAAACACAGATGAACTTTATCTAGTCAACACATACGTAGCAGCGATTTATGAAAGCAGGTGGTACGTTGGACAAGTTTTAGAATACGACGAAGACGACCAGGAATATAATATTAATTTCATGGTGGCTGGAAAAAACTCTTTCAAATGGCCTGCGAAACCAGATCAGATTTGGATACCAAGTTCCGACGTATTGTGCTCATTGGATGAGCCGATAAAGCAAGGAAAGACCCGCAATATGTTTAAATTCTCAGGACGAGACCTTGAGAAGGTCAGAAATCTATTTGACAGACTTTGACTGTACATCATGAACATGCAACAGGATATATACTGAAGCGACCATGTGCAGTAAAACGTTAGTGAATTACGTTACAGCATCATTTGTGTTTTATACAAGCAATATAACAGTATTGAGTACACAATCATTTGTTCCAAAACATTTAATGGTGTAAAATGATCATAGCCCATTGTTTATCTTTGTTCAAACCGTTGTGAACAGCACAATTTCATTTGTGAAACTTGGGATTTTTGAATATTTCTTCGCGTTGGGAATTTAATGTAACATTTTAAAAGATTTTATGTTTTATGTGTTAATATAGTTGCAAAGATATTGCAAATCATTGTAACAAAAAATAATCATAACCCAAAAGTTCTTTTTTTCTTCAATGGTTCCAGTTTAAACATAAATAACAAGGATATATATTTTATGGACTTTTGTGAACTACGTTACAAATAGTACTACTTCTGTAAAGTCTAATAAATATCTGTTTGGTAAAGTTTCAAGTCATATTAATTGTTAAGTATTATCTTAAATGGTTAACAAATGCACAGATTTAATTAAATGGTCTTTAGACTTTAAAATAAAAGGGTATCAACATTGAAAAATAGCCACTTTTTCTTAAAAGCGTCTATTTTCCTTTTTATTGTTCAAGTATAAATGAGTTGACCGATATGTTTTAGAGTTGGTTAGTGTATTGTTTCTTAAATGTTTTATTTGGTAAATCAATCATATATCTATCATATAAATGTGTTTTATACGCAATTGTGGTTCTTTTTACGATAAAATAGATTTGATATGATTACAGTAGTAAGAAGTAACGTAATTCACCATCCAAAATACCCCCACATGTATATTCATGTTTTTCTTGGTGTGAATTTGTTATTCAAGAGCTACCTTTTGTGTTTTCTAATTGTTCAAATATAGTTCTTTCAAAATAAATACATTTGTCTTGTTTTCAAAGCCGAAAATCTTCAGCCGTTTTTCATGTGCAAATGGCGCACTTTAACTGACTTTGAATGTATAACTTGTGAGGGAAACCCGGGAAATTCTTTAAAACGCTAACCCACGCAAAATTTCAATCTGTAGATTCCAACCTTAGCCTTATTCTCAACATCTGATTTTAAAACCATCGGTGACACTCGATATGTATCTGTGCACCGATGTTGGCTTGCTTGCTGATGTGTTTGAAACATTTGACGACATTACCATGTACGTGTCTAAGTTAGATCCCACAGAATGATTCTCATTACCGATAATGGACTGGGATACGCTGTTGTCTGGAAACAAAATCGGACTGGAATTACTCACCGATATTTACCAACATATGTTTATTGCGCGATCAATTCGTGGTGGAGTATCAATGACGAGCCATCGGTATGCGAGCGCAAACAACCCAAACACAGACGGATATGATGACCCCGTTACCCCAAACAGTTACATCGTGTATTTTAATACCAAGAAGCTTTTTGTGGGTGGGGTGGGAAATGATGAGACTGTTACATGATCTTGAACATCATGAACAACCTCAGCATGCTCATAACTATGATCCGTTCGCGTCAGAAGCGTTGCCAGTGCCTGACAGATGGTTGTCATCTTATCAGAGGGCAAAGTAAATGGATGATGAAGTACCTTTACTGAATGCACCAAGCTTGTTCCAAGTCTTAGGACGAATTACACGTGTGAAATCTGCAGTTGTGTTTACGACTGGGAATGCGTGGAAGTAAAGTCCATATATTGCTTGGATTACATCAGCACGATACATTCTGATTAATACGGATCTGCGCACAAAAGCTACAAATGAGTTTGAGAAAGATCTCTTTAAACTCATGAACAATTCCGTATTTTGTAACGCAATGGAAAAGTTACAGAAACAAGATATGTTTCAAAAGCTCGTTGCGGACCCAGCATTTGAATCCCGGAAGATCTTTGCAGGTGTGCTTGCTGCCTTTCATAAAAAAGGTAAAGCTGAAGTTCACAAAACCTATCTGTTCTGAAGCTGATAATTTATGAGTTGTTGTTTTTTTATATAGCAATAACATACAGTTCTATCTCGGTCGTGTGAAGATACTCGATACAGACACCGATTCATTTCTTATGATTGTCACCACTGACAATGTATATGCGAATATCGCATCAAGCACTGTCGCCAACGAATTTAACAGCAGCTATAAACCGAAAGAATATCTGTTGTTTAGCAACGCCAACGAAAAGGTTGTTAGCAAATTCAAAGACGAATGTCCGTGTAAACTAATCGAAGAATATGTGGGACTTCGACCTAACATGTATTCATTTGTTATGGTAGCTTGCAGCTCCACCTCTGGAACTAGCAAGAACGTTAAAAATGCGAAAGGTATTCAACAGGTTATTGTTCAAAAGGGTCTCAACATGCAACATACACATGCTAATTAAATGTGTGAATGGATCATCACGCAAAACACACAAATACACTGCCTTTCTATGATGATTTATAATAATTGAATCATTATGAATGATTTAAGTAGGAGCTACAACTATTCTGAACGACATGTGAGTACCCCTTCCTCTTTAAAATATTAAAGTTCAGCATTGTAAAAATCAAGAAAATGAAATTAAGGAAAATATTACAGAATAAAGATACATTAAATTTAATGAGCAAAGCCCCCCCCCCCCCCCGGCCGTCAATTCATTCAAGTTGGTTTTGTTTTTTCACTTCTCGGTCTTTTTCGTTGGTTTGGCTTTCGGGCAATGTTCTTAGCGCCATTTGAAATAGAGACTTTTCGAGTGGTTGAAATTACTTCTGTTATTTCTTTGCATTTTGTTTTCTGAACTCCTAAGTAATTTCAGGAAAATTTCTTGATGTTTCTCCTCAGTTTAATATCGCTATATTACGCTGTTGACGCAATATGCGGCATAATTTCGGCAAACAGTAGGCCTAATTGCTTTCACGACGTAGTGCACATCTGAAATCTATGAACTGGAGGTCTATAGCTTGAAATAATAGCTGAACCAGGTCAGGGGCAAGCCGTGGCTTCCAGAGACTGATGGTTTTTTTTTTTTAATTTTTTTTTTAAGTATGTTTTTCAATGATTCGGCATTATTGTTTGTGCATAAGTCATCGTTGAGATTTTTTCTTCTTGGTTCATTTACATGGCAACACAATTTCTCTTTACGTGGCTGTCATAATATTTAATGAAGAGAAGGTGGTCACGAAGAAGCTGCTTCATTTTTGAGGACCCCCCAAGGCGAAGGAGCTGTCCACATTAACCAACCCGGCGTCGCCAACAGTTTTATCTACGACTGTTCTCTTCAGATTACCAGTCACACAACTTTGTCTTTGTAGTATGATTTTTTTTTTTTTTAAATCTATATGTTCTCTGTACATTGTATCTGAGATACAGTTGGGAAGGATATCTATCTCTACAGCTCTGGTCAGGGTAGGTTCTTCATCTGTACAAAATGACAGATGCTTGTGGTGTCTTATTTCGACACTTGTGACGTTGTTCCTGAGTTTGACTGAAATTTAGGATAGTAATGTTCTGTATTGTCCCATAACTTGCGTCTTTGTGCATAAGCACGGACCGAAAAAAATTGGATGTTCATTGGTGTCTTTCCTTATGATACTTTGGTTTCTGTATGCAACTGTTGTGAGATTATTTGTCCTTGTTTTATTTTTTCTTGCTCTCTCTCCAAATAATGTAAGTGCTATTTGGTTGTCGGTATATCTTATGATGGATGGCACTTTTTCTGTCTTGTATTGTTCAATTTACATATAACCAATTATCTCTAACATCTCGTCGGCAATATTTCTCAGTAAGTATTTTGGTTTTGCTATTTTCTTTAACATTCTTCTCTATACGCTTGTTTCTTACTTGTTCGAAGTTCCGTGGTCCATTTAAAGAGTCGTCTCGTTTTAATTCATAATAAACTTTCTGATGTTTTGAGCGGAGCAGTCTATCTGATATTTTATCCATCGTTTTGGGATTTGTTCTCACATATGACCGATCTACATATGGTTGAGAAAAAGAAGGAAAAAGCCCCACTATCTAACTGTTGTGAATAAACTACTACCCGATGTATGTTACTGACACTGAAAACTGTTGTAAAAATATGCACATATTGAGATTAATTGAGTGTTTCAGATAAATTTAAGTGCATTTGGGTAACATTAAATACTTTATTATTATTATTATTATTATTATATATATATATATATATATATATATATATATATATATATATATATATATATATATATATATATAAACTGCTCCACCCACATTTTATGAGAAAAAGTTAATATATTTATGAAGGTGGTTTGCGTAGGTTGAGGTTTTTTGGGGTAAATACATGGACCGAGAATTTTCCATTAGTCACAGCAGGGTGGATGGCATCAATCATTAATGGCAAGCTGATTTAGCTGATTTCTTTCATTTGGCAGCGTAGAAAGAACCTTAAAAAATGTGTGTGGAAATATTTTACACATCAGCACATTGAAAGTACATTGAGTATTACCACGTTTTGTGAACGCGCACAACAAATTGTCATCGTAGCGTAGGATGTGCACCCAAAAATGTGACCTTCCTCAAACAACAACAACGAAGTGACGGGGTTTGATCAATTGTTTGGAACTTTACCTACTGCCCCTCCCCCCCCAAAAAAAAAACCCAAAAAAAAAACAGTGGACTGTTAAAGATGGGAGATTTGATTCGCATTGAAATAATGCACTTTCGACAACGTTTTTTTTTTTTTTTTACTTAACTGGACAACCAAATTGTTTCATGTCACTGGATGAGTATGTGGCTGTGATCATGCCGTCTATAAATTGCAAGACATGATCGGTGTTACAATGAACCTTTTTAATTGCCCCAGTTGTAAAGGGTAACCAAAAAAGAAGACGTATGAAATATCGAAAGCATTCTCAACCGAAGAACACGTAAAGTAGGCAAACGACGATTAGAAGAAAAGAATGGATCCTTGGAAAGGGCATCCACCCCATTTTCATGCTTGGATTACCGCTTCGGAAGCCATCGAAATAAGGGAGAATGTGGGTTCCCAGTAAACAGAGATATACCGCTACTACTCCCGCAACATAAGTGACTAGATTACGAACGGCAGAACGTGGAATTAAAAAAAAAAAAAAAAAAAATTTCTAGGCCAAGCAAAGTCAGAGAGGCATTTCCGATGTAAAGGAAAAATCGGGATGTGAAATAGGCATCCTGAACGTCGATGGAATTACCAAATCTCTATCTTGAAATGTTCCTCCAAAATTCACAGGTTTAACGGGAATAGATCGATTATGATAACGCAATTTTCCGCTTTCTTGGTTACTATGCAGATCGGGGAGTAGAACAGACCTTTTTCAGGAAGTCGAATTTGTTTTTCCCCCCTTTCCACTCCTATATTTAACGCATGCGCAATCAACATAGGGCAACTTTCAAGCGATTGTCATTAACATAGTGTATGTTCGTGAAGAAAGTTCCAAACAAATTTGTAAAGGTTTGACATATATACGCCCTTCACAGAAATAGTGTGTTTAAAAATCATGAGTGAATAGTTCAGTAATCTGCCTAAAACAGAAAAGTAGATATGAGTACTAAAAGAATCAGAGAGGACCAGAAAAACGGACAGGATTTGTGGGCCCTAGGAAAAATTATCCAGTAGGTCCCAATGAATCACAAATTGAAAAAAACGGTGGACCCCCTGACTGTCGTGATCCCCCGGAATTTGTCATACCCTGTCCGCGGTTCTGGATAGGACTTACAAAGTTTGATTATCCGTTTCTGGAAGGAAAGGGGTCGATGGACGATTTTCCTATCTCACTAGAATTACAAGTTGTACAAATCTGCTTGTATTTAGATGACTCTTCAAGACTATATACTCGCGAAAACAGGAGGACTTACAAATATCTTTGTTGCATATAATAAATTTCATAGTGGATGGATGCATACAGGTGAATTCAGCATTATCAATTCCAACCTAATCAGATTCCAAGCCCAATCCGAGAAGTCACACGATTTACACATAGCTGATAGTACTGAAGCAACTGGCCGTTGCAAATGTATCGCAGGAAGAGTTCTCATCATTATTATCCATATTTGTTCAAGGAGTTAGCAAACTAAGGAGAGAGAGAGAGAGAATTCCTTAGCCAATCCAGTGTATCATAAGCAGTTTTGGGATTCACATTCATTCCCATTTATTAACTAAATGGCAAATCTTTGAGGAATCTGCTTAATTTGTGACGTGCCACCTTTGGTGTTCATTATTTGCTGCTAATTAGACAAGTTAACTTGTTTATTTTCGGATTATTTATTTCCATGCAGTCATAAGGTTGGGGGTGGGGGTGGAGTTAACATGAGAGTCACGATGCAGTAACATAAAGCAATATATACTCATTTATTGTTAAAAATATACTTAATGAAAACGTACAGTTCAACTCTTAAAGTTATACTTGTGGGCTGGCATATTATTGTTTACTACTGTCTGCGGCGATCTAAAATGACAGGTTCTGTTCATGTAAAAAGTGTGGTCACTCGAGTTGCCCTACGTCAAATGCGCATGACCGTACCGGATGCGGCTCTGGGATAGGTTTAGCCAGCTAAAAATAGTATCTGAAAATGATCTGTACAAAAGAATGATCATCGGGACCTTCTCGACTGCTCTTTTCTGTAAAAGGGTCTGCACCTCTATAATATTTTTCATCAGATTACACTGGTGAAATAACACAGGGCCTTGACAGAGAGGGTTGTTCAAGAAGCTGCTGTAGGTAACACTCACAATGGAAAGAACTCATCGTACGTGATGTCTTTCCAAGCCTCTGAAAAGGGGCCTACACGAGAATATACGGGGACGTTTGGAAGAGGAATGCAAGGCACACGAGGTTTTGAATCCCTAGGATTTCACATCTCCCTTTCTTTGGAAAGGAGAGTGGGTTAGAGAACATTATGGTTCTTCGACGACTGCGCCTTAAACCAGAATGTCGATGAGGAAATCTAAAGTGAGGCTGCGGATTCGATTGAGGCTGAGTCTATTTAAAGAATATTGCGGATTTTCCCTGGGGACGGTTCAGACTACCATTCTTCCTGGCCGAATGTGATGGACCATACAAACTTTTAAAATATTTATTCTGATGATCCTTCAGATCTTGGGAAGCCAAAAATGAGTTGTCCGAAGAGGGTCCCGGCTTCCAAAGGAGCTACCCTTTTAATATATTTACTATGGTAAAGTAAGGCCTTCGAGGAGTCCACATCAGCATCACGGCAGATGTGCAGTAGTTTAGCCAATAACGCCATTGTGACAGAAAGCGAACGTGGGAGTTTTAAATCACCGCTTCCAGTATACATTGTAATTGCGCCTGAATTTATTGAGGCCTCTTCAGCATACTGAGCGAACTAGTTGAGAAGAGGGCAGCATAAGAGGATACGATGACTAACAATCAGGCTTTCTCTTCAAAAGCTTTAGTTGTCTTTATGGGAAGGCGTGTCCCGACTCCAGTTTAGATACCCACTTGGGACGATCCAGCATCTAACTAGGGAGTTTGATATGCCACTTCGGGGAATGTATAAATTAATTAGAAATAGAGACCGTAGGTCTTCGGGTTGATGAAGGAACGAAAAACCGAGATATATCTTGGCCGGTTGAAAACCTCTGTGAAATTTCCAGAAACATGGAAGAATGTTAAGGAAGCAGGAGTCTGATTAAGTATGAACCTCTAAGATATTTTCCAAAATGGAAATAAACTTCTAGGACTATGAGCCATATGGTTTTGGGCACAAATCGGCGGGTAAGACGAGGAGGTAGAGATGTGGTATTTTGATAACGGGTAAACGAATGTTGCCATCTTATCAGAAAACCAGATCGTGTCCTCCTTCTTTAGCAGAAAGGGACCGCTCTAGTCGACTAGTGGTTAGAGCGTCCTACACGGATGCGGACGGTCACGGCTTCGACCCCCGCCGGGTCATACCAAAGACATAAAAATGGTGCTAACAGCTGCCTCGCTAGGCGCTCAGCATTAAGAGGTTAGTATTAGGACTGGTCGGCCTGGTGTCAGGATAATGTGCCTGGGTGGGACATCATTCTACATGTCTGCACTGCTAGACATCACTATAAACTGCTACACCGCAGATATCGTAGCGATATGACTGAAAAATTGTTAAAGCTACGTTAAAATCCAAAGTACACACACTCTCTAGCAGAAAGGAACTAGCTTACCTGATAGTAGGTGTGAATGGATCTGCTTCTGGACGAGGGTAGAAAGAGCATCATCATCGTCTAGTACACACCAAACAGGAGAGTCGCTGGACATTATTATGTCCCTCGAGGGTGGGGGTAATATAGGGGCACTCTGCTCCACTGTTCGTATCACATTGTAGTGAGTATGGACTCTGTCTGTGCTAGAAATGCCACTCAGATGTCGAGGTTGCTTGTTTTTCCGAAATGATGCGATGCCTCTAACCTGCCTTGTCGATGCCACCTGATGAAAATGGGATGGGGTAAACGAGCCGCAGCATCACTTTTGCTCCATGGAGGCGCAAAGGACCAATTGTCCTGATGTGGAATGACTCACATACCCTTAGGATAAATAGGTATAATGGGGAAGAGGGGTTATCCCTTCGATCGGATCCCCTATCCTAGTCTAAACTCGGTGAACAGACTCCCATTCCTTATGCAGCAAATGACCGTAGAGTGGGGAAAGGTGGGGCCAGGGACGGTCGGGTCCTTATCCTCGTATCCCCTTACCGAGAGGTCTCTGAGTGATGACAAGTAAATTTTCATCAAGTCAACCTATATGACCTGGATGATATTCACAAAGCTCACAAAGGCTATCCACTAGTACACGCAGCCTAGTCAGTGACCTGCGAGTGTCTGTGGCCATACCAGTGATGGCAAGTTGACGATTCCTGACACAAGTATACCGAATGTTCTAAGCTAGTACCAACATGTGTCGCAAAATCAACTATTTAGTTCACATAAGTAATTTGCAGTTATATTGCGATTGGGTATGCATATACAACGAATACATTGAGTGCTGTGTCACAGAGCTTGGATAAAAATACAAATGAATACAAACCACAGCAATGAATGAGGCTGAGAAGGATTTTTTTTCAAACTAATGAGCAATGCTGTGTTAGGCGAGACAATGTAAATTTTGCGAAAGCAAATTCATGCTGACCTTATCTGGGACAGTGCATGATAAGCTTTAAAGGATCATCATGGACTTGGCATTTCAGTCGTTTCAAACATTTGATGGTTGAATCAGACATGCACAGTAAAACCAACTGAAACTAAAGCTGATAAGACCGATATACATGGGCAGATCTGTTAGATCTTTCCTGTTGTGTAAATCTTTTAACAAAAAGATAAACCACGATACAGCGACAATGTAAAAATGATATGCAAGAATACAGATTCACTGTTCCGACATGGGTGAAGCATTGCTGGTAAATTAGTTTGCTACCAGCGAGTATGCAAAATATCATTCGCTGTTCGGTAACAAACAATAAAAATCTTGTAGAGAAGTTCAAAGATGAGTTCTCTGGTAAACTTATGGAGGAATAAGTGGGACCCCAAGATGAATCTAATCATGGCTGGCGCCTCCATAAACATCGAGAAGGAAAAATGTGCCCCACATGTGATTGCGCAAAAGGATACCCTCATTCATATGTACGTAGAATGTCTGTAGCAATGAAGCTAATTCGCACTCACATCAAATATAATCTGTGCAAAGAAATATTGGATGAGTGTGTATGGTTGCACTAAAGTAAGTTTGTCCCGCTTGATTCCAAGCAATGGATATTTTCAGAAATCACTACATACGTGTATGGGCATGTTCGGATCCTAAAATAAACCTCGGCAGTAGTTTCGTGCCTGCAGGGACAACTTGGTGGACTTTGTCCCCGCTCCCTAAAAAAATGGTACCATGTTAGTTGCCTCGGAGCATCAGTCTGGTCAGACGCTGTAAATACATCAGTGGACCATACTGAGTCAGTAGTACGATGTTGCCTGCCTTCACATTTCCCCGGTGCATACTGATACTGAATTTTAAAAAAAAATTCCCGTTGGATCTAGTAGTGGTCGTTGTGAAATCATTTTAATGATAAAAGTGACAGCCATCTGTTGAATCACATCAGTGGGTTTTAAGACAATCCTGCATGTGGTTTCATTATTCAGTGCTTCTATGACTGACGGAAGTTGTGTTACCTACTTGTGAGATCGCTCTGCAATCTGATACCTAGTGAATAATTCCTGAACATACTGGTGTCCAAAGAATCATTCCACTAAAGTACGTTAAATCTTTCCACAATAGCCTGGTTGCGATGTATATTAACATGTCCAACAGCACCTTATATTTTGTAAACACAGCAACAGCTCCGAGTAAGTCTTTCTCCTGTTTTATGATTTTATTTAATTTTTGTAAATTTTATTCATGGTTGCAAATTATACAAAATATCTTTTTGCCTCCATGACCCCCGAGTCCATTAAGAGCAAAAATTAAATTGGAACTATAAATAAATGTTTACATTATGTGTTGACAATTATTAATAATAATCTTAATAATAAGGCTTAGTGGCACCTTTGAATTAATTTCTCACTGGCTGAGATTTCTCTGTTTCTAGAAGAATTCAGTAACTTCCCATTGGTTGGGCTGGGTCACATGAATAGGCAAATTTGAGGCAAAATTAGTAAGATCTATCATCTAGGAATTGAAGGAAAGAACTGAGCAATCAGATTCATTGCAATTTTGGAGTCATTCTCATTTCTTGTGTTCCTGTTATAAGTCTGCAGACATGTTTTATTTGTACTTAGATATTATTCAAGAGGAACAAATTTTGTTTGGACTATTTATTGGAAATAGAAAATGCTCATTATTTGGACTATAATGTTATTTTGGAACTGTTGTGAATTATTTGAAAGAGTTTTGGACAATGCCTTCTTGACAGTGTCACGATTCTTGGCATACCAGTACATTTTTTGTACTGAAATGTATACATAACGTTTCATTTATTTTAGACTTATATAGAACTTTATCAGGATCTTTCTGGATTCACTTCATAGTAACGTAATTTCCTTTCAAATTTTAATTTATAACTTTGATAATTAAATTCAATATCATGTTCTACAAAACTTGTTGGTTTTTCTTCTTTCTGTTACTTAGCTTATGACCAGATCCTCATGCAACAATGGTGCCCATGTTGAGTCTCTGAACAACGACTCTTTTTTTCTTTTATCTGCTAGCCACATCTACAGCTGTTAAAGCATACCTATATGCATGTATGTGTACCTGTTCATGTGGAAGAAAAGATCAGCTTGATGAACTTTATTGGGCATTTTCTTTTTAAACCTTCAATGGGAAATATTTCTTGGCATGGGAAGGTAATTTGCCACAATGCTTGTTTCTCCAACCATGCTCACTAAATTGTCAACAGCTGCTTCACTCCTCCAATAACCAAGCAGACTAGTAGATCATGACTAGTTTCATTATATCAATATGCTTTACCTCCTTTCTGCAATTGAGTTACTGACAACAGTAGTATGATAATGGTTTGGTTAAGTTGGAATCTTCCAGTTCACATGACTTCCATCTGGCATGTGAGCCTCATACTAACTTTCATATGCAGGTTCGCATGCATGCACATGAGGTGTGATGACAAAGTTGGGGGTGGGGTGGAGGAGGCTTTAATCTTTATCAATACCAAAGTCTAAACCCTCCATTACCATACTACTTGAGTTTGTGAATGCGTATTGAACATCAATGACATTTGCATTACCTTCAAAACCCCTAATGAACCATTGAAATCTTAAGATTGTCTGTTTATATCATAAGCATCACAGGGGAAATCATGTCTGTTGCTTATGGGTCTACATGAAAGTTGCCTTTCATACCTAAGAGTGTGATAATACAAACCCGTTTGTTTGTACCCCCCTACCAATTTAAATAATGGAAACCTTTAATGTGATAAAAAGTGCAAGGAACTTAGTCAATTCATTCATTGATTTATAGTTTCTAACCTGACTCTGAATAGAGTGGCCCTAACACCGTCAACTTATGCGCGTTTCATGCTTAAAGGAAGTTTTCAGTGCAATAGATGGACATGCTTGGATCCATTTCCAGTTTCTGGACAAGTCCATTTTTATCAAAAGGGGTGTATCACGACTACAGATGTACATACATAAGTCGTCTACTTCCGATATTTACAATGTCAAATCAAGCAAAGGAAAATGACAACTACACTTTTCATGTGGATTTAACAAGTGGTTTAATTTCTATGTTCATGTATGCAGATGGATATAATTCCAAACTCTCAACGTTATGTAAATTACGCAATTATTCGGCATTTGCCGAACAGGATGAACTACATCATTATGTTGTCTGATGGGAATAAACTAGCCTATAGTGTATGCAATATGTCACAGTGTTAGTATGGAAAGTCCGTTAAGCAAGAAATGGTACAGGGGATGCCAGCATTAGTGCCATTCTGGTCACAGTCAGGTTAGAAATTATAAATCAATGATTCAATTGACTTAGTTCTGTGCACTTTTTATCACATTAAACATTCTTGTTTTTGAAATCGGTAGGGAGGTACAAAAGAACGGGGATGTAGAGTCAGACTACAGTACTTTGTAATTTTCAATGGAATAGCTTTAAAAAGAAAAGGGTTAACATGAAACAAATTGGAATTCATAAAAATATTCAATACAAAAAATTCTAAGTTACATACTAAAAATTTCAAAAAAATTGGATGAGAAATTCTTAAGTTTAAAAATCTGAATCTGTGTATGTTATATAGTGGCAATCATGAAGGTGCTGATCTGCTCTGACAAGTTTTCAGCCTGACCATAATAACAATCAGATTTAGCCAACCATAGCAGTGGCAGCCATTGTTACTTATATCAAAGATATCTGCTTGAAATGAGAAATAACAGATTTATTTCATCTTGTGGGTGAAAAACTCAGTATTTTCACAAGTGGCAAAGCTACAAGTAAAAATACTCAAATTTTTCACCCAGAAAAAGAAACATATATGATATTCACTCACAGTAAGCAAATTTTCTTTTTATTTTATCATCAAATATATTGGCTAGCAAGATTGAAGTGAGTCTGTGATTTGGATTCTTTAACGTAGCTTTAACAATTTTTCAGTCATATCTCTATGATGTCTGCATGTGGCATGATGTGCCACCCAGTCACATTATCCTGACACCAGGCCAACCAGCCCTAACACTAACCTCTTAATGCTGAGCACCAAGCAAGGCAGCTGTTAGTACCATTTATGTAAATCTTTGGTATGACTCGGCTGGGGATTGAACCCACGACCTCCTGCATCCAAGGCAAAAGCTCTAACCACTAGGCCACCGGAGCGGTTCAAGATTGAACCAGCACATTTCTTACTGGATCATGTGTGATGTGCATGGTTTTACTGTTTAATGTTCTGCTGTGTTTTGTAATTATTCGCACAGAAAATATAAACAGTTAAATGGTTCTCCTTCCCAATTCAAAGTAAAATAGCACATTAAGAAAAACATTTGTCAGTTCTGAACTCGAATTGTCTGTAACATGAAGTGGCCCTCTTAACCACTTGGCCATGCATCTAAGACTAACACCAAGTTTCACAGTTATTTTCTTATCAAGAAGGCAGTGAAATTATTTCTCGTAATTCACTCCAGTGAATTATCACAATTATTTTACTTGGAAAATCCAGTAATTCACGGCCTAACATAAAATAAAATATATTAATGCTTGACTGACAGGTTGCTGGAGTTGGTAATCCACCAACTGCTTTGGGAGGTGGACACAGGTGAGGTTCTGGGTTGAATTTTCAAAGTGAGAGGAAGGTGAGTGTAGTAGCTGATGTGTATTTTTTTTTAATTAAGAGTAGGACTAAGTAAAATTATTAAGCTTCCAAATATTTTCAAGGCACGATGAATAAATATCTTTGCCAATTTTTTTAAGGGAATATATAAAGAAATGTATGCTAGACACATATGTTTGCAAGCTTAAGTTTTGTAGCAACAAAATGTGGGAAATTCTTAATAACTGCTACACTGCTCCTGGCCACATCAATCAGTGAGTATAATATTCTAACTGTAAACTAAAATATTCAAGCATTGCTCAATTTTCATTTCTGAAGTCAAGACAATGTAGCAGAATGTATACGTTCCTATTTGATCATTATTCTACTGGTTTCTGTTATGTAGCTAGATGTTCATATTATATTGAGGAATAAAACAAGATAACAGAATTTAACATACAAGGAATAATCAGTTAAGTTCATTAAATCTCACTATGAGTCAACCATAGAAAAAAAACAAGTTGTATTATGACCCCACCCTTCTTAACTGACTGACACAGAGATCTGCGAAACCTGGTCAATAAATGATGTCCCATATGATCTGGATAGTTACTGAATATTCAAGTTCAGCAATGGTACAATATAGAACTTTTCTAAATTTTGACCAATCAAAAAAGACAGCTTACTGCAATAGTTTGATGAAAGTAAAACTCTAACCTGTTTCACTAGATCAAGGGTATGCATACCCTTTTAAAGTCAATGTTGAATGTGAAACAATGCATATTAGGCCTATACAGAATGTCTATTGGAGAATATTTACATAAAATGTTTCAGAAAATAAGCATTGTAAAGTGGGACACATTTTTCATGACCATTCATCTTTGATGGAGTTTCTTCTATTTATAATTTTAACTTTCATTTGTGACTATCTGTTCAAGGATTTATGGATTGGTTTATTGTACAAGACACGAGTAACAAAAATCTTTCTTTTTTTCTATTTGAGCTAGGTTGGGAGCCCTTTATTTAACTGGAAGATAAATATGCAATTAGTTATCATATATTCATATATATATATATATATATATATATATATATATATATATATATATATATATATATATATATATATATACACACACACACATATACACACACACACACAACCAAAACAAGACCCAGATCTGCCAGTGCACAATTGCATTGACAGATCAGGGTCTATCTTGTTTATTCCACTGGTTACACCTAACAAACTGCATACACACATATCTGTTTGTATATTATATGATGGCTGATCTGGGTCTATTCAGTTTGCAATTGGATCCACCTTAGAGCCAAGTATATATGGTAACATGTTTGTTCATTGTACATCTGTACTGTTAGAGCTCTTCTCTTAATATTTCTTAAATAATGGATATCTCAGTGACCAGCTGAAATATTTAGAATGTTATTTTTCCTTTCCTTTCACAGCTTTAATTTGCAAGTGTAGACTTGAGAGAATGACTCTTTTACTTCAATTCATTTTCTTTTCTCTTAATGCCTTTCATTGGAATAAAGCTTCTTTGAGTCATTGTAAGTGGGACTCTTGCTACATCACAATTAATTTGCTCCATTTTGGGTTAGAAGGTTAGTCAATTTTTCTTCAGGTTTTAATAGGTAAGAATAGTGTGTATGTTCTCTTAATTTTAATAAAATCTTCCTAACCTCCTAATCCATCTATTGTCTGATTATACCTCCCCATCTGTTTGTATCCCCTACAGATTTTTCCATAACGAAAATCTTTAATGTGACAAAAAGTGCACAGAACTTTGTCAATTTATTTACTGATTTATAATTTCTAACCTGACTGTGACCAGTGTGGCTCTAACACTAGCATACTTCATGCTTTTCATGCTTAATGGACTTTCCACACTAACACGGTGCCATATTATGTACACTATGGGAGAATCTCTTTTCTTCAGACAACATTGTGATGTAGTTCATCCCTATTTGGCAACTGCTGGATAATTCCATAAATTACCATAATGTTGAGAGTTTAGAGAGTTATATCTTTTTGCACACATAAACATACAGATACACTGCTTGTTAACTCCACAGGAAAGCAAATTTGTAGTTGTCATTTTTTTCCTTTGCTTGATTCGACTTGTAAATATTGGAAGCAGACGACAGTATTTTCATCCTAATATGTATATACATGTATAGTCCTGCATACACCCCTTCACTGAAAATGGACTTGTCCAGGAACTGGAAATGACTAGCGAGCATGGTCATCTTTTACACTGAAAACTTCCATTTGAAGTGAAACGTGCAGACGATACAGTATCAGAATTTATCAATTGCAGATTTCTATATTTTTATTTACTACAGTAAAACCTGTTATGAGAGACCGCCCCTTCTGCCAACCAAAAGCGGTCTCTCAAGACAGGTGGTCTCTCATAAGAGGTGTGTGAAAATGGACTGGTTTTCAGGGTCAATAGTTAGCATTGTTGAAAAATAAATAATACCCATACTCACTGTACATGTATCATATCCTTTATTCATGAATCTTGTTAAATATTGCATGCATTCCTCTCAAAATATCTTTATATAATAAAGATATACATCTATCAAACAACGAGAATAAAATTTATATTTCAACATCACATTAATATGTACAAAAAATGAACAGTTAGATATGATGTATATATCTTATTTTATACACTTATTCACTTGTTTTTTTAAAAGAAATCCATTATACTTCTTTGTTGACATGTTTTACTCAGCTATTTGGTCTGAACATGTATCTCAATTATTGCCTTTTCCGGAATCAACTTTCCACTTACTGGTATGTTTTTACTCCTTGCAACACAAAACCACTCCCATACTCGCTCGTTCAGATCTCCGTAAACTGTCCGTCGTGCCATGGCATATTTCCTCTGTGTTTGTGCACCTTTCTGCCATTCGTTTCTAATGGACTTCTTGTCTTTGATTACATTTTGAACTTGCGTTTTACCGACGCTTAAGCTGACTGCTATTTTGCGAGTGGTCTCGCCTTTTTCATTTCTTTCAATGACATTAATCCTTTCTTCCAGTGTTAAAATGTTTCTTTTTTTCAGCGGAGATTCTGCCATTGTTATTAGTGTTGACGTTATAAAGACTATCGGTTTTGATCAGGTTTTGGGGAATTGTGGAATAAATATATATTATGTACCAATGAATGAAACCAAAAGACATAATTAACTCATCAAGAAACAATACATTTATTCTGAGACGAAGTTTAAATCAACAGCGTTATAGCTCGATAAACAAATGTTCCGACCATCTGCACCCACGTAAACAGATTGTGGCTTGGTGAAACACTAACAAAAGAAATAAAAAATAATTTTTAAAAAATCTGGAAATGATTCTCACTTACTAGTATTAAAGACAATGAGCTCATTCACCCTCCAGGCATTATGGATTAACTGGAAAGCAAACGACGTACTCAAACCAACACTGAAGCCCTTTCAAACGATTTCTCACTTGGACATAAGGACTACCGGTGTTTTGTGAGTTTTCATAAAGATAAAGAAAAAATACAAACCTCTAAATTGACTGCGTATATCCATCATTACTCCCTTTGATGTTACTCTTACTGGCTATTCACATGACTTCGGCACTATAATGGCGGTTAGTGACGTACTTTAGTCTGGTTTACTGCAGTTTACAAATGACACTGTACGCTGGAGTTGTAAATTTCACAAAACTGGTACTGTAGCAAGACAAATTATTTTTAAATACTTTATTAGAGCAATCTTTGCTATTTATGCAGTCTTTGTTACAAAGGATTAAATGATGGTTAGAGGTGTTTATCCCGATATATGGTTGTTCAACTATAGTGTTATTTAATGTGCACTTTGTTTGCATACTACATTTATCCCGAGCTCTAGTGTTTACAAAGGATTAAGTTAAGGTCAGTGGTGTCAATCTGTTTTGATTTTTTGGCGATGTGGTCGTTCATAGCAGTGTCAAAATGCATATTTTGCCAAGAAATCGCGGTCGCTGGTCGCGTTCAGCAGGTGGTCGTTCATAACAGAGCGCTTACATAGTAAAATCGATCCGTGCATTACGATTGTGGTCGGAAATGACAGGTGGTCGCTCATAGCAGAGGTCGCTCATGACAGGTTTTACTGTATGGTTTTTCAATCTTAAAATATTAATTTTAAAGTAACTGCTTCAAGGGCAAATAATGAAAACTGAAATTTGGATTTTTGCTCTGTATTGTTGTAATTATTATGCAATAAAACTTCTGGAGAATTTATTTTCATTGTTACATTTAATATTCCTTATATATCTTCCAACTGTAGCAATGCACTTGAGTCAGCTAATAAGATACCTGCATTTAACTTCACAACCATAGTAACTTACCAAGACATCACTATTAAGAGCGCTCATTAGAAATTCATTAAAAATGCTTAGACTCAAGCAGGCCACAAACTCATCATGAACACGATAATCCAAAGGAGAGAAAACTAATTTGCTGAGAAACAAAACTTGTCCTATAACAAATGCATGTACTCACTGCAGTTGTTAGCTGGACAAGTCTATACAGTGTAATAATATGTCCTATTTTTAAAAAAATTTCTCTAGATTGACCTGGAAAAAGTCTACTCAGAGCTCAAGATTATAAAAGTATGAGCACGTTTTTGGTTCCACCACTGCAGCTATCAAGAGTCCAACTTCACTGTTAACAGCATGTATCAGAATTTTATGTAGTCGTGTTATGAAACAACAACATGATAAAATTATGATATGTTCATGTTAAATGTTAATTCTGTGGTTTATATTAATATTCACAAAAGTCACACCTGGCTTAGGTTTTGACTTTGATATTTACTCAAGGTAAGAAAATGTAGGTTTCAATCTTATCTGGCAAACTGATCTAAAATTATATCTTTCATTTAAAGACATGTCAAAGTTGGACTAGTATTTCTTAAGTCCTTTCATCATATAAAATCAAAGTCAAAAGCAAGACAGATTTTTCATTGTTCATAATCTTATTTGCTTTCTAGTAAATAAGATGTAAAATTGAATTGAAATTTCATTATTGATGGTAGAAAGACAATTAAATGAATTGCAAAGACACAACATGATGTGAGTTTGATTATGCTTGGTGCTAAATGGGCTTTGGGTAATTTAGTAAAACTTTCATTCTTGGTGTAAATTCTGAAGGACTTTTGACTTCCTACTTGCTATCAATGTTCAAAACAGTTATGAACAAGTGTGAAAACACAACCTATATCATTCTGGAATACAATATGGTGTTCATGAGGTAAACTAAACAGCACTTACTGTTTCTAAATTTATTAGATATCAAAATACTTCATACAATAAAACTGTGACATGCTTGTTCTAAAAGCGAACAGACAATTCATAACAAGATGTTAAATGAAACTAACTTTGATTAATGCATTAATCTCTGATATAATATAGCATTATCAAAAGACCAATCATGAAATGAATGATTTATGTGTTTTAAGGGTCCCTATAAGAGACACTGCTAACAAATTCTGCAAGTATTTTTTCATTAAAAAACATGAATAAATGTGTAAGTTTCAACAAATATTTAGTGTACTGAACAGAGGTGTTTAACAATTTTCAAAACTGAAGAGAATACTCAAATCAAGAGGTTCATAACGGAACAAAACTGTTTTGTACTGATCATAAGAATTACCAAGACATAATGGAAAGCTTAAATTATCCAGAATAAATGTCACTTTTCATGGGTCAGAATCTTAATCATATTTTGAATGTCTGCAATTTTCTCCCTGGGTTTCCCAAATTTTTCTCCCATCTGGACTTCATGTTCATCAATCTTTTTCCAGTCAGAAAATGAAACCATTTTGACACCTGGAATAAATCAAGGAAGTTATTAAATATGAAACTAAATGCATATATATATATATATATATATATATATATATATATATATATATATATATATATATATATATATATATATTTCTCTCTCTCTCTCTCAGACATACTAATAACCTGACACTGAGATCACCTCATTTAAAGTACCGGCAAATCAGTGAAATTTACTTTCAAATAATAATAATAACAATAATAAAAATGAGTTCCTTAAAGGGACTGATGCTCAACTGTATGAAAAGAATTTCCAAGAATACAAGATAATACCATTTCTTCTTTTCCACTGCTTAGTGTTAAAGCCATCTCAGATGTTCTTAAGCAATAACATTTTCAAATGACCCAGTCTGACAGTAAAATGGATAGAAGTTCAGAACCATTTTAATTAAGGACAAACAAGACTTCTGGTGAAAACCCCATGCTGATATAACCATCCTAGGAGAATCAGTGGCCAGATTTTCATGACAGCAAACATATTTAACATCAGATTGTTCCCATTTTCATTCAGGACCAATTATACATAATCGTTAGTCCTATGGTGAAAACACCATGATGATATAACATTCTATTAACAAGATCTTCATGATGGCTGCCACGGTGGACATATTGCATGTCTTATTGCTGCCATTTTCATTTAGTATCATCGTAAGAAAACTAGTGATAAACCAATGTTGACATGAATTCAATCTAAGAGTCATAATAACATTTTAATTTAAAGATGCCTGCTGTGGTGGCCATAATGGGTATCAGTGTGGCACAATTTTTGTTGCAGACCAACTAGACGTCATAAGAAGTCTTCTGGCAAAAACTACAAGCCAATATGACTTCTGGTTCAGTAGAACAATAAAAATAATTTCAAGATGACTGCTCTGGTGGCCATATTGGACATCAGATCAGCATTATTTTCATTCTGGACCAACTGTACATCATAAGGAGTCTTTTAGTTTATTTACAAAAACCTTTTTATATACATCCCCACTTGGCCTATACTGTAATAGCATTTTATGAAAAACTAATGGAAAATTCTAAAATATTGTCAATGTTTGCATCCAGAAAAAACAAAATTCATACACAAAGTTAGGCCTTGAACTCAATTTTTAGTTACTATATATTAAAAAATGACAAAAGTCAGGTAGGCCAAAACTCCACCCTCAATCACAGACAACGGTAAAGTACACAATAAATATACCTAACAATACAGTCACTTTGATGATTCTGGTATGCTTGAACAATGCTTGAGACTTAACCCAAGGCAGTTATGCATGAAATATGAGTTACAGTGACCTACTTTTATGCTGAAGGTGTAGTACTCATGAAGATACATCCCCTCACCTAATTTCAAGTATTCTTGTATAACAGTATGCATACAAGGTGCTTAAAAAACCAATTTAGCAATGAACTAAATGTAAAATTTTAATCTAAGCCAGGAAAATTTGAAATGTAGGTCACAGTGACATTGTTTTTTTACTGATAGTGTACATGGTAATAATAAACTATTTGGTCATAAGCTAAATACAAATACTTAACCCAAGTCAGTAAAATGTGACATGTGAATCATGGTGACATTATATTGTGGCAAAGTTGTGGAACTGACAGCAATGCATCAGTCATCTGGTTTGATGATTTTAGCATCAACAGACCATCAGAAATAAACTTGAAACACAACATTAAACCAAAGTATCAGTGATACATGAAATATAGGTCAGTGACCTACTTCTGTGATGAGCAGGTAATACTCATCAAGATTCATTCCCTCACTGTTTCATGAACCTAGGTACAACAGTATATATGCAGGGTACAAAACACCTTGTTCGTCATGAGCTAAATGCAAAAATGTGAGTCAGTAAATTGCAAAACATAGGTCAGTGACCTTCCTTTGATGTAATAGTGTGGTACTAATCAGTTTGATAATTCTTTAATGAACAAAAGCTGAAATATAAACTTAAACAACAACAAAATTGGTTTCTTTGACTGGCAATCTGCTTAATAGCATGCTCATGTTCTGCAATGAAGTTTCCCATGCTGATAAACTGATATTTGCAATAACTAAAATCGTCTTTGTAAAATTGATAAAGAAAAAACTTAATTTAAATCTCACAAAAATCTTGCCAGGTCATCTGATTGCATATAAATGTACTTGCCAAACTTCAGATGCCAAGATCACACGGTTTCTGGGTAATCAAGATAATAATCACTGGTCATTACTACAGCAACAATAAAAAAAACAGCACAAGTTTTGTACTATAAAGGTGAAATCATTATTATTCCATTTCTATAAAGAATCTGTTCGTGAAAAGTTATTGGACGTAGCACTAAAGATACCATTTGGAAGCAATGGTAAATAAAACCATCAAAAGTAAATCATGGTAGCCCAGTTTCTGGTGTGCAACACATCTTAATCCTAAGATGCATCCACACAGCAACTTGGGTCTCAGTACGTGTTTTGCAATGTGAACTACAGTCTAAATAAGGAGAAAATGCAGACAGAATGATAAAGTAAACCCTACATAGATTGTCTGCTGTTACAATAATAATAATAATAATAACAATAATAATAATAATAATAATTTTATTTTAAAAGGGATACTTTCAAATGTTTGTGCTATGTAAGAGAAATTTCTGTTTTCGACCTACCTCTTTCTTCAAGGATCTTCATAGCCCCTTGGAGGCCAGGTCTGCAATGCTGAGGTATGTGACCATCTGCCAGATCCTTCAAGATGACCTTTCCAACATCAAACCCATCTGTCATGGTGCTCAGGATCACACCCACTGGACCTCGCCCCACCCAGCCACTGCAGTACAGACCTGGGTGGTACATGAATGAAATTGTGTGATTTTTATTTTTAATGTAGATTTCACAAGTTTAGTCATACCGCTAAGATGTCTGCAGTGTGGAAGTTATGTGATATCCAGCACTGGGGCATCATGCTGCAGATCTGGGTGCTATGACTCTATGATCTTAAACTAATTAACAAAAAAAGCAAAACCAACAAGTTTCATAAAATTCAACAAATAATTTAATTCTCTGAGTTAAAAAGTTTAAATTTAAGAGGAACTTACAGTATTGTAATTAAATCAAAATAATCCTAACAGTTCTATCAAAAATCCAAACATACAGAGTATTCCAAATCAATTCTAGTATTGAATTTGCCTGTAAAAGTGATGTTTCTAATTTGCTTTTAAAAGTGTTGAATCCAAGGCTCATCTGCAACCTATACCTGGATTTGATGAATGATTTAGCAGAATAATGGTAGACTGTGTTGGTCCCTTACCTAAGACCTAGTCAGGCAACCAATACTTGTTGACCATAATGTGTCCAGAAGATTTCCAGAGGCGATTCCTTTGAGAAATATCAAAATTAAAATGACAGTATAAACTTTGTAACAATTTTTTCACACTTTTTGGCCTTCCCAAATCGGTCCAATTTGATCAAGAGTCAAACTGAATTAGGCATCAAACAGGTTAAATCTTTGGCCTATCACCCTGAAAGCCAAGTAACCAAGTAAAACTAACTGGAGTTCACCATGTATTCTTGTGCCAAAACCAGATAATACTTTCCATTCGTGTACTGACCACTGAAAAGTGACAAATGTCACCAAAACAGATTCATTTCCAACACCAAGAATTGATGACTGCAGTGACAAATTGGAAATGCAAAATATAAGACCAATTTTGACATTTTGAAAGGATTCTGGAAAATCCCAATCATGGAAAGAGCAAAAGAAATTTTGTCATTTGCAACTCCAGATAGACCTTATCAATATAAAGTGATGCCAACGTTTAATGGTCTCGATAACTGTGATGCTTACATAAATGACATCTGACATCATAAGAGCATTTGGAATATCTCTGTCTTTATTCTGTTGCTTATATTCAACCAGTAGCAATCTGAAATAACATGTCCTTTCCATTTACGATAAGTGTATGTTGGAAGAGAAGATGATTTCTGATCAGTCTTGTCACATTAAAACTTGAACTTATGTGTAAAAGGGAAGAATGCTTTCCACCTGCCAGTTCTAAGTCTTTTAATCTAAATTGCTATTTTTTTATTTCTCCATTCATTGACATTTCTTACTCTCTCTCTCTGCCTATCTCTCTCTGAATTTGTATCTGCTCTCCCTATTTGTCTCTGCATTTACTCCATCTGCATTTCTCTCTCTTCTCTCTCTTTGATAATGGATTTTCATAATTTCCTTCTGAAGTTCAAGCTTTCTTAATTCTATTTCTATCTAGTTTTTTTTTTTTAAATGCAATACCTTCAATTCCTATCCAAACCAGATACAGACTTAATAATCAAACCCAAAGCACTTTGTCCAAATAAGTCTTTACTATCAACTACTGGACCAAAATATTTTTATTTCTTGTTTAACTAAAGATGCTTTTACTTGAATAAAAGCACAATGTCTGGCAAGTTCAAGCAGCTCATCCTTTTTTGAAAGACTCTAACCCTTCCTGGGTAGGATTTGAAACAAAGTTTACTACATTATATGACATTGTCAATGCTTGTTGGTTTCACTATAAATTTCTTAAATGTGTAAAATAAAAATCTTTATCAGTGACAATGAAAAAAAAGGTCAAATTAAATTTCAAAGACAATTTTTTATTTCTTTTAAATATTTTAAAGAAATTCAGATCTATAACTTTGTGGTGTTAAACTAAGTAACAGAAAAAAGCAAAAAGCAGCAAGTTTTGAAAAATTCAATAATCAATTTAATGCTAAGTTAAAAAGTGAAAATTTAAGAACTTACAACATTGTGAGTTAAATTTTAAAAATCCTAAAAGTTCTAATACAAGTCCAAAAGTATAGAGTGTTCGGAATGAATTGCAGTATTGAATGTGCCAATTTGCCAGTAGCCTTGAATGAGCTGATGTGCTAACAATCTTGCTGCATCTTAATGATATAATCCAGAATGTTCTTGAATGAATTCACAAAAAGCTCCAAAAAGTGATTAAGTCCAAAATGTCAATCAGCAGTTTGTAATTCCAATGGATAATTTAAAAAAATTAATCCTCTCAAATTACAACTGAACACAATTAAAATTGATTCCTCAAAGACTGATATTAATATGGGTATGAATAATTTTGATGTAAATAACCTTATATACATCCCCACTTGCCCAATGTCTAAACAACCTTATATACATCCCCACCTGCCTAAATAACCTTTTTGGAAAAACCTCTACATCATCTTAACAACAATTAATAATCATTCCTTTTTGACTTGGACATAAACAAAAATAATATGTAGATGACATATTATAATTTCAATGGTATGGAGAACAGTCATTGAAATATTTGGTGTTCTACTTCATCTTCAACTATTTCAAATATTTAATTAAGATAAGAATTCACACCTGATTCTTTTCACATAATGTTTCATATTCTGAGTGATTACATAAGGTAAATATGGAAGAAGGAAAATTTTATAAATGTTTTTACCCTTATTCGTTTGCACTGGCTTGTTTTGCCTATTTGTATTAGGTATTTATGTAGGAATGCATTAATTTTTAATAGGTGTGCATAATAGTTAGATCACTGGGATTACTTATAATAGCAACAGTTTCCTTCATGAAACCTACTTCCACAGAGAAAGCTATATTTTTAAATCATAAGCAATCTTCTTTATTGACTTCCAATAAATGGAGCACATTAATACAGAAAGATGTATCAGAAAATAATTTAACAGCTTTAAAATAGTTCAAACATGTGTATCCAAAAATGTAATCATATTTCAACAAAATCATTAACACATCAAAACCCAATCGAATTACCCTAAATTCAAAATTGGAAATATATGCTGAAACATCCCTGAGCAAACTGGAATTAAGGAAAAATGACAAAAGGTGAACCAGATTTAGACACAGAAGTATAACACTATTCAGAAGCTCTTGGATTCTTATTCCTTCATCTTACGTTGGCTTAGTTGCTTCAGTTCAGACTAACTGGGTACAAATTATGTGGTAATAAATGCTTGAACCAATAATTTAAAAAAGAAACTTTTTGAAGTAACAAAGTCGGGTGAAATAAACTGTCCAGTCTACAATACAACACATTCAATATAGTTACCTTACAAGCATTCAAATATGCCTTATTCTCAAAAGAATAGACATTGTAGCATTTAAATGTAACAATATAGCCATCTACTTTTCAGTATTTGCTTGGGATATATTTAGCCTCAGAGAGGCAGCCCAATCTGACAAATCCATTGGATTCAATCCAGTTCGTCACCTTGTTGTGGCCTGCCATTTTGGATGTGAGACTATGTCTGCGAATCCGTGTCAGTAAGGGAAGTCACTCTAATAACTGACCATGACAGGAAATTAAACAGACTTTGCTACATGTGTATTACCACAGTCAAACACACAAGTCTTGTTTTCCATCATGTTGCTCTTCTTTGCTAGCTTCAGTTCAACATCAATTGCATCATATGCCAAAAAAATCACAGAATGGTCACCAGGCATAAATAAAAAATAATTATTGACCCCATCAAGCACATTTTATTAATTTAAAAAAACCCCAGTATAATATTTTAATTGTAGTGCCATCTGACACTCCTACAACATCATTTAAAAAGAGTAAACTGATACAAATAAAACAAATACTAACTTTGTAAGTGAATGGCCATTATGTCTGGAGAAATCCAGTTGATTTTACAAGGTGATAAATACAGCATAATCTATACAGAGTGAAAGCTTAGAATGAAGATCGTCTGAATGGTACAAAGGAATCCACATGGCAGAGACAGTGGTGGTAATTACAGTGGTATCTTGGAAGAGTTTCTTCCCAAAGATACTATTATTATAATCTGTACAGTATAATAGCAGACCTGCCAACTAAATGAAATTGAACAGAATGTCTGAATGGAAATTCCTCAGTGTATTCCTTTCTGAAGTGGAATTTACATTTAAACTTTTTCTTAAGCAAATCTTCATTGTCCAAATCAACAAGGCTAAAAGAACCAAACTATGTATGCTGGTTCCAATGCACTTCACTGTGATGTCAGAGTATATTGCTCTATCACTGCAAGTAAAGATTTCCTGACTTTTTCAACCAAAGTAATTTGCAAGATCTTCCTATTCTGCATTAAAGCCACTGTAAAGAAAAGACTTTGTGAAATGCAATCTAACTTGAATGTGATGCAGTTTACAGAATGTAGTTTTATCCATGTGGCATTTGGCCACCAAGTATACATCACTGTTGCTGTGGTGTTATCCAAAGCAAAGGGGGTAATCCACTGTTAGGACTAGAGGACTATGGAGTAGCAATAACAGTACTTTTGATGCATGTATGTATATGTGTCTGTGTTTGTGTGTGTGTGGTTCACTTTGGACCAACTAGACCTCAAATATAAACCACCATGTTGGCCAATTCTGCGCATCGGGTAATTCTGCGCAATGATACGTCATTTCTGTAAACATTAAATCATGTGTTATTTTGGTTCAAAAATCCATTTTGTATTAAGAAAGAAAGATCCTACTTTAATTAAGAAAAGCGATATTCATATAGTGTACAAAAATATCCCACATTTAGACTCGAAATGCACATGAAAATGTGATTTCTAAATTTCAACATGTAGACCCACTCCATGACCTTCTTGAATCTGTAACCCAGCAAATCTGATTAACTATGCATCTTTTAGAATCATACAAATAAGTACATCATATAAAAGATGGAAACGTATACCTTAAAACAATACTGTATTTTAATCAAGTTTCCAATTTTGCAAGAAGTAGTCCCACATGTACAAAATCGTCTGCTACCCAACGTGTCAACTTGCCACTAGAACATAAATTCTCAAGACATTCCCCGGCGTAGTCTGTTTCTAAATTCTGTACTAATTTTTTCTCATCATCAAGACAGTGTAAACAATCTGCATCCTATTCATTGTTGTTTCTCTTCCACATATTAGCTTATTTCTTTTATAAAATGTTGAACTTTACTAACTTTTTACAAGATCGGTTTAGTTTGCTTAATATCTCATTAGCATTTTTACATTGAATTTTGTAAAACTAGCTATAAACCTTACCTAATTACTCGACTGAACTGCTGACAGAAACAGTCCACAGTAATGTATTTCATTTATATTCCCCAATGGATAAACATTACATCTTTTCAAAGCTGTACGCAGAATAGACCGACATATTGCGAGTCAGGAAAACACGGGGGTGGTATCCACTGTGTCCAAGATTAATATTATTTTGAATAGAGTATTCTGGTGACAACTGCCTCTTTTCAAATGGTAAGCACTGCTTTATTTTACATTCGTCAATCGGTCGAATTCAGTATACGTTTTGCTTCATTATTGGTGACAGAAACCTTAGGTGCGCAGAAATGCCTGACAGCATTGAATGTGTGTATCAAGTTTCAAGACAAACCTCACAATGGTTTAGAAATACCAGTAACATCCAAATGTCTAATGGATGAACAAAGAACAATGCACCATTTCATATGATCTCCTGGTCTTTGGTCATTCAAGCTAAAAGTGCAGCAATAATCTACATATGTAATTACAGGATCGATTATATTAACCCATTTTTAAAAAATAAAAAGGTGCATATACATTGCATCACTATGTGCACTCTTTAATTCATGGAAAATCCCAATGATTTTTTCAGAAGCTAACAAAATAAATTTAGAGTAAAATCTATGCATAATGATCATGAAGGTGAGCAGTAGTCTATATATACAAATAAACATGTATAAATTAATCAATGGACCTATGAAACTTGGACTTGATGTGGTCTTTATTTACAGGTAGTCACTATAGTATGTCTCCTATTATAAACATGGGTGGCTAGCCTGGCATACTTTTTGGAAAATTGGTGGGTGGGTAGGGTGGACATGTCATGGGATTATGTTTTCTTAAGTAAACTTTTATGGGTGGGACTATCATCAAGATCAGACTTATCATGATAGATTTATGTAATATACATTCATCTCACCCGGAACACCATAGATTTACGTAATATACATTCATCTCACCCGGAACACCAGTGACTCTCCCTTTCTCATTTGGTATAACTCCTTGTTTCTTGTCAAATGGGATGGCAGGATCAATTTGGAGACTGCGATAACCAATACTTCTGAAGATTAATCCACAAGGCAAATCAACAAGTTCATCTGTCATCACAGCTTTCTGGTTTTCAAAGTCTGACCCCTACAAAGCAGAAAATGGTTTATGCAAATAAATGTGAAAAAAAACCTATAAAAATAATAAAATAATGGATTTTAACATGATTGTCAGATAAAAATTTGATCTTAAATAACATCCCTTAACTCATCGCTCATGCCATGCCAAAGTGATGGCTTAATAAAAGCAAAAATAAATATTACAATATATATTGAAACATCCCATAACTGGCCTTGAGCTCTATAGCTCAAATGGTAGAGTTTTAGACTTGTAATCTAAGAAATGCATGTATGATACCCACCCAGGCCAGCTTCCTCATTGTATCCAAGGGATAGGCACTCACCTCCCATTTCTCAGCATGATAGAACCAATTGTGTCAAAAATGCAGTTAAAAATTCATTAACACAGCTTCTCTACAGCATGGTCATACATTTTGGTCCAAAAATGTCAATTCTAATACAAATCAAGTTGTATACTGGCAAATTCTATTCTGTTGGTTCATAACAGTGTCCAATTTATTGAAGTTCACAGTATATAACAAAAATGTTTGATTAAGTTATGGCTGCACATTCTATTAGCCTAAAAGTCACTTTATAACAGTATATGATTCATAAAGATTGTGTGAACTTTAAATGCCATTCTAATAATCATATAATGATCACTAAATATTTTCTGACTTTCCAGTTTTGTTTGTGATCTTACTGAAAATGGCTGAAAAAAAGTTTGCAATGGACAACTGCTGTCAACTTTTTACAAAGTCCCATCTTAATAATATAAAAGAATGTTGCTGATCAGATAAGAAAAGTTGAACATTTTTGAAAATTTCACTTTATCCGCTATTGAAAGCAACTGTTTAAGTCTATAAAAGTTATAAATGTTTCATGGTTTAATATATTTATTACATCCAGTTTGTTGACAGCGCATCTGAGCCCAGTTACTTGGCCGGTAGAAGACAAAACTTCCACTGGACTAAGTTGAAATTTCAGCCCCCATTCTTTGTTTGCTTCATTCCATAGCCTGACATCAGCAGCAGTAGGTTCAAAACAAGTTTTATGCATTAGCTCTGTCAATCTCTTTCTTGGTCTCGGGAGATCTGAAATAGTAGGTTTGCAAGGAGAAAAATGTTATTATCAAGTTTTATTTTTATTTTTGTGCAATAGGGGCACATAATTTAAAGTATAATCTATGTATCATTTCGATTAAGCAAATATCCTAATCGACAATTAAATCAGATTATTATCTTGAATATACGCAATGACTCATGTTGATAAAGGTTTGTTAGGGACTCAGAATAGAAGTGCAAGATATGCGCTTATTGCCTTGTGGGTATTTGCATACACAATCATGACATCAGTGAAAACAACCCATATGGCTTTCCACATTGGCAAACTAAATGACAGAAAAAAATTTAAATGAAGCACAAGAACTACAGAGATTTCTTCAAGTTTTTATGTTTGTCAGCATCATACAATTTTTAGGACTGGTGTGCTGGAAAGATGTATTTCAAGGTATATGGTTATGGCACCAAACAGAAGTGAGGTATGTTAAAACTCCGAGGTCTTCCCAAAATCAATAGTGCAATGTTTGACAAGTGTATCAACAATCAGAAAAATGTTAGAAATAAGTCTAACAAAAGAACCATTTTTCACATGTGTAATAGTTGGTAAAAAATAGCAATAAGAAAAATCACATAAACTGCTAATTCTGCCAGCAGCTAGATTTTAGAGTAAGCATTACCATGGCTAATAAGGTCAGGGCTTATTCTGGTTTCCATGTACACACAAAACATACAAGGGATACTTTATTTTGCATTGCTGGGACACACAAGTCCACATTAGGATCACACCTCAACCTAATGCACCGAACAGATGTTGGTATCCATTTACAACTGGGTCAAATGAAGCAATCAAGGTCAACTGCTTTACTCAGGTTGCTAGGGATAGTTCTGTAAATTGGCTCCTGTCACATTTCTGAACTTAATTTATGATGTAACATTTTCAGCAATAATTGTTTAATAATTAAAGACATTAATATATTTGTGAATGACGTGTTTTGGGCTTGTGTTGTTCTTTAAATTGATGTGAGGCATGTATACTTCCCATATTAACTTTGCAGTATTTAGACAGTGAAATACCAAAAGTCAGCTAGTAAACTGATCTAGCCACCCACAAAAGTAGACATATTATGTTTCAAAGCAAGTAGAATATCTAAAAAATGGCTTGATTGGCAATTATTTTGAACTGTGTCATGCTTTACAGAAATCAATAATTTTGCAAAATTATGATGTAGAGACAGCCTTGCATTCTTATGTTCAAATTTTTATTTACTGCTATCCAAAAATGTGGACTTTTTTACTCCATTTTACATGAATTTTTATATTAGGAAGTCTGATGAAACATCCATATTTTGCATAATGCCCTTTGAACTCTTATAGACAACTATTTTATTAATGGAAGAGTCAACCACATCTATTACTATTTTCTGTTTCTCTGTATGCATCTATATAATTATAAAGCGTTAACTTCATCATTCTAACTTTTTTTTGTCTATTTCTCCATACCACTCTCTGCTTTATGCAAAAGTTGACACGGTTGGATCATTCTTTACTTTATACCAACTGCTCTAGCCAAAATCTTACTTACTCTGCCTTTAGCAACTGAAGTTATTGACAAATTCCAAGTCTTTAATGGATTTTATTCACAGGAAAAACATTTTCATATGAATGGACTTGAAAAAGAAATTAGTTTATAAAGTTTCCCAAAGCTAACAATACAATTTTTCCATAGAAATTGTCATGTTTACATGGAGTGCTGAAAGTGCATAAGTATCACTTGTCTATTTTTTCCCCTTCATTTTGCAGGCTTTAGTTTGCATTTATATAAGATAATTTATTCCAGACTTTCAGCAAAATTGTGAAATACTTTTCCCATGATTAAGTTAACAACTGTTGTTCACCCAATCACAAACTAGGGAGTTTGACTTCCCTACAGTATAAATGTCCTCCTTGGATCATGTGATGTTATTCTGACCTTTATTCATTTCATTAATGACCTATTTGGACCAAGTGATAATGTCTACTTTTGAACTTAGCACTTCGACCTAATTTCATGAATGAAAACAGTACAACCAGATTGTATTTTACATGTACTCTTCTTATAATACACAACTAAACACAACATACACAGGATCTTAGAATTTAAAATGTCATTAACTAAATGACTTTAATAAAAACTATATTATAAAAATAATATACATGATACAGATACATGTAACACTATGCATTCTAAGCAGAATGTTTAGTGCACAGGTAAAAACTGGGTGCACTTTGTATGTGTGCACCAATGTATTTCAAACCCTAAACCAATCCTGTAGTTGGAGCCTTTCAAGATAAAATCTTAATTCAGCCTGGTTTTGTCCCATATACCTGGAATAATCTTTTCGAGATCTTTAAAGTCCTCTTTGTGAAAAACTGGCCGACACTCTGGCAGCTTAATCATTTCTCTTAGTTCTTTGATAGTGAAAGCCACATGGAGGGGACCCCTCCTGCCAACCAAGATCACTCGTTTCAAACTGCTTTTTCTTAATGCTTCAAGAGCATAGTCTGATATATCTGTTTTCTGAAAATAAAGTTATACATATTATTAACTGCAAGTATCACAAGTGGGGACAGTCAGCAAAATATTTAAAAACGTACAGTATTCCCCACAAATCCAAAGACAAGATAAACTTCCTCCTGAATTCTTTCTTAAATCTCCCACCAAATTCATCAATTTAAGGACTCTTGCTTATCTTGCCAAATGATAAAGGGAACAAAGTAAGTCTTTAATCTTCTATTTCAAAATTTAGTGAGGACAATGATATATAAAGAATGACTAGAGAGATGGTGATGGCCCGATATATCCAATGCAACTTTTAAGATGGCAAAGGACCATAAAGGCAATATTTTAACAGATTCTGTCTTGGCAAAAACAGCTATTCACAACAGGTGCATCTCAAAAGGCCCCATTCACTACAGCAGGCTTCCAGAGGTCTTACAATTGAGGGATGAACATCTGGAAACCAAAGTTAGGAGAAGATGGACATTCAGGAGCTATGACTATGCTAACTGGTGATGTAGAATGCTGTAATATAACTCCTTCAAAAACTCATTAGTATTGGTATAATCAATATACCATGTATGAAATTAATCAGAAAGGGCCACAACTCTGTCCAAAATGAAGTAGATGAGTCAAAACACATAAAGACACATATAAATTTTATATAACAATCTTCACATCAGATTGCATTAAATTATGTTGAATGGTTCTTGAGCTATGCCAGTTATAAACAGCAACCCTTGTGAAAATATGAAGTTAACTGTCAAGGCCATAATTCTATCAAAAATGGACTTTATAAGACAAAGCCCATGAAAGCCACATACATGTTTACAAGACAAAGTTCATACAAAATTGCATCAGAATCTAATAATAATAATAATAATAATAATAATAATAAAAATAAAACTAATAACAATAATAAATACTTCATTGGATGAGGGTAACTAAGTTATAGTTTATTCCACACAGCATTGTGAATTATATCAGTGTCTGTTGTTCAGTCAATTTTCTCATTAGCACCTTTAAATGTAAGTAAAATTATTTAATTCATTTGCACAGGAACTATTTCAACACCATTTATATCAACAAAGAGTGGAACACTTGCCACTGAAAAACACAAATTTTGTATGCCACCATAACCTTGGAAGAGTTGATTTGTTTATTAGAGAGTGATCAGCTTTCCTATTTAGCTATATTCAGCCAAAAGTGCAGGGAGATACATTACTTTACTTTGGTGAGAATATCACCAGTCCCCTAAGTTATGTGAGACAGCTTCTAGATAATCCAACTCCATATGTGAGGGAGTAGCTTTGAATGGGACATTTTGTTCACTCCTACAAATCCAGTGGAAATCATGAAGCCATGTCCTTATAAAGCTGGAGAAGTGGACATGGATCTCCATCCCACAGCATGGATAATAATATAATAGTAAGAGAGGTCTGGATAATAATATAATAGTAAGAGAGGTTTGGATAATAATATAATAGTAAGAGAGGTTTGGATAATAATATAATAGTAAGAGAGGTTTTCTTCATATGCAATGTTTATGGTGACTGCCCTAACTTCCTGAGCCATGTTGATAAGCAAATTCACTGGTGCAGGGTTGTTTCTGATATGCAGAATGAATAACCCACTTTATCCAGGAAATAAGTGTTGGTGTTGATATATCATCCTTTCCCTCTGTGAAGGCAAGAACAGACATGATTTCATAAGTCCATGTCTGTTTTCAATTTCACATGGGCTTTCCCTGTTTTCAATTTCCAGTGGGCTTTTGTAGACCCAAAAAGTCTGGTATAAAATCCTAATAGGTCTGGTTTTCAAACTACCTTTACAATCCCTTTTGTGAGCAAACACTGAACCTCACTCATTTCATTGTAACACATCTCCCTTTGTGGGATCACTTGAGATTTCCATCAGGAGAAGGCATTACAAAAATGGAAGGGGCTGGATGAGGGAGATAAAACAAAGCCTCTGAAAAGACCTGAATCACCCAACTGTTTGCCAGAAAAATTCATTGATCCAAATCTGGTGGAACAGACAAAAAAATCTGGTGTCCACAGTAGGGTAGCCAGCAGGCAGGAGGGAGAGCAAGTCACTGTCAGTTGGCAGGAGGCTTGATGGGGGAGAAACCTGGCTTTCTCAAACCCCACCTTCTTGCAGCCTGCATGTGACAGTTAGGGATATATGACAGCCGATAATTTGCATGGTCATGAAAATGTCCTTGTTGCTCAATATTATTTGTGTCTATGTTCATCCCTTATTGGGTATGTCCACTGATGAACAAGTGTAGCCTCACAACATTCCTCACAAAAACTTAGACATAGTGTTAAACACTTGTCTCTCCCCCTTTTACAACAGAGTGGATCAGATATGTGAACATCAGTGTGTGATTTGCAGCCAAGCAAATTAGAAAAAGGTCCTCATTTTACCAGGCTTGTGAAATTTATCAGCAATCTCTTTTGACTGTTGTAACATCCTGATGGATACATGTTTATCATCTTCATCAATATCCAATGAGGCCTTGACTCCATATGCAGTACTGCCTGTTGGTGGAGGAGGGCATTCTGATGGAGGCAAAATTCTGTGTATCTCTTTGACTACTGCCTTAAAACTGTACCCATTTCCATGATTGGAGCAGAATGTTCAGGAAATTCCCAGTCTTCCCACTCATTGACTTATGGCTGTCCTACTCCAGTATACAATAAGTTCAAGGGTATAGCAGTCCATATGCCGGTGATGATGTTGTGTCAGCACCATGAATAATAATGGCTCTACCTGTCAGATATGCATTCCAGCACAAGTTCTGAGCTTTGGAGTGTTGTTCCAGAAACTGTTGGGATTATCTGAAAGACCCCGATTGCGATGCTTGTGAGCTATGAACTGGTAGCATGGATGGGGCTGGTCTAGCTGATCTAAGCAGTCTGCTGGGTGTAGGCTGCAATAGGAACTATCAAGTTCAGGATAACAGATTCACACCCAGCAAAAACTGACTTAATGGTTTGGACCAGTTTGTTGGCAACTGAGACAGGGACTTATGCCCAGTGGGCTGCCAGATTGGGTTAAAACAGTCCTAGTTTATTCTAATTCACTCAGCAACAACCTCAAAGACAAAGCTTGATGTATTATGTGTAGCATTGTGTGATTCCAATAAAGCAAGAGGAATCAACTGTTGTAGCTTTGACAGGATTCATAATGAATTGTAACTTTAGGCATCATTTTGGCTATCTTCATTGATGGGTTGGGGGACGTATCTAAGCTCCTTCATAATAGTTGCCAAGAGAGAAAAACAAAACAAATTGAGAGCTTCCCAAAAATACACAAATTCTTTAATTAGCTGAGCTCATAGTACCAAGACAAGCAAAGAAACGCTTCATAAATCCAAGTTTAACAGCGCAATACAAATATACGGTGAAAACTCACAGATGACAACATGGACAATAATGACAAGGACAAACATGTATGTATAAATATGAATAGATTCTCTAGAAAAAACACAAATATTAAACACACCAGGTGTCATCCTTCGACTTGCTAACAAATTATGTTGGATGATCTAAAATTATGATAAACTGCAATGGATTCTTTGAAGGATCTGTTAACAGTTGCAACTTAAAGATCAATTCATCAACCCTGTGTGCCACATTTATGTATCAAGGTTATACTCAACTTCCAAGCTCTATACAGACATTATTTATGATATGCCAAAGAAAGTTGTATTACAAAAAAATAGACTGATGTAGTTCTACAATGATACCAAATTATGTTGACTTTCTACTCACTTATACTGCTCATTAGGCCTAGTGGTTAGAGCATCTGCCTCAGATGGGGGAGGTCGTGGGTTCAATCCCCGACATAGTCATACCAAAAGACTTATAAAAATGGTACTAACAGCTGCCTCACTAGGTGCTCAGCATTAAGAGGTTAGTGTTAGGATGGGCTGGCCTGGTGTCATGATAATGTGACTGGGTGGGACATCATGCTACATGTCTGAGGCATGATGCCCCAGTGCTAGACATCACTATAAACTGCCACACTGCAGACATTGTAGTGATATGACTGAAAAATTGTTAAAGCTACGTTAAAAATCCAAATCATGCACACTAAACACATTATAAAATAAAGCAGTTAAACTAGTAAACATGAAGGCAATGTCCACTGCATGGAGTGTTAATCTGTAGTTAATCTTCCCTCTCCTTATATTATTTATAGAAAGATATTCTTCATCTTTCAGAAAGACCTGTATTCAGAGGCAGAAATTATAATACAATAATGTTAATGTGATCATGTCATGTATATGATAGAGAAACCATTCTCCTATCAGTCACTATGACCATGCCTTCTTAAACCTAAACATTACTTTATCTTTACTCCATATGCAAGCCATCCACAGTTAAGTGTAGATGGTGGATAACTCAGGTCATTGTGCAGAAATGCTACTGGTAACAGAGAGATGGACATAAAAATAACATAATACACTACACCTTTTGGCCAGGGCATAAAAAATATAAAGGAAAAAACTAATAAACTTAAAATAATAAATAAAACAATAACTAATAAATCAAACTAATAAAACTAAACTAATAAAACTAATAAATAAGCTGTTTGTTAACATCATTGTGCAGCTCACAATGATGTGATAAATACATTTCACAGCAGCAATGTCACTTGTTACATTAGTGGTTGATGGCACTATGAACTTTGCAAAAGAATGCGAGAGAATGAGATTGTGACTTAAGTCTTATGTCGAATAATGTAAAGCAAAAATGTTAATATAATAGAAAACATATAAAAGCAATGTGATAGAAAATGATACAGGCAATGAAAAGTACATAGCACATCAGAAAGTAATATGAAGTTTATGACTTACAGTAAATGTTTTGTTGTTGTTGTTGTGGGGTTTAATGCCATTTTTCAGCACACGATAGGCTATGCATGGCAGCCAGTATTAATGGTGGAGGAAGAACCCAGAAAACCCTGAGAAAGAACCACCAACCCACGAGAAGCTAAGGGCAAGCTTTCGCACATACCTACATTTGCCGAATCCTAGACTTGAACCTACCCAGACAGAAGTGAGATGGCAGTGATCCGTAACGGAAAGTGCTTTAGACCACTCGGCCACTGTTACAGTAAACAAGTTTTACATGCTTGCTGCTTCAGAATTCTTGTATCATCTAAATAAATATAGATGTGCCATAGAAAAAACTTCAGTAAATAACACTTTTCTTGATTTGTTTGATAAAGAGATATTGATGACCTTTATGCAATGCAAATATAATTAATTCTGAATTATTCATTCAGCTATTATTGTATAGCCATTTGATGACAGAGAACCAGTTTCTTTGCTCTTCTACGTAATGGACCATATTTTGGTATACATATTTTTTTAAGTCTAATACAACAGTCTGCATGCCAATCTGTTAATTTTATGGTGGGAGTGTATTGCCTGGACCATAACTTCTCAGAAAAATACACTAACATTTCACCATCAATCACCCTTGAGACAAATTTGTTACACAAATACTCACAGCAAGAATATGAACTGGTGTCAAAAGAATTCTGGCCACATCAAGAGCCACATTTCCATGTCCTACAATAACAGCTGTCTCTGTGTCCAGACTGACCTGGAGCTAAAAGAAAACACAACAAAAAAAATAAGAACAAGAAATCAAAGAAATGCAAACATTCAAATGGCATGACATTGTTGTTATTTAGGTTCATAACCCCATGAACTTTATATATTACAGATATGTTTAATAACATCTCATTATACCTCATATGACATAATAATGTCATACAATACAAAGATGTAATGAATGATACATCCAGATGTACCTGAAAGTAATTTCACTGCTAGGTTTTATTTAATAAATTTAAACACTTTTCATCCTGAGATAAATAAAATCTTACATTTATGGTCATTTCAAACAAATATCATTCAACTCATTCAATAACTTTAATATTTTTGCTCAGATCAGGAATTACTGAACTTGATAAACTAAATGTTTTTGTAAAAGTCATTCAGACCCAACAGAAAGTCAAAAAGTTTTAAAAATGTGTGAAAATAAACAAATTGAAGGCCTGAAAATCTAATCAGGTCATCTACACATCAAGAAAAACATGCCTGCTAAATGGTACCTCTCAATCTGAAGTAGATTTTACTTAAAATGCATTAAAATGTGTTAAAAAGGTTTTGACAAAAATATCTATTCAAGTTCCAAAACTTTAACATGAAAGAAATGGAAAAATTGCTAAATGCCTGAACACTAAGTCAGTTCATCTAAATAAAATAAGCCTACACAATTTAATTTGTCTACCTCAAGAGGTTCTTTCTTCATAGTTCTAACAAAGTTTTTGTCTTAAAAAAAGTCATCAAAAGTTTTTTTTAAAGTACAAAATGCTGAAACCCATTTTCAATGGCCTAGAGATCGAATTGGGTCATCTACGCATGCATCCATATATTCTAGTCAAATTTCATTTCCATCACTATAAGCCCTTTATTTATAACAACATTCCTGTTATAAGCCAGGTATGGTCCTGAATACAATTTAATTTTTTATAACATTAAATCTTCATTTTAACCTGAACTTTGCCTACAGTGATTAAGCAAGGGAGATAAATTTCATATGTTTGGGGTCTTGAATGAACAAAAGCAAATGTGTGGCAATGACTTCCATCTCTAGTTGCATCTTTCATTCTGAGAAAATAATATGAAAAGTCTTATAAGACTAAATATTACACCAATAGAGAATTTATCCAATGTTATGCAGATATGAAATCTGTTGATTAATAATTTCAGTTTTTGTTACTGAAAAAGCTTCAAATGTTTAATGAATGAATGTTTCCAATTAATTATCAAACAACTACATAGACTATACTGGCTGAACTGTCTTGTTCAGAGTGGCAAAGATGACTGGCAATGCATGCATGTAAAATCAGTATTATACCCGATGCATCTGGACTTGTAAGCACTATGTCATGCTTAGACATGTGGACTTGTAAGCACTATGTCATGCTTAGACATGTGGACTTGTAAGCACTATGTCATGCTTAGACATGTGGACTTGTAAGCACTATGTCATGCTTAGACATGTGGACTTGTAAGCACTATGTCATGCTTAGACATGTGGACTTGTAAGCACTATGTCATGCTTAGACATCTGGACTTGTAAGCACTATGTCATGCTTAGACATGTGGACTTGTAAGCACTATGTCATGCTTAGACATGTGGAAGGTCTTGTATCCACTGGACTGACAAAGTCTGGGAGGAATATCTCCCATCAACTCCAAGCTGAGTTAAACAGTTGTGATAAACAAATGGATTAGACCTGGATTTGGGCCCTTGAATACACAAATAATAATGACAGCAGCTCATGCTATTGAACAAGCTTCCTAAATCTGATCCAAATGGATGCAAATTTCCCACTCACAAAACTGCACAGACTTTGCAAAGCTTTTAAAGAACCTAAAGTGCTACTAGCAATATAGAAAAGTGGCACTAAAATCTATTAAACTTAATAATGTTACAATTTTTAAAAGAAAATTTAAATAAAAAAATAAACTTATAAACATGCAGAAAAAAATAAACATCACTAAATAAACAAATAGATAACAAAATAATTATTCTGAAAAGAAAAAAGTAACACTAATTCAAAACAAGTGAAAATGCACAAGAATTTTACAAAACATTTTTTTAAATTTAAATGTTTTTTTTACAATTGTACCTTCTGAAAAAAAAGAAAATGAAAGTGCAAAAGGATTAGGATAGAGGTGCTACATGTTTTGTCACATGGTGGATTACAATATAACTGATATAAGATAACGGTCTCAGAAAATATGATCTGTAGATGAATGTGTTTATAGTATCCAAAAACTCGTCAGAAGAGCATCTGTAATATGCACCTTTATATTGCATGCCAATTCTCAAAATGCAGCATCAACCTATTTACACTGCTGAATAAATTAGTTAAGATGCAATCCTGACCTTTATGGTTTTCCTTTTTCTTCAAGGACCTTTTATTGTACTGATTAAACTTCTGGTAAAAACTCTTCAGTCTTTGATCAGAGCTCGAAACACACATGACTGCATTCAATATCAGAAAAATTTTGATACCAATTTAAAATGTCTTGTCATTAGTTCTGTTAAACAGGCTGTTAATTCATTGTGACTTGAGATCATTTTTTTCAAGAGAAAATTATGCAACAAAAAACAAGTTTACACAGAAAAATACATTTACAGAGGTTTATGATATATGAATTTTCATCCAGCAAAAATATCCAGAGTCAATTTAAGAACTATTAATTCATGAATACTGATTCCTTGAATACTTTGTAAAGTAAACTAATTTAAACTGAACATGGTTTCAAAATTTGAATTCTCACAAGGCTATCATAATCCAAGTTTTTACATGCAGCATTTAAATTTCAAGACAGAAAAGGCCGTTCCATGTACTCCAACTGTCCCCTGTTCTAATACAGTAAAACCTGCATTGAGGGACCTGTCCTATGCACTCCAACTGTCCCCAGTTCTAATGCAGTAAAACCTGTCTTGAGGGATCTGTTCCATGCACTTCAACTGTCCCGTTCTAATACAGTAAAACCTGTCTTGAGGGACCTATTCTATGGTGGCGCTCACCAGATAATATGTACTTTTGAGAGAGTGACGTATGTAAGGTGAAGTAGTTCACATTTAAAACATGCACAGTGGAGAGAATGTTTGCATACCTCTATGCTACATTAATGTAATGTGGATGATATTTCTTTTGGATATTGTACTTTTGGAAATTTTACATGATTTAAGCACACTGCTAACTAAAATGACTGCTCCCTTGTGTTAAAAAATCAGTCTGAATTAGTCTAAAGTACACTATACATAGCAGCTATTAAAATAGGGAAAATGAATTTTGCCAGACTAGACAATACCAGCTTCTGAAAGTGCAATGAATGAATTACCAAATATATAAAATGTAAAAAAAGTTATCGGCTCTTTTTTATACAATTTACCTCTGAAGTTCAGGAAGTGAAAATGACCAAGTAGAGCTAGCACTTTTTTGAAAGGTGCACATTTGAAGTAAGGCCAAGCTGTATACTCTATAACCCATAGTACACCCATCAATCATACACCAAAATAAAGGGAATTAAAGGTTCTTTGCATTATACCTAAGATATACAAGGTCTTTTTTAAATAGCCAGTATAACCAGTGAGGAAAGCCGGGGACATTCTTTTTCTTTAAATTCCTAACCCTATGCAAAATGCGAAACTGTATAGCGCCACCTTAAAGAAAATAAAAAAATGTTTGCAATTATTTTTTTTTATTTTCATATAATTATGTATGATGTTCTGAATAAAATGGTACATTCATATTGCATTTAAGCATAAAAATAAGCTAATTATGATCATTTTTCTCTTGCTTACATAATTTGCCATGAGGTATGTTTGTGTGAGTAGTGACCTTAATTATGGGGAAATTAGAAGACTTAGAATATAGGAATAGAGTCAACTTAAATTTAAAACTGTTGCAATAAGTGACAGAAATATATGGTGAAAATGTTTCTTTTCATTTATTTGCAATGAAATAAAAAATAAATGAAGAGAAAGTGAATTCGCTTCTTCCATATTAAACAATAGGCAAATATTTTACACTTTGACTTTTGACCTTTATGAAGCTGATGAGTTACCTCCCTTTTCTAATTGTAAAATTCATTGTTGATATCTCAGAAATAATTCTAGCTAGTTTCATGTTCCTGTCATTCAGCATAACATTGGTTGCTATGTTTACAAAATGTAATGTGCATTCTTAAAATAGCTCACTTTTATCATGGGGGGGGGTAGGCTGGACTTGTTAGAGACTCTGACACTCATAAATACTGTTCTGTGGGGAAAAAGGCAGGAGAATTATTCATAAGGATTGTTTTGATGCTTGCGACTTAAATGTTTCAGCCATATAAACATAATTAAATCATAAAAAAATAATACCTACATCTTCTTTATGGTGGTGCTCACCAGATAATATGTACTTTTGAGAGAGTGACGTATGTAAGGTGAAGTAGTTCGCATTTAAAACATGCACAGTGGAGAGAATGTTTGCATACCTCTATGCTACATTAATGTAATGTGGATGATATTTCTTTTGGATATTGTACTTTTGGAAATTTTACATGATTTAAGCACACTGCTAACTAAAATGACTGCTCCCTTGTGTTAAAAAATCAGTCTGAATTAGTCTAAAGTACACTATACATAGCAGCTATTAAAATAGGGAAAATGAATTTTGCCAGACTAGACAATACCAGCTTCTGAAAGTGCAATGAATGAATTACCAAATATATAAAATGTAAAAAAAGTTATCAGCTCTTTTTTATACAATTTACCTCTAAAGTTCAGGAAGTGAAAATGACCAAGTAGAGCTAGCACTTTTTTGAAAGGTGCACATTTGAAGTAAGGCCAAGCTGTATACTCTATAACCCATAGTACACCCATCAATCATACACCAAAATAAAGGGAATTAAAGGTTCTTTGCATTATACCTAAGATATACAAGGTCTTTTTTAAATAGCCAGTATAACCAGTGAGGAAAGCCAGGGACATTCTTTTTCTTTAAATTTCTAACCCTATGCAAAATGCGAAACTGTATAGCGCCACCTATGCACTCCAAATGTCCCCAGTTCTAATGCAGTAAAACCTGTCTTGAGGGATCTGTTCTATGCACTCCAACTGTCCCCTGTTCTAATGCAGTAAAACCTGTCTTGAGGGACCTGTTCTATGCACTCCAACTGACCCCTGTTCTAATACAGTAAAACCTGCATTGAGGGACCTGTTCTATGCACTCCAACTGTCCCCTGTTCTAATACAGTAAAACCTGTCTTGAGGGACCTGTTCTATGCACTCCAACTGTCCCCTTGTTCTAATACAGTAAAACCTGCATTGAGGGACCTGTTCTATGCACTCCAACTGTCCCCTGTTCTAATACAGTATACAGTAAAACCTGCATTGAGGGACCTGTTCTATGCACTCCAACTGTCCCCAGTTCTAATGCAGTAAAACCTGTCTTGAGGGACCTGTTCTATCCACTCCAACTGTCCCCTGTTCTAATACAGTAAAACCTGCATTGAGGGACCTGTTCTATGAGTGACCAACTGTCATTTACAATCATAATTGTAATGCATGAATCAATTTTATTATATAGATGAACAGTTGTGAGTGACCACCTGCAGACCATGACCAGCAACCATAATCTTTTGGCAAAATATGCATTTCAACACTGCTATGATCTACTACATCACCAAAAAGATCAACACTAAGAGCCTTGATATAAACCATAGTTAACCATGACTAATTAAAAAAATAAAAGAGTCTGCCAGCAAAGTGTGGATTCTTTTAATAAAAGTGTTATGAATATCTGTATTAGCTTGAAAATATGATATCATTCCATTTTCATCTTCAGTGATAATGTTTAGTCTGTCTGTTGTATTCCAGCAAACATGAATAATAACTAATGTAGTAAATATTCTTGTTACTAATTTGATCGAGGAAAATAAAACAATTTGAATTTCACAAATCCTGTGTATCCATTCAAATGACACCTGTATAGATTTCTGGATATTAAATCCAAAAATGCTAGCACAGTAGCTAGTCTGTAAACTTTGTAATTGTCGCTCAAGATGGCAAGAACTTTAGAGTTATGTTTTAAACATTCAACATCTATACTTTTCTTTAATGTGATTATTAGCAGACATTCAATTTCTAAGTTTATTCATGTACATTTCAAAGTTGGAAAAACCATCAGTTATTAAAACATTTTGTTCCATTCTTGTAATTTAACAAAATACATATATTATTCAGAACATTTGAAATATTATAATAACCGAGGACAAAATGCATTCCTTGCAATAAAAAAAATGCACTTCCTCTATTATCAATAGGATGGTTATAATAAATTTCTTTATCAGGTGAATTTTCCATGGTAATACAGCTTTCTGTTTGTATTAGAAGAATATATGCAACAATGAGTTAAAACTTTTTCTTAAAATCTGTATCCTTTGCTGCAAAAACGTACGGAATTTCCATTTGCTGTAAGCTTGTCAAAGTCTCTCTCATATTTTTCCTTCCTCAAAAGATATTTTAATTCTAGCCCTTTAATGCTTAAATTTCTGTTTTAGTTATTTTCTTCTCGACTGTGTGCTTCATTATAGCTATCATAAATGAAACTGCTCATCATTCAATTCATGTTTGCTTATTGCACTACTCACCATATCATTGACACTCTGTAATTTCCTGAAAGTAGAGGTCACTATCTCATTGTATTTAAAACTTTGTTAGATATTGTATTTCCTTCAAATCTTTTGCAACGAAGTTCAGTAACTTTGCCCGAAACCTGCTACAGCCAAAGGGATGATAGTCCCTGTTGCTTTGCTCTGTAATTCCTAAACTTATTAACACTGCTGGATTGTTAAATCTCTTTACTCAATTCATTATTTCCTCGTTGATTTTCTGCAACATACAATTAACACAATTGTCCATTGCAAGTGTAAGATGCAAAGTTGGTGTTATTTTCTCTACCATGTATATATGCAGCTTAGATTTACTACTTGTGCTTTTAGAATATACAATAGATTCTTCAAGCCAAATTTGTGTTTGTTTTCAATTAATAATTTATATTAATTCCTTTTTAATATTAAGATATAGTTATCCTTTAGTCCACTAGTATTTATTTAATTACTGAATTACTCTGTCTGGTATGACTCTGCATGATATCAAATAGTCAATGGTACTGGCTTAAAAATTTAAATAACAACCTTATAATTTCTTCAACATCCATGTTAGTTGCTGGATCTATTGCTAACTCCTCCTTTTCAAAATATAATGTAGAAAACTGTAATGGCTTAGTTTAATGTTGCACAGTAAATAATGTTAATTATGTTGTTTTGTCACTCTTGCTATTTATTCCTGTGAAATCTCACATCATCTGTTTGGGGGCACAGAAACTTGTATAACTAGCTATTCATTAACAGGATTCAGAATGAGGTCAGTTTTATTATACAATGATGCAACAATAAAAGAATTATCCAACCAATAATATATTTTGTGTTAAATCCAAGTGTTCCATTGAAAAGTAATAAATTGGGTACAGTGTCATGGGTATAGTGTCATGTCATGGGTACCGTGCCATGTGTACAGCATCATGAAGTCATATTGGAAAATCTGCAAACCAGTGTCAATGCTTTGATGCCAGTCCATATACGACCACAGAATGTGATATGCATGTGCAATATGATTGGTTTCAAAGTCAAGCAAAATTCCTTCAGAGGGTTCCTGATGATCATCTAACTGCAATGAAACCAAAGTTGCTTCAAAGTCATCAAATATCATCTTGCTCTGTGCTAGGTCATTGTCTCGATCTGTATTTTGAAATTCCTCAAACAAGTGTTTTGGTGCAATAAGACTATATTGACTTATTGCCATGTAAGTTGTCCCGTGATATTACTTCTTGGGCGTGCATCTGTGGATGTGTGAGAAACAACAATGTTGAAGTGGTTTTAGGTTGCCTAAATGACAGAAGATGGGATCCTGTGGTCATTGAAAGGGATAACACAAGCATTTACAATGTTAATGCTTCTAACACAACTTTACCATTCGTGACAGCTGAACCACTGCCAGATTGTTGGAGTTGTTCTTATGGGTTAATGTGACTATCTTGGGCCCCATTTCTGCAAAACCCAAATATCTAACAGAGGAATTGCACACAAAAATCACAATGAGACTCAATGAAGCTATCCTTGATGCCGAGCACATGCACAAATAAAAGTTACATTAAGGCAAACAACTACAGGCTGCAGATCTGAATCAGCTTATTCAACCAATCCACGGCAACTTTTCTGATCCTATCAACAACTTGCTTTGCAACTTGTTTAACAACTGACGCAGTCCATGAAGAAAACCCAACAAGCACCTCTGATGCACCTTTAAACAATCCATAAGCAACGTCGCATATCCAAGTATATTTAAGGTTCATCTCTAATGAACAAATGTATCATCACCAATCAGATCTCTAACATGTCCATCTTCATCCACAAGGGTAAAATGAATATGCATCAATCGATTACTATGACATGGAAGATACAAAGGTGCTGCAGACATAAATAATGATGATCAGACAATGGTGCAATCACATATAATCGATCCTATTTTAGCCATAATAAAATCATATTCAACAACAGTCAAGTATTTCTGATCCAGCAGGAACAATGATCAGTGCACAAACTGAGTTTTGAAACATGATTCCATCACCATCATTTCATCATTTAGGCATTGCTTGTGCAGAGACATCAATGTAGGAAAAGTTTTTGAAAACATCTGCAAATTTCTTTTTTTGTGATGCCACCGAATAATACAGTATACAATATAATCACATCTTCATATTGTGTAAAATGCCAGTTAAAAACTGCATATCTAACTAGAGTTCAAATACATAATGGACGAGCACTGATTACTGGAACTTGTGTTTGATGTGCCACAAGGAATTTTACATTCATTTTACAGCTGCATTAACAAAGTTACCGGGAACACCATGAAGTAAGTATCCTGATGAAAAACACATTCCTGGATACAATTACTGTGGCCACAGTATACAGGTGGATACATAACTCAATCCAAAGAACCAATCAAAGTCTGATGAGGCACCTGTGAACTGTGTCGATGCTGCATGTTACAAACTTGACCTTGCATATAAAACACCAAACACTATCCATTCAGATCAACATGCCAATATCAATCTTATCCATGATTTGAATGTGATTGCATGACCAGGTGTTGGAGAACAAATTGCAGGATGGGTCATCAAAGGAGGTATGATGAAATCCAAGACTGCACTCAGTGGCTCCCATTAAAACTAAATTTTACTGATATAAACAATATTCAAAAAAAGGCAAACATTATAAGAAATATTCTACAGTCCAAGTGGTGATAGGAGAGGTGAAGTTAGCAAGTTCCACAAAGGTAACTCATGGGGTTGCTCAAACATGGTTGGCCAAACAAGTGCAGCATCAAATTTACCCACTAGTACCAAAAAAGATTTCACATGGTTGGTTTAATGTCCAAATAACAAATAATGTTTATCAGGCTGATTTATTGTTTTTTCCACAGGATCATGTCCATGATTGACTAGGTTGACTGTGCACCAATAAGTAAGCATTAACCATTTTCAATGCCTGCAAATAGAAAGAAGCTGAGCCACTGAATATCAAAAGATTCTGCAAGTGCCACAGATGCACTTGAATGAGTTTATAAAAGTTCTCCAATAACCTGGCCACCTCTGTTACATGTGGACACTGGTAAAGAATTTCTTGGATCTGTTGCTGCACTGTTGACCAAAACACCATGTGCATGTTCGTTTTGTGCATGTCAATAAGCTATTGTGGATTGATTTTATTGCTCACTCAATGAATTGTTATTCATATATCATTATGCGCAGGAATTGTTAAAGAGGCCTCAAACTGCAGAGTGGTCTCAGATTGCAGAGCGATCACAAGAATGGGTAGCATGACTTCCATTAACAATAGCATCACTAAAGAACAAAGTCACATGCATGTACTGGATGAAAAGCAGCTAATGCAATTCGATAAAAGACTGTCATTTTTACTCAGAAAATGATCTCATAAACAGCACTGTTACAACCGCTCAGAGACAAGTTTGTTTGGTATCTATATGCACCAAGCTGAGTTAGAAGGTGGACAACATCATGCAACTGACCCAGCATGGTCCATCAATGTATTTACGATTTCAGAACGGATACTCCAACACAGCCAACATAATGAATTCACAAAGCATCACATGTATATTTCATGATTGAGATTCTTTGCAAAATAACCCTAAGCTTGCAACTCCTGTGCTCTCTTTTTTTTTTTTTAGAGGCGTGATGTCTGACTACAATAGAGTACATTTTAGGTTGCAGGCCCACATACTTTTTGACAGGTTTACCTGAGCAATTGTCTTTTAACTTACACAGAGTCTTTTTCTTTGTGTTACTAAACCATTGATCTTTAGGATAATCACTGGTGCCAAATTCAGTGACCTAACATGGTTGTGATGTGCATCAGCAGCAAGTCATTGTCATTGTAGAGCATTTTGACCTGATCCTGACTCATCTTGTCATAGTGAAATTTGTATATGAGCAGCTTTGACAAATTCAACATGGATGAACCAAAATAGATTGGCTTTGTCAGCTTGAATTTTAAGTTTTTACTGTAAATGGCAATAAGTCCACCATCAAAGATCTCCTGTGACTCAAATGCCATTCAGCAATAAGCCTTTGAAATTTGTCTTGTTTACTATCATGGACGAGGTTGACTTGGATTTACTCGCACAAATTCTCCATGTTTTTTCTGAATACCGGTACATAAGTGTTAGTTTGAAAAAGTCCTTCTCAAACTCATTGGTGACCTCAGTTCTCAGAATTGTTTAACCTAGATAACCAGTGCCATCCAAACATGATGACAAGCTGCAGGCACTTGATGGATCTTGGTTACATGCACACCTAATCGCAGATACAGCTGGAAGCTTCATACATGTAATACATAGTTTAGTTTGGTCCTAAGACTTGGTAGTAGTTTTTGGCATTCAGTGTATTTGGATCTGGATTCACAAGCAATTGAGCAATGATACAGAGACAACCATGTTTGAGGCACTAACAACACTGCTAGGATCAGCAGATAATCGTTGTATGTTAAGGGTATGACAGAGAAGGGCAAATTCAGAAACTGTAATGAGTCAATGAACTGCAGTTGACTCAGCCAAAATGTCATGTATTTCTCCATGTTGTACAGAATAACACTTATGGGTGCCTTTGATTCCATGACTACTGCTTGCATTATTAATGCCATCATACCAGTGCAGGTTATGAATCACTACAGGGAATTTTGTCTTGTCTTGTGTGCGGCTCCTCTGTAAGTGCCAGTGATGAGACAATAGTCACATACTTTTTCATTAGTGGGGCTAATAGTTCCATCACAAATTCAGCAAAGTGAGGCTGTGGAAAACTCATGAATATTATTACTTGTCTTAATTACGTCTGCTGGTGAATGAGATGTTGTTGAATTGATTTTTCTGTTAAATCAACGCAGTCCTTGCCACAATGCAATTTTGTTGACTCAGTTTGCCCGTCACATTTGACTACTTTGTAACAAAACCCACAAAGGAATTCTTTAGTAACTTGTGGCAGATTTGACTGAACATCACTGGAGCCGTTGGTTTGGGAAACACAAACATTCAAAGGACATGTAGATGATATATGAACTTTCATCTTTAAATGCAGTGCAGTAACTTTCAACATGTTTTTGCTGGGTTTTGGCATTATTGTCCCCTGTGGTTTTCCACTGATCTCACCATAGTAAAAAGTCATGTTTTTTAAGCAGTTGTAGGTGTTATATACATGCAATCATAATCTCCATGGAAACTTTTTACATGTGTGCTTGCTATGTCAGCTTAGCAACAGGGCAATATTCATCATATCACTCAGCAACAACAAATTAATCTGGATTTGTTTGCACTGTCCATGTGGAGATAAAAGCTTCTTTCCCAAGTAAACACATTAGCAGTGATACCAAGATCAAGTGTTTCATACTTGTTCAGTGTGGCCTTAGTGACCTGCATATGAATATTCTATATCACCATAATTAAACTGAACACGTGCTACCAGTATTTATTGTTTTTAACTAGATATAATTCTGACAAGACTGCTGTTGTCAGAATCCTTTACATTTATCACTGACTGTGGTGGAAACCACTTTGGTGTTGGTATGTAACTGGACCCAGGAAACAGCTGATATACGTTTAGCTCAACTTGTGTCAACTGGTCAAGAGTCCATTCTGATCCTGTATTGGTATATTTTTCCAACATCTCAAGAATCTTTTCAATTCCTTTGTTGATTTCATCATTAACGGCATTGGCATCCTTACTGTTCAGGATTCTATAAGTACCACTGTGAATCCATGGCGTGGATGTTTTAAATCTGATGATTTTTGGTTAAGTGGCATTAAGAACAATGTGGATTAAGAACAATATCTACTTCAACTCCAGAGGGGCCCGAGCACTGAAACACTGATTTGAGTCCTGAAATCATGTTAGGTAACAGTTGTGTGCATGTAGGATAATTGCCATATGATTTTTCACCACTGTGCTCGTAAAATTTGAATTCAAGTACTTTTGTTTGCACTGCTTTTTAATGAACATATTCACCAGCTTCAGTAGCAATAGCAGATGCAATAGAATGGTGAGATGATTTTGTTCATTCTCAAATGTACCTAATATAACAAGCACGTCAGCTTTTCTTGAACCTCTTCTTATTCATATACTCTGTTTCTGTGCAAGTTGTCTCAGTTGCTGTACCATTATCAGTCATGGATCATCAGGCACAATTATGGGTCATAAAAACAAATACCACTTGGTATTCATAATCCATGCTGCCATGTGATCTGTTTTTGCTGATGCATGGTCTGCATGCTTATATGAGGAAAATTGTTCTTTAACTCAGAAGTCCATCATTAACTTGCTTCAATTTTTGTACTTGACCAAGATCTCAAGCAGTAACTTCTTCAACCCTAGCTTTATTATTTTGTTATTTCTTGACAGTCACAGGTGTCTGTGTGCGCAATAATATTCACAAACAGATCCACACAGACAGCAAAGCTGATTATGTGATTTGACTGATGCCGTATTTAAACATGGTTAAGCACCTGCAAAACTATTTAACACCAGCAGATGTGTTTTACAATATTCATAATGACTTGGTCTGTTATATTTTAATTCATTATATAAATGCCAAAGTATTTGTTTACCTGATTTATTCTTGGATATCACCACTATTGCTTGAATATTCACTCATATCATCTGATGATTCATTTGTGTAACTCTCTTCAGATGGTTCAAATGGAATAGGTGATTTACTCACATCAGGCTCTGTTTTCTTGCACAATATGAATTTTTTTAATCTTCTTCTGCTGATAAGCTTGATCAAGCATGCATCCGTGCTGTTCTAAAATCTTTTCTAAGTTAATCAGTTTATCAGTATGATCTGGATAAGTGTCCAAAAATGCATATAACATCTTTTCAGCCTCTTTCAACTGAGGTCACCAATGAGTTTGAGAAGTTTTTCTGCTCTATTTTTCATTTGCCATTCATCTGGTAGGTTAAACCCATTTTTCGAGACCATTATAAATTCCCTAAAATTATTATTAGCATTGATCTGAGAATTTTTCGCTATTATAAAATATTCTCTGCAAATACAATAATTCCTGCTACAAATTTCTATGCAAGTACAATTTTCCTGGTATACATTTGTTTATGACACAACTGTGTATTTTCTGTAGTATGGTTGCTATCAATAATATAGGCCTGGCTGAAAACTTGACTAAGATCATTAATCATAATAAACAATCTCAAACATGTGTCTATAGTCAAAGGCATTTGCCAGTTTGGCTAGTTACTAATCTGCATATAAATATATATAACTATCGCTGTTTGTTTAATGCTAATAATCCAAGCATTATATAATATATGTGGCTTGCTTGCTATAAATGAGCAAAAAGTCATGAAGATATAGGCTGTGATCTAGAAAAGTAGCAAAAATCTGTAACATGCAAAGTAACACCCTCTGACTAACAAATACAGTACATGTATATGTACAGTGAATGTGGTTATTTTGCCTTCTTAAACAGTGCTGAATTTCAAACTTGGAAACTGGTCCTTTTATATCAACCTGTCTTGAGAGACCATTTTTAGTTGACAGAGGGTTTGATGTGACAAGACAGGTTTTACTGTAATGTACAATGCTATGTCGAACACATACACAAATATAATATGCAATCAAGCATGCAAAAGTTTGGAGGCACCAAGACCAATGATATACTGACAGAAATGTTAGCACATCATTATTTTCTAAGTGAATGCTACATAAATGACTATCTTTACAGAATTTCAGCATAAAATAGTTACATCTGTTAGATTGAAAATAAATTTTCTCTTTAAGGAATTGAAATTAGTAATGGTGGCATTTACTGTCAGAAATATATTTTTTCCAGGTTCACTAATATGATGCTGGTAAAACTGGAATGACCTAACCACCATTAATATCATCAAATCCTTAAAGTACAAGACTATTAGCTCCAACTCTGAATGCTAAAAGTGGCTAAAAAAAAATGCTATCATTAGATGTCAGTGCAAGTTGTCCATTACTGTGTACGTGCAAGTAACACTTAAAACCACTAGCACATGAATTCCAATTAACATATTTGTGAATATTATTTTTATCACAGTTGTACATCAAAATAATTAGCATGTCCTAATATTATTTTACTTAACATACAGGGATTACGCTGGGCTTTGCCAATGCCACAAATTGCAATTTTTTTCCTTTATTGGCAACAAAATATGCCATCTGGCGATCTTTTTTGGCAACAACATATTTGGCTGTTAAAGAATGTATATAAAGTCTTGGGTTTGGAGTTGAGAAATTCAAAGGCACCATGACAGGAAGCTGCAAATTTGGATATAAAATTGCACTGGAATCTATTGTTACATAAACAAATCCTTTGTTCATATTGACAAAGCACCCTAACATGGCATTGTTATATCATAATCCACTTATGCTGATGTCTGGCCTTAGTACTCTTTGCTGTAATATAACCCAAATAGTCATGCTACCTGGCTAGCTACAATCGACCACCTCTGAAGAAGGAACTGAATAACTGCAATCTACCTGATGATGGCAACATTTTTATTTTTGTTACTTTTGAAAAGTGTACCAGAAAAAATAGTTTTGCTGAAACTTCAAAGAATCCTGATTGCCTATGAAGCCTCGATCGTTCTGTATATATACTAACAAATGAAAACAAAATTCGGTCTCCATGAATGTTTTACAATTATTTGATGTTGCCGCAGCAATGAGGCTTTTGTTTGGTCCTTCAAAGAGAGATTTTAGTGGTGCCTTCAATAACACATGAACCTTCACCAAAGCAAGCCGAAGATCTTTGATCAAAGTTAAGATGTGCAACAAACTTAAATAAAAGCATTATTTTATTTTTCATAGTGTTTGGAACATATTTATTATGCCATGAAAGTCTCCTATTTGCAACAAAAAGGTTCATGCTTATGATCACTTCCAATGGCGGTTTAAACCCCAAATTATAGTTCCAATATTTTGAAACAATAGATATCTGACCATTGAGTTAAATGAAGGTGGGATATCTCGCAAAAATGTTAAACTTTTTAATGTTTTCACACGTTTTTAATAACCTCATCCCCTTGGTAGCCTCAGCATAATGGTAGTTGTCTCTGGCTGACCAAAATGTTGTTGTTGTTGTTGTAGGGTTTTAACGCCTGAAAGAACCACCGACCCACGAAAAGCTACTGGCAAGCTTTCTCACATACCCACATTGGCTGAATCCGAGACTTGAACCCATGCAGACAGAGGTGAGATGGTAGTGATCCGTAACAGAGAGCGCTTTAGACCACTCAGCCACTCAGGGCCCCCTGACCAAAATGTAGGCTGATTTATGTATATGTAGCATATAAACAACTATATAGCCATGTACTTCTAGAATAATAAATATCAGAGTGAATTGTTTCGGGAAACATGTTTGTTGACAATAGGATATACAGCAAATGAGGACTACCATTTATATATGTTTTAGTTATGTTTTCTAATGGGATTTGACAGATACACAAATATTCTATCATGATCGAATACTCAAATTCATGGATTTTTTTATATGCATGTCTATTATTTAACACATTGTGGAGTGTACAACACAAATGTAGGCTGTCAATATACAAGTGTATTTCAGACTAGTTGTCTTCATTTAATCAACATTTCCATTATTTTTCTCTGTGTAAATGGATAGTATTGTATCATGAAAATGGCAACACCTTTTGAAAACTGAGAACAAAATACTGAGGTTGGTGATTTTTTGGTGACAACTTTTTAAAGCCAGCGCCATCCCTGATATATCTTTGTTATGAAGACTTACATCTTTGTCTTCAGGTAGACCATTATACCAGCCAACAAAAGTTCTGGCAGGTAGGATGTTTGGTAAATTCTGAAATAAACATGCACATTGGAAGAGTCTGTTAATTGTACATACATTTTGCAACTTTGGTGGCTTACAAAATTATGGAGATCAGTATCTCTCTCTCTTTCTATATATATATATATATATATATATATATATATATATATATATATATATATACACACACACACACACACAAGAAATTTCTATAAATAATGTCAAATTACATTTCACTTTCATTCCCATCATTTACATTCAACATAATATTGTTTCAATCACGTTTAAACTTCTTACTATGTGCTTTTTAGTTCTATTGGTAAAAATATTATCATTATTCATTCTGAATGATTATTTCTTCAATTGATATGGAATTTTCACTGTTGTAGATACTCTTAAATGACATGGCAGCCAATGTCTGCAATGTCAAAGCATTGCATGTGATCCTGACATCACGGTCACAAGGTTGAACAAGCATGTCACAGAATGGCTTGTCTTAGCTTTGTAATGGATCATATAATGTTAGAATAAAATATATTAAATGAGCCAATAAGAAAATAACCAAAAGCTAAACACAGATATTTCATGATGGTGACCATGACCCCATGGTCAAGGGGTAAGTGTGCATGTAACTGAATGAACTGTCTTGGATTCATACTAATTCATACCATGCATCAAGAAAATCCATCAAAGGGTTTAGGAAAATATAAGCATGTGAAAATACTTGAAACAAAACCTTAAAACAAATTTTGCATGGCCTTGACCCCAAGGTCACATGGGTGAGCAAGCATATCACTGAATAAATTATCTTTAGCTTCAAAATGATTCATGCCAATTATAATGAAAATCTATCAAGTGGTTTCGGAAATGTATGCAAATTAAAAACTTTAACCAAATTTTAACTGTTGACTTGTAAATTCGTACCTCACCAGGGATACCCAACAACTTGTCAGCTGCAGCACCATAAGCCTGGAAGTAAAAGCATGAGTACTGTAAATTGCTCATTATATGCTCCACTGTGTTGATAGTAGGGCATGATTGATTATGAAGAATACTGACCAACAAGTCAATGACCTGGGCCATTGGTCCAGGTATGTGGTCTTGAACAAAACAGTCTAAACTGGTCTCAAACTAAATTTTGTGTGCAGGAACCACTATTTTCTTATTAGATTTACCATGACCTTTGGAACCCAAATCTACAGGTTTCTCTTTTACCCTAAATGCAAGTCATCTGCATAAAAAATTATTTTTAATAAAAAATTATTTTACATAACCCCATATTTCTTTTAGTCAAAATGATACTATCCTTAGACCTTTTGATGCCAAAAATAAATAGGCCTCTTCCATACTCTAAGTGCAAGCACTCTGAAAATATTGGTCAAGGTAACTGAAGTTATGACAAAAAAAATATTATTTCTTTCAGTCAGTAATCTCGAATATGACACTAAAATCAAAAAGGCTTCAATGTGTATGGCATCACACACTTTGGCTATAACACATGGCTGAGAAATGAAACATTTGAGCAGAAACTACTTTTTCATTTTTCCATCCTTGATCTTGGGACCAAAAAATCAATACTGTATTTTGGTGTTTAAAATGTGCACTTTTTACACATATTTATCTTATTTTCAGGAAGGGGTATGCATATTACTGAAGAACCAAAAAATAGCACACATCACAGGCACATTATATGGCAGAACTAAGTTTTTCACCCCTATCTGGTTGGAAATCAAAGTGCAAATTAAACACTCGTAAATATCATAGTCCAAAATCCAAGTAAAAGCCATCCACAAAGTTTGGGTCCAGGTCTATTGTGCAGAAATCATTTTTCTTATGACAGTTCACCCTTTAATCCCAAAGTCAACAGGATTCTTTCTTACCCTTGTGCAAGCCATTCACAAAGTCTGGTTCATTTACGAGAATTCAACCTCTGACTATTTGACTCAAAAGCTGATAGGCTTCTTCCTATGCCAAGTACAAAGTTTGGTCTAGGTCTGTAATGTAGAACCTATGGTGTTCTGCAGAAACCACTGGCTTCTTTCTGTCACAATGACTTTAACCTCTGACCTCTTCACTCCAAAACCAACAGGTTTCTTCCTTGCCCAAAGTGAACACAAATTTGGTGATGAACTCAAGTTATTGTGCAGGAAAGAAATGGTGAAGAAACTGACGGACAATATCAAAACTTAATACAATGACTTATGGTGGTCATATAAAAATGCAAAATGATGTTGCATATAACTAGAAAGTTTTTGATTTCATGCTTAGTAAAGCCTGCCATTACAAACTTATTGATTCAGGGATTGAAACAATTTTTTACTTGCTACTCTTCCCGTCGGACAAGAGACCATAATATGACTCAACATTTGGGAAATCACCTGTCTTTACCATCTCACCACTTATTAGCAGAACTGGATGAACAGATATTTCACACCATGCAGTATATGTAATTGATAAGTAACTGTCATTGAAAATGTGAATAGTTTAACATATACGAAAAATTTAATTAAGTGAAAACTGTCAAATTTAGATCAATTTAAAAATAAAATATTTTTGATAGGTCAAAGGATTTTCATAAAAGGCATGACATTTTTATTTTACACTTAATAACTTTAGATTAAATAGCAATGTCAAAATACTGAATCAATATGGTACCAGATAAATTATGATGATTGGTACAAGCTGTAAGATTAGTTGTTAGAGTTATACTACTATTACAACTAATAATAATAATACTTATAAAAGGATCAACCGTGGAGTACTAACCAACAATATGTCAACTCACCAACACAACAGCAGAGTAAATCTTTAGTAATTCGGTGACTGTAATGTCCTTGCCCACTTGAATATTCCCAAGAAAAGAACACCTATCATTGTTGGCTGTCTGAGTAAATGTATTAATCACATTCTGTGAATAGAAGTAATTAAATCAAGTGTAAGAATTCATTTGACATAGAGAAACCAATTTCTGATTTAAAATATGTTCCTTCAATAAATATGTAATCATAATGCATTAAAATACTTGTACAATCTTGCAAATCCAGCATTTCTGGGTAAAAATAAATAAATTAATTAATTTAAGCCAATTTATGATATGAAATATGTTCCTTCAATAAATATGTAATTATAATGTGTACTTGCACTTGCCAGCAATCCCAGGCAAAAATAACAAAAAATAAATTAACCATGTCTTGTGTTTTGTTTGAACAACAAAAAGCTTCAACACTGTCTGATTCCCCAAGCAGAAGTCAGAAAAAAGTGGTCTCCTCTTGGATAGAAGCAATGATGTCCAATCATTCATTAGTTACTTCTGGAGTGAATATGCATACTCATCCAAGCATGTAACTTCAGGAAGTGTATGGAAGTGCTTATATTATGATCAGCTAAGTGTATATAAATTATTTACTTCTTCAGGAACATAAAATGATTATTATATATTAGGAGAATAGGTAAGAAGTGAAGAGAGTCTCGTCCATATACCCTGAAGATGTCCCTGGCAACAGTTTCCTGACATCTGTGTAAAAGGATTGACATGAATGGATGCTTGGATTAAATGACAACATAACACAATGTGATGAAAGATGAAGTTTATGAAATGAATTAATACAAATATGTATACACTCTACAAATACAGTGTGATTCTTTCATGCTCTAAGCATACGACTCATTCAATTACTTTACACAAAACATTCACAAATGGGAAAACAAAAATATGATTCACATATTTTCATGTAAAGAAAGTAAGATTCATATAATCTCATGTAATGAAAGTAAGATTCATATAATCTCATGTAACGAAGGCAAGATTCATATAATCTCATGTAGTGAAAGATTCATATATTCTCATGTAATGAAGGTAAGATTCATATAATCTCATGTAATGAAAGAAAGATTCATATAATCTCATGTAATGAAGGCAAGATTCATATAATCTCATGTAATGAAGGCAAGATTCATATAATCTCATATAGTGAAAGTAAGATTCATATAATCTCATGTAATGAAGGCAAGATTCATATAATCTCATGTAATGAAGGCAAGATTCATATAATCTCATATAGTGAAAGTAAGATTCATATAATCTCATGTAATGAAAGTAAGATTCATATAATCTCATGTAATGAAGGTAAGATTCATATAATCTCATGTAGTGAAAGTAAGATTCATATAATCTCATGTAATGAAGGTAAGATTCATATAATCTCATGTAATGAAAGTAAGATTCATATAATCTCATATAATGAAAGTAAGATTCATATAATCTCATGTAATGAAAGTCAGATTCATATAATCTCATGTAATGAAAGTAAGATTCATATAATTTCATGTAATGAAAGTTAGATTCATATAATCTCATGTAATGAAGGTAAGATTCATGACATCTCATGTAATGAAAGTAAGATTCATATAATCTCATGTAATGAAAATAAGATTCAGATAATCTCACGTAATGAAAGTAACTCAACTGTACTAAATTGAAACACACCATATGTTCCATGTACTCAGCTGAAACAACATAAACAATTGAAACAAACATATGACTTGTGACTCACAGTCATTTGTACAGTTCGTAGATTCATAACATGAATCATATAAATACTTGTAAAAACTTGCTAACTAAACATTTTGACCTGGTCCACGTGTCCATTGTCAAACCACACAGTTCTCCTGAATTCTTGTGTTGGCCCACCACTTATATTGGCCACACCCACCCTTCATGGATCCACCATGCGCACAAGTTTACAAATCAGCAGTTCCATCCTTGTATGGTCTTGATGGTCACACCTGCTTCCATCCCTATACAGACATACAGACGGCCTGATATACCTGCACACACATATGCACAGCTAAAATAAAACCAAACTGGTCATAATAACAGGTACGGAATTAAAATCTATAGATACATGATACTAAATTAAACTCTTAATAGCAACCTGTAACAATTTAAAAGTTCACAATGTTTCAAATCCACATAGTGGTAAAGGCAACATTTCATGCTGCAACATTAAAAACTGAATATGCTTTGCATATCAAATAAAATAAAAATGTAACACTTATCCCTATGGCTGTAGAACAAAAATGGAGAACATGCACTCATTGACAAGATCCAAAAGACCAGTATGTTAATTAGAGAAGAACTTGCCTTAAATCTACAAGAGAATGAGTATTAGTACGGGTAAAATATCCATGCATACCATGCTTTTTGTGTCTCTTGCTGCAAGCGATCTACGATGAGATACATGCTAGTTCAGTTGCTTAACTAGAAAAACAATTATCCACTTTCTTGAGGAAGACGGACACAGATCACTGAGGTTCTGAACTCCATGCCCCAAGTGGATTAAGTCTTAAAATGAGATAGGATCAGTTTTGTTCTTGTTTGCAAAGAATCCAAGGTGAAGCTGAAGTGAAACAAGGGATTTCAAAACCTCATACATTAAAAAACAAAGTGGTACTTTTGTTATCCTGTAGTTTGATGGCATGTTGTTCTGAATTGTGACATGATTCTGTCCATGATTTTTTTGAAACCCAGCAACTTATATTTTGACTGAATGAAGTGTCCTGAACTGGTGCATGATGCTCCCCATTTCACCAAGAATTTTCCAATGAGCTAACAGCCAATTTTTGTGTCCAATCAGAACCATTGTGCCTGAATAACTTGATTGAGAGTGCTTAAATCTATAACTGGATGGTGCTTGCCACTAGTTTTTGGAACCACAAAGGTTGTCCTTCATTTGGGCACAGCCCCATTGTTTTCACACTTTGGGAGGCACTTAATAAACGGGCTCCAAGAAAATCAAGTTTTAGACCAATAAGGCTGACACCTGTGTCAGGAAAAGTAATGCACAACCATAAAACATTTATTTTCTATCTGGTCTAACATTTAATATTTACATATTTTGCACTATTTCAATCTCAAACAATGAAAATCTAAATTTACAAAGTTACTGGCAACAATATAACTTGAATTAGTCAGCTTCAATCATTTATTCCTAAATTTAAAATGATCAGTTTTGCAATATAAACCTTGCATTCATAAATTATAATTTCAAGCCACATCCATTGCCAGTTAAAAATGAATTTCTTCAAAAGTCTTTTGTCCTTTTTCATTTTGTGGCTTGCAAGGGGTATCTCAAAGAAAATTCCTTGTACCGAGATCCTTCTATTTTGACAATCACAGGACTTACCTGCATTCAGATGACTGAATCTCATTCACAGTCCCCAGTTTGAGATGGAATAATGACAGATATAGCTGCTAGCTTAAGAATTTGCTGATTTAAGTTTCCTTTAGCCATATGATAGGCTACATCCATAGCATTTGCAAAGAATCAGACTTTCTAATGATGGCATTAGTTTTCAAATTTTCACTTTTTTTACTCAGTTCTAAGTCATCACTGCTTGTTGATGCAATGGTAATTCAACATGTCTAACATAAAAATGTGAAAATTATTATTTCCTCATGTCATACTAGTATTATTCCCAGTGTTAACGCACCACTTGCAAAAAATGTCTCTTTTGTCATTTGTTAAGCGCATTGATTTATTTTGCCTTCAATCCTTTTGGAAAGCGTATATCCATTTCTTGTTGGGACTTGACTCAAAAAGGAGTTTTATTGCTGTTTCTTGCGGGACTCTGAGTAGCTGTGTTGAGCATCTTCACTGTTTTCCTTCTTGTTGACCAGAGTCAAAGGGGCTTGGTTGAACATTTTGTGTGTCTGCTAGTTCTGAAGCATATACAGATAAATTAGAGCATTTTTCTTTTCTTTGTAAAAAATCTAACAACGTTTTATTTGTGGCCATAGTTTGTCACATGACTAGATACAATTACAGAGTACACTCCCTTTGAAAACTAAGCTCCATTTTGAACAATCATTCTTGGTGCCAATTTTTTACCATGTTTCAATACAGCTGGTTTGATTGTTACAATTTCTAGGTAGAACCAATAGTTAGCATGTGTTTGTTGCGAAACAGTTGTCAAGTTGTTGATAGAAAGTATCACGAAAAGAGCATCTTTACATCCTATATTCAACAAAAGTATAGCTGATATAGACATCACTGTCGGGTCATTCTCATTTTTTTTCATTTTGTTTTTTAAATGTGCACAGTCAAAACTGGAAACTGCATTCATCAACTTTTTTCATAATATCCAGTGCAAGGCAAATATGATTTTGAGTCATACTAAAACTTTAAGCAGGAATACCACAATCCTGCAGCCTAGATGCATCTCTGGAACCAGGAAAAATCCTAGTGAGCTTATGATCAATATCATGCTTGCTTTCTATAAATATTTATTTCTAGCTACAGATGGTCAACGTCATAGAATTCTCTTGAGAAACCTGAAGCAAAGGGAATCCTTTTGATGAGATGGTTACTGAACGTGATCTGGAAGCCCTATGAGATTACTTGCATGGCCCACGGGTCATCAGGACAGAATCTCTCCCATTTCTTAGCAAAGTGCTAAAGTCTTGCCATGCTGGCATGTTGAAAAAGGGTCATACTGGCATGATGTCATTTTCTGTAGAAAATTTTAATTGGGATAGAAGCTGGGTTGAAACTGATTCTTATCTCCCCATCTCTTGTCATCAGTGACCCTTGGAAACTGGTCTTAGTTACGAGAAAGAACTTGAGGAGGATTTCCCTACTTGCCATGCCCTGGGGTCTCTTTTTCTCTGATCTCTCCATGGAAACAATGGACTGGACCCTGGTTTGTTAGCCTGTCATAGGCAAATGATCAAAACTGTGCGAATGCTGGACTGGATATGGGAGGGTTTGAATTACAAGGTTGTGGAATCTGATGTATTTCTAATGATTGGGTGATGTATATGAAGAGGAAAAATGAGATAAACTGGGTATAAAATGTTTACACATATATTTCTAAAACTGAGAATTCTATATCATTTTTACATTTTAATTTTTGGCATTGTGTTTCATTTACAATGTGATTTATGTCTAACGTTTGTCCTCTGGGGAATATAAATACATTCTAACCTTTAAAAAATGTTGTTTTTTGAATAATAATAATAATAATAATAATATATTTAAAAAAAACACAAACAGGAGTGAGCTAGTAAAACTTTTTGTCTAATATATTTCATGGTTTGGATAAAATCCCAAGTAATTTATTTCCTGCCTGTGTGCTCATACCTGTCTCATAAATCAGATATTTAATTTAGCATCTTCATGGAAATGACATCATCTGAAAGGTCTCTTATGTTATTATAAAAAGAAAACATGGACATTTGGCTTCAATCCCTGTGCAATGGTGTGGATCATCAAATAATCAGAAGCACACTGAAAGATTTTGGACATTCATCTAGCTGATCACTACTTTACATCATATGCAACCCATTTCAATCACTATTTATGAATTTTTCAGTATAAACTCAAAATTAGTAGTAGTTCATATGAGGATCATTGTTAAAATAGAAACTATTGATTTTATAAAGCATGCTACGCTAATCAACATGAGTGACTGTCTTGACTCTGATGATAAATCCAATGTTTACCTTGACTTCTGGATGGTCAGGTGCCACACCATATCGGACAAGTCCAAACGGTACAGGTAACTTTTCAAAAATATCAACTCTTAGAGATGGATGACCCTGTTAATGGAAAATTGAACTAGTCATGGTGAAATCAAAAGAAGCTCTATTGATAGTTCACCTGTATCACAAACTTTCATAAGTACCTCTCTTACAACCACTACCTGCCATTTTATGGGTCATCCTTTGATAACATATCAAAGGCATAAATTGATTCTGTGATAATTTATTTCTACAAGCCTATGCATCTTTCAAAAAGAGGACAGAAAAAACAACACTATTATGGTTAAAAGCATGCAACCAAAATCCAGAAACCTATACAAGACATACTTTATTTTGTTGGTATAGTACAACAAATTAGCACCAACAATAAAAATTTTAAGGCAGGATGCCCAAAAGTTGGAAGGCAGCTTACTCTTTTTAAAAATAAATCTGAATGGAACCAAAAATAAATTGGAGAATTAATTTTAAATGCTTATAAAATCATTACATTTAATTTAGATTTGATTTTAATTTAGATTCAAATATTTACAGCTAAATGTAAGGAACATTTCGGATATTTCTGTTTGATTCAATACACTTAATATCCGAATGACGAGGCTGTGTTGATCCAACTGTAACAAGATTTCAATTGTTAAGAATTCCCATTAATTCACTGGTTAACAGTTGTTGTGGACTTTATAGTTGTCATTAACTATGAATCTGATGACCCAAAGAAGAATGATCTAACAACACACAATTAAATCCTTATAAAGACCACCCTTCCAAATTGCAGAAAGATGCTTCACTAAGGCAGTCTTTACATGTATGTATGTGTGTGTGTGTGTGTGTGTGTGTATATGCAACATACAGTTAAATCTGCATAAAGACAAGCCTTCTGATTTGCAGAAAGATGCTTCAACATGGCCTGTTCGTGCCTAACCATCCCCAGTCAGTTACTGCCAATAAATCTGAATGTACCACCTAATTTGTTCTTCACTAATATTTCATTCGGCTGCCTCACTAACTGCCATCCACAAGACTAATCAATGCAGATATGATCTTTAAGTAATGCTTACAGACCTTCAATATCAGCATTATTTTTAAGTCATTTAGTGACATGAATTATCAACTGCCTCCAATAAAGTTGATTCATGATTATCTGAACTTAGTTCCTACTCAATTAATAGCGCATGGCACAGTTCTTACTGTCATTCACTTAGTCAACTGCCTTAAGACCATTCATTATAATTGCCAGTGCAATTTAATTCTAACAACATGAATGCAATTAAAATAAATCAAATGGAAGTTTTGGTAAAACCTTTGTTTTATAACTGTCTAAATAAGTGAGAAGCTTAATTTAATTAAAATTCATTTTATTGATCTTTACATCACAATGATCAGCTGGTTAAATTTAGCTATATCTATCTATCAGATGAATCTTGATAACCTGCAACCCTGAATCACATATACACTTTGCAGGATCGCCCAGACCTGCAACCCTGAATCACATATACACTTTGCAGGATTGCCCAGACCTGCAACCCCGAATCACATATACACTTTGCAGGATTGCCCAGACCTGCAATCCTGAATCACATATACACTTTGCAGGATTGTCCAGACCTGCAACCCTGAATCACATATACACTTTGCAGGATTGCTCAGACCTGCAACCCTGAATCACATATACACTTTGCAGGATTGCCCAGACCTGCAACCCTGAATCACAAATACACTTTGCAGGATTGCCCAGACCTGCAACCCTGAATCACATATACACTTTGCAGGATTGCCCTGACCTGCAATCCTGAATCACATATACACTTTGCAGGATTGCCCAGACCTGCAATCCTGAATCACATATACACTTTGCAGAATTGGCCAGACAACAGTAGCAATAACAGGGTAGAGACCAATATGGAAGGACAAAACCATTGCTCTTAGTTTCAAATTAAAACTGATGCGATCTACTGTCATATCCATTTTTCTGTATGCTTTTGAAACATGGACATTCACATCAGATCAACAAAAAGGACCCAACCTTCCAAATGAGATGCTAGAACAAGATCTTGGGCATCTCACACACTGAACATGAAACCAACAAAATGTTCCACAGCAAGATCCAATGAACCATAGGACCCAACACAGACCTCAGGACCACTGTGAAAAAATGCAAACCTACATGGTACCGTCATATCTCAAGATCATCTGGACTGGCAAAAACAATCTTGCAAGGCACAGAGAGCGGGTGCAGAAGAAAAGGCAGACAGAAAAGGAGGTGGGAAAACAACGTTAAAGAGTGGACAGGCATGGGGTATGGAGATTCCCAAAAGGCAGTAGAAAACACAGAAAGATGGAGAGAATTGGTTGTGAAGTTGTGCCCCAACAACCTCTTGGGTTACAAGATTGATATATATATACACACACACAGACTGTAGACCAAAAATATCAGCAAGCTTGTAAAAAACCCGTCAAATGTAGCAACAGAACTAATTTTCACTAAAATTTCATTGATATTAAAATCCTGTGATAATATGATCATAATCCATAATGTTATAAGATGGCAATTCTGACATAGCGGTTAGATACCATCATTTTATGAGCACCATGCTATGCTAGATGGGCCTGTGATGTTATTCATAAGAAATACTGTAATTAATGTTTATATAATTTTATTTGAACATCTCCTAGTACTGGTAGCAATTGCATTTTGCATCTGAAGTTAGATAACTCCAATGTGCTGGAATTGTAGCAATCATGATTCATTTGTTTGTTAACATAGCATGGGAATACACATTGTTTTAATTTAAAAAGCATAAAGCTATTACAATCCCCCAATTTTCTTTGCACACTGGTAATTTGATAACATTTTTAATGCAAATATGCTGAAACTAAAGATTCACTAAAATTTTATGATTTACAGCATACACATGGCACCTAGAACCTGATTAAAAAATTATCTCCAACACTGAGATCTGATATACACCATTAAAAGGTAATTTTCTGAGACAAAAGAATTTAAAACTGAACTTATTCACACCAGCATAAATGTTAAGCATTTAAAACTGTGTATTGGAAAATTAAGAAAAACCTTTTCAACTAAAGGTCATTTACATTCAGAAACATGAACAATTTACTTTGGTTATAAAAAGTCAACCAAAAAGGACCTCAAGTGTAATCATGTTGATTGTACCTATAGAATTAACCTTAATGCCTGTTCTACATATTAGGATGCTTGAGCAATTTCAGCTGTAGTTGCTTCTGAGGTAGTGTATCTATGTTTTAAGATTATCTTCCTACACATGAATTACTTTAAGCAGCTGCTGAGCTGTGTAAAATCCAGCAGGCCCACTGCCGACAATGCAGATATGAGGAATTCCATCTCTGTGCATGCTACTGCTTTGACTCTGACTCTTGTTTCCCAGCTGCCTTAGCACCTTGCGGAGAAAATGTGGATAGTGTTGCATCCTCAACCAACTCTGTACACCAAGATTCATGATCTGAAGGAGAAAACGTAGAACCTTATTTATCACCTGTTACACAAAATATCATTGACCATAATCATACTAAAGGACAGGCATATCAGTATATAAACCATAAACCTTAAATATGTGATCTTCAAAATTTTAACATAATGCTTTAACACTGAACCAAGCTTTCTGCTTATACAGGCAAAACAAGCAAGTTTTGCTGCAAAGTCGCAGTGGAATTTCAAACTTGATAACTAATACTTTCAGGATAAGGTCACCATATATCCTCTTTTACCTGAACATGTCCTTTTCTGTCTTTATATCCTCAGCCAGTCTGGTTTTTTTAAATACTTAAAAATGTCCAGGATTTTGCCCTGCTATTCTTTATCAAACACTGCTGATTTACAAAGAAGTGTGCATGAGCTCATCAGGATTAAAGGACTGATGAAGGACTAGGTAAAGGAGAGGATGACATGTAGTATAAATGTCACAGTGTATTATATATGTATGTATGTATATAAATACATAAAATCACAGTGGAAACTGTCTTAAAAGACTACTCGTTCTACCAGAACATAATGGTCTCTCAAGACAGGTGGTCCCTCATAGCAGGTCTTAATACTATATAATCAATAAATCTGTACATGGAGAACCTGGTCTTTCAAGACAGGTGATCTCAAGACAGGTATTACTCTATATATATATATCAACTGAAAGTGACAAGTGCTAAAAAAGCACTCCTATTTAAAGCTTGCAGACCCAACTGCATGAGGTAGGACAAAAAAATCAGCTTTGTTCAAGAACACATATAGTGGAACACAATGAAAAGACTGCACCGGTGCCTGAAACATAAACAATTTTGGTGCCAAAAAACATTGATGATTTGGAGTTTGTAACAGTGATAGTAGATATTCCAATCATGAATATATATATGATGGGTGTATTTTTGGATTTTACTTCCAAACTCCTCCCAGAAATCAAGATTTATATAGTACACAAATGATTTGTAGATAAATTGTAAGAAATGATATGAGACTAAATGGAAAAAGCCAAGAATGAGGAGGGGTGCTTAAAAAAAAATCCCGATCCTATTGCTGCAACACTCACACCAAATCATTTTTCAGTATTTACCATTTACATCTATTTACAAAAAAAACAAGACATTTTTTTATTAACATGGGAATGGAGAGTGGTTTTAATCACCAGCTGTACTAGTAACTTGAAGTATTTCAACTTCTTGACATGGTGGTGGATCCAAGAATGAGAAGGATTCTGTTTGGAGAAAATAAATAAATAAATAAATAATACAAAAATGAAAGTGTAAATCATAAAAAAAGAACTCTCCTAACAGTTTTTTTAATAAAAGAAATATGAAAATGAACCAAAATTTATTGAACTGAGTAACTTGATAGCATAACGAAGCATTGACCTGTAAATACTTAGATTTTTATGGAGTCCTGCCTCCAGCCTTTTCTCCACTCTGTGGCATAGTTGCTAAGAAAGAGGTTCTAAAAAATCAACAAAATTTGTGAAGTTCACCTTTTCTCAGTAACACTGAATCAGGTGGGTGAATAATGCACAAAGAAGTTCTTTTATTAAATGGAGTTAATAGAGGTTTTTATACGAAAAGTGGAATTATATTTCAGCTTTTTGTATTACATCTTTGAAATAAACCTTTAATTCAAAATTATTAATCCTAATTTGATTGAATTAGTTATCTTTATTATTTTGAACAGAAATATTTAAAACAGTGATATTTCATCACATTATATATAGATTTTAAGACCTCTTGTGTGAAATGGAAATTACCCATATGCAAATTACTATATCTCTCTTCATTAAATTCTAGAATAGAAAAGCTTTTAAAAAAAAGAATGCATTATTTTTATTTGTGGTAAATTATACATTTTGTATTCAAAATATCCCTAATTGTTAAAAATGTAAATTTCAAATAAGAAATTGAATTCTGGCTTACAAAATGGAATTGTCTGTAATTAGTTCAATTATTCAGCTTACAGTATATACATTTATTAAAAACATAACAAAGTTTCAAATAAATAACAATGAAAACATTTATTTATTTACAATTCATTTTACAAACAGATATTTCCTTTCACAGACATAATTCCACTTTGAATGCTGAAATTCCATTTCGAATATGTCTTCTCTGATGCAGCTATTCTTTGTCTTATGCTCTTCCTTGTGTAAATCATGTGACACACACAAAACATTTACAGGACATTATCATCAATCTCAGCTATTATATATATAACACATTAATACAGTGAGAGTTGGTAGAAAATGACACAGATACACCACCTCTCCGGAGTGTCCTCTTTTTTAAGATTTCAAATAAGGTAATCCTATTTCAGGAGAATAATCAATAACAACAAATCATCACTGTCCCTCATTCATTATTACAAAATAGTCCAATGGACCCTGAGTGGCTGAGTGGTCTAAAGCATTCACCATTACGGATCACTGCCATCTCAATCAGGCTCGGCCAGTGTGGATATGTGAGAGCTATAGCTTTAACTAAACTGTGCATATATAGTGGAATTGTCTGTGACAAGTTAAAAAGATTTTTGTATTCATGATATCATATTCAATGTTAAAGACAATAGCAAAGAATTTCATACTGCACTTACAGTGTCTTGTGAAAATGTTAAGTCAGAAAATAAGCAAGAAAAGAACTCCAAGATGTTTTCAATACTCATCAATTGGGGCCCCGTGTGGCTAAGTGGCCTAAAGTGCTCACCTTTACAGATCACTGCCATCTCACCTCTGTCTGCGTGGGTTTGAGTCTCAGGCTCGGTCAGCGTGGAAACGTGAGACAGCTTGCCAGTAGCTTCTCGTGGGCCAGTGGTTCTTTCCAGGGTTTTCCCAGGTTCTTCCTCCATCATTAATACTGGCCACCATGTATAGCCTATCTTGTGCTGAAAAATGGTGTTAAACCCTACAACAATAATAACAACAAATTAGTCAAAGTCAACGAAAATGTTCCAAAGACAGACCAGCCATTTAATTAATGCAACTGAGGCAGGTTCTTCATTACAAGATAAACTTGCAACTAACATCAGTTTCTTACAGCCAAGGTCTTATCACCGAGACCATGAATGGACAATACTCTGATAGCTCACATACAGTAACAGACCATCCAAGATAAAATTTTAGCTGCACATTTCTTACTGAGAATACTTTTGGGCATCTGATCTCAGCCCTCATTTCCTCCTATTGGGCAAGAGAAATACCAAGGCAGGCATTCAAAATTCCTTATGCATGTTGCCAAGGGCAAGTGAATTTTCACAATGACAAGCAAATATATTGATCAGGAAAGAAGAAATATGTTTAGTAACTTCCCATCTCTGTTATTTTACATAAATATCTACATAAAATACCACAAGATAATTGTATGTGATGTATTCTTATTTAATATGGATGTTATATTTTTTTCAAGGAAATGTTTTACCATTTACTTTTATACTTATAAAAGGAAACCAATTTTTCAAAAGTAAAATATGTTTTTCCAATAATACTTACCCAATCATAATGTTAGAACTACATCTACAATCTCATAAATTCAGCCCTACACACCTAGGAAAAGAAGTTCACCAAATATCCTTGGTTGGTTTTAGCAACAAAAATGCTATAGGTCATCTGCTTGATGAGGCAGCAGTCATACTAGAGTGATCTACCCCGAGATAGAGGAACTGATGCTAAATTCTGCCAAATGCCAGCTATACTCAAGTGGATGCACACACTATGCCAGGGATGTAACTGGGAGAGGGCTGGAAAGGATATGCCCATAATATGATTAGATAAACATCACATGAATTGGCTTAGTTTGGTGTTTTATGGCACATCACATATAGGTTATTTAATTCTGTGGCAATCAGAATAAAGTGTCTTACCCAAGGCTGACAACCCAGACTGATCTGCAGGCAGGATTTGATTAGGTAAATATATCTTACTCAATAAAAAAATATTCTTCTTCAAATACATTACCAAATCATAATATACCTGGAGAATAAGGAGGAAGTTACAACCTCTTAGCTTGAGGCTGGCCCTTTCTCTAGTCTCCTAATATATGTGGAGCAGCTTTAGCTTTGTGTGAAATACAGGCAAGAGTTAACATATGGATGAAATACAGGCACAATTTAGCACATGGGTAATATTTGGAAAACAAATGTTAACTCCAGCAGTTGAGTAACCTACATTGTTGTACCTCTGATATAGGTTACAATAGGTCATACTATGCCCTTTGCAGTGGGAGGTCCCTGAGATTAAAGATAGCTGGTCCCCATCCCATGCCTCAGGTGATGTTAGTCAGAGAGCAGTTGTCGTTTAATGCTATACTAACGGTGACTGCCATAACCTCGTAAACAATGTGCTTAAGAAATTCACCTCATTTAAGGTTATTTCCATACTGGCTGATCAGATGACCCCTCATATCCAGGATTATGGATCCTAATGGAAACATCGTCCCATTCTTCTATGCACAAATGGTAAAATCAAACAAGATCTCCATCTTCTTATCAGTGGTTTCAAAACAAACAGATTATTCCCCATTAGCAGGTTCCCTGTTTTTGGCAATGAAATCAGGGGCCATCATATGAGCCACCATAGCAAAACTGCAGAAGAATCAGACTGACTGATAAGGCATGTGTCTCACTGATTCTGGCTGCCCTAGCTATAGCAAGTAGGAAGCAAGTCTTGTAGGAGAAGTGAGTCATGGAGACTCTGGACAGTTGTCTGAATGATGACTTATTCAACCATATCAGAACCTATAAAGGATTATATTTTAGACAAAGGACCATGTCATTCAATCCGGACAAGTCTTATTTTGCAATAAGGTTGAACAAGTCTTTGTTCTGGATTATATTCTCCTTCCATGATGGTGACACATATTTCTGATGACGGAACAGAAGCCTTTGACTTGTGATGTAAGCTCACTTTTTTCCTCTAGGAGTCACAAGAGAAGTTAACTATCTAATGATGGTACATGTAACAAGGCTATGTAAGGGAGATATGTATTTCTGCTCCTATCAACTGGAGAAAGCTCTCCATTTCCCCTCATATGTTTTCAAACTGGTGGACATACTTCCTCTAGCTGTTGACAACTTGCTAAGACAAATGTTTCTTTCTGGTGCTTGTTTGATATGAGCCAGGCATGTAGGTTCAGCAGCTCTGGGATTGGATGGAAAAACATGCATTCACAGATGAATCAGCAGGGAAAGAAAAGGCAGGATCTTATTATGAATCTCTGCTATTAGATCAAAGAAGTTGTTGAGCCAGACTTTTTCCCATCTAGGAGGCAATTAGGATTAATCAGCATTCTAATTCCCAAGCAATGCACCCTTCATCCAATAAAGTTCTTCTCCTTCTTTTTCTTGTTTTTATTATTATTATTATTATTATTATTATTATTATTATCATTATTAATTATTATTATTATTATTATTGTGTTATGTTTATCTATATTGTGTGCTTAACTTTTGTCCATGATTGAGGATAGAGTTTTAGTGTACCTGATTTTTGTCTTGTTTGAAAGTTATAAATAATTTGTTTACTGATATTGGAATTCAAGGTCTAGCCTTATTTACAAAACTTAGAATGTTCTAGGACAGAACTTTTGACCCATATCCTGATCAATTTATTGTTGCTAGATTTTATGTAAGATTCCAGTAAACAAAATCATTAATTTCTACTTTAAGTTCATTCTATGGAATTATTTACTGTTTTATTCTGATATAATTTGAGAGGAATCATTTATTTAAATTATTCATTCGAATTACAAAGTGCTCTTTGACTTTTTGGACTAATACTATTTTGGAATTATTATGAATTTATTCAAAGACAGTTTTTAATTATATCATTCTGACACATCAAGACTTTTTGTACATCAACCTATTCAAGTCGATTTGTATTTCAGCACATTCAGTACTGGAAATCATTCAGAAAACTATACTTTTGGACTTGTAATAAAACTGTTAGGATCATTTAGGATTTAATTCACAATACTTTAAGTTCCTTTTAAATTTTCATTTGTATTCCAGAAAAATGAATTATCTGTTGAATTTTCCAAACCTTTAGTGGCTGAGTGGTCTAAAGCGCTCTCCATTATGGACCACTGCCATCTCACCTCTGTCTGCATGGGTTCAAGTCTCGGATTCAGCCAATGTGGGTATGTGAGAAAGCTTGCCAGTAGCTTCTCGTGGATCGGTGGTTCTTTCAGGGGTTTTCCCGGGTTCTTCCTCCACCATTAATATTGGCTGCCATGTATAGCCTATCGTGAGCTGAAAAATGGCATTAAACCCTACAACAACAACAACAAAACCTTTTGGTCCTGTTTCTTTCAGATACAAAGTTTAAAACCATAGTGTCGTAACAATAGTATGTGAGAGTTCAATAGTAACCACTCCTCTGGGGTCACATTAACTTCTGGCCACTCAGTCTGGGTTCCCAAATATGTAAAACCTGACAGCCTTGGAGTGTCTTTGGGTGAGGCACTGTCTGACAGAAAAACACTGTTCCCTTGCTTCATGTTTTATTCTATGAAGAACAGTACTCTTCTTGTTCTCTGTTTGTCATCTACTGCTCAGAAACCACAGTGGATGACAACAAACAAGATGGATCATGCCAAGTGTGATGTACCTTTTTTGTTGTTTTAATAAACTTTAAATGTTTGGGTGCATGAGAACATGTACCGGTCATCTGTGCACAAATCCCCAAATATGGCTGCACAAAACTTGTTATGGTGACTCAACTGCATAGTGTTGACATTAATGAAGAACTATATGAAATAATGGAAAATGATATAAAGGAGACACAAACATGGCTGCACTCTTTGTCCATTTTCAGGATATATGCATCATGCAACTTCATACACTTTTATGTGTAAATTTGCAATGATACAAACCCTTTTCTTTAAAACCAAAGTGACCATATTTTACTACAAGATTGCACATGATACTACACTATGTCCACAAAATACTAATACTATAAAACGTGTTTGTGTTTGCTTAACTTCTGGCATGTGGAACCTACAGTTTGTGAGCTTATTGTATCCACTTATTTATATCATTGGGTGTGGCTTTAAAAATCACTTATCTGGTCCAAACTATGAAGGAAGTTGTGCATCTGCTTTAAATTACAAGATACCTCAAGATGACTACAAGATACCTCAAGACGACTATAACATAATAAAAGATGACTACAAGATACCTCAAGATGACTATAACATAACAAAAGATGACTACAAGATACCTCAACATGACTACAACATAACAAAAGATGGGTTCAGGTATACAAAAGATCAAAATCCACAACATGCCAATTTATCGATTAAACACCAAGTTGTCATACAGTATATATCCTAATAATTTAGAAAAATCATAAAAAATAATGCAATCAAAATGGAAAGCTTTAAAGATACATCTATGAATCATTTGGAAATGTTAAAAAATAACAAATGAGAAATGTATGTTGTGAAAGCTGATTAATAATATTCTCATTTTTTCAGCTGTTTTTTTTAAATGTGGTTTGTTAGTATCGCTTGCCTTAGTGGAATTTTAAAAAATGGTGTGGTGGATACTTTCGTTTAAAACTTTGTAACTTGTATGAAATTGCTAAAATACTTTTTCTCCTCTTGCGCTTTTAACTCCCAAACTTTTGTTGCAACTTTATATTTTGTTATATGTTCACAAAACCATTAAATTCCATTTGGAAAAAGAGATTTAAGGTTGATTATTCGAAGTCTAGTTCATCCATTATTTTCTGTATTAAGTCAATCACACTTAGTAGCCAATTATTTACTGGCTCAGTATTGTCATTAGTACAAAGTCCAAGAACAAGTTTATTCTAAAATGGAACTGCAGAATAATTCCCAATTAAACTTTTCAACCTGTGCTCAAAATATGTATAGAATACAGGATGTTTCTGAAAAAAATGTCTAAATCATCGGCTGAACCATAGTCTTCCCATATACTCCAATGCTGTATTATCACTTGTGCTATATTATCACAGTGAATAGGATTTCCCCCAAGGAGTTCTGAACATTCAACATCTTGTGGTTGTTTATCTATAAAAAGCTTTAGCCAGGAAGTGCACAAATCTGACAGAGCAATATCTCCTCAAAAATATATATAAAATTGGTAAGTCCCGACTGAAAAACCCAAAATCTCACTTTTTGTTAAGTGCATGCAATTCCATTTATCCCTAAATACAAAAATCCTACTGAACTTATATTATCTACACCCATCCCAATTATGAACTACCCTCAGTGTGTCATCTGTTGGATGATGCTTATAGTTATAAACATGTAGTAATGTACATATCCTAACAAAGCTGTGCACGGAATTTCATTCCAAAACAGAATAAAACATACCTATAGTTAACAATGAACAAAACATACCTACATAAATAAGAAAGCAATAATACTAAAACTTTTTTCTCTTTTTCAATTCAATTATGTGTGTGTGTGTGTGTTTGTGTGTGTGTGTACAAATATGCATATATTAATTCATGTCTGAAGAAGAGGCAATGCAGTACAGTTCTAGAAATCTAAACTGCATTTAATTTGTGTGCTGGAGTCCACTCTTGAGTCAGTATATCACACAGCTGTGTAATTTGGTGTGCTGGAGTCCACTCTTGAGTCAGTATATCACAAAGCTGTGGAATTTGGTGTGCTGGAGTCCACGCTTGAAGTCACTATATCATACAGCTGTGGAATTTGGTGTGCTGGAGTCCACTGTTGAGATAGGATTAGAGGATGTTGTTGTCGTTGTTTTTTTTTTTTTTCAGCACACGATAGGCTATGCATGGCGGCCAGTATTAATGGTGGAGGAAGAACCCGGGAAGACCCCGGGAAGAACCACTGCCCCTCGGGAAGCTACTGGCAAGCTTTCTCACATACCCACATTAGCCGAATCCTAGACTTGAACCCATGCAGACAGAGGTGAGATGGCAGTGATCCATAACGAAGAGCGCTTTAGACCACTCGGCCACATGGGGCCCCTAGGATTAGAGGAAATGTATCCTTTGATGCCACAAAGAATTTTCAGTCAGAGCATCCATTGGTAAATCATCTAAAGTATTTGACTAAGATCAGTTATGGTTAAAACATTGCAGTAGAATATATATGCTTTTCCTGCGGAAAGAAAAATCAGTGACAGACTTTCTAGCAATTGCTGGTTTTATGGGCATAAGTGGCCAGATTTAAAGCTTGCCAAACCCCCAAAACTGTCTATGCTCGAAGCAAAATGTGCATCAAGGAAAGTATTTAAATTGATATTTTGAGGTTCTGTCAACCATCCTTACAGACAACCATTTAAAAGTCAGCCAGAGAGAATACTCAACATTGACGAAACTGTAATCAACATTTGAGCATTCCCTTCCCAGAACTGTTACGGTAGTAAATATACTCAGACACAAGCAGTGGCTGATCATCATCAAGATCACAGAATGTAATTATCACTGGGCATGGCTATGCCATTATAAACCACATCCTGCCATACCTCGTTTTCCTTGGAAAGAAGTGGAATGATAAACTTTTGGAAGGAGTTCCTCTTGGATTTGTTGGTTAGATGTCTGTTGTTCTAACTCAACCAGGATCTACTACTCAGCCAGATACCTCTGCATATTATGTAGGTGATTCTGATGAGAGTTTTGAGCTTACTTCTGTTTCTGGATGAATATTCAAACTGCTGTACAAGTCACGAGCACCAACCACCTGCACTTAGGGGTAATTGTGTCAATTTTAACATTTGACACCGCTCCAGTGGCCTAGTGGTTAGAGCATCCAACTCAGGTGCAAGAGGTTGTGGGTTCAAACCCCCACCAAGTCATACCAAAGACTTCTTAAAATGGTACTAACAGCTGCCTCCCTAGGTGCTTAGCATTAAGAAGTTATTGTCAGGACTGGTCAGCCAGGTGTCAGGATAATGTGACTGGGTGAGACATCATGCTACATCTCTGTGGCACCAGGTACCCCTGTGCTAGACATCACTATAAACTGCTACACTGCAGACAAGGTAGCACTATCACTGAATTTTTTTAAAAGGTACATTAAAATTCCAAAACACACAGTTTTGACATTATTAAATCTGCACAGTTTGACAACTGCCAACAGTGGACACACTTTCATTTTGTTGTAAAACATCAGTTGTGCACTGGGCCATTGCATGCTTATGCTGGATGAAATGGCGCCCTGGTCGAGCATCACCTTTAGCACTCGTATCGTTGCTTACAATGTAACTGTCAGGCATACATATAACATAAACTAATACTATATATAAGACTGATAGTTAAATTGTAAGCAATGATACAAGCCTCTGTGCTTCTGCAAACCATTTTTTTCAAATGAATTAATAGTTATGAGAATAACTAAATGTAGGTATTTTAATGAAAAAGCTGTACTTTTAAGTAACATACAGAATATAAGAACATGATCTGCAAAATAATGCAAACCCCCTCTTCCCCCAGCTTGATGTCTTTATCGCCCGCCTCTTACGTCGACCCTGGTTCTGAGACAACATAACTCACTGCTCTGCCCATACCGCATTATGATAGATCTTTTTTGTTTAAAATTTGTACCAGTCTTCATGAATTTTAACTTAACTGATATTACCATGTTCATTTAATTATTGGATCCGTTTCTCTCTTTTTGTTTTTTGTTTTTAGTTGGAAATTTCTGCCTGTGGAAGCGTGGACATTCCTTCTTAAAGTGGCATTGTAAATTTATCACGATGTATGCGGCCAAGTACGTCAAATGCATGGATGAACAGCAATATTAATTGTTCTGTATCAATCATGTGTTCATTTTACGTGCCCAATGGACATACTGTTTGTTTTTTTTTTAATATGAAAAGATACAAATAAAACTCATAGAAACCTTATACTCTGTAGCCTAACCATGCACACACACACACACACAGCAATATTCTGTCTCACGCTAAGTACTTGAGTAAAGTAACTTGTTCAAGCATGTATATTTGGTCAACTGGTATCATGTTGTAATATTGTGCGATCCGGAGCAGGTGCAATATACCGTTTGAAGTGGGCTGTTCATAACCCATATAATATTTACTGCAACTTTTTAAATGGATATTTATTTAATCTATAAGTCTGTATTAAAAATTCTAAAACTGTTTATATGAATAGCAAAAGACAGTACCTAAAGCTAGGAAACGAGTTATCCTAAATCTTAACCTACATAAAGCGTACTAGAAACTCCTATTATCCTTTCCGCAACTATGTAAAATAGAGAGGTTAAGTAGGGAATAGTTCCCAGTGTAAAAAGTTAGTCTCGATAACTTTATTTAAAATTGTTTTATTTAAAGTTTGAAAACAAAACTGTTGTTAAAAGTTCATTCTTCTGCTCACTTTTGGTACAGTCACAAAATAATGCGACCCAGATGCTTCTATATTGATAGAAATTTTCGAGTTGTTCGCGACCAAATTACATCCATTAATCCGGAAGTGATAATTTTCTTGCGCCAGTTTTGGGGCACAGTGACGAACACTTTTAGGGACTGCAGAAAGTGAGTTATATGAATATGCTTGTATTTTGAAGTAATATGTATAGCACATAGTTCAGTTATTTTTCAATTTATTTCATATTCAGCCCAGATTTTATTGTAGAACACTCCTTTTCGAAAATATTAAGAGAGATTCATGTGTGGCCTACGGGGTTTAATTGGTTCTGATGACTTCCGCATTTGGATTTGATAAGGCGGTGTGTAGATGCGTTTCTTTGATTATGATTCGTTTACAGTTGTTTGATATTTTGCTACTGTAGCTGATTTAATGGCAATTGTTCGGTTTCACACACACAAAATCGTGAGCAATTGTAAAAATTATTACAATGTCAGTCTCCAGTATCATACTAAAAATCAAAAATTAGTGTCCAGGTTTACCGGTTTTATAGGACCGGCGGACTAACTTGTACAATGCCGTTGCGCTGTTCTGCGCACCTAAGGTTTCCGTTCACCAATATTGAAGCAAGACACATACCGAATTCGACCCATTGACAAAAGTAAAATACTGCAATGCTTACCTTTTGAAAAGAGGTATATTGTCACCAGAATATTTAGTCCTACATGTAAGACCTAGACGCTGATAGTTACGTTTTGGGCGTCAGGGTCTTAACAGCCAAACTCACAGTGCTGTGTAGTGTGTTTTGATGTCGACTGACATTGTAACGACAGTAAAATTTTCAGGAATATCTCACACAACTGGGAACTAAAATAACAGCACTTTTCTACAAAGTAAAGTCATAATGTTTTAGTCAGACTTTACTTACCCAAATATCTTTTCTCTAATAAATTCAAATTCTCACAAAAGAAATGGACCTGTTTTCAAGTTTTGTTGGCCTACATTTCAGTTGACTGGAAAGCAATGAAAGCTGGGAATGCCGAAATCGGGTTAAGTTTAAATATTATTCATTAACGAAATGAATAAAACTATATTATGCCTATTGAAACTGTAAAGCAACTTACTTAAAGATACTTCAGCATACCTCGACTACTGTCGCATTGCAACAAATTCAAATGTATGTCAGTGGAACATGAAAATCTGTCTATTTGCTAGTGTCATATTTTCATTCCGGCAGGATAAAGACAGCACAGTAAGTATATTAATTACACGTACATTAGTGGATGAGTATCGATATATGCAACCAAATGTATGAGATATTCTTGAAACTTTACTACTGGTTCTGATGTCAAGAACATCAGAACAACATAACACTTAAACAAAATCATCGATATGTCCTACATTGTAAGACTACAGAATATTCGGTTCAAAATAATACTAATTTTGGACACAACGGATACCACCCTTTAGTCCTATAATGTAAGACATAGCATATGTTATTTTTGTTTTGGGGCCCCAAGTGGTTTAAAGCGCTCATCGTTCTGGATCACTGCCATCTCACTGCTGTCTGCATTTGTTTGAGTCTCAGGTTCGGCTAATGTTGGTACGTGAGAAAGCTTGCCAGTAGCTTCTCGTGGGTTGGTGGTTCTTGCTTCACCAGTTATACTGGCCGCCATGTATAGCCTATCCTATGCTGAAATGGCGTTAAACCCTACAACAACAACAGCAATAATTTTTGTTTTAGTGCTATGTCGAGTAATTAGGTCAGGTTTGTGGCTGGTTTTACAAAATTGAATATGATGTAAAGTGTTTACAATGTCTTGTGTATGGGGGAAAAAAATTACTAAAGAGTTTAGAAACAGGCAATATGCTGGGTAATTTCTTGAGAATCCCATTCTAGCGGCAAGTTGACATTTTGGATAGCAGACGATTTTGTACATACGGGGCGGCTTATTGCAAAATTGGAAACTTGGATTAAAATGCATTATTCTTTTAAGGTATACATTTCCATCTTTTATAGATTGTATTTATTTGTATGATTCTAAAAGATACATAGTAAATAGGATTTTCTGGGTTACAGTTCAAGTAGGTCATGGAGAGGGTCGTCATGTTGACATTTAGAAATCACATTTTCATGTCCATTTAGGGTAGAAATATGGGACATTTTTGTAAACTTTATGAATATCACTTCCTTAATTAAAAAAAGGATTGTTCGTTCTTGATACAAATTGGATATTTGACCAGAAACAACACATGATCCATTGTTTACAGGAATATCAAATTGCGCAGAATTAAACAACATGCAGAGTTAGATGACATGGTGGTAGTCATTTTATATGTAAGTTGACTAGTAAAGCATGCATATTAATACACCATCAAGAAGGTCTCTGCCTTTTTTTTCTGACATTACTATTGGTGTAATCCTACAATCTAAGACTTCTCCCCTGATGTTTATGATGGTGCCTAATTTAGGCTAAATAACGGCACAGTGTATCGTTTTCCTCGGTTAAATGACTGGAACGAAAGGCAGATTTTCAGGAATATCTAACAAATTTGGCAGCCGATATACATGTACAAGCTTTTCCACAAATTAAAGTCATATTGCTTTAGGTGAACTTTACTTTGATGTAATTTTCCAAATTCAGACACAAGCAAATGAATGTGTTTTCATTTTCCACTGTCCTACATTTCAGTTAGCTGGAATATCATAGAAGCCAAGAAGGTTAAAGGGATAATAAGTATCATTAATGAAATGAAGCTACCGTACACTTTTTTCCAATATCAGTATATTTCTGTTTATTTCATTGAAGAACATATTTCAGGTTAATCCTATTTTGAGATTTTCTGCTTCCATCACATTCTAGCCAGCTGAAATGTAAGCCAATGGAACATGAAAACACGTTCATTTGCTTGTGTCAGAATTTGAATCGATAAGGAAAAGAAATCAGAGTAAGTGAAATCTGAATCAAGTGATATGACTATCGTTTGTGGAAAAGTGTCAGTATGGGCTGCCGACTGCAACGGTGGCCTAGTGGTTAGAGCATCTGCCCCAGATGCAGCAGGTTGTGGGTTCAAACCCCAGCTGAGTCATACCAAAGACTTCTGAAAATGGTACATGTACTAATAGCTGCCTTGCTAGGTGCTAAGCATTAAGAGGTTAGTGTTAGGACTAGTTGGCCTGGTGTCAGGATAATGTGACTGGGTGTTACATTATGCTGCATGTCTGTGGCATGATGCCCCAGTGCTAGACATCACTTTAAACTGCCACACTGCAGACATCAGAGCAATATGACTGGAAAATTGTTAAAGCTACATTAAAATTCTAAATGACACACACACATACACTCAATATGGCTGCCAAATTTATGAAATATTCCAGAAAATGTGGCTTCGCTTTTCCCATGAATCAGGGCACATCCTACACAGTACTGTTATTCAGGCAGCAAGACGTCAACCAAAACAATTATCAGGGGAGATGTCTTTGTATGACTAGATGTCTACCTTGATATTTATATTCTCTGAGTCAACATTTTACCTAGGCTTCTCCATTTGAGAAAGATGGAATTCATACTTTGAAAAAATCTGAAGGTCACTGTGCAAATCTACTTTTTTTTCAGGTCCAATCAGAGCATATTCTTAGAAGATTGGGGGTCTAAGTGTTGTACAGGAAGGTCTTGGAAGTCCTTACAGAGAGCTCTTAAATAATTGTTGAATCTTTGGAATATGACAGTGCTAGACAATTTTTTTCAAACATGTACAAGAAAAAGTCAAACTACCAATTATATTTGTCCTCCTAGACAAGTCAGATTTGATTCTTTTATGTAAAACTGACCTTCTGTAGCTCATAATGATGCATGTTTTGATTGTGGGTTCAACATGCTGGCTGAGGCCTTCTTGCTTCTTTTGTTTACTATTATGATTGACTCATTTTGGAACATGCCCCAGTCTGATATAGCTTCACAGTGTAGATCACTTTTATGGCTTCCATAGATGGCATTATTAAGTTCCAAATAGATTGTTGACACATTTTCTAGAGTCTGCATTCTTGCAATGGTGTTATGGAGAAACCCTCTTTGTCAAAGAAATTTGAGATGCAGCTGACCAGACTCTTCACTTATTGCCATTTTGTGTGAATCTAAATCTAATACATTAAAACTTGCATAAACTATCTTGCTTTGCAATCGGGTCACATGTAAGGCCATTACAATTTTAAAAAAACAACTGTCCCATCATTGTCCTGTTTAGGGAAGTTTGACTAATTGTTTTATATCTAGGTCACACCTCTGTTATTAAGGAAAAAATATTACTATACCAGGGGTCAAGCTAAACTTGGAATTTTAGGGAAAATTGACCTCCTTTTGGGCACAACCAGAAGTAGACGCAAAGCAAGAACTCCTTTTGGGCACAACCAGGAGAAGTAGACGCAAAGCAAGAAACATTATATATATATTTGAATCACACCCTCTATTTCTCTGTATTCATATTTGCATTGAACATTGGATTTAAGCAATACTTTATTTTCAAGTGGAAGCCATTTTGGCCATATAACTCCAAAAGAGTAACATTCTTATAAAAAAATTTTAACTGAGTAACCAGATTACATTGTTAGTAAGCTTAATCAACTACCCTTAATAAACATTTTCCTATTTTTGTATAATTTTTTATATATACTTTTTAAAGGTTCACAATAATGGCACTTTAAAAGATTCTAAACACATTTAAAACAACCCCTGTACCATGTGCATGAGGGTAAATGCACATGTGTCTTCAGATCACACTGTTTGTTTTGATTTCTTTGCTGCACATAAAACATTACCATACCTATTCATACATAACACTCTATAATGCATAAAATTACAGACATGGTTCCTTTATAGTAGGTGTATGAACTAAACCCTTCCTTCCAACCTTATCAACATAGATGTGAGTGCATCTATGTTTAGAAGGAGGGTTTTCATAATGTAATCACTCACTTTATATAGCTTTATTACAACAGTCCATTGATAGGATTGCAAATTTATGGTTTATTTATTTGTGTAAGTCCTTGTATTATTTTAGGCATTGATTAAATACTGTCTGTTTTTCAGCTTTTTTCCCTTGTATTTTAACAAATACAAGTCAGAAAACAACTTTGACTTTACAACACTTCTTGCAAATTCCACAACATAGCATTGTCCCATACGTTTCTGACCAATATATTTGCATTTTAAAGTTAAATCTTAAATAACCTAATACTTATGCTTGGCTTTCTATGCATTGTATATTTTTCTGAATATATTTGCCCAATGATTTACAGAAACAGACAATCTAATAAACTGGTACTTCACAAACACAGCGATGTCCACCATTATTTCCCCATTACTGGTACACTTACAGTTGCAAACTAATTTTATGATGAAACTTTACAAGAGGCAGTTAAAATATCCAGATCACCCATTGTAATCTTAAAACACAAATTGCTATTTACATATTATTGTTAAAGTTTCAAAGCACAAAATTATATGTTGTTACCATCAAAGGATATCATGCGTAATGTGGGTAGTGATAGGGGCCTATAGTTGCTAACTTACTCAGGGATTGGTTAATGGTCAGTCAGCTATCAAAACACATGCCTGTAAATGTGCAAGAGTTTGTCAGCTTAATTAATATCAAAACTAGACCTTGCTACTGATGGCTTGATGAATCCCTTTCACTACAACACTAGAACTAACTGGGCTATGGCGAGAGGGCATCTCAGAAGGTATGTTTAGTCAATGTACCTATAAATACTATCACATGGTGAAGTCATTTTCGCATTCCTAATGGAAGAAGGCAAAGTTTACATTCTTTGGGAGACATGGTCACCCACTTCGCCTGTTAGGGTGACCCCTGCTATATACTGATTTTGTCAGTCTTAACATAGGTGACTGAACAGTAAAATTCCATATATATGTTATTGTCTGGCAGTATATATAGTCCGTGCCCATATATGCCAAACAAAATTATGATGTTGTATGTTTACATTATTGCATAATGGAACTGTTCGTGAATTAAATTATGATTGATACCAAGTCAAGAATATAAAAATGATATTTATTTGATAGTAATATGTTAAAGGACCTGATGTGAATTAATAACTACAGTATATAAGAAAGAGGATATTGTATGCTTATTGTCAAAAATCTCTGGTGGATACCTAATCTTTGTCCAGATGAGATGTCAGACATAACACATACAACAACCAATTAGTACTTATAGTATCTTTATAGTGGTTTACTTTCTGTGCAGTAAACTACCATGGCTGAATCTGAGGAGCAGATCCCACCACATGCTGAAGACGATGATGATGTACTGACTCCAGGCTACCAGGCACCTGCCAAAAAGACCCTTGAGGAAATCAAGAAGGCAGATGCAGAGGATGAAAGTTTGAAGAAGTACAAACAGGCCTTACTAGGGCAAGCTGCAGACAGTGCAAACCTAGTATTTTGTAAGTTTGTATGAATTTTACTGAACCAGATTTGGTTTAGTTTTTTTGTATAGTGAGAATAAAATAGATAGGGCATTACTCCCATCTGCCCTCAGAGCCATTCCTTCTGCCTCTTTCTCCAGATAATATAAGTAAGTACACGTTCAGATGTGGGCAGAGTACACTTTTTTATTTTTTACTGTTAAGTCCTGTAAATCGAAGTACTCTTTATCATATACTTCTATTTCTGAAGTACTTTCAAATGTAAAGTCCCCATACTCGGTTTGATTTGGTGTTTTATGCTGCAGCAACACAAGTAGGTTGTATTGCTTAAGGAAACACAATGTTAGCTGACCTAGGCTGATCCATTTGTCGGAGTTAAACTTGCACAGTTTTGGTTAGGAGTCCAGCACACTAACCACAGAGCCTTCACCTACCTTCATTAGATGTCTCTTGTGATGTGCATCAGGCCTATTCTACATCCCTGAGCATGAAGGATGTGTAAAATTTGGAGTAAATCAGAAATTTAGGTAGTTCAAGTTGTGAGCCTTTACTCTTCTGCATTTGAAGTTAATAAGTGTAGTAAATTATTTATGCAGGAAACAGCACACTTAAAGATTGCATAATTCCCACATTTCTTTATCTTTTATTTATTTGATAGTAATATGTTAAAGGACCTGATGTGAATTAATAACTACAGTATATAAGAAAGAGGATATTGTATGTTCATTGTCAAAAATCTCTGGTGGATTCTGTTTTGAATACCCAATCTGGAATGAGATTTGTGAAATTAAGTTCATTATACAGAGCATAGCATCAGTTTCTCATTGAATTTTCATGTGGTGCTTTGAAATGTAGTTAAAATTACAGAGTTTATTTCTTGCACAAATTAATGATACATAATTCATATTGACATACAGTATAACACCATTCATTCGATATGTGCTGAAAAAGACTACTTTGAGTACATGTAATCTGCCATGGTCATCCTGAGTTCTGGAAGAGTCCATTTTTATACTGCAACGAAATCAATGGGAGACAACTACATTATAGCTGAATAGAAATGCAGATCACTCCTTGATAAACAAATTGATTCTTCCACAGGTCAGTTTGATGTAATCAGACAACCCTGTTATATTGTATATAGCATGTCATTCTTGTGTATAGTGGTAAATAAACTAACTTTGTTTACGAACAATATGGAAAAAACAGCATCTGAAAATTTAATTTAAAAAAATCCATGAGTTTTCTAGTCATTATACCTCTCATTAAAAACATATATCTCTGTAATTATGTTTTATCTGGAACCTGTCACTATTGCCTTGCTTACCTTTGAGGGACAGAATTTCCCTCATCCACATCAGAAAAGTTCCTCCTCTGTGGATATAATATAATATTCAAGGTCTGGAACAGAAAAATACAGACCCAGTCCGATTCCCATGTCATAGGCCATGCACAGTAGCTCTCCTCTTTTTTGATGGATGGCATATTGAATTGATTGGTGTTCAGATGGCAAACTGAAATTTTTTTACCTTTTCTTATGTCTTGTATTCTGGCATTCAGATCCAGTTTTTACTCACTTATAAGTTGGGTCAAACTGCAAACAACAAAGATCCTGATCTGCTCTAGCATAATGTGCCTGCAGATCAGGGTCTGTATTTTTTGTTCTGATGAATAGCCCAATATTTTCAATAGTGTCTTTGATGGTGATTTCACATCATTTATTATCATTAATATTTTTATTTATTGCTTTCATTTTTCAGAAAATACCTTGAAGGAATAAAAATGTCTTCCTGTTGGCATGAAAAGACCCCATTGTAACCACCACCACCACCTTTCATGTGCTGATCGTGAATGTACATTCTGTTGTTTTGGAACTTCACATGAATATAAGGGGATGAAGAAAGGCCCTTCTTTCTTGTCTCCTTAAACCTTCTCTGGATTCTTAGGGACTCCGAACATTACCTCTTAGAGAAGAGCACTTCCAGATCGCTGTAGAGTATGACAGCTTTCTCCTCAGAGAATTATAGGGTCCAAGGATCCCTGATGGTCGATCAGACTCAGACAGTGACAGTGAGGTTTGGGTCCTTGGTCCCTCTTATGGCAGGAAGTACTTGGGTTCAAAATGAATTGCACCCCGACCCCAATCCAAGTGAAGGAGAAGCCCCATCACAAATCCCTTAGACCACTAATTGTAACGAGCAGATCGAGCCACCCTAGAAGGGGAGGGCAGCAATCTCACTCTGTAAGTTCTTAGGAGAGCTCCTTCATCAGATCTGTGTTGCCTGACTGGTCATTAAACTACTGGTCACTGTCATTAGAGCCCCATCAGTATGGGGACAGCAACTGGGTGAATACCCTCCTCCTATGAACCAATTATCTTGCCAAAATAGTGAAAGGGATCAGATTGGTATATCCCCCTGTTTCACTTCATCTTCTTTATCCCAGTGGGATGTGGAGGCATCCATTTCGGGGAAATGAATTTTTTTCATAGCAGTACAAATGTTGTGTGCCATAGACCCACATCTGCTTGGGTGGAGTTGAAGAGAAAGGTGTGGAACTGTTTATTTTCCCAGATATTTGAGGAAGGTCAAGAAGCTAGTTCTCATGCAAAGTCTGTTACTAGGAGCAATCCAATCACTCCCAGTGAGGAGTTATAGAACAAGGATACCCCTACCACCAGGTCTCCCCATCATAAAAGAGACATGGGGTTGGATGGCACCTCCTGCAACATTCCCACCTGTTGATTCCAACAGGAGAGAAGAAATAGTTTTGGCATTTCAGTAAGGCATTAAATATTGTTTACCTCCCCTGTATTTGTGTCCAAAGCCCTCAGGATGAGAGGACAAGAAAATTCTCCAGTTTATAGAGATGGTTGGGGGTCAGCCTTATGCTCAGATCTCCTCTGATTGGCTATGGTTAAGGAATTCACTCAGAGGTTTTTGAGGGGCCAGGAGTTTGCTGAGTAACATAAGGGGTAGTCATCCCCCTACCTGGATGTTGGGGCACCACAAGTGGAAAGTTTGACACATGCTGGATCTCACCTTCTAGTTAAGATGCTAAGGCACTAGAACTTAAGGCTATATTGCTTGCCTCAATACTCTGGCACGCTGACCTTTTCTTTATTCTTTTGAATCAGAAATATCTTTCTCTAGCCTTGCTACATTACTAAACCTCCAGGTTTACCTTGTCAATGTCCATGGAGCTGTCAGAAGAGCTGCTTTCCCTATGCAAAGAAGTTGCATTTGACACTTGTGAAGTTTTACTGGATCACTGTAAGAACCTACTTAGGGCTGCAGTTTGGGGATAGAGATGCTCTTAAGTGGTCTTATTCCCTGACATCGTGTCCTTTTTATCTGCTTCTGGCCAGTTTTGAGAGGCCAGGAGGCATGTACATCCAGATTTTCCCAAGGGGCCTTCACTTAAGTTCTTAAAGTGATGCAGCCTGAGTCCAGGAAGCAACCCTACTTTAAACCTACCTATAGCTTGTCTGTAGCAAGGGCCCAAGGACAAAGTTTCTGTAAGGAAAATGGGGAGCCCTAGGGATTTGCTCCTTCTCCAGCCATACATCCCTCTTCCTGGCATTTGTGTGGGTGCTTGGCTTGCCCAGTTTTCAGAGGGCTTGGTCTGAATCACAGAAGATACATGTGTCCTTTCAGTTCTAATAGAGGGCTGCCAGCTTCATTTCAAGGACCCCCATCTTGTATTAACCATTCAAACCTGGTTTCATTAACGAAAGAGGTACAAACCCTTCTGCTCAAGGGTACAGTAGAGAAGATAGTAAACAAGCAGTCTCTGACCTTCTCCTAATGGACATTCCTGGTATCCAGAAAAGGCAGAAATTTTAGCTTATCATCAAACTTTCTACCTTAAACAAGTCACATCCCAAAGTTTTCTCCTTACAGGAAATACCCCTGGTTTTGCCTAGATTGTTTCTTTTTTTTTTGTTTTCCAATTTTGAGCCCTGCCTTTTCAACAAGCTCAGAGCTCTCCTGTCAGTATGGATTTCTCAAGGACCAGAATTTCATGACCACTTAAGTGGGTCAGTCTGGACTGGTTTTTGCCTGGAGTCGCAATGCACATCCACCCACCACCACCACCCCATCCTACATGTACACCAACACTTCAGATACAGGTTGGGGTGCTCACTTGGAGCCAAAAGGATTAGTTCTTTAGGTTTGAGGTCCTAGGAAGAAGCTACCAATCACATAAACAATTTAGAAATTACAGCAGTATTCTTAGCTCTACTGGGGTGCATAAAATGAATAAGGAATTGTGTAATGGTCTGCTCTAACCACTCGTTTGTAATAGCATACCTCAGGAAACAAGAAAGTAAACAAGTGCTTTCCCTTTCCATGGAGGATTGGAACCTCCTTCACTTGCCAGTTTCACAGGGAATTACCCCCTGGGTTAGCCATTTGCCAGGCAAGGAAAGGCATGGTATTCATCATTGGTTGGTCACTGCACCTGATTTTAGCATAGTTCCTGTTAAGACTGGGGGAAACCTTTAATGAACTTGTTCGGAATGAGACAGCAAGCTCCCATTTTGTCTCCTCAGGACTAGAAGGTGGTTTTAGTTTGTGCACACATTCAGTCTGAGGTGGAGTCATTTGTTTTATTCTTTCCCATCCTTCAGAATGATTCAGCAAGTGCTCCTCAAAGTCAGGACTTCCACAACTCCGCTCATTGTGAAAGCCCATTTGTGCCCATTATGATCATGGTCCAAAAATTTACTCATCCTGTTGGTTGACATATTCAGGTCATTACTTTGGCTTGTACCAAAGCATAGTATGTAACCACAACCAGAAAGTAGACAACCCTGCTTAACATCTTCTTTACAAATGCAGTGAAATAAGTGGAGAGGCAAAGGCAGGGAAAAGAGGTCCACTCTTGCCTCCTCCTTCTCCAAAGAGGCAAAAGGGGGAAAGAGAGGTCATCCATGGGGACACCTCACCTCTCTGCAGTGCATGGCTAATCCTTTAATACAGATGGATGCTCAATTGGACAGCTTTTCTGAGACCTGGTCAAACATCACAGAAAATCAGTGGGTTATATCTTTTGTGAAAGAGGGTTTATGTCTATACTTCCTATAACTCCCTCCTCTCTTTCAAAGACATCCATCTTCTTCCATCAATCTAATATTTTCATATTAAAGAAAGAAGTGCATGGTGGAGAGGGTTCAAAACATCCAGTTACCAGCTTTCTACTCCTGGTTATTTCTGGTTCCTGAAAAAGAGCAGAAAACTGAGTATTGCACATGGATCATCCTGATTATGCCTCTGTGGCCTCAAAGGTTGTGGTTCAGTGAATTACTCAACCTGTTATCGACACACCATTGGTATTATGGAACAATCTTCTCTCACAACAAAGGGTTACTGTAGTTAACACCAATCCCAAGATCCACCACCTTCACACTTTGCTCATCTCAAGTGATCGATCTGCTAGGCAAACTTTTCAAACAAAGTTTCCAACTGTATTGTACATGCTCAGTGATGTTCTACATCCAAGGTCTGTGATGCAGAGTGGAAAATTTGTGATTGATTTGCTAGGAAATGCAATAATTTTGTTGACCATCTCTTGCTGTAGTGGTGGATCTTCTCTTCCTTTTTGAGGAGAGATCTTGTTCAGCCTATGCAAGCAAAATTATAAAGCTGCCCTTTCAGACACTCCTAAGTTTTCCAAAGGTGAATCCATTGGTTCAGTTCCTCACTTGTCAGATCTTACCAAGCTACAGAGAATGATGTTTAGCTCATTGACACCAAAATGGAATCTTTTATTTGTTTTGTGGGCATTGACAAAAGTACCTTATGAACCTTAGAGGCTTTTTTTGAAAATGTTGTGCTTAAAATCCTTTTTTCATTGTGTCAGCTCAGAGAAGTAGCAAGCTACATGTATATCAGGTAAGGAAAGACGTTTACACTTCATTGGGAATTATGATTCCGTTTCCCTGTTACGTCAGCCTAGTTTCCCTGCATTAAACCAACTTCCATCAGTATTTCTGTCCACAGTTGAAATCCCAGTATGAGTTGCATGTGTGCTGGGGATGATCATGATAGACTTCTTTGCCTAATTTGAGCGCTTAGATTCTATTTAATGTCTGCAAAATGAGAAGCATGGGTAGGATAAGGTTTTTTCTCCCCTAAGGGGTTCAGCTTGTATTTCAGCATCCACTATTTCTCAATGGATTTCACTCACCATCAAGAGAATTTATGTGCCTCTCAGAAAATGAGACTTGTCATTCATGAAGATCAAAGCCACAAAGTCGGAGCTATTGCTACTTTTACTATTTCATTCATTCATCTTTAGATGATGATATGAAGATTGCACTCTTTTTCTCACACAGAACCTTCTCTTCCTTTTGCCTTTGCTCATTAGCAAACTAGAGTCAGTGTATTTTCTCTCTGGGTCCAATACTGTCTGGACTAGCATGTGAGTAATTTGTCCACATTTTACTTCCTGAGCCACTTGCCTTACAGACAGATTCAGCTTAATAATAGTGACAGGTAAGCTATTACTGACATCAAAATGTCGTTTTTGGGTGGAGTAAAATTAATTTTAATTATGTAATACTTACCTATCACTACTCAATGCCCACACACACACACACATGACATCCTTCATTAGCCAATTGTCCTGAAAAGAATGAGGATGCTATTTAGAGCATGTTGTAGATAAAAATATGTAAATGCAATTGCTTTAAGAATTCTCTATAACCGGGAATTGGTGCATCTAGCATGGATGAGGTCTTTTCATGGAGAAAGGCAAAGCTTAGTAATAGTGACAGGTAAGTATTACAGAATTAAAATTACTTTTACTCCCCCAGAAAAGAACATTTTCATTGGTACTGAAATTCACAGATGTGCCAGTAACAGCAGTGACATTTGTGGCAAAGACATTGTACATGTATGTTTTATAAATTCATGATTGGTGCAACTTTTAGGTCTACAAATATTGGTACCCCATGAATAAAAATGAATTCACCATATTTCAGAGGCTTTTTTTTTCATTTCACCATGTCTGATTATGATGTTTCTCTTTTCAGTCCCAAATAACCCACTTAATGTGATAGTGACTAAATTGTCCTTTGTTGCTGCTGACAGAAAAGACAAAGAGCTGGATTTAACAGGTAACAATATATGGATGTCATCACAAACATCAGTACTTTTTATAGATCTGCGTTAGTGGTGACTGAGAGCAGTCAATTTTCCTGCCATGGCATCATCAACAGTTTGGGATTTGGTTAAAGTTTTTGATTTGCATCCAAAACCCCTGATAGATTCTCATCATTCTTGGCATTAATTATTATGAAGACAAGACAATTTCATTTTACAACATGTTCACCATGACTTGGCAAACCTGCCAACTTACAAAAATTACTCTTAAAATACGGACTAATGACATACTAGCAAAAACTATGGAAAAATGATCATTACCAAAAACTCTGGATAATTGGTTCATCTGTGTTTTATTTGGATCCGGGTTTTATCTTAGAATTAGTGAAATTAGTCAGGGAACTAGACCAACTTTACAGCAGCACCACAGATGCTTTGAACTGCACCTATTTGTTCATGTGATGTGTCTGCATGATTAATCTGTTGATTGTAGAATTTTTAAAAATGCCATCCAGAAAGCAATACAGGTTTAAGACGAAAGGGAAAAGAAGCTTTTGAAAAGTGTTAATAATCAACACAGAAAAATAAAAAGGAGTATTCACATTCTTGTGAATGAAAGCTGGAAAGGACGCAATTACAGTGTGACCCCGCTATAGCATACTCCATTATAACGCGAATTCGGATATAACTTGGTCGTTGCATGGCTATCGAAATTTCATATACATGTATTTTTCTTGTGCACAGAAAAATTCTTAAAAAGTACCCCCAGAAAAAACCATAAAAAGTGTTATAATTTTGGGAAAGAGATCGCATATGAATAATGCAAGACGATCGTGGCTTGGCTTCTGATATTTTATATGTATTTTTCTCGTACACAAATAAGTATTTTTTTCTTCTTAAAAGTAAGAAGAAAAAAACTCATAAAAAGTTTATTATGGGATCGCGTAGGTCTTTGTTAATGTCGCAAACTTGGATTTGTTTTTCCTATTGGCTGCAAAACATACATGTGGCTTTTTTATTTATTGGCGACATTGTTGGCTGTTTAAACTTTTATATACAACCATTGGTTTGGATTGCAGAAATTCAGAGGCCCCATGAAAGGAAGCCGCAAACTGGATATAAAATGCACTGAAAAATATATATTGTTACATAAACAAATTCTTTGTCCATATTGACAAACCATCTAATCAGTGCATTGTTATATCATAATCCGCTTATCTTGAAATATCTGCTTTTTTGTTGTTGACATTTCTGGTAACGGAGATCAACCGGACAAGGCATTGTCTCGTAATCTATCTTTCGTCGGATTTTTGGCCGCTAAAAAGTACTGATTGTGTGAATTTAATGTTGGCGTTGCTGATACAGTAACAGCAAAGAACTTTTCTTCAAAGGAAGTCAGTACCAATCTTAAATAAAAGTGATGGATCTTTGCTTTTTGCAGCGTGACTGGAACACGTTAACCGTGCTGTGAAAGTTTCCTTTTTCTAGGGAAAAAGTTTATGCTTACGAACGCTGCCAACGGCGGCTTAAAACGCAAACTAACCTTTACCGACTTGGAACGTACTGAAAAGTAAATGTGCTTCATCATTTGTTATGTGATTGTGCTATGTTTTTCCACTGACTTCAGACCAATATGACCTGTTACAAAATTATTGAATAATTTAAAGCTGTGTGTGTGCATATTTTCAATGGAATCACTTGTATTGTGTATTCAATGTATATGATGAGGTTCGTATGTGAGTACAAGGTGTTGATACTCATGCTATACATTAGACATGTATATATAAACAGGATTCACATATATGTACCAATTCATGGTTCTCTAAATAAAGTAAACTGTTTTCACTACAGGTGTATTTCTCATTTAATATGCATCAATTTAAGATGGTATTTGTGCCAACGAAGTATGTATTTTACTGCCCACATTTATTACCCCATACACACAATTTTTTGGGGGGTACATTTTCTACAGCTAACTGACCTGGTTGCTTATTACACAGTTCGGTATATAATGCGGTCGGGTTTTATGGCTCCCAACTACCATGTTATAGCGGGGTCACACTGTACGTTTATTGGACATCACATGCCATTTTTTGAGTATGTCTCGTGGCGGGAGATAAGATTGATGTCGTGTAAAATGGAAAATAATTTCCAAAGAATGATGTCAAGTTGAGAGGTAGCAACAATCCACTGAGCTGCATAGGGTTTGGAACTAGAGTTTATGCCACTGTACTACTGGTAAAAACAAGTCTGCACGTACTTTACAAACTTTTCAGTTGAACATAATGTTTATTGTCGATGCATTGAACTTTTAATTATGTTTTCCAGCTTTACAATAGCAGTTATTGATATTTTGTTGCACCTTACTGACAACTAGTCAAACTTACGAAAGAAAATCAACTGCCTTACTGAGACAGACTCATCAGGGTTGGCAGGTCTAACTTGGAGTTTTCATTAAAAACTTTTTTCAGTATTGAGCTGGTTGTGAGTGATAGCATGTAAAAAAGAAATATATATTAGCTTTAACTAAACTGTGCATATATATATATATATTGGAATTGTCTGTGATATGTTCAAAGATTTTTGTATTCATGATATCCTATTCAATGTTAAAGACAATGGCAAAGAATTTTGTACTACACTTACAGGTGTCTTGTGAAAATGTTAAATCAGAAAATAATTAAGATAAGAACTTGTCAGTACTCATCTTTTGGGGCCCCGAGTGGTCTAAAGCGCTCACTGTTATGGATCACTGCCATTTCATCTCTGTCTGTATGAGTTTGAGTCTCAGGCTTGGCCAGTGTGGAATTCCCAGAAGCTTCTCGTGGGTCAGTGGTTCTTTCTGGGGTTTTCCCAGGTTCTTCCTCAACCATTTATACTGGCCACCATGTATAGCCTATCTTGTGTTGAAAAATGGTGTTAAACCCTGTAACAACTTGGAGAAAATTTCAGTTAGAAGAATAGCAGTCCTGCCAAGGGATTCTTGTTTATAGTAATCTGTTTCTTGGAGTAAATAGTTTTTTTTTTGGCAGTAGCAAAGTAGTATATCCATTTTGCTGAATTTTTTTATATTTTCATGAGATTTTGATGTGTAATTTTTTTATATTTATACTAAAAAGTTTATCAAATTGCTCATTTAAGCTACTGTTGTAAACATTTTTAATTTAGATTACACCCACTTCTCCCAATTTACCCACTACTTCACTTCTGTCTGGCAAGGGGGAGGTCACTTTGCTCACATATTTTAATCCAGTGTGGCCCCTGTTGCTATGTTTGTCTTCATTATGTGCTTAATTTTATTCCATGATTGAGGGTTGTACCTGCCAGACTTTTGTCATGATTCTAAGAAGTCAACAAGATGCTTATTTTAAATCTGAGTTAATGACCTGTCATTGCATAAGAGTTAGTGGGTTTTCTATTGAAAATGATATGTATATAGAGACACTTTTTTATCAGTATTCATTCCTGTTTACTATCAATCTTTGGGAATCTGTGATCAGAATTTATAGTTCAGATATCATTTGAGAGGAATTATTTAAATTATTCATTGGAATAACAAATTACTCATTGACTTTTGGACCAAAACACTACTGTGGAATTACTGAGAACTCATTCAGAGACATTCTGGATTATAAAACTGGTACATTAAGACATTCAAGACATTGGGAATTCATTTGTAACATTGTATACTTTTAGATTTGTGATATGACTTTAGGATTTTAATTCACAATACTGTCTTCAGAATTTTCACTTGTATTCTAGGCAGATCATTTATGTTTTGAATTTTATTTAAATTGATAGTTTTGCTTCTTTTTTGTTAACATAGTTTAAGAATATTTTCATAACACCTGTATATAATAGTAGTTAGCACAATTTTTATCATATGTCAATTTTCTAAAATTTTACCCACTTGTATGAAATAGAGGTAAGGGATTGAACTACCCTGGTTTGACTGTCGACATAAATAAAAGCACATGCATATGTATTCTTTGATGCCAGCTCCTCCAGTTTGGTTGGAGCAGCTCCAAGAATTGAACCATCCAAGAAAAATCCAGGCTCCAATCAAAGCTTTAAAAAATCCATTTTTTCTGTTGTTCAGAAATGAGTGGAATCATTTGGCTTCTTTGTATCATCAAGTATGCATCTTTTCTTCATAATGGAATCTTCCTTTAGGAAAACATCAAAGGCATGGAGCAACCAATAATCCCTTTATTCTTTTGGTCAGTTATTTATTAATTTATGCATTTTCATTGGTCAAAATTAGATCTTGCTTTTATTCCATATTTGTTCAGTTTTCTTGTGCGGTTTGGGTCTGGTAATTGTTTGATGGCTATAAACCATTTTCTGAAAACCATCTCCTGTGTTGGATCTGCAACCAAACTGAAAAAAGAATGTATAAGCAGAAATTTCATGAGGAGTACACTGAAGATTTTTCGTGGTATGACAAAATCTTGACTTATTGATGAGTTTTTGTTTTGCATGTGTTGAAGAACCGACGATAAGATAGATAGCAGTGGGCAGAGAGATTTAGAGAGACACATTAAAACTTCAAAGAACAGTTGAACACTTTCTCATTAGGTGTCATGGCTTTCTGTATTCAAAAGCTTGAAAGTAATTTGATCCATAAAATGGAGTATGGTTGGCCCCACACTTGACTGATGCAGTGCTAAAGAAAGCCACTTACCAAGCACTATATGTATAACTATTATTTACTTAGTATATAGGCATAATATCTGAGTGTGCATTTTATTGGAATTCTAGTACTACACTTTTAGACTTTTAGTTGAAGAACTAATCTGCCTTGAGGCCCCTATAAAAAGAACTGATTTATATACAAACATGCATATGTGCACACACACACATGTATACATATACATAGCAGCATGTATATACAACATTATATTCACATTCAGTTCTTTCACTCTCCCTACCCCCTCCCCCATGTACCTCAAGTGTTAGAAACTTATTTTAATAATTCCTTATTTGGTATGGGAAATTTGTACTGTTTGGTTGAAATGGATCACAAATGGGGAGTGATGCCAGGTAGCCTATACTGGAATAGTGGCTGTAAATGGACAAGAGCATAGTTGTTGGATATCTTTTATATCAGCTTAGCTTTTCTCAGATAAATTTGTTCTTTATTAGCAAGTATTTTGAACTTAACAGGTTAGTTTTACATTTTCTGTTTGGATTGATATTAGCGTGAATGCTCTTTTTCTTTGCTATGTTTATATCATTTGAATTGCCCCATACTGTCTTACAGTAATCTAAAAAAGATTTTATGTAAATGTATTAAATACTTTCCTGTACCTTTCCGAGTGAAGATCTTATCTTATCTTAGAAGCCATAACTAAATTATTTACCGCTATATTTTATTTGTTCAGTCCTTGTTAGATTATTATCTACAAAAACACCAAATTTATATTTTTTCTTTTTAGGCATAGATCATCACTATCAAGATTTTTTTAAAAATTTTGTTGTTGCCATGTTGAGATAAGTAATTTATTAGTTTTACCAGTATTTACTACAATGCCATTCCTTGTGCACCAGTTGTCCAGTTTGTTTAGGGCAACGTGTAAAAAAAGAAATTACTAGTTTGTGCTTTGGATGTCTGATAATATTAAGCCATCTGCATACAGATCTCTTGATGAAGTTGAGTCTCCTAGTACAAGTGGTTGGTCATTAATAAATAATATTAATGGTAATGGACCTAGAACTCAGCCTAATGGGACTCCATATCTAATTGTTCCAGGTACAGACAGAACATATTTATATAATGATGTTATGTTCTGTTATTCAATTACGAAGTAAACCATTCACTTGTGCTATCTCACATTGCTAAATTTTCATTTTGCTCAAAAGTATTTCATGATCCACCATGTCAAAAGCTTTCCTGATATTTGTAACTAAAGATCCTATTATTCTACTGTGATCAAGTGATTGTCAGAGATCAAGCCAGTATCACATTAAAGATTCTGTTGAAATCCAGATTGATTAGGATGCAATAGCAAGTGTTTGGTTAAATGTGACATGAACAAGTTGTGGACACGTTTTTCAATCAATTTTGACAAGTCTGATTGTACTGAAATTGGTTGGTTGCTATCTGCATCATCCTTAGAACCAGATTTGTGAATAGGCATTACTTTTGCAGTTTTCCACATTCTGGGGACAGATGAAGTTGCAATACTTCAATTGATTATGAATGTTATGCTGTCTGAAATAGCTGAGGCAGATGTTTTTATGAGTCATCGACCAATCTGATCATGTCATGTAGCTTACTTGGTATCCAGTTCAGTGAGACATATTTTAAGAAAGTTCTTTGAATCTGTTAGGATAGAGAAATAAACCTTTCTGTCACTGGTTCCTTTAGCATTGTAGTAATTTTGATGGAGAAAAAAATAATTGAAAGCAATTCCAATCATCAGTGACAATGGTGTAATTGACCAGAAGAGAGTGAAGTTTTTGGTCTGATCTTTATGTTTTCCTCCAATGAGTTCATTGAAAACTTCCCAAATAGAACCTGAGTTGCTCTTTTTGTTTTTAGTCACTGATTGAAAACACAATTTTTAAAATCTTTTTTAATCATACTTGATTTTTTATAGTTGAAATAGATTTATTTCATTCTTCATGGATGTGTTTTTAATATTATAATGCAAATATTTCCTTTTGGTTTGAGCGATGCACATGATTTCTTGGCATCAATTGCTCATTCTTTTAATTTCAGAGACAAAAGAGGTAGCATTTTCTGCAGTTGGTATGTTATATGTTCTTGTGTCACTGCTCTTAAATTATTTATTTTTTAAAGTCAAGTTGATAAAATGGTAAGAGGGTAAGTAAATTTCTGACCTCACTAGTTCGATGTGCTTTCCAGTGTATTTGTGGCCCTTACTACACATTGACCATTCTTCCTAGGTTCTAGGCAAGAGTTTGGATTGGGTTTCATAGCACCTGCTCCAAAAGGAGGGGAGCTAAATTTTTACATGTACGTTGTACATTAATGGTTAAATTTGTGTGTTTAGCTCAAGTTTTTGTCACACTGTATAAATACTGTACCGTTATATCCAAATACATGAAATTTGGTGAGGGGATGCAGCTTGATGAGTACTATAACTCCATCACAAATTAAGTCACTGTGACATATATTTCATTCACTGATGTGGGTAAAATTTTGTGTGTGTGTGTGTGTGTGTGTGTGATTTGGATTTTTAACATAGCTTTAACAATTTTCCAGTTATAATGTTACTATATCTGCAGTGTGGCAGTTTATAGTGATGTCTAGCACTGGGGCATCATGCTGCAGACATGTAGCATGATGTCGCACCCAATCACGTCCTCACACTAACCTCTTAATGTTGAGTGCCTTGTGAAACGGCTGTTAGTACCATTTTTATAAATCTTTGGTATGATATGGCCAGGGTTAAAACCCAAGACCTCCTGCACCTGAAGCAGACACTCTAACCACTGGGCCACTGGAGCAGTGATAACATTTTGTGTTTTAAGTTGGTATCATGCTAGATTCATCAAACCTTGTGGATGTATGTATCTCTTAGTACCACACATTTACCACAAATGGTCTCTGTGACCTACATTTCGCATCTTTCTCACTTATATTAAACTGTTTAAATTCCTGACTAACTAGGTTTTCATATACTGTTAATAGCAAGGCTCATGAAAGTTAGTGAGGGAATGAATTTTACAGTGTATTACACCCTCACAGAAGTAGGTCACTCATTGTTCTCCATGGGATTTTTGAAAGTTGTAGTCCAGGACTCGTGTGTTGGAAAAAGTTACTGTTCCAGTCCTAAAAGTAGGAGTCGTAATAACAGTGCTTTTCCGCCATGCAATAATCATCATCAGATTACTAATGCTCATTCATTGTGAAATACTTAGTATTATAAATTCTCCAGGACATTGAACAAAGAAAAAAATGTCTCTGTTCCATTCACTTTTTTATATCATTTTTAAGCAACCCCGCTTAGTACATTTACTTTTTTTTCTTCTTAAATTTTAACAACTTTCTGCACATCCAGTTTAGGAACAAAATCCTTAAGTAATGGACCTGGTGTTCCTTGGTTTACCATTGCATTTTTCATTTAACAGTCGTGACACCATATGCATGAAGTTAACAATATTCCATTTTTTCTCATTTTGGGGGGCTATGGGAACATCCTATTCCATAATTCATTCTTTGGTATTCTGTTTTCTTTACCAGATCAGTTGCATCTTGCATCTACCAATATCTAGAGGTCATGCAAGAATTGTGCTTATCAGAAGCTTTGCGCTTGGCCATCAAAAAATATTGTAATGTTGCCATTGGAAAAGTGCACATAATAATTGCTCAAAAAGGAAAGTTTAGTTGTACATGACACCAAAAACTACCTGATTTTATGACAGTTTGTGATAATTAACATGGGAGTTTTGGCATAATTTTTCTGAATACAGTATATGCTAAAATGTAAATGTTTAAAATATTGCATTAAGTTTTATAATATGGATTAAAACTGCTCAGCAATGCTGGTGTCAAATCACATACTCATGTAATTAGTCTTTTTAAAAAAATGGTCATTAGGAACCAACAGTGGATTAACAGATGTCTTTATCTCCCTGTCTGCTAAGAGCTAATCTATGCCGCTTCACCTGAACCCATTGCAATCACTTGAACATTAGGTTGCACACTACATGACTGATGCATGCTTTGTAGAAATGGTTCAAATAAAAGACTTGTATACAGAGGACTGAGCTGTTGGAATTTTATTTATCTAAAAATGGAATATATTAAAGAATTATTCAGATTTCATCGGCCCAGAAATCCCTGCCACTGTGACCTATATTTCATGCTTCTCAGACTTGTGTTATAAACAATTTCATGTTTATTTCTGAGCATTGTTTATGTTAGAATCATCAAAGTAGATCATTGTGTGCATTTCTATTATTACCACATCATTACCTTAAAAGAATGTCACTTTCACATTTTGCTGGCTTCAGATTTTGCATTTAGCTTCTGACCAAATAGGTTTAGTACCCTGCATATATACTGTTATACCCAGATTTATAAAACTTCATGACATAAATGCATTAGATGTATTCTACTCATCATAAAACTAGGTAACTATGACCTATATTTAATGCTGCACTAGATTTTAGTGTATGTTCAAGCTCTTTTCATGCTAGAATATGAGACTATATGATTGTATGTATCTCTATTACATGTACATGTACATGTACATTGACTGTGAGTGCAAATGAGGAAAAGCGATCCTATAAACCAACTCTGCTAGACGCCATCATGTATGCCCGTGCAGCTTGGAACAGTGTATCGCCGAAAACCATTCAAAACTGCTGGTTCCATTGTATTTTTCCGGAAATTTCTGATGAAGAATTTCACCAGCAGTGTTTAATTGCACAAGAAATTAAAGAGCCTCAATCAGAAATAGGTCTTGAAGCGATGGCTGATGAGATTGCGGACTCCATAGGCATTGCTCGGGATGAATTTTCTAATTATGTTCACGTGGATGATGATGCCAATGCCTATGGTGAACTTACTGATGAGGAAATAATCCAATCGGTGACAATGAAGCAGATACAATCATGCAAGCAAGATGATGATGATGATGATCAGCCTATCACTATCCCAAGCTACAGTGAAATGGCTGAATGCATTAAAAAAATGAAATTGTTTGTGGCAAGTGTCGACGGTGCCGAGCATATGTATGAAAACGTAAGTGCTTTTGAATCGTTCGTTACAGATCAGCACCGGAGTAAACAAAAGCAGACTGATATTACTTCATATTTTCTACAAATCGATCGCTTTTGCTGACTATTTCTTGTACAATTTCTGTGAGATTGACGTTAAAAAGTTGCATTTCGTCGAATTAAGCGGGTCCACATGTTACTTCGGACCAAAACTTATGCCCGACATAACCGGGTTATCGACTTAACAGAGGTCGAGATAAGCGGGTAAAAAATAGCATAACAAAGAAGAATTTTTTCGGGACCGGACCAAAACGCTCGACATAAGCGGGTTGTCGAGATAACCGAGGTCGAGATAAGTGGGTTTGACTGTAGTAACAAACCCCTACCACAAAAGAATGTTACTGTGACAAACATGATCATTTTATAGGCTTAGGGTAAGGTTTTGCTTTTAACTTGTAACCAGATTGTCTTTTTTAGCACCCAGTATACGTACCATTACACCAAGATTCATAAAATCTGGTGAGGATGTGGGTATTGATAATACTTCACCCTCATCATCATTGTGACCCATATATCATGTTTCATTGTCTTGGTTTCATTCTCAAGCACTGTTCGTGCCAAAGTCTTCACATTAGGTTATTATATTCAATCCTATTAGGGGGCCCCAAGTGGTCTAAAGCACTCACCATTACAAATCACTGCTGTCTCACCTCTGTGTGGGTTCGAGTCTTGAGCTCGGCCAGTGTGGGTACGTGAGAAAGCTTGCCAGTAGCTTCTCATGGGTTGGTGGTTCTTTCCCTGGTTTTTCCTCCACCACTGATACTGGCTGCCATGTATAGCCTATCTTGTGCTGAAAAATGGTGTTGAACGCTACAACAACAACATCAACAATCCTATTAGTAGCACACTCTTACCATGAATGTCATTATGACCTACTTTTAACAATTTAGTTAAATGTTTGCATTTTTAGCTCATGACCATATTGGTGTTTTATCAACTGTATATTACTGTTCAACTTCACAAAGAGGATGCATCTTGATGAGTTCTCCACCCTTATCCTAAAAAAGGTCACTGATCCATATTTAACATTTCACTGACATGGTTCAATTCAAATTTTTATAGTTCATACTGTAATTATTAAACTAGGTGATTGTATTTATCTCTTTTTGTATCACACCCGTAATAATAAAGGTCATTGTGACCTATATTTAACATTTTAAAGGTTTAGGTTAAGTTGTTGCATTTAGCTCATGACTACATAGGTTTTTTGGCATACTCTGTGCATACTGTCCTTCATAAAATCATGAGACTTGGGGATACATCAATAGAAGCACTGTTCCCTCATTTCATTTGTAGGTTCATTGACTTGGGTAACATTTTGTAAATGATATTCACTGTTCATGCTAGAATCATGAAATGGATGATATTGTTATGTGTAACTACAGTTTTTGTAACTCTCTGGTATATGATTGTCAGCATTATGTGTAATTTTTGCTTATGACTTTAAATCTATAATTAAGATGTTAAATTTTGTACATGTGTATCAAATTTTATCTTAACTCATTTGGCCCCAGAGGTTTTTGTCGTTTTTGCCTGAAATGTGCATAGGAAAGGCATTTGGGGGGCTATTTCTGAATACATCGTAATACATCAGCTTTCAACAGATTTTCCATGAGACTAATGCCTAGTTGTATTAGAAACATCATTTTTCCATTGGTTATTTTGCTTGTGCATGAGCAGAAGGGTAAAAGTTGGATTTTTTTTAAATTTATTTTTTTTATATTTTTTTATATTTTTTTTTGCTTAATGGACCCATCATTTTCGTATGGAGACCGCAATTTATTCCAAATGCCCACCTTATCCTAGTTTTTGCAAAGGTTCACCAGTCTGTGTGCAGTTAAGACCGGTATGCCTTAGATCTGAGGCCAAAAGGTCTAAAATAAAATCTGGACACAAAATCGCATTCCGATCTCGAGCGAATTTTGGGTGGAAAAAAAACAGGTCCAAAAAATGAGGTTTTTCTCTCTTTATTTTGTGGTGCAACTAGAACTTCCAGATTATTTGATATCATTTTAGAGCTATATCTGTCTGCTTTTTTTTAAAACCACCTACGTTGGTGTATCTTAAATGACCTTGATCCTGCAGAACTTGGAAGTAGGGTACAGCCTCATCACGCCTACAGATGGGATCGGGGCCGAATCGGTTAAGATATTAAGAGTGTAGATTGCATAGGATCTATTAATAGTTTTTAATGTAATATTAATCATGATATTAATAAAATCTATGACAACAATAATTTCTCAATTGCTAGTGGGTGCTTGGAAGAATTAAATTATTTTTCATTGGATGGGTTAGGTCAGGTGGGTTCCTCTATGATGGGGGATATTTGCAAAAGGTTATATAACAAGTTGGGGCAAAATGCATTTCCACCCCTTTTGCTTGTATATAAGGAGAGAACTGGACATTTTTATTTAACTCCTGTTTCGGAGCCTTATTTCTTATTTTGTCGTAACGTGAGTCTTCAGAGGTATTCCATGTTGTGTTTAGATATTATTTGAGAGGAAACTTTGTTTGAATTATTCTTTGGAACTTCAAAATGCACATTGGACTAAAATATTCTCAGTATGTCTGCAACAGGAGCTAATTTGAAAACCTTGTTTTTACTGAAGATGATTTCAACACTTGGCAGTTTAAAAGAAGAAATTATAAATTTTCCTGGAAATTCTTTTTGGCCAGAAGAACATCAGTCCATTTAAGAACTCATGTTTGATCCTTTTTATCATGTATGCCTTGTCACATTAGGTAGGTGGGTGGGTAAGTAGGTAGATAAATGGGTGGTTTACATTGTTAGCACAATACTGGCTATACTTTGCCAGTTAAAAGTTGAAATGTAAAATTTTACTATGATTAAAAGTTCAGATTTAAAAATAAAATATTTAAAAAAATCTTCAGGTAGAAAAGAGCCGTAGATTGCTTGAATCTGAATTTATTTTCTGCTTGAATATGTTTACAACAGCTGCTGGACTTGATTACACTCTGGTTAATAACTTAAACCAAGTTTTACTTTCACAAGTTATGTTTGTCAAGTTAAGTCTTTTGCAGTATTTACTTTGTATCTTACTAAAGATATTTGCTCTCCAGTGGCTGGGGAAAAAAAGACCCAGGACCCATTAGTTAAAGGCCAGTGTGTCCTAGTTTGTGGCAGGTCTTCCAACTATTGGGAATGTTTTTTTTTAAAAACCAATTTTCTATAGCTATCTTCAGATACCTGCCTGTATCAAGTGAAATATACCTACATATTACCTAGTGCCCTTTTGGGATACTAGTCTAATGTGCATTTATTCACAGCACTGATACCATATATGCTTTAAACAGTTATACATTTGTTTTAACTCTGAAAGTCTAAACCATACATTAATTGATTATAAAGTTGATTTTATGTCGGAACTTGTCACAAATTGACTGATTAATGGACTACAGACTGAAAAAATCAATAGAGCCGTGTCAGAGATAATCTTGATTCTGGACCTCGGACCACTATTACTTTAATATTATAGTATTTTCAGTAGATGAAGAGGTTGCTAAGAGTTTTCTTCCTCTTTTTAACTTGTTTCAGCTTGCATGAATTAGTACCGATTTTGTATATCAGTGTGTTCCTTTCAGAAATGGATAAAGTAGGGCCCTGGCAATATCACAGAGTTTGGTCAATTGGAAAAACACAATGTTTGCAAATATTCTCATCTGTTGCTTGCTTGTTCAAGAAAATTTGAACATGGCATTATCAACCTTAACAGCTGATGGCCTTCCATACGTGGATTTGAATTCCTCTTGACTGAGTAACCATTCCCTCTACAATTTATGCAGATCTCTTTCTCAATAACTTAGATTGCAATATAAGTGATGACACAAGTTACTTAGGGACCACTGAAAAAATTGGAAAGGGATGGACATGACAATGAGAAGGCGGGAGGGGAGGTAAAGTGTTTGAATACTTAGTTATAATCGCATTTGGAATAATTGTCAGTAATAGTCTTTCTCAATTAAGGTCTTTGCTGTTCTATATAAATTACCTTTATTTTCCATCTGTCCAGTCTCTGAAAAGTTGCTTAAAGCATTTCTCTGGTTTCAGTGCATATCACATGTGTACCAAGAAAAAAAATCTGCTTTTTGCTTATGAATGCAGATAGTGTTACTGTAGATTTAGAATAGAACAAGATTCTTTATTTCAAACAAGATTAACATTAAAGAGAAAACAACATAGAAACTTTTTTTTCTTTTCTTAGTTCTGCTCATCCTTGAGCAAATCTGTGAGAGCCAATTCAGGAATTTCAAGTTTACTACAAACTTTTGAACTGACTACCCCATAATGAATCCCATCTGTGAAACAGCTGTCCATGAACCTAGTACACCTTTGCTTGGTTCTTTTACATTATTGAACACATTTGAAAACAAGTATGATAAACAAAATTATTAATTAATGTTAGATGCTTTCGTTATGATATGTGTACTTGGCAGTGTTCTCAGCTTTTCAATTAGTTCATTGAAATAAGTTCACTCAACACACAACTGTAACATTGCAACAGACACTTACGCAAGTCAAAGATCAAAATGTAGGTACTTAATTAGGTTCTCACAGAAACACTCACGAGCATTACTTTTGACAGTCAGCTGACGCTTTTCACTTTTTTATACATGAGGACATATCATGTCTACAAAGATTACACTGAAACTTAATTTTTTAAAGATAAATCTGAATGACAAATTTCACTTGACAAAACTTATTTAATTGGTATTTATTTCTTAAAGTACTGCCATGAGTATGTGTTACTAACATTTTAAATGATCAGTATTTCATTATTTATTGTTACTGAGAATTGTTTTCTTTAAAAATAAAATGTAACAGAATGTACTGTTAAATGTTGTGAATTTAATGATTTGAATAAAATTTCTGGGCACTAACCAGTTGTGGATAATAGAACAAATAATACATCAAGGTTTCATTGATGAATTTTGATAACAATTTTATTCACATTCAGTAATTGGGGCCTTTTGTGTTTTGTATTAAAGAAATGGGTGCCGCAACTACAAATGGGTGTTTGCAAGTTATTTTGACATGCTAAAATGGAAGAGCAGCATATTGGACACTACATTTTGTTTCCCCATGCATACTTATTTTGGAACAAAATGCAGCAGTGGATGTGCTGAAGATTTCGTCATATTGGGACTAATTTTCTACCCATGATCATTGACCATGTGCCCAAGTAAGACATTGATATTCTTCATAATCTTCATATGCTTCTGTGTCATTGAACACAGTTCAGTAAACCAGCTAGGGGTTCACTCAGTTAAGGCAATCTGAAACTGGTAGATTTGCTTTTATTTTTATTTCATAGGGATTTTTTTAATAGTTGCTCTACATGCACCACAGACAAAACTTGTGCAGAAGGTGAAAATATAAGTCATTTGTGTAGTTAATTAAACTCTGATACCTTGTCTTATGCTCCATATCAAAGTTGAAACAGTATGAATTTTTATTTCCTTTTTTTTGCATTGGATTTCAGGGAATTTAGATGAATTGAAGAAACAAGTGTTCACCATCAAAGAAGGGGTGTCATACAGAATCAAAATTACATTTCATGTACAAAGAGAGATAGTGTCAGGTCTTCGATATATACAGGGAGTGTATCGAAAGGGCATTAAAGGTAAGATTCTGAATACAGTTGACAATTTATTATATGATTTTATTATACTTCATATATGTTAAAACCTCTTCCATTGGTTGAATTTTTTTTCTTTCTAGCGGTGTAATAGCCATCAAGTACAATGCTAAACAATTTCACTAATATTGATAATATTGACAAATAATGTCATACAGCATATAGTATTGATGTCATTGTTGCAATCTGTTTTGTCTCTTACGCTTGCTTTTTTCACATTACTATGTAGTGGCAATGGTATGGTTTTTATTGAGGCCCTGAGTGGCCAAGTGGTCTAAAGTGCTCACTGTTATGGATCACTGCCATCTCACCTCTGTCTGTGTGGGTTTTAGTCTCGGGGCTTGACCATTGTGGGTATGTGAGAAAGCTTATCAGTAGCTTCTCCTGGGTCGGTGGTTCTTTCCAGGGTTTTCCCAGATTCTTCCTCCACCATTTATACTGGCTGCCATGAATAGCCTATCTTGTGCTGAAAAATGGCATTAAACCCTATAACAACAATAACAGCAACAACAGTTTTCATTATTTTCTAACACACTGAAAAATAATTGGAACCATTTTTGTCAAGCCTGCTTTAGTGGGAAGTCACATAAGAGTCACTTGACTGTTTAGGGTTTGGTTAAAGTTTTTACTTAAACTTTGTAAACCCCTCGATGAACTTTATTCCTACTTGAGATGAAATATTATGAAGCCAATACTTCATTCTCTTGACATGCTGTTGTGCACATATTCATTATCCAATGTGCATTCCGATATGTGACATCTGTCCATTAGCACAAGTTTCTTAGCACTACTCCTAAGATATGAAACTTTACATAAACATTGATTCTAAGGTCTAGTTGGTCCAAATAAAAGTGGTGCCTGCCCCACAGACATCCAATATGACCACGACAGCAGCCAGCTTGAAAATGTATCACTATTCCCCTCGGAATGTATGGTCGTACAACAGATTTTCACAAATAGACATCATGTCAAGTTGGTCTTAAATGAAGGTAGTGCTGATATGCCACAGCAGCCATCTTGAAAATATTGTTTGAACTACTCCTCCTGAATAGAAGAGTTTTCACCAGAAGACTTTGTGTCATGTCTGGTTGATCCTAAATGAAAATAGCACCAATCTGAAGTCCAATATGGCCACCATAGGATACATCTTGAAATGTTACTGCTATGACTACTAAATGGATGGTCATATCAACATGGGTTTTCACTAAAGGACATGTGATGATGACTACTTGGTCCTAAATGAAAATGGTGGCAGTCTGATATCCAGTATGGCAACTACAATAGCCATCTTGAAAATCCCATCACTACTTCTCAAAAGAAAAGTAATATTCCATGGGGTTTTCACTGGAAGAAATATTATGATGTCTAGTTGGGCCTAAATGAAAATGATGCTGATCTGACTTTCTGTTCATCTTGAAAGTCTTGTTATTGTTACTTCTAAATGGTGATCAGATTCATATTGTGCTTTCACCAAAGACTTCTATTGACTTTAGTTTGTTTTCAGAATAAATATGGCACTAATTTAAATATTTAATAGCAACCATGGCAGTCATCTTGAAAATCTTGGTATCGTTACTCCATTTGGAACAACCTTGGCCATTTCTGGGGAAACAGAAGTATGTCTCAGATGTATATTAGCACAGTAATTTTCAGGAAAATCGTACATTTTGTTTAATAGAAATTTCTCAGCAAGTAAAGAAACCCGATCTTTCTTTAGACTACCTTGGCTATTTCTGTGATTGGATTGACTGGAATTGACCAAGAGGTTATGATTGAAAAGGTTTGACCATTCCAAAATGCTCAATTTTTGTGTAATTAGCCAGTGTGGTGCAGATATGATATATTGACATCAATTTTTCGGTATATTTGATAGGATTGTTCCTGAAGTTGCAAATGATCATTACTGCCCCAGAATGGAAAGTCATAATAACATGGGGTTTGCACCAGAAATCCTCTCATGATATAATGCCAAATTGACATCCAACATGTCTACCACAGCAACTAATTAACTTGTTAATCTGAAGAATATCAGAGATGGTTTCACCATTGTGCAGTTAAAAGGAAGAAATAATCTTCTCTTGAATTCTTGAAAATTCTTTTTTAAATATCTTTTCAGTCATTAGTGTTTCAGTCTTTATTTTCTTTTATTTGCAAAACCCCATGATGGATTTTCTTCATACATGGGATGCACAACTCTTTCTGCAACATGCTCACTGAACCTTTTGACTTTGGGGTTAAGGTCATGCATTTTACAACAGTGCAACAATGATTGGCTCTACATGCAGGCCATGTTGTCATTTAAAAATCTTAGTTATCTTTTAAAAGCTAGCATAAAATTTAGGGTTCTGCATCACTGAATGATCTTGTTTGCAATGACATCATAAACAGAAGCTGTGGACAATTTCTTTGCAGATTTGTGACTTAAATTTTCTTTTGCATAGTGTATTCAGCATAATAAAGTTTAACCTTGTTCAAGAGGTTCTAAGAATAATAAATGCCATGTTGTAGTTTTAGAAACTTCAGCTTTCAGCTTGCAAATCAACATGGCAACTTTTGTTTAGAACCCCTCAAAAGCTTCTAATATTGTGTTACAGTACTGATCAAAATTAAACTATTTGAGGGTCGCTTAGTGTTTTGTATATCTAACAGGGCCTTCCATAAAAGTTGGAGAGTGCGTTGCCAAAGTAGGCAAGGGGTTTTTGGGGACCTCCTCTAGTGGGTATACATTTCTTTTTTTAAAGAAGCTGGGAGTGAAGTTAAAGTAGCCAGGTAAATCACCCAGCTCCTTGCTTATAATGAAGGCCCTGATCTTACCCATAGCTATACATGCACACATTACTAACCCTGTTATCATGGGTTAGAGATATGCATTACAAAATTGTTTCCATTTTTTACTTGGTGATTATTCTATAATCAACTAATCTCTTCTTAGCGATGCCTCTTGGGGAGACAAACAGTGTAACACCACAACTGGGAATTCCTTTTCTTGATGCCATAACAAAGAGTAAAATATACCATGAGTGATAATGCATTGAATTATTCATGGATAATTATGAGATATGTGTCACTGTTGTATATAACTCTCCTTTTCTTATGAAACTGTTTTTGACATACTGGTGTTGTAATTCGTTTTGATTGTAAAATTACTCCCTTTGTATGAAAGCTGCTCCAAACACTGTCCATAGTGGGTAAACATGTGCTGAACTTTCAAGTTCAAAGTTTCTTGGAAAAGTTACGTTTTCTGTCCTGGAAGTATGGCAAGTGTTGCTTTTAGTAGTGCAGGGATATGCTACAGGGAAATCTGCATGTGGAATAACATGTGGACAGATAAATGATTCCTTCAAATTGGTAAGTGCATGATTTGTCATTTCTGATTGCATGTACATCTTTGATTCACCTGAGGTACAATGGGGATGTTTAACAGAAGAAAACAGGTTTGACACAACACATTTCTGGCTGTGTGTCTCTGCAGCATTGTTTTCTATTAATTTTTTACAGATATTTTCCTCTCTTGAGTTTTTTATGCACTTAGAAGCCAAATCTAGCAAGTTTGGTTTCATGGCCATTTTCTTAATTAGCGAGTTAAGCTTTCTTGCCCTAGTTGATGCCTGTAAAATCTTTTTTTAAGTTATTTGTTTCTGTCTTCCAAAAACTGTTATAGTAAATTTCTAAAAGTCTGTGTTTGTTTGATTGGAATACAATTCCATCAAGCCAAGCAGAAGAAAACAGTGATTGCATCCCATGATAAAGTAGTTCCTAGAGTGTGGACACCATGACTGAGATGACCGGACTGAGATGGGAAAAGTATGGTTAGCAAAAAATGGATGAGAAAAGGTGTTTTATGGAATAGTGTCAAAAAAGTTTTCTTTTTGTAATTTCAGTGGAGAAGCAAAACCACATGGTGGGGAGTTATGCACCAAGGAAAGAGGCCCATGAATTCTTAACACCTTTTGATGAAGCGCCATCTGGGATGTTGGCCCGTGGAACCTACACTGTCAAGAGCTGTTTTACTGATGATGATAAAAATAAATACCTTGAATGGGAGTGGAAGTTTGAAATTAAAAAAGATTGGGATTAATAAACAGTTACTGGCTGCTGATGTATATGCATGTTAGTCAGCTGCAAATTGTATGTTTATGTGTATGTATGGTACTGCACTTTCTGAAGGAGGGGACTTTGATATCACCAATTATCAACCATATTGAAAATGGGAATATGCATAATGAGTACATTAAAAGGGAAAGAAATCAGAAAAGAAATATTCACAGCTATTTGATTTGACTGAATAAATTGCTCTCTTTGCTACTTAATGTTGCATTGTTCGGAAGAAAACAAATTCATGTTGCTGTCTGTAACTTTATCTTCATCTGAGTAATATAAACTCCTGTTTGATGATAGGATGTACTTCATTTTCATGTAGTATTTGTCGGGTCATTTTAACTTTTAATATTTTTTTATATTTTTCTTGATATGTTTAACATTTCTGTTTATCCACAAAAGTGGCCTTAATTGCCATATGTGCATTTACAACACTTAAAAATTCAGCCCACTGGCCAGAAACCAGTAATGTTCAGCGTGAGCAATTAGATTATGTAGAATTATGCTGTCTTAATAGTTACAGGACCAAAGACCAGCAGGTTCTGAAGTAAATTTCTAACACTGCATTAAATTAAACCAATATGAAGAAGAGTATTATACTTTCTCTTTAACCTTATAGGAAGAGTCTCTCAGTATGGATGTGTGAAAATAGACTAGGCACTCACCCTTTATTGAAAAGGGAAATATCAAAAGCATAGAGTCTTGTAAAAGAACTCCTGACTAAAATTGTAAGGAAATTTAGAGTTTTAAGTATATATAGGTTACAGAAAGTTTTATGTCTATGATATTAATTTTGGTGTGCTGGATAATATAATAATTGACTAATAGATAGTTGCTTAATATATTGGTGTTTGATAATAATAATAATAATAATAATACTAGTAATAATAATAATAGTTGTGTTATAAAGGGCTATTCATTAAGTCAAAAACTATTATCCCTTGAGACTCTTCTTCTGTAACTTAAGTACATGTATAAACGTGGACATGTTACACAGTAATGGACACATTAAGTCACTTCACTTAACAGGAGTTAGGTATATTAAGTAATCACTTTCAGTTATCCAAGTATTCAATTTTTTTTCATTTCAGGGGTTTCTAATCACGTTCTTAAAACCTCGGTCATCAAAGGTAGATTTGTAAAGAAAGAAAAAACCTCAAATAAAGTAGCTTGATTGGTCCTGTAGAGTTAATTTCAAGAAAATCAGGTTTTAAAGATGTCTCTTATCAGAAGTACAAAAGTCAGTCACATTTGATGCACAATTTGCAAATGTAATCTTTTTAAAAATAATCATAAACCAACGTATGTCTACAGTTAGCTGTAATAAACATTGAACTAGTATATGCTTTATCTAATGAAATGTTGCAGTAAAGAACAATTCAGGAGTTATTGAACAATAGTTTTATTTGTAGATTAAAGCTAGGTTTATAAACAGCATTTAGATAATACAAGGTTGCAGGAAGTATACCAAACAGTTGTAAATATGTTTCAACAGAAACATACTTAAAGTAGTTAGTGTTTTATGTGAAATAGGCAAGTATTACATAAAAATTATTGTAGGTAAAAAATTACATGTTCTGGAATTGGAGTTTGTGTCTATTCACTAATAAATCTTCAAAAAAGTAATAATATTTTGAGAACAAATGGGCCATGGCACAACATTGTGGGTCCAGTTAGCAAAAAAAGATTTTAAAAATATGTATAAATTTTCACCCATGTACTCATGTGCAGGTGAAATAATAAAAATCATTCTGAAAAATATCTTGGATGTAATTGGAAGTACGTTTCCTACCCTCATTTCATGCAGAGATGTCCTCAATCCTAAATGTTCATACCCTTTTTCATAATATAACCATGCCATACACCAGTTTTCACCCCTGGACCATTGTCTCCTTGCATTACGGGATACAACCTACCTTTCCTTATCAGATTGGAATCCAGTCTGAAATGAGGGAAAAAGAACCAGACTTTGTATGGCAGCTCTGATGTGCTTCACTAGTGACATCTGCTATGTATGTACAACCTTGTAAAAATGTCATTATAGAGCTCTGTCGAGATTTCTATATATTTGTCATCTCTGTATTAGGCAAAATATTCACATTCTGCATTAAAGCCCTTGTTTGAGTAAAGATCAGTAAATGCAGTCTAAAGTGAGTGTGATGAATTTATCATTGTTTAGTTTTCTCCAGGTGGGATTTTAACACCAAATCTGCAGTGTCATAGAAATAGTATTATCATACCAAATAATGGTAATCCACTTTGAGGAATATGCTGGTTGTCTGTACAATGTTAGCTTATCTGTTTTATTATTTATATAAATTGTGACAGGGGGTGATAAAAAGATTTACATTAATCTTTCATGCATAAGCCTGTGCATATAAAAAAAATTGCAATATTTTTTATCAGTGACATTACTGTATCAGAACTATTTAAATTTGAATCTACTTCATCAAGATGTCTCATTTAATGTTATAATTATCATTTAAGTTTTATGCCCCCAGTTGGCATGTTTTTGCTTTGCTTTAATAGGATACTGGGTTACAGATTCAATTTTTCATGAAGAGAAAAAGCACTAGTTCCAGTGCATAATCTTTGAGTGAAATAATTTTGATCGTCAGAACGTCCTGTTTTCTTTTGTTCATGTTTGTTAAATGCAGTTATAACAAATTCAGGTAATTAAAAAGTTATTGCCTTAAAATAAACAATGTCTGGGGTTTCCAAAATGAGCTTGGACCTGCCGTAACGTGTCCCGACTTGTAATTCATGGATTGTGACCATCTCCAAAATCTTTTTGTTTCTTGTGAATGGATGCTCATATCATCATGGGCTTTTCATTAAAAGCTTCTTTTTGATTTCTAATTAATGAAAATGGTGCCAGTCTGACATCGAATATGGCTGCCAAGATTTCTTATGATGCACAATTGAATGAAAATGAAGTTGATGACAGAATATCCTTCTAATGTGGCCATCTTGAACATTTTTTTTCACTCCTTCTGGATGTATGGTCATATCAAAATGAGTTTTTCCTGAAAGATTTCTTATGTTTGGTTAGTCCTAAATGACCCTAAATAAAAACAATTTGATTTGCTTGAATATGGTTTTATCCAGAAGAAAATGGTACTGCTCAGGCATCCAGTATGGCTCCCACAACCATCTTGAAAATCTTATCATTGGTTTCCTTGAATGAACAATCATTTCAGCATTGGGTTTTTACTGTTCTCCTTGATGGCTGGTCATATTGACATTGTGTTCACCTAAAGATTTATGATGATGTAAGTTGGTTCTAAATGGAAGGGTCCCAGGTAGCCAAATGGTCATAGGCACTTGCCTTTACATGTCAGTAACATCTTAGCTCTGTCCGTGTGGGTTTGAGTCTCGGCTCAGCCAATGTAGGTATGTGAAGAAAGCTTCCAGTGGATTGGTGGTTCTTCATAGGGTTTTTCCAGGTTCTTCCTCCACCAAATATACTGGTGGCCGTGTATACCTATCATGTGCTGAAAAATGGCATTAAACCCACAAAACCCAATCAAACCTCGAATATCAATGCATCCAGCATGGCAGCCATATTAAAAATCGTATCATTCCTCCAAAATGTAAAGTCATACCAACAGAAAACTACTTATGTCATGGCCATAAATGAAAATTTTGCCAATTTGACACCAGACGTATCCATTACAGCAACTATTTGAAATATCTTGTCATCAGTGAAGAATATTTGAGATAGTTTCAATGCTCAGCAGTTGAAAGGAAGAAATGGTCTTATCTGAAATTCCTGTAAATTCTTTTTTGCCACAAAAGCATCAGTCCCTTCAAGGGAATCTTGTTTAGTTTGTTATTTAAAAAATATACATTTCTAGTTGCAGTGTATTCAGTAAAATAAATGGGTTTTATGTTTCATGCCTATTTTCTATCTTTAATACATGTACCTGATTATAATTAATTAATAAAAAAATTATTTATTAATGATAAACGAATCTGCAAATACAAGACAATGCCTTTATGGGCAGAAACTTTGAAGCTCTGGTGCTGCTTAAATATCTTTCTTAAAGGAGTTCAGTCAGGAAAAGTACCATAATTGTGAAACTGATAACCTCTAGAGCCACAGGTATTGTGAAAGATTTAGTGTTGTTCATTCTTAGATTTCGTATTCACAGAAATTAATAACTTGTACTATCATCTTTTTCTGTTATGAAGTTTGAATACATTCCTTTATCACATTTACTTGTGCACAACCTACATTCAACTGTAAACAGATTTGACTTTGACTTGCTGACGCAGGGATATGCTGGCAGATGATCTACACATTGGAATTTAACATAAGATTATGTCTGCAGGCTCCCTGACCCATTTTAATTGGATCCTTTATACAGTGGTACAATTTTAAAACTTAAAATCGTAGACACTAACATCAAGCGCTTGATCTGCCATCATATTATGTATCATCAGCTCAGGAATAACACAGTTTGTGGACATAATTCACTGTTTAATATGATACTTTTCATTCCTGTCATGAATACCAGATAAAGTTCTTTAAAATGTGGGTTAAAAATTATCATTATTTTAACGGTCTGGTACATTTACAATTACATATCAACTGATATTATCCAATAGGTTATAAAACCAGAAAACGGTCTGGACTGCTTTGCAATATTTATTTCATTAATGAACCATGGGTTTCATGATTTTTCTGCCCCTAATTGTTCCGTCCAGTATCGGATCACTAATTATTTTCCAGCCAGAGAACCAGTCTACTGGTGCAGGAATAAAAACTAGAATACTAAATATTTTGAGAGGTACCAATTGGCTAGTAAATATGTTCATATTTTTCAATTATTAATTTCTAGAATTCCAATCTATACAATGTACCTAGTTGACAGCAAAATTACTTTATTTTGATATCATGCATTTAATTTGCTACTGACTAAATGGCATATGTTATAAAGTGCAGATCATGGGTCTCCCAGTGCATCTGACTCAAAACTGACATGGAACACCAGATTTTTCAAGGCTGATACAAATTCTCAAACTCTAACGAAGCAGAGTTGTTTGCATGCCAATGTGAGGCAGAATTTTTAAAAATGTTTTTACTAAAGTTCTGTGGGAAATGAATTAGTTTTCCGATCCTGTACTGGCCATTGCATATGTCTCATATATTTAAGTTTGCATATTAATCTTTTTGCTGCTGCTTAAATAAATACCATTCAGTCTTTGCTATTTTTTACCTTATTAAAGCCATTTAAAAGTTGATATCTTTTGTCTTGTCATTAATTAACACTATTTTTAGGTCACTCAGCAAAAAAGTCCTGACCTATATATATTATTCATACATTCACCCATTTGTACCTCTCTACTGATTTTAAAAATGAAAAGCATCAAGGATATTAAAAAATGCACAAAACAGTCATTTAATAGCAGGAGTACATTACCCATTGTTATTGTGTAGCATTATGTTTTTTTTTGTGTCCAAAAACCACAATTTCTTTGATGTGAACACATTCTCCCACAAGAGTGGAAATTGTCAGTATGACACAATCTAATAATGCACCTGGCTTATTTCGTGTAGAACCATAATCTTTTTCAAGTACACCATGCTGTTTGGACATTAAAAAGATCGAGTCACCAGAGAAAATCTGCTTTCCTTTCAAGAATATCTCAGCATTACAATATCTGTTCTGTAGTTAAAATATCAGTACCAATAAATGTTGTTCTTTTAAAAATCATTTCTTTCAGGGAAATGAAGTACCTCGTGCATCCTACCCTTTTGGGCTTTGGATACATTTTTCTAGAATATACAACCAAGATACACAGGGAGTATTTAATAGTGTAATAATAACAGCAATAAGAAGAGACAAACATATTCTTCTCTCTCTCTCTTGGAAATAAGATTGACAGTACAAAATATTTTGGGTTGTATTTGTTGTATATTTAGAATATCTGTTAGGTGAGTACACTCTTGCTCTCACTTAATTCCATGTGGATTTATATTTGTCTTCCTCAGTAAGTTTACAACAGTACTGCCATGGAAACATGGGTTGTTAGTTATTTTTCTAGTGCATACATTGTACAAACTGATTACAAATAAGGTGAGTATGTAGTATTGATATATTTTCATTATTTTTCTTTTTAACAGAATGTCAGAACATTATGTAGGTCAGTGTGGCCACAAGAAGGGCTATAGTGACAATCACCCAGACACTTTCTTCTTCAAATACATTCTCCAATCACATCACGTAAGGAATGTTAGCCTCCTACCTCAGGACTGCTCCGGTGGCCTCGATTAGAGCGTCCACCTCCACCTCAGATGCGGGAGAACACAGGTACGAACCCCAAGTCATACCAAAGATTTATAAAAATGGTATTAATAGCTACCTCACTTGGTGCTCAGCATTAAGAGGTTAGTGTTAGGACTGGTAGGTCTTGTGTCAGGATAATGTGACTGGGTGGGACACGATGATACATGTCTGTAGCATGATGCCTCCATGGTAGACATAACTATCAACTGCCACACTGCAGACTTAATAGCGATATGACTGGAAAATTGTTAAAGCTATGTTAAAAATCCATATCACACACACACAATCTGTAAGATCAAGTACTGTTTGTGCATGCTTATAAGTTGAGTCCAACTGCAAACTGGATAGACTCTGATCTACTGTCACTTAATGCACTGTCCGATTAGGGTTTGTTATTTGTTCTACTGATTACAACTAATTACATAGACCAAGATCTGCTTGTGTGTTATGTGATGGCTGAGCTGGAACTGTGTAGTGTACAGTTGGACTAGACTTAAAAGTGAGTATATATCATAGTCCAGATAATCAGTTAATGATTAGGGTGCACTGGAAGATACTGAATCTAATGTTTCAGTCTTATTTTCATCTCTGAAAATTTCATGGATTCACAAGACATCCTGAGAGCATACCAAACAATTCCTGAGCAGCCTTTGCTGAACGGTTCTTTATAGTATATTCCATTAAGACTGGCCATTCCACAATGTTTGCCATACCACCATCCACCTCGACGAGTTGTGGTGGCACAGGAACCGTACATATTACCATCATCATCTCTGTCAATGGCTGAAAAACGAGTGCCATTGCTGGTAAAAAAGCCAAGTAAAGAATCCTCTGCTGTTCCAGAATATCCACTTACATTTAATTTATACCCATCCTCTGCAGAGCCAACCCCAAAACTGTTGTACAGAGCATACCATTTTGATCCATCCCACGTTTCTAGGTCTATCCGAAGCATGTAGTCTGCCTTTTTTGTCATTTGATGCAGTTTGTCATTTCCAATCCAAAATTCTCCAGACAAATTACCAAATCCATTTGAGTATTCCAAATAGGTTCGGTTTGCAAAGTTGACGGATCCATCTTTACGTCTTTGTATCACAGTCCATCCTGAAGTATCAATGTCCATATTGCAGAAAACTGATATTTTTGTATAACCTAAAAATACTGTATAAATGCCACTGCCAGTATTATGGTAAAATTTCAATATGTCTGAGCAATCTTGCAGCATAACATCACATTTCTCCCCTCCCCAACCAGAAGCACAATTCGATTTTTCATTTTTCTTTATCAAATCCTCTGTTTTCATCAGAATTTTGTAATCCAAATTTGCAAAGGAATGTTTCAGAGCTAATATCTCCTTGGAAACATTACTTATGCTAACATTACTTTCTGCCAGTTCACCCAAGATTTCTTGAATTAATTCTGAATTTTTTGACACTTGTTTTACCTCATTGCTCATATCAGTGAGCCAACTTTTGATCTCCCCCAGCCATATTTCAAGTCTGCGTACATGTGGAGACCTGTTCTTTTCTAATGAGCTGAACTGAATGTGCAAATCTTCCCGCATTGTTTGCATATTGACACTCTGCTTGTCCATCATTTTCTTTAACTCTTCTAAAGATGCCACCAGGTCATTGACTTTCTTTTCTTGGTTCCTTCTTAAATTCTTTTCATCCTCCAGTGACATTTCCAATCTGCCTATCCTTGTCTCAACACTCTCATTGGCTAATGATCTTTCATGTCGCAAATATTTGGGATTACTCACTAAAAGTGATGACTGACTTTCATCCAACAACAATTTGTTAGTGTTCAAGAAAGAAGTACTCCTTCCATGGACTGGTAGACTGAACAAGCACAAAAATATAATCTTAAACAAACAAAGTTTTTGACTTGCCATATCTAGCTCTAATTATTACACAAGCGCTGTATGTAGTACAGAAACCATCAATTATGGGTCAACAACAGGTTTTATAAAATACTGTACCATATGCTTCAACATAAAGCCACCTCAAGTTAAAACAATCTTTTATTTGACAGGCAAAATGAACCCTCAAAAGTCTGAAACTTGTGCACCCCAGTCATGGATTTCAAATGTGCAGGTGGACAGGTATACAATACTTTCAGTGATAATTCCATGTGGTCCCACTTTGCCTATGTGATGAAAAGTAGAGGCTGGGCCTTATAATTGGACAAGGTTTTCTTTGAGAAAAAGATGTGCAAAGTTATCATCAGGGATATTATGCACAATAAAGACATTGATCCAGGCACTTTCTAACCATGCTTCTTTTAATTCAGATTGAAAAGTCAGTAACTGCTTACACACAACTTGCTCAGCATTTGAGTAAGAAATTTTAAATGTTACTTAAAACAAATAAATCCCACCTTTTGATTGGCCAGAATATTTTCAAGTCAACCTTGACCTTAAAAATAGGAATCACACACACATACATACATACATACATACACACACTACACACACATGTATATGTGTGTGTGTGTATATATATATATATATATATATATATATATATATATATATATATATATATATACAAAGTTTCATCCCCTAATCTCAAAAGCCTCAATTATATTTTGGAAGGGAAAGGAGACAAAATGCACAGTTGTAACTTTGACCTTCAAGACAGAACCCCTATGTGGTAAATGATATATCTTCTAATGATGATGTGTAAGTATACAAAGTTAATACCTTAATTTCAGTTGTCTATAAAGTTACAGAACCAAAAGGAAAATGTGATGAAAATAAAACATTGAGCTTTAACCTTCACCTTGAATAAACAAACCATACTGTGGCATACAACACCTTCTAGTGATGATGTCTTAGTATGCAATGTTGCATTCATTAGTCTCAAAAGTTAAAATAAATGGAAAAGCATGATGGAAAACTGAAAATATTGAGAAATGACCATTATCTTGAAGCTGAAATCCCAAATGTGGTAAGCAATATGAGTTTTATGGATGATGTATATAAGTATACAAAGTTTCATCCCTTAATGTCAAATGGACTTAAAAGTCACAGAATGGAATGGAAAACTGAACGCTATGACTATGAAGATTGGCTTACAAATTTCATACACTAGGATATATCAGCATATCACATTTCTTTCCTTAATAAAACAACTGTAAAGTTGCACAGCAGAAATGAAATCCACATATTATACCCTTCCCTTGCTTTTCTTGAGAAAGTGGGAGCTGCCAATGCAAACTCGTAGCAAAAGGCTATGAATTATGTTGATGGGAACATAAAAGAGACCACTTTTACTGGGAAAGTTAGATACACAAAAGATATTATGACCCTCTCTGGCTTTCTTTCAGAAAGTGGGAACTGCCAATGTGAACTCCAGGCAAAAGGCTATGAATTCTATTCATGGGAAATAAAAATTAGACCACCTTCTACTGGGAAAGTCCTAAGTTTCATGAAGTTAAACTTCATAACTTGTTCTGATTAGCCAAAAACAAGTGAAATAAAAAAAAGCAATAATTAATAAACAGAGCCAATATAATAAGAACCATGCATATACCTGTGTTATAAAAGAGGCTGCATTATATTGAAGGGCATTATAGTAAGGAAACACTGGATATTGTAGATGGACTCAATGATGAGGATATAAGGTAAAATATCAGCCAAAGTACTTGAGTAAAGTGCATTTAACTTGGAAAAAACTCATTACTTGCACCACACAGGCAAACATAAGTGCTTATAACTAGCAGGCTAATAAAGAGCTGCTTTCCTCCTTTCTTGAAAATGTTAATATCAGTAGTATGTATGTACATGTATGTATATGGCTAATGGCACATCAGCACATTCCAGGCTATACACTAACAAGTAGCTTAGGTATCCCCCAAAAAATGTACAATTCCTAAAATACAAAATAAATTTTTGACATAAAACTGCACCCTTTTAAAAATTACAAGACCTCAACTGCATCATCATAAGACATCACAGGGCAGAAATACTGCCTCCTTTAGTTGCATCTTTTGACATGCAGGAATACACAGAGGACATATTCTGTAACCCTGAGCCAGTAGCTTCTCGTGGGTCGGTGGATCTTTCCAGGGATTTTCCCGGGTTCTTCCTCCACCATTAATACTGGCCGCCATGTATAGCCTATTGTGTGCTGAAAAATGGCGTTAAACCATACAACAACAACAACTGCAACCCTGAGCTTGCCAGGGTGGGTGGGGTGTATAAAGTAAGGGAGGAAGAAAATGTTAATAGATCATGTTGTATGTTTTATATTATGCCCAAAGTAGTGGCATGTTAAAATATATGGCTGAGAAAATTGGAACAAACAGCTGTGAAAAAAAAACAAAGCTTGTCTGCAATAGTATTTACAGAAATAAGTCATTAATGTGTAGAAAAGTGGTTTCTACATTATCTACTTCCCCCGTTGTGAAGATTTACATATTAAAATCATGAAAAACTATAATGTAAATGCCACATGACCGCTCCAGTAGCCTAATAGGTTAGAGCGTATGCCTTGGATGTGGGCAGTCGCAGGTTTGAACCCCAGCCAAGTCATACCAAGACTTACAAAAATGGCATTAGCAGTTGCCTCACTTGGTGCTCAGCATTGAGAGGTTCATGTTAGGACTGGTTGGCCTAGTGTCAGGATAATGTGTCTGGGTGGGACATGATGTGACATGTCTGTGGCTTGATGCCCCATGTGCTAGACACGCTACAGACTTCGTAATGATCCGACTGGAAAATTGTTAAAGCTACATTAAAAATCCAAAACACACACACACACATAAATACCAAATGCAGCAAAATGTAGGGATTTATTGGGAACAGGATCAGGTTGGGTAAAACTAATTTCAGTAATGCAATACTTAAGGGTCACTATTGCTTAGCAAATCTATTTTCATACTGAAATATACTGCCAATTTCATGTGAATACATACAACCCCATAGTGTGCAGAAAAGTCAATTTGACCTTTTGCACACCACTCTGTATGTCAAATGGTCAAGCGCAGAAGGTAGATGTGTCATCTTATTCACAGATGACAATTATGCAAGACATCAGAGTGGGGTGAGAGGAGGGTATACAGCAATAGTGACAGGTAAGTGGTGCATAATTAAAATTAGTTTACCCCCCCACAAAAAAAAACCCCATTTTAATAGCAGCAGTTACTTATCCTTGGCTGATTTTGTATGTCAAATGGTCAAGCACAGAAGGTAGATGTGTTATCTTATTCACAGATGACAATTATGCAAGACATCAGAGTGAGGTGAGAGGAGGGTATACAGCAATAGTGACAGGTAAGTGGTGCATAATTAAAATTAGTTTACCCCCCCACAAAAAAAAACCCCATTTTAATAGCAGCAGTTACTTATCCTTGGCTGATTTTGTCAGTAAGATGTAAAACTACTCGCCATAGAGGGAGAGGTTCATCTATTGGAAGTTTATATCTCTCCGAGTAACATGCTCTACTGTAACAGTGGGATCAAGAGAAAAAATGCATAAACTCTGTTGTGTTAATGGTTGAGGTAAAAGGAGGAAAACATAAGGGGTGCCAAAAAGCTGCCATCATAATATCCTCCAGGGAGGAATGTTCAAAGTAGGCTGAAAAGGTAGCAAAGGCAGATGCCTCATGGGCTTTGAGTTTCACAAAGGAGAGGTCTAGAGAGTCCTTAATAGGAAGAATGAGATTTTCCTACCCTTTCTGCTTTGGAGGCATTAAGATAAGAGCAGAGAGCACATATGGGGCATAAGTGATCATCCCCGGTGCAGAATTTACTGCAACTGGGAATCTCTATGGGCAAGGCAGCTACTGAAGGTAACTAATTTTTCGCAAGAAAATCTGGTTGCCAGAGAAGGGAAACAAGAGTCATAATTCCCATTAAATATGAGACAGTCGGTGTCACAGAGACAAGAGCGAGTATGAACTCAGTTTTGAGTGTGAGATCTGGAAGCTTCATTCAATGGTTCATATGGGGCTTTGATTAATGATCATAAATCACAATCTGAGTGTAAGAGAGTGGGAGACAGTCTCTGAAGCTCAAAATACTTTATAAGGTCAGCAAGCTGCAGATCTGAAATGAGATCTGAGGTCTGTGTCCTGAGATAATTAAGTGTGTTGGAGATGGCACATCTTTAGCCTTTGATAGTGGAGACTGAATATCTTTTGGTCTCAAAGAGGAACAAAAGGAAATCAGCAGTGGAAGTTACAGAAGGGCAGATAGGATTAACATGTTTTCTAATACAGCAATCACAGATGATTCTTCACCTGGCATCAAAGACATTGGATGTAGAAGCTCTCCTGGCTTGAATGATACAACTGGCAACTTGCCCGAAAACTTATTTTGGCAGAGAGATCATCTGAGATGAGCCATGTGTGAAAGTGGAGAATGTCTGGGCTGTTGTAGAGAAACAATCGAGTTACAGTGGACCAAGAGTGGAACAGATCCTGATGATGGGACTAAACTTGGACATTGAGTCTGCCAGTCAACAAAATACTGGAGAATCTATGTTCCCAGTATGAGAAGATACGCTGCTACCACTCCCATGATCAAGGCTATGAATGCTGAAGAAACTTTGAACGACAGAACCTGGAATTGAAAAACTTTAAGAGATATTTGTTGTTTGGAGAAAATATAGGGATGTGCAACTAGGCCTCCTGAATGTTGATTTAGTCTGCCTACTGGTAATTGAATGGATGAAGAGTATTCGAGAATCAGGAAATTATCTCCATCTCTAAGGTTTCCTCTGATCAATTATGATTTGAAATTTCCCACTTGGTGACAGGATGATTCAGGAGCAGAAGGAGAGTGATTGTTCAAAACCCTCTTGACTGCCCCTTTCTGCAAAAGGGTTAGCACTTCTTCCCTCAATTTTAGCAGATTGGACTGGGCAAAGAAAATAGGGGTCCTTGATAATGGGGGTTGTTCCCGAGACTAGAATTGATAATCCTCATTTACAGTGTGATGCTTTACCAAGCCCCTGAGAAGAGGCTTAGGTGAGCACCTAGTGGGATGTTCAAGACGGGGATGCATGGCAGGAGAGGGGTTAATTTGCTAAGGTTGTCCCCCCATTTCCTGTGTTAGGAAAGAAAGGAGGGTTAGAGAACTTCCTCTTGGAACTGCAGTGACCCGGGCATCATGGACCTTATAAGGGGGAAGGTGGTCTAGCAGAAGAATTGGACTGGGGTTGACCTGCTTGAACAATTTTGAGGACGATTTGCCTGATCTCATTTCCTGGTCGATTATAATAGAGTGGTGAAAGATCAGTGTTGGTGATCAAGCAAGTTTTGAGAAGCTACAGTATGAATGAGGTCCCCAAAATGGGTCTTTGCTTCTAGAGGAGCAGCTCTTAGAAGGTCTTTACTGTGGTTAAGCAAGACTTTTGACGAGTCAAATGCAGTGTCACAGTGGATGTGCAGAAATTCCACTGATAATGCCATGGCAACAGAGAGCACATGCTGAGAAAGGAAGTAGCTGAGAATCTGTCAGCATGTAAAGCTATGGCTACAAGTAACCATGTTTTCTGCTTCATGGCATCAATCGTTTTGATAGTAAGGCATGCCCAGGTTCCCATCAAAATACCCACTTTGGCTGTATCAACATCTCAATGGAGGAGGTTTGACAGGCCACTTTGGGGAAGAAGAAATAAGGGGTCTCAACACTGAGGGAGGAACAGACCACCTTCTACAGTGTCAAATGTTATTCTGGCATTGCAAAAACCTCCATATTTCTTCACTCACGGATAATGTGGGAGAAGGAAGAGGTCTGATTGAGTTAGTACCCAAGAGATCTTTTCCAAACTGGAAAGGATCTTTTTGGACTGTGTGCATGTGGGCATAACTCCAGGGGTAACAAATGGTAAACCTCATATACCACCTTATCAAAGGACCAGACCTCTTCTTCCTCATCCATCTGAGATGAAGGGGTGGTCCTGTGATGTGTCATTGCCACAGCTTCTGGCTAGAACTCACTGGAGGCAACAAGGAGAGACAGAGTGCACTGTCATCATCATAAAGATGCTCTGAGCTGGAGAGGGTTCAAGGGTATAATTGGGAAGGTGGGAAACACCGAAGCAATCCCTGTCCCTAACCCTAGTCCTGTGTATAGATTGCAAATCCTGCACAGGGTGAGATGGTAAAGGGGGAAGCTTGGTCCTGTCTCTGTCCCTGTACTATGAGGCAGATAAATGATAGATGGAGAAGACCTCGTCTATAACTGATTTATCACTCTGCATCATGGGTGCAGTGTTTTGCCTCCCTAACAGTAAGAGGCAAAACATTGCCAGAAGCATGATGTGTATTGAGGTGCTCTACCTCCCTGATGACCAGGAGCAACCCACTGATGTGGTAATAAACCTCTCTAAAGAGGGCACAAGCCATCGATGTGGTGCTCAACCTCCTTCAAAGGAGCATGCAACCTACTATCACAGTGCTCTACCTCCCTAACAGGATAGTGCATACCACTACAATGGTGCTCTACCTTCCTGTTAGAGACATGAGAAGTTTTTCATCATTTCCCTACAGGGGGGAAGTTGAATGACCTCTCAAATGTCTAAACCCTTCTTCTAGAGTGACTTTAACGACTGCCAAAGATGTTTGTCATGACCTGGAAGAAAAGCCAGAGAATTTTGAAGGAGAGGGAATGTTCCTCCGTCCTTGAACAGTATGACTGGAAACAACTAAATTCCAGCTGCTAGAAGACCATAATTCACAAAGAGTGCAAAAAAATTTTGTGAGCACTTTGAACAGTCTGTGCAGATATCCCACAAGGCCTTTTTGTGGCCACACTGCCCCACAGACTATTTTCCTGACATTTTGCTGTTAACAAAAAATAATGGATTATGCTGTTAACAAGAAATAATGGATTATGCTGTTAACAAGAAATAATGGATGTCACTGTTAAACTCACCTGGCTGTAGCACTATTGAACAACGTACACCCCTGTGTATGCAATAAGAACACAGTTGTTACAGCGAAACTTGTCTTATGCATGAAATAAACAAAGAATGGAAATTACATAGAAAAATAAAGTATTCTACTTCTGTAGATGTTTACTGAAGCAACATGTGAAGAAACAATGTCAATGTGAGCATGTGCCAAAGAATAGTTTTAAATTAAGATGGAGCAATTGATGTCCTCAACATCTGAGCTGGGTCTGTTATTGTCCTTTGAATATTGAGACCTACCCTTACCACAATATATGTTTACATGGAATATATTCTGTGCATAATACAGAGGGTTGTGCAAAAAGTCAAAAGTTCACACTTTCTACACTCTATGGGAGAATGTTGTCACATCAAATGGATGGTGTATTTTCTGCATGAAAAATAGATTATCTAAGCAATATAAACATGATAAGTAATTCCTGCTATTAAAATGGCATATTTCTGTAAGTACAACATAACACTTCATTTTTAATCCTTCATCAAATTAGAATTCTTTTGTTTATCAAATGCATGTCCTGATGCATACCCATTTTGATCCCCCACCAATTACTCCAATCTCCTTCATCACATCTGAGGCTCTTGGCTTAATGCCTGAAGGTTGCATACATTTTTTTCAAATCCAGTATGTTGATTTTATAGGGTTTAAATTCATGACCTAATATCTTTTCAATGAAAATAAATGTAAATACCTGGATTTAATGGAAGGAATCTCAATAGTTTTCAAGTTACATTCCAGGGTTAAGTACCAAAGGGGGGTAAAGACACACTGATGGCCTATATTAAATTCCACTTTTGATTTTGTCTTTAAAGCAGTCATATTAATCTTTGGTACATAATAATGTTCTTATTATAAATTTTCTTATCCAGGTTGACCTTATTTTTAAACAAAACCATTTTTCATGCACTTCAACCCCCACCAACAAACACACCTTGGTGGTCAAATCCAAAATCATCTCTGAAGAATCAGCCGTTCATACTTGTTAATTGCATATACAAAATTTCATTCCCAAATGTTGTTATGGCACTAACTGCACCTTCTAGGTATCTGACCTTTTGACCCCTCCCAGATACTCTGGGAGGATGGGTGGATAACGAGATAAAATAAGTGTTGCACCACTTTACATTACCAGGGATGTATTTCATCTCAGTCCCAACAGTTTTGTCTAAAAATTGTATTCATAGAAAGAGGGACATATAGAGGATTTGATCACAGTTTTTATTTCAGTAGAAAATATTTAGATAGAAAGAAGAATGAATATTTTCATTCATTCTGACAGATGCTGTACCTTTCATTTCTTGTGCGTAAAAAATAGTCCCAAACAAAGTTGATAACTATAAATCAAAGAATAAGCATCCATCCAAATAAACAGAACATTTTACAAAAGACAAAATCATTTTGCTACACAAAACGACCAATGCATGTAATGTCACTTTGTTTGATATGGTACAAAGTACCAGTTTGAGTAGGCATACTCTACACAGTGCCATTGTTTACCTTAAAATGTTAAATCACAACTAATTGTTACAATATTTTTGTTAAAAGAAGATTACTGGATACAGAAATACACATATTTTCTGTAATGTATTTGTGACCGCATATTTGCAGTATTTCATTTGAAATATTAGGCTGTACAGAAGACATAAATCTCTTTGTGAGTCAGACTTGCATCGCATATTTACCCCATAAATATGCTGTGATTGGATAAAGTTCTGTCAGTTGGGGAGACTGGTTTATGTCTACATTCTTCTGTGAACAAAGGTGAGTTTATTTACTTCTGAAAGTTCACATATATAGGGTGCATTCCATGCAACAGACATACCATCCCTCCACCTCCACCCCACCCACTATTAACTGAGCAATACCTGTAGTTTTACTTGTTGTTATTGTTCTTGCCTTTGGGGTTGTAGCCATTTATCACGTTATGATATGTTTATACATAACATAACCCTATGGTGGTAAATTGACCATATTTAAACAGATGAGACCATTTTCCCCACAATTCCCTTTCACGAGTCGATTAAAAATATGGCCGCCATAAATATTCAATGAAAACAAAAAAATTCCAGAAGGCGGGGTTAAAAAAGTTTTTCCATGATCAGAGCTAATCAGTAAAAAGAATACTGCACAATAATTTCATGGGCTTATGAGGACCAATCAGAATCAAGTTATATTTTAATGTGTGGTAATATCGAAAATATGAAACTGCACATACTATAGGAAAACTATAGCTCTGATGTTTGATCCCAATATTAATAAGCTCTTTTATTTCACTCCAAGAGCAAGACATCCACAAATTTAAGTCTAGGTCTGTGATATAAAACTTAAGTTGCTGTGTAACATTTGTCTTTTCTTCTTTCAATCATAGTGACTGTGCCTTATGACCACCACCCAAATCAATAGGATTCTTCCTTACCCCATTTGCAAGCCATCCACAAAGTCTGGTTCAGATTTCTGATACAGAACTAATGTTATTACTTCAATACAACTGTTCAATCCTCAAGTCTGTATCACACAAAAAGATTAAAATTACTTAGGTGTCTTTGTTGATGTCCACATGTAGACATTACCCTGTCACATGCAGGGTTACTGAGGTGATGACAAAATTTGGCTTCACTGCATCCATGCCTCTTTCCAGTATGTCATCCTGAACAGATGATCCTTGGGTCTCCCGCTTTCCCATAGCTATCACTTTATGCTTCCAGCAGCCTGACCATGAAATCAATAGCCTTCTTCCTTACCTCAGGTTCAAGTCTCCAACAAAGTGTGGTGATAGTAGATGGTTGAGAACTTGAGTTATTATACAGAAACGAAAGAGAGAACAGACAGACATTATTATAACATAATACCTTAAGGTTGTCATATAAAAGGTGTGGAGATAAATAATTTGCATAGCTAGCAAAGAAAAACAAATGCAAGAATGTTATTTTATTGAAGTGAATCACTTTAATTGTTCACAATTGCAATAAAATACATCTAATTATAGAGGCAGTGAATATGAATATTCTTGTAATAGTTTTCACTGAAACATCTCCTAATATCTAAAATCAATTATATTGTGTCATACTGCTGTATATCTTTAAACCAAGGATGGCACTGGCTCTAAAAAAGTTGTTGTCCAAAAAATCGCCAACCTCAATATTTTGTCGTCAATTTTCAAAACATGTCACCATTTTTATAATACAGTAATATCCATTTTTCTTGCATACAAGTGAAATCTTTAAGAGATGACCAGTCGTCAGTGACTAGGATTTACACAATGAAAACAAATTTGGAAATTTTTATTAAATGAAGACAAAATACACTTGTATATTGACAACTAATATTTGTGTAGTACACTCCACAATGTGTTAAATGATATGCATGCATATTAAAATTCCATGAATTCGAGTATTTAATCATATGTTAGAAAATACAAGTATCAGTTAAATCCCGTTAAAAAACACGACTAAAACATATATGTAAAAAATGGTAGTCATCATTTGATCTGTATCCTGTTGTCAACAAACACATTTCCCAAAAAAATTCACTGACATTTATTATCCAAGTAGCACGTGGCTGTATAGTTGTGTATATGCTACATGTACATGTACTTAAAGTGGCCTAGATTAAAGTTTATTGCTAACTAACTTTGATCAAAGTTCTTTGGTTTGCTTTGATGAAGGTTCATGTTATTGAAGGTGCCGCTGAAGGCGCTCATTGAAAGACAAAACAAATGCCCATTTGCTATTGCTGCGGCAACATCAAAACATTGTAAAACACTGACATAGATAATTTGCTTTCATTTGCTTAGTATAAATACAGAACAATCAATGCTTCAAAGGTCATCAGTTTTCTTTGAAGTTTCAGCAAAACTACTTTTTCTGGTACAATTTTCAAAAAGGAAAAAAAACTGCCATCGTCTGGTATATTGTAGTTCCTGCTTTAAGAAGTGTTCAACTGTAGCTATTCAAGTAGTATAACTATGTGGATTATATTACAGCATATAGTATAAGGGCCAGACGTTAGCATAAGCGGATTATGATAAAACAATGCCGTGTCGGGGTGGTTTGTCAAATGAACAAAGGATCTGTTTATGTAACAATAGATTCCAGTGTACTTTTATATCCAAGTTTGTGGCTTTCTATCAAGGTGCCTTGAATTTCTCAACTCCAAAATCACGACTGTATATAAAAATTTAACAGCCAAAATTGTTGTCGCCAAAAAGATTGCCAGATGGTACATTTTGTTGCCAATAAGGAATATAAATCACAATTTGCATCATTGGCAAAGCCCAGCATGATCCCTGTTAAACTCTTCTTGCTCGAGTTATACTTTGACATACATGATATGCATACTTTTTAATTTTCAGGTGATTGGGTTCCACTACCTCCCTGAAAGGTAGAAGTGTCTATGTGACAATTCACCTTTTTTAGACAGCAATATAGAAATATAGAAACTTTCATTCAACAAAGATACCTTTACATAACAGCTCCTGTGAATTTTTATAATATTTTAGTCTTAATGCTTTATGATTAACATGAGTATAGTCAAAACAATGAAAAGAATGTCTCAGACTTACAATGCATAAGACCAGAAATACAAGCAATAATGTGTCAAAAGAGGAAAAATTACAACAACAAAAAATACAAAAATTTCAAATTGCATTTAAAAAAATGTCCAGTAGTAAATTGCAAATTATAAATTTCCCATCTCCAGGTGCTAGAAAACTTCTAACGTGGGTTTGGATGTTGATCAGGACTAAACAGGATTTCTGAAATGAGACAATTTTACAATGTTGTCAGAAATATTGTATGTCCTATTTGCACAAATTACTCAGCACTTGCCCTGAGCAGATGTGCATTTGTGCGTGTGTGATATATATATTTAAAGTAGCTGTAACAATTTGTCAGTCATGTCGCTACGATATTTGCAGTGTGGCAGTTTATAGTGATGTCTAGCACTGGGGCATCATGCCACAAACATGATGTTCCATCCAATCACATTATCCTGACAACAGGCCAACCAGTTCTAACACTAACCTCTTAAAGGAGACCAGAAACCAATGGAAATATAGAATAATAATAAAAGTACTATAGCAGAAAACCTTACTCTGAAGTATCACCTGCGACCGTAATGCCAATATTAAAATATTGGCCTATCTTCTAGGAGCTGAATTTCCGTGACCTCGTATGCAAAATTTCCATGCCTATTCGGTTACTTTTGGGATGTGACGTCATAGTAGCGACTCCAGCAGCCCAAGTGGGAGTTGCCAGAGTAAAAGAGAATACCGTTTTGCATTGCTTACTGGTGTAATAGAACATTAAGAAAAGCCTGTGGACAACATTTTTTTCTTTTCTGAAAGATAAAGGCATAATGAAAGAATGGATCCATTATTACAAACAAGTCGATTTCAAAGCAACACCATACAGCACTATGTGCTCGTTACATTTCTCAAAGGACTGTTACGAGAGGGATTCTGAAAAAAATGGCAGCTCAAGGATACGCAAATTTTAGGCTTAGACTAAAGGCTGGCGCTGTTCCAGACATAACGTTGAATATTTTATATCCTGGGAAAAGTGTTAAACGTGCAAGTTACGAAAATAGGCAGAAGGCCAAGTAAGTGACCACAAAATGCAACAATCAGTTCACAGATCTTTTATCTACACCAGCAGTGCTATAAATAAATCTGATAGCCTGACACCCTGGGTCCCTCTGGTTTTAGTTCCGGCCCATCCTGTATTCAAAGTGAGGTGCCCGTCAGGCTTGTCGAAACAAAAATTGTTTGCCTGATGAAACTTTGATCGCGCTGGTGAAATGAGTAAATGTATTTTCAAGATGTTGACATACATGCCTTAACACGGTACAATCTAAATCAAATCACTACCGTCCAAGGTGAAATTTAGATTTGATTTTAATCAAATGGAGGCTTTGCCAAAAATAATATTCTAAACCTGTCGTGTTTCAAGAAAACACAATTTTCAGTAATCTTATAAAAATGACAAATTTAAAAAAAAAATCATTGTATACATGTAGTATGTATAAAAGGTAATCTGTAGTGATTGGAACTGATATAAAACTATTCCTTGGGCAGTTTAAATAGCAGCGATTAAAAGAAAAGAAGTTAAAGTTTTACATTAAATGGCTGACAATAGAAACTGGGGTGGGGGACACTATTGACCCAACCCCCAACCCCTTGCCCCAATGTGCGAGCGCCCATGGGACGTACCTTTTCTCCATGTGATACACCTTATTATTCCCCCAGGACAAGCCCATTTTGCCTATTCTGGTCAGCTCTGGCTAAATTGCAAAATAGCTAAAGTTTTAATTTAAGTACGCAAACAATAAAGCCGGTGTGACTAATGAACAGACTCCTTATCCTTGCATTGATCTTGTGAAAAGGACTGCCCTTTGGACATACTTCAAAGAAACCATGTTCGACAGTGTGTGTATGTGTAAGCACCAGCAAGTGATTGCCAAAATAAACAATGCCTATATTGTTGTTACTTACGATGCCATGGACTTCAGGTTTAAGTCTTAATGTATGTAACACTGTTTGCTGAACAAAATATTTATTCAGAATTAGTTCTTTAGGGCCACATATACTGCATGGTATATTTTGTTTTATTCCTTGTAATTTAATCATGGTAATTAAACTTTACATATACGGTAAAGGAATGTCAGGTGTTAACTGGCCGAGTTTCTTCGGCGGAAATGGAGATGCGATTTTGTTTGCAGAGAAAATTTCACAGTGATCATTCATTTAAGCTAATTGGTGACAATTTTATTCTTTTAATTTTTTTATACTACAGTACTGTTGTAGTTGTTTAAAAACATCTGAAATTTACTTGAATAATGTTTAATTTTCACGTTCTATTTACTGAAGAAGAAAAAAAGAAAAAAACAACTTGTGTGATAATAATTATTTCGTCCAGTGCTGGATTTAGACGTGTGTGAGTGTGATTTGAATTTTTAACGTAGCTTTAACAATGTTTCAGTCATATCACTACGATGTCTGCAGTGTGGCAGTTTAGACTGTGGATTGCATATGTTATATCTGTTTATAAATGGTTTGGGGTTGGGTTTTTTTCTTCTGACAAATGAAAATTGACAGACATAATGTAATAATCGGGACTTCGCTGCGAAAAATTTAGAGATATTACAAAATTGGGATGTAGATGAGGAAATACCCCCAAAATCAGGAGGTTTTTCTCCCGGCTTGAGAGTTGACAGGTATGAACTCCTCCGGGCTTGAGGAATTTCAGTCAGGGCTTGAGTTTATTTAAGTCACCAGCCCGGGGCCTGTGCCTAATAAATTTCTTTAAGCACTGACCAGTACAGTACATAAACTATTATATCAGACTGCAGATTCAAGTTTTGAATGTGCAACCCAAATGTGGTCTCCTTCTGTCTGCCTCGCTCGCCAATGTTTATGTTTGTATTCGAGGACTGGCTAGTATTGCGTCACGGTACCACGTGATCTGTCGTCTCATCAAAACTCAGAAAAACTCGGCAATTTACGGAATCGTGGTATCTTCCATGCAATAAAATCACTACCCACTTACGATATTTAATTTATAAACATGACGGTCAGATTAAAATCTGCAGAGAATTACATACGTAAAAGGAAAATTTTGATTTCTAGTCTCCTTTAATGCTGACTGCCTAGCGAGGCAGCTGTTAGTACCATTTTCGATACGTCTTTGGTATGACTTGGCCAGGGTTCAAACCCACAACCTCCCACATCCAAGGTGGAGGCTCTAACCACCAGGCCACCTGAGTGGTCTAACCTGGGAAGACAATAAATTATTTGTAGCTTTATTAATGAATATTGTGAAGAAAATTGTTCTTTTTTTCTTTGCAGTTTTCTAACCAAAATTCAACTATATATGAAATCTTAAGCATTGCTGAGAATACAAATATATATTTCATTCATTCAACTTTTATGCCATGCAAGGGCTCAGTACAGCTAGTATCAAGCAGCAATAAGCTAGAAGTCATACACAATGTTTGTACACTTCCACTCAACTGAAATTACATGACTTTTACAGACTTTCCAGGACTAAAACTAAATTTCCAGGACTTCAAAAAAAGACAGTAAAAGTGAAAACAATGTATGGAAGGACAAGCAATACACATCAAAAAATCTGAAACAATGGAGATTGACAACACAACAGATCATCCATGAGCTTATCATGCTGATATTCCAGGAAACATATGCCAAAAAGGTCAAAAATAATTTTTGCAGCAGCTGAAATAATTCTCAAGGACTGTTTGGCAACTTCAACTAAGTAACAAAAAAGAGTGAAAATGAAAAAGTTTTGTAAAATTCAACAAATAATTTATATCCCATGAATACAAAGTGAAAAGTTAAAATTAACTTAGTCTTAGTCCAGATATTTGTAAAACTTTTATCAGAAGTCCAAAAGAATACAGCATTCCAAATGAATTAATCTGGTGTTCTGAATTAATTAAAATTTTGAATGTGCTGAATAGTGCTAATGTGCTAGCAGTCTTGATGTATCACAATTATATAATCCAAAATGTCCTTGAATGAATTCAAAATAATCCCAGAATAGTGATTTAATCCAAATATAATATTGAGCACTGTGTAATTCCAGTGAATAATATAAATAAATAAATCCTCTCAAACATTAACTGAAATACAACTTAAATTGATTCCACTAAGACTAATGTTAAGATATGTAATAAGTAATTCTGAAGTAAACAACACTTATATAAAATGCTAAGACACAATAACAACCAGGATGAGGGTAATTTTCCCATCAAATTCATAAACAACTTGCTTCTAGAACATTCTTAATTTCTGGAAAAAAAACGACCTTGAACTCAACATCTGTAAATATATTTACCTCCAAGTAATAAGGATCTTAAAATACAAACTAAAATCAAGGACAAATATTAACTATGTAATATGTGGTTTATAAAATAACAACACATTAGTCAGGTAGGCCCAACTCCTTCACTCAATTATGGACAAAGGTTATTGTTGTTGTTGTTGTTGTGGGTTTTAGCGCCATTTTTCAGCACACGATAGGCTATACATAGCGGTCAGTATAATGGTGGAGGAAGAACCCGGGAAAACCCCTGGAAAGAACCACCAACCCACGAGAAGCTACTGGGAGGCTTTCTCACATACCCACATTGGCCGAATCTGAGACTCGAACCCACGCAGACAGAGGTGAGATTGCTGTGATCCGCAACGGAGAGTGCTTTAGACCACTCGGCTACTCAGGGCCCCATGGACAAAGGTCAACTACACAATACAAATTAAATATACATAGCACATAAACATGGACCAAGCCAACACAAAATACAAATTAAATATACATAACAAGAAGCTGTTAAGAAATGCAGGATTTATCTTGCACAAACCTTTTTGAGGTTCAAATGATTCTTCAATATATTAAAAACAGATTAAGAATCATTGCTTGTAATACAAGAAACATCTTCCACTATGAATGGAGCATCTTCATCAATTACCCATTTCCAGCAGCAACTTCATGTTCATCAACTGTAGACAACAGCCTTCGAAAGCATGGGTTATCTTCTATGGATATGCAACCATCTTTAAATTGATGAACCCACCTCAAAATTATAGGATATGATTGAGAATTGCATCTGTCAACTTTATCCAAGTTGACCTTGATATAAGCTGACCTTGATATCAGTCAAAATGAGTACCCTAAGTACACCTGGATTTTGTAGTGTGCTCTTTGCCCATTGCTAGAATTGTTCTCCTTCTAGATTTCTACATCCCTATCATTTGCATATCTTATGTGACATGCATATATATGCAGGTGTCCAGCATGCTATTTGTGCAGCTGCATATCATTTGACAGAACAATCTCTATCACCATTACATTTATAGACAGGTTCAAAAAAATAAAAAATGTTTAAGCAAAATTATTCTGAATATTTCAAATGCTCCTTGTACATTACATGCTTATATTTGAATCAGGACCATTACATCTTTTTACATTTACATTTGTGGTCCTTAATCTGGAAAAAATGTATGCAGTCTGTACTAAGCAAGTGATACCACATTCTATAACCAACAGCTTAATAGATATATTCAGGACTTCTGGTTTGATCATCTCATGAGTTACATGTAATATTACCAAATGGACAAAGGGAAGTGATGAAAAAGTGTAATCATTTTAATATTTTCAGTAGGAGATAGACTTCTATGAGTTTTTTTCAGTCACTGCAGATTTTATTTATTTGTCACAGTACATTCTTTCAATCCACATGATGGGGCCCCGAGTGGCCGAGTGGTCTAAAGCGCTCTTCATTACGGATCACTGCCATCTCACCTCTGTCTGCGGCGGTTCGAGTCTCGGATTCAGCCAATGTGGGTATGTGAGAAAGCTTGCCAGTAGCTTCTCGTGGGTCAGTGGTTCTTTCCGGGTTCTTCCTCCACCATTAATACTGGCCGCCATGTATGGCCTATCGTGTGCTGAAAAATGGCGTTAAACCCCACAATAACAACAACAACAACATCAATCCACACGACAAATATTGTAAACTTTACCTGAATGCCAGGCCATTAATGTTTATCAGATTAGTTACTAATTTGTTACATTTTGACCCAATTCTCCTTTTTCAAAAGTTGGTGTGAATACAAATAAAATATTCTGCCATCAAGGAACATGAATCCAAGTGCATATTTATACAGGATTTAGTGATTAGGCAATCAATGTGAAATTACTGAAATCATGCCCATAACTGTCCATATAGCACTGAATCTTGGGAAGCCAAAACTAAGCTTTGACAAGTCACATGAACAAATTCTGGACTGTACAATAAAAAGCAATAATAAACGAATGAAAAAAGGGCATGGTCTGTTAGAAGGTGTTTATGTGAAGAAAAAAAAACTTTCTTCCCCCTGTTGCAGCAGTCATTAATTTCTCCAGTACATCCATCGTATCTTTTGCAATTCATCCAAAATGCCTACCATTACACAAATTTAGTTGTAAAATGGCTATCGGTGGTAGATATGATTGTATTTTGTATGCACATTTAAAAATAACCTCCAGTTTTGTATGTTGGTTTGGTCTGAGCTTTATCTAGTGGAATTTCTTCTTGTTCATACTTCTTGCCACCTGCAATCCTCCACTCCATTGTTTAACTTGTATGGTATTAGGCATAAGCTGAACACATCATATCTATCAATAATGCCCTGTAGATTGCCTAAAATGGCAAAGCCACATGTTTGCAAAGGCAATAAAATCAGTCTCTAATTGCACTGAAGCTTTTATTAATTTGTGGCTTTTTAATTTTCATAGAATTTTCATGGCTAGAAGTTCGTTAACTACAAGTACTCTGAAATGGAAGTGGAAGAAGTTTTGGCTTTAAAGATTATAAATTTCTATAATTTCTTGTTTATTTTTAACCACTGATATGTATTATAAGGTCATTGCAAATATGATCACTGTATTCATTTTGATAATGATAATGCATTTGTCTTTCAATCTATTACATTTCTGAATTTTAGTTCATACATGTTAACTATAAACGGATTCGATGCCACTGATAATAAGAATATAAGAAAAACACACTAATACATGAAACTAACACAAATGAGCCAAATTTCTCAGTCCATATTATAAATTCAAAATTTATTTTTGCAATCAGAAATTAATGTTTCTTTCGAAACATTGCTGCTAAATAATAACAGCGAGGCTCAACAACTTCCTGACTAGCCATTGTTAACAAGAATATCAGTGGACATCAAAGTAAAACTGTCACTCCTCTGCTGGAGACTGACGATAGATTCATGAAAAAAGTGACGAAGACAATTACCTTTTTCACAAAAATTACTTTATGTACTGCATGAACAGACACTGATAGAGAGCAAACTTCAATACAGTGTAGACAAATTTGGTGCATTAATTATTTTTTACCATACTCTCAAATAATCAGTCATATTCTATGTCTATGGATAAAGGTATTTACATACTGCAATGTTCTGGCATGCATCAAGGCCATTAGACCTTTTTTAATTAAGTTAACTGGATAGTCCCTAAATGGGAAAATAAACAATGCTTATATTTAGGAATTGGGAAAATAAACAATACTTATATTTAGTTTTCATATAATGCTAGAAACCAGTTGTATGCGATAATATGAGAACTTAACATCAAATATATTTCCAAGTCCAATTTTTTTCCTTCTCAAAACTAACATTTTTAAGTTTTAATGTGTATTGTTTTGTGACATTTTCTTTCACCTTGGCAACTTGTAAATCCACATGGAACTGACCAACCCTCTGTCATGTGGCCATTTTGAATTTGGGCTAGATATGGCTATTACCAAATACTGGTAATTGTCTATACTGTATGTAGGTGTCTTGAGGATGGATTTGCATGCAGCAAAATTGCATATTTTAATAAGCAATTGATAACAGAACCATATATCTTCCATCAGTATCAACACAGATTGGGGGCGGGTGGTGATATATCAGACTTTTTGTTCAGGACATGAATGGTCACTGGTAGAGTGAAACAACCAATTCTGGGCCTTTAAAAAAATGCCTCACTCTCATAAACAATGTTATTTTCAAATTTTAAAGGTAAAACCACAGAAAACCCTTTTCACAGTATAATTAAGGAATCTCTTTTATTTTAATATATGATGCCACATTATTCTTGTAGAATAAACTTGAGCAAGAACTATGACATGCAGGTCATTATGCTCCAGTGTTCGTGATCATACTTGTCTGACAGAAAATAAAATGGCATTTGTTTTTAATCTCTTTTGAATTTTATATGTATTACAGATTTCATTAATTTCTTCAGAGAGGATCCTGGAAACAGCATGGGAATAAAAGGGAAACTATTACAAATTATTAACCAGTACACAAGAAAGAACATCAATCCTACTTCTTGATGCAGAACAGTATGCAGACTTCCAATAGATTGAGTGGATTTCCACTAGAATGGGTGGAAATGCCACCAGACTGAGAGGAATTCCACTACTCACCATGGGCACTTAATCCCCATGTCCCTCTGTCCATGTCCACCAGACAGAGTGGGCAATCTGTAAAACATGATGCATGTACTTATTAAAATGGGCTTGACAAAAACAAATTCAACATAAAATATTATACCTGTCTTATACTGGTTAAGTCAAACTATTTGCCTTTTCCCACAGGTTTGAAGCTCTGGTAATAGTTCATAGTGACATCTACCATTAGATCTTGGGTACATTCGGGTAGTTCTCCTGTTGCTCTACCTATGAAGATAAAAATAGTCTCTTTATCATACTGAACAGCTGACAGCTATTATGATGTGCATGCTGTACCTCACTCAAATAGTTTAATTTGCCGTACATCTTTTACCTCTCATCGTGACAGGATTCAATTCATGAGAATATATCTGACAGTTTCAGTAAAGCATCCCTAGGATTGTCATGATATTGTTTCCTACCATTACATATATATACATGATGAAAAATCAATGACGGAACCAGACATATTTCCTGGATATGTGGATGGGATATTTTCACAGGAGCTATAAGGACTAAGAAACTTTGTAGTGGTTTATAAACTTGAAACAGTGTTTCTTTAAAATAAAATATTACTAATCAATGTTTAAATGTAAATAATGTAGTTGGAAGAAATTTATATCAGCATTTTTCAGTAAATCAATGTGTACTGCTGTTAAATGTGCACTATAACCAATTCTCATCAACTCCTGCTTTTTCTTAGAATTGTCACATCTGATGTGAGCACTAAAGCTACTTTAAGAAAAGAATTAATGTAAACAATTATTAACCAATATATTTAGGCTGGAAGATGTAGTTCTTGCATCAATGACAACCAAATGTTCATTTAAACGTCTACCAATTTTGTAAATGTTTACAGTTTAAACAAAGCAGCCTTAGTTATGTTGTCTAATTCAAAACTTCTTAGCTTGTTTACTACAAAATGAGGTTCTGCAAGAAAACCATGATTCATATTCCCAAATTCATATTCCCAAACTCATATTCCCAAACTTGACTGAAAGTTTCCTGGTATGTGGCTACCATATGATACAAAAAGTAGAATTTCTAATTCAACTAACAGTGACTCAAAAGCATCATCCTAGGCATTGTTTTCAGCCTCCCAGCTAAAATGTTAGAAATCTAGATGAGATAATGAAAAATTAAAAACAATCATGTTATCTGTACTTTATGTCTGGCATGAAAAATATACTTACATTAACGATGATATTTATTTATTAGGCTAATTTCTTAAAATCCATTTACAAAAACAAATTGCATGTGTAAATATCACTGGTTTATTTTCATGTCTCTAATAATGAATCACGAAGTCAAGATTATTCACCAGGCTTACATTACTTGAAAAGCAACATACATATATATGGAGGCCATTTACTTAGTATTCTTATGATCTTTCCACCTGGTTGCTATACATGTCATGAAACGGAGGGGACGGGGCACAGAAGCTCAACATTTGAAAACATCGATTAAACATGTCATACAAACTCTTCCAATCAGTTTTATTCAAACTGGTTGTGGAGAAATGGAGGAAATATAATAAGACATGACTGCTAAAAAGCTGCAGAGTTGGTGTCGAGGCTACCCTTGTCCTTGGGAAAATTCCAAAATTGTTAATCAAATTGGGAATAGAGAATCAGATGTCAGAACTACATATTTCACCTGGTCCCTACAAAAGTATGACAGTTGATAGATACGAAAAACAACAACTTTGTTAGAAGATATCCCAAGAAATATTATCACAAAGTTTTATGTCATAACAAAGATTCCTGCATGGAAATTGAAATGTTTAAGTGTAATCAAGTGATGGATAACAGCTGTCCTTACTGACTAAGTTGGAATCCACAATTTTTGAAACATTCAGATTCCATTTATAAAAGCATTACCTCCAGTAAAGTCCTATTCATCCTGCATCTAACTTTTTCATTTCTAATTTTGACTTATCTCTCTTCAACAGATGCCACTCATAAAAAAAATTGTTTACAGGCAACTTTTTTCCAACCATTCGTGTTTGCAGATGAAAGGTTGCATAGTATGTGGTTGTTATAAGTTGCATACCTGGGGATCCAGAGAAGATGGTGAAAGGGGGGACAACTGTTTCTGGTGGAAGAACAGTGTTGTCTGCTATTGCACAACAGTCTTTGAGGACACACCGTCTACCCTACAATCAAAGTTGCATTATATTTTACTACTTATACAGAACTTTAACAACAAAATATTTACTTACTCATACAACTATTTTAGAACAAATCATTTTCCAACAAATCATTTTCCAAAATTCAATTTGTGGTTGCCAGCTTGAGTGAGAGTTTAGCTCTATTAATAATGTTGTGATGCTTAAAATACCTTTATCAACATTCTAATAACAGTTTATAAGTATAATTATTTATCTACAAGACCACTCTGGTGGACTAGTAGTTAGAGCATCCACCTCGGATCAAGGAGGTCATGGGTTCGAACCCAGCCAAGTCATACCAAAGAATTATAAAAACGATAGTAACAGCTGCCTCACTTGGTGCTCAGCATTAAGAGATTAGTGTTAGCACTGGTTGGCTTGGTGTCAGCATAAGGTGACTGGGTGGTACATCATGCTACATATCTGTGGCATGATGCCCCAGCACTAGACATCTTTATAAACTACCATAGTGCAAACATTGTAGAAATATGACTGAAAAATTGTTGAAGCTACGTTAAAACTCCAAATCACACAAATACACACACACACAAATACACACACACACAAATACACACACACACACACACACACACACATACACACACACATTTATCTACAAAACTTACTTGTGCTCCTTAAAAAAATCTGAAATTCAATCTTATGTTGTGAAATGGCAATCTATTGCAATCTCTAATAATTTATAAGGTGTCAAAAGTAGATCACTGTGACCAACTGTAACTCTTGGAATGGTTATAATACATGTGCAAATGAACCCATACACAACTAATTTACTATTGACCAAAATGTGAAGAAAACATCCACAGAAAAAGTCTATTGTGAAATACTACTGTCAAACAAGAGTCCTTCAATGGGACTGATAATATACTATCTGAAAAGAATTTACAGGAATTCAAGATAACACCATTTCATCTTTTCAGCTGCTAGGTGCTGAAACCAATTGTGGTGTTCTTGAGCTATAAGATTTTCAAAAAATCCACTCTGGCAGTCATTTTGGATATAAGATTGGCACCATTTTCATTGAGGACAAACAAGACACCATTAAAGCCTTCTGGTGAAAACTCCATGCCATTATGTCCATCAATTAGCAAATTAGTGACAAGATTTTCAAATACTGATTGTGGCAGTCATATTGGATGCATGCAGGACACCAATGTCATTTAGAAACAACTAGATGCATGTGTCAAAAGAGAAATCTTTTGGTGAAAACCCTATGTCAATATGACCATCTATTCTGATGGTGCAGTGACATGATACATTTCAAGCCATTGACGCCATACTTGAGGTCAGATGTGCACGATTATCATTCATGTCCAACTAGATATCATAATTAGTTTTCTGGTGAAAACCCAATGTCAACATGACTTTCCATTTTGGCTGAGTAGCGATAACAAAAATTTCTGAATAGCTGATATATTGTCATACTGGTCATCAGATCAATCATTTAGGGCAAACTATATATCATTTGAGGTCTTGAAATGAAAATTATATGTTGATATGAATATCCATTCAGGAGAAATAGTGATAACAATATTTTCAAGATGGCCACTGTGGTGGGCATATTAGCAGTCTGAGCAGGACGATTTTCATTTAGGACCAACTGGCCCTTGTGATAAATGTTTGTATGCAAATTTTATGGCAATCATCCCAGTAGTTTGAGAGGAGTAAAGAAGAAAAACATGTGCTAAAGGATGGATGGTTGACTGACATCAAATTATGGATGACAGACAGACAAGAGATCATCCCATTATCTCTTCTGGTCTCTGACCACATGAGCTAAAATAATATTAAACTTTATTTCATAAACTTTCTGATAGTTGTAAGTGAATTCTCTAAAGTGTATTGTTACATCTTTGTTGCAGTGATCTGGCTACTGACACAACTGATATCAGTTACTGCATTTTCTGCAATACACTCATGATCTTGAGTGTGTTTAAGGCAACACAATGTCATTGGTAACCAAAACATTTTATTTGCACATACTAATTACTGCTAAGTTTCTTTAATGACAAGGTCATAAATGAACCACATGATGAAACTGGACCTGGCTACTTGGATGAACTTAATTTTAACTCACTTTTATGATATGCTGTAATTATTATGTTGAAACTATGTACTCACTGGTCACACACATGCACTCACATACAACAAAATGCATCCTTGTAGTTAGCATATCATCAAACTGAGCCTGCCAATGAATAGCATGGAATTATTTCTGAAAAGCTTGTGAAAACCGCAAGCTTCCACATATTTCCAGGCCCAATTTCTTTGATAAGTTTTATTCACTGCATGTTAAATGCATAGAAACTATAAAAATTTCCCAAGCCAATCATAAAGTGAATGGAATCCTATGTAACTGCTCTTCTGGATACTTTTTTCATGAGAGAGATACTGGCAAGATCCAGTGTACATGGTACAAAGTGTGCATATAATACAATGAATGACAAAGTGTCCATTCCACTGCCAGCAGTAGTTGTGTCTGCTGTGAAGCAGTACGTTTGGTGCATTTACAAAAACCCAAATGGTGAACCTTGCCTAATTGATGCCATATTCAACGATGTCATCAATAAAAAATGTGCAACTTCCAGAAGATCACTTAAGGGTCAATTAAAAAGTTTGTGTAGTATGTTTACAGAGTGAAACATAATTATTCAAAACGGGTGTAACAGACCAGTGAGAGAATGCAAATAATGTTCGATTTTTTGGAGGGGTTACTAATTTTTTGTTACTAATTTAATTCATGCAAGTTTTACTCTTCTTAACAAAGTTTTATAAACTTTTTACTTTAAAGAATGTGGTTTCAAACAAATATACTTAAGAAACAGATGAAATGTTTCTCATTTATTTCAGATTTATATTACATATAACTGCTTTTCTTATACAGCTGCAACAATTTTATCATCACAAAGTGTATTCTTGAATGGTCTGTATATTATGTCAATTTTGCATGCAATATTTTCATATCAATGAACCTTGCTTAAGCTTGCACTGAATTTAATAGCTTCTACTTTGACTATGGCTTACACAAGCTTGCTGCTTGTCCATGCAAGCTTGTTCATTACATGATTTAGGCTTGCACAAGCTTGTATTTTAGATTGTGCAAGCTTGCAACAACTCTTTTATGTGGTTTGCATAAGCTTTGATTAAAGAACCTTGCAAGCTTGACAGTTTATTCAGGTCAGGCTTGCACAAGCTTACCACAAGATTACAATTACTAGTTTGCATGATAGGTTTGTGCAAACCTGCATGAAAAGATTGCAATTTCAGTTTGGGAACACACACACACACACACACACACACACAGGTATTACTCTGCTTTAGTCTTGAAAGTTTTTACATAACACCCTAAAACTGATCTTGACCCACAATTTCAAATATAAAGGTCACTTCTGACCCAAGTAAATTTCTGGTTAGAGAAAAACATGAGTTAATGTCATTTTTTCCCCACATAATAGTGAAAATCTTATTATTGGGTTTTTGCTCTGGAGGATTGGAAACATGGACTAAGGATGTGTCTCTGAAAATAAATTAAGATGTGTCTCTGAAAATAAATTAAGATGAATCAATTTGGAATAACTTCACAACTGAACAGCTAAGATCTGGAATTTGATGACTGAGTTAGAAATATTTCACATTACTGGAACTGATGCGCTTGATATACTTCAACTAATATAAAGAAAAACAGCATGCACATACTTACTATAGTGCAATGTTTGCCTATATGCACAAAGGAACCTATCTGGGCAGCATTCACAATTGAATCCTCTCCAATAAGCACATGGTCCCCAATATGTAATGGGAAAAAGGCAACTCTGAAATGATTTATCATCAGAGATGATCCAAGCGACAAGTATAATTAGTGTAAAAAAAGACAATTCCTAATCTGATCACATATGCACTTGTAGAGCCAAAATGTTAATTAAATTCTGTCACATACTGCATCCAGTTATAAGTAAAAAGGGCAATAACTCTCACAAAAATTGAAGAAACAATGTTTTATCAACATGTTCATCTATGTACCAACTTTCACAGCAATACACAAGGGAAAGACACTCAAATTGCAAATGGGACCCTGATTAGCCGAGTGGTCTAAAGTGCTCACAGTTACGAATCACTGCCATCTTATCTCTGTCTGTGTGGGTTCTAGTCTCGGGCTCAGCCAATGTGGGTAAATGAGAAAAAATGCCAGTAGCTTCTCAAGGGTAGGTGGTTCTTTCCAGGGGGGTTTCCAGGTTCTTCCTCCACCACTGATACTGGCCACCATGTATAGCCTATCCTGTGCAGAAAAATGGTGTTAAACCCTACAACAAACTAATTGCAGAAAAGAATTTCCAGGAATTCAAGACAATGCTAATTTTTATTTTTAACTGCAGACATAATGGATGTAAGATTAGCACCATTTTCATTTTGGACAAATTGGACACTGTTAGATTTAACCATCCATTCAAGAGAATTAGTGATTTTCAATATATTTCAATATATTCATTGTGACAGCCATACTTGAAGTCAGATTGGCCCCAATTTCATTCAGAACCAACAAGATATTAGCGTTAGTGAAAATGATGAAAATAAATTTAAGTTGCCTTAGCTTTCGCAACTGGTTAAGTCTCATAGAATAGTCTTCTGGTGAAAACCTAATGTCAATATGACTTTCCATTAGGTGGAGTAGCAACATCAAGATTTTTCAAGATGGCTGCCACAGTGACCAAACAGGACAAGATCACCTCACTATGCATTGATCTTAATCATTATTAAAGTCATCTAAGATCTGATGCAAAAACAACTCATTACTATGCATCAATTTTGATCATTATCGAAAGCATCTAAGATCCTATGCAAGATCAACTCATTACCATGCATCAATTTTGATCATTATCAAAGTCATCTAAGATCCGATGCAAAAACAACTCATTACTATGCATCAATTTTGATCATTATCAAAGTCATCTAAGATCCTATGCAAGATCAACTCATTACTATGCATCAATTTTGATCATTATCAAAGTCATCTAAGATCCAGTGCAAAATCAACTCATAACTATGCATAAATTTTGATCATTATCAAAGTCATCTAAGATCCGATGCAAAATCAACTCATTACTATGCATCAATTTTGATCATTATCAAAGTCATCTAAGATCCGATGCAAAAACAACTCATTACTATGCATCAATTTTGATCATTATCGAAATCATCTAAGATAATATGCAAGATCAACTCATTACTAAGCATCAATTTTGATCATTATCAAAGTCATCTAAGATCCTATGCAAGATCAACTCATTACTAAGCATCAATTTTGATCATTATCAAAGTCATCTAAGATCCGATGCAAAATCAACTCATTACTGTGCATCAATTTTGATCATTATCAAGTCATCTAAGATCCGATGCAAGATCACCTCATTATTATGCATCAATTTTGATCATTATCAAAGTCATCTAAGATCCGATGCAAAAACAACTCATTACTATGCATCAATTTTGATCATTATCGAAAGCATCTAAGATCCTATGCAAGATCAACTCATTACTATGCATCAATTTTGATCATTATCAAAGTCATCTAAGATCCGATGCAAAAACAACTCATTACTATGGATCAATTTTGATCATTATCGAAATCATCTAAGATCCTATGCAAGATCAACTCATTACTAAGCATCAATTTTGATCATTATCAAAGTCATCTAAGATCCGATGCAAAATCAACTCCTTACTATGCATCAATTTTGATCATTATCAAAGTCATCTAAGATCCGATGCAAAATCAACTCATTACTATGCATCAATTTTGATCATTATCAAAGTCATCTAAGATCCGATGCAAGATCACCTCATTATTATGCATCAATTTTGATCATTATCAAAGTCATCTAAGATTAAATGCAAAAACAACTCATTACTATGCATCAATTTTGATCATTATCGAAATCATCTAAGATCCTATGCAAGATCAACTCATTACTAAGCATCAATTTTGATCATTATCAAAGTCATCTAAGATCCGATGCAAGATCACCTCATTATTATGCATCAATTTTGATCATTATCAAAGTCATCTAAGATCCGATGCAAAAACAACTCATTACTATGCATCAATTTTGATCATTATCGAAATCATCTAAGATCCTATGCAAGATCAACTCATTACTAAGCATCAATTTTGATCATTATCAAAGTCATCTAAGATCCGATGCAAAATCAACTCATTACTATGCATCAATTTTGATCATTATCAAGTCATCTAAGATCCAATGCAAGATCACCTCATTATTATGCATCAATTTTGATCATTATCAAAGTCATCTAAGTTCCGATGCAAAAACAACTCATTACCATGGATCAATTTTGATCATTATCGAAAGCATCTAAGATCCTATGCAAGATCAACTCATTATTATGCATCAATTTTGATCATTATCAAAGTCATCTAAGATCCAGTGCAAAATCAATTCATTACTATGCATAAATTTTGACCATTATCAAAGTCATCTAAGATCCGATGCAAAAACAACTCATTACTATGGATCAATTTTGATCATTATCGAAATCATCTAAGATCCTATGCAAGATCAACTCATTACTAAGCATCAATTTTGATCATTATCAAAGTCATCTAAGATCCGATGCAAAATCAACTCATTACTATGCATCAATTTTGATCATTATCAAAGTCATCTAAGATCCTATGCAAAATCAACTCATTACTATGCATCAATTTTGATCATTATCAAAGTCATCTAAGATCCGATGCAAGATCACCTCATTATTATGCATCAATTTTGATCATTATCAAAGTCATCTAAGATCCGATGCAAAAACAACTCATTACTATGCATCAGTTTTGATCATTATCGAAATCATCTAAGATCCTATGCAAGATCAACTCATTACTAAGCATCAATTTTGATCATTATCAAAGTGATCTAAGATATGATGCAAGATCAACTCATTACTAAGCATCAATTTTGATCATTATCAAAGTCATCTAAGATCTGATGCAAAATCAACTCATTACTATCCATCAATTTTGATCTTTATTATCATTATTATGCATCAATTTTGATCATTATCAAAGTCATCTAAGATCCAGTGCAAAATCAACTCATTACTATGCATAAATTTTGACCATTATCGAAATCATCTAAGATCCTATGCAAGATCAACTCATTACTAAGCATCAATTTTGATCATTATCAAGTCATCTAAGATCCGATGCAAGATCAACTCATTACTATGCATCAATTTTGATCATTATCAAAGTCATCTAAGATCCGATGCAAGATCAACTCATTACTAAGCATCAATTTTGATCATTATCAAAGTCATCTAAGATCCGATGCAAGATCACCTCATTATTATGCATCAATTTTGATCATTATCAAAGTCATCTATGATCCAATGCAAAAACAACTCATTACTATGCATCAATTTTGATCATTATCGAAAGCATCTAAGATCCTGTGCAAGATCAACTCATTACTATGCATCAATTTTGATCATTATCAAAGTCATCTAAGATCCGATGCAAAAACAACTCATTACTATGGATCAATTTTGATCATTATCGAAATCATCTAAGATCCTATGCAAGATCAACTCATTACTAAGCATCAATTTTGATCATTATCAAAGTCATCTAAGATCCGATGCAAAAACAACTCATTACTATGCATCAATTTTGATCATTATCAAAGTCATCTAAGATCCGATGCAAAATCAACTCATTACTATGCATCAATTTTGATCATTATCAAAGTCATCTAAGATCCGGTGCAAGATCACCTCATTATTATGCATCAATTTTGATCATTATCAAAGTCATCTAAGATCCGATGCAAAAACAACTCATTACTAAGCATCAATTTTGATCATTATCAAAGTCATCTAAGATCTGATGCAAAATCAACTCATTACTATCCATCAATTTTGATCTTTATCAAAGTCATCTAAGATCCGATGCAAAAACAAATCATTACTAAGCATCAATTTTGATCATTATCAAAGTCATCTAAGATCCTATGCAAGATCAACTCATTACTATGCATCAATTTTGATCATTATCAAAGTCATCTAAGATCCTGTGCAAAATCAACTCATTACTATGCATAAATTTTGACCATTATTGAAATCATCTAAGATCCTATGCAAGATCAACTCATTACTATGCATCAATTTTGATCATTATCAAAGTCATCTAAGATCCGATGCAAGATCAACTCATTACTATGCATCAATTTTGATCATTATCAAAGTCATCTACGGTCCAATGCAAGATCAACTCATTACTAAGCATCAATTTTGATCATTATCAAAGTCATCTAAGATCTGATGCAAGATCAACTCATTACTATGCATCAATTTTGATCATTATCAAAGTCATCTAAGATCTGATGCAAGATCAACTCATTACTATGCATCAATTTTGATCATTATCAAAGTCATCTAAGATCCGATGCAAGATCAACTCATTACTAAGCATCAATTTTGATCATTATCAAAGTCATCTAAGATCTGATGCAAGATCAACTCATTACTATGCATCAATTTTGATCATTATCAAAGTCATCTAAGATCTGATGCAAGATCAACTCATTACTATGCATCAATTTTGATCATTATCAAAGTCATCTAAGATCCGATGCAAAAACAACTCATTACTATGCATCAATTTTGATCATTATCAAAGTCATCTAAGATCCGATGCAAAAACAACTCATTACTATGCATCAATTTTGACCATTATCGAAAGCATCTAACATCCTATGCAAGATCAACTCATTACTATGCATCAATTGTGATCATTATCAAAGTCATCTAAGATCCGATGCAAGATCAACTCATTACTAAGCATCAATTTTGATCATTATCAAAGTCATCTAAGATCCGATGCAAGATCACCTCATTATTATGCATCAATTTTGATCATTATCAAAGTCATCTAAGATCTGATGCAAAAACAACTCATTACTATGCATCAATTTTGATCATTATCGAAAGCATCTAAGATCCTATGCAAGATCAACTCATTACTATGCATCAATTTTGATCATTATCAAAGTCATCTAAGATCCGATGCAAGATCAACTCATTACTATGCATCAATTTTGATCATTATCAAAGTCATCTAAGATCCGATGCAAGATCAACTCATTACTAAGCATCAATTTTGATCATTATCAAAGTCATCTAAGATCTGATGCAAGATCAACTCATTACTATGCATCAATTTTGATCATTATCAAAGTCATCTAAGATCCGATGCAAGATCACCTCATTATTATGCATCAATTTTGATCATTATCAAAGTCATCTAAGATCCGATGCAAAAACAACTCATTACTATGCATCAATTTTGATCATTATCGAAATCATCTAAGATCCGATGAAAAATCAACTCATTACTATGCATCAATTTTGATCATTATCAAAGTCATCTAAGATCCAATGCAAGATCACCTCATTATTATGCATCAATTTTGATCATTATCAAAGTCATCTAAGATCCGATGCAAAAACAACTCATTACTATGCATCAATTTTGATCATTATCGAAAGCATCTAAGATCCTATGCAAGATCAACTCATTACTATGCATCAATTGTGATCATTATCAAAGTCAGCTAAGATCCGATGCAAGATCACCTCATTATTATGCATCAATTTTGATCATTATCAAAGTCATCTAAGATCCTATGCAAGATCAACTCATTACTATGCATCAATTTTGGTCATTATCAAAGTCATCTAAGATCCAGTGCAAAATCAACTCATTACTATGCATAAATTTTGATCATTATCGAAATCATCTAAGATCCTATGCAAGATCAACTCATTACTAAGCATTAATTTTGATCATTATCAAAGTCATCTAAGATCTGATGCAAAATCAACTCATTACTATGCATCAATTTTGATCATTATCAAAGTCATCTAAGATGCAATGCAAGATCAGAAGGATGCAAATCCACATTACAAGGTCCGATCAAAATGAAATCAGAATTATGACTTCCAATTTCCATTGTTGTAACGAAGTCAACCAATCAGATACAGGGTCATATTAACAGTATGCATGAATCTCACCCATTATTGGGATTATCTAAGATCCTGATGACATAAGCACATAGTGCAAGTTTGATTAGATCATAAATATGGCTTATAAATGGTAATAAGCTCAATCAGATGCAAAGTATGTCTTGAGGTGTGCATAACCAAAAAAAGAGTGACATCCACTTCAGAATTATTTATCATTTCAAATAAGCTTGTAGAAAACTACTCGAAATTTAAAACTGATGTTTTTAAAAATAAAAACATTTTCTTCTAAGCGTTTAATACAATTATAACAAAAAAACAGTCGATAGATTCAGCAATGTCCAATGCAATCACCACACACACATATTTACACACATATGCAAACACTCACCTATTTGCAACTAGACATTAAATAAATAAAGCATACACGAAATTTTTGTCTGTAACATCCACTGGACAGTGGTATATTTTCTTAATTAGATGCAGTCTTTGCTGCTCTTAATAGTTCAGGAGCTAAAGGTAATGCCAACATCATCTGTGTTCATCTAAGCATCCATCAGACACCGGATGGTACTGTTGTTCAAAATTCCCAACAAGACTGTGCCATACAATGTGTTAAGCTACAAGACAAAAAGAGCAATAACTCTAGTAAAATATATAGAAGCATAATGATTGGTCTATATGACATAGGGTGATGACCATAATATCCATATTATTTCATTGCAATCCATCAAAATCTGCACAACTAATCGAACAAAATTTGCAGGATTAAAGAGATTAATAGATATATACATCTCAGATGATGACCACAAGTTTCACAGCAATCCATCCAAAACTGCAAGACCAGTTGTGCTAATGAGATTATGTCCCTTACTGCATTAAGCAAAATGAGAAAACTGCAATAACTATTTTTAAACATTTGCAGCAGTGATGTGATTTTTGTCGTTACACATCTTCAGATGATGACCATCTCTGCCATCTTTTGTTTCAATCCACTGACAACTGCTGGACTAGTTGCACCAATGAGATTAGGTCATACAATAAATTAAGCTAGAAGAAAAAATGGGCACCGACTTTAGAAAAGGGCAATAACTCTAACAACAACTAAAGGAGCAAAGTGTGTGTGTGTGTGTGTGTGTGTGTGTGTGTGATTTGGATTATAAAGTAGCTTTCATAATTATCACTACAATGTCTGCAGTGTGGAAGTTTATAGTGATGTCTAGCACTGGGGCATCATGCCACAGATATATAGCATCATGTCCCACACAGTCACATTATCCTCACACCATAATATTTACCGAGTTTCATGTAAATCCATCAAAAATTGCAGGACAAGTAACTCTTTATCAGATGAACAGAGAGACAGATGAACACAAGGCTTATGATATACCTATTCCTAGCTGGGAGGTATAATAAAATACAAACCTTACATATGAACTAGTGCTGTTAAATTTTGTAAGTTACATGGCTGATGAAACTGACTAATCATTCATTCAAATTAACTCTGGGTGAGTACATGCTGCAGTATTATGCAGTTAGAGACCTTTTCTGAAGTAAATATAAGGTTTTCATGCACAAGATAATGTCATGTTGAATGGTGCAAACAACAAGTAAAAATGATTGCTGTATTGCTTTATAAAACCTTATATTCACCTAAAGTTAGGCTAAACAGAGGTTTACACTTATTTTATTACATAATTTTGTGATTTTTTTAAAATAGAAATTTAACTTGTTTAACAGTGAAAATAAAATTATTCTGTTTCATTAAATGACATAAATACATTATGATGTCATGAAAAAGTATATAACATAAGACCATGAAATATGATGGCTTCTAGTAAATCATGTGACATTGTGTCAGCCAATGAAAAAGCACTCCAGTCAAAAATCATGCAATGATCCATTTATTCTGTAACTCATGTAATAACTATAGATCACAGTACTGGTACCAGATATTGTGGGTGAGACTAATGTACAACAGCAAAATCTTGCAAGTCACATGTACTTCAGACCAGACCACAATAACACTTCAAAGACTAATTTATTTATTATATACCCTGATTAGGAAATAAATTCTACTTGATCTGCTGCTCCAAAAATTAAAATAAATACAAATATTATTGAAAAGCAATATTACTTTAATTATTCCTTATGAATTAATAGTGCATAAATACATGGTATGATGTGAATTGATTTTACATATTGTTTTTTCATAACAGACCTGCTGTGATGTCATGTTACACAGCAACAAACTTACTGGGTCATGTGTGTTCTTAACAAGACTGAACAATTGTTTCATGGCACCCAGTTAGGGAAAATTTACTGGACCATCCAACCCAGTGTAATCTGCATATGAATTTGAAAGCTACATATATAGTAATCCTAATTATTCTCTCAAATATTAATTATCTCATACTGAAATATCAGTACTTACCCTTTACTAAATTTTTTAAAGGGTGGACGAATCACAGCTTTCTTACTGATTACACAGTGCCGACCAATTCTGACATTTGCAAGGTCACCACGAATGACACAGTCTGTCATGATGATTGTCTGAAAAATGCGCAATGCTGGCATGTATATTACAATAATACAGGATATCAAAATAAAAGTAAATATTTTGTTGCCAACTATAGTACAAAAATTAAAGTTAATAAAATGCATAATGGAAAAAAATTAAATCCATTTACAAGTCAATGGTTGCATTTCAAAATATTATGTACTCTTTTTTTTCTTCTCCCCACCAGCACACCACTGGTTCTCTGGCTTTGAATTCATTTGTTGTTGTTGTTATAGGGTTTAATGCCATTTTTCTGCACAAGATAGGCTACACATGGTGGCTAGTATAAATGGTAGAGGAAGAACCTGGAAAGAACCACCGACCCACAAGAAGCTACTCACATAACCACATTGGCTGACAGTGGTGAGATGACAATGACATGTAATGGTGAGCATTTTAGACCACACTGGTCATTAGTGATTTGGTAACTAGAATATGCTCATTCTACCACTTAAATTCAGTTCTGGTGGAGCTACCTCAGTAAGAACGGTTGGTCCTACTGTTTTCTAAACAAACAATGGCAACTAACAGTAGGAATGGATAATGGGTATAGTACTGAGTCAATCAGAAGAAAAAAAATTCAGTTAAAATATGAGTCTTTGCATCAACACTTTGCAAAAATGTAAGGACAAGATAAAGCTACTTTTTTAGATAGGGAAAAATGAGGGTGAAATAGGGATATTATATTTAAAAAATAGTATAAAAATGTATGTAAATTACTGAAAACATGCAACAAGTTTTACTTGACTTACTGTACTTAGTAAACTCACATACTAGCTCCACATAACAATGGCCATCACTACATCCATTCATGAAGTGTGTTATTTATTTTCAACATAAAATTTAAAAAAGGAAGAATATAAAGGCCATTTTGAAAAAGGACGGAAAAATAAGAAGTCTGGATAAAAGGTAGGACATATGGCACAAACTAGGGTTGCTGGAAAGGCTGAACATTTTCAAAATCTTTCTTGAAATTGATACCATGTAAAATCTTGCTAAATATAAAGTTTTGTAGCAAACTTAGATTCAAAATATATATATATATATATATATATATATATATATATATATATATATATATATATATATATATATATATATGCTAGTTTCACAAACAAGAACTTTGCAAAATATGGTCCAACTCTACTTATCAAACTCATATGAGATCTTGTAGAGATAAAGCTTTAAAAAAAAATTGGTGAATAAAATGTGGATGCTTGAGAATTCAAAATACACTGGGATACACATATGTACTAAGTTGTCATGAAGAAGCTAGTCATGACCAGCATGTCAAATCTACACACAAGCTTTTAAAATATATCCACATACCAAGTAACATGTTAAATCTACACCAAAGCTTTTAAAATGTATCCACATACCAAGTAACATGTTAAATATACACCCAAGCTTTTAAAATGTATCCACATACCAAGTAACGTGTCAAATCTACACCCAAGCTTTTAAAATGTATCCACATATAAAGTAAAATGTCAAATCTACACCCAAGCTTTTAAAATGTATCCACATACCAAGTAACATGTTAAATCTACACCCAAGCTTTTAAAATGTATCCACATACATGTACCAAGTAACAAGTCAAATCTACACTAAAGCTTTTAAAATGTATCCACATACCAAGTAACATGTCAAATCTACACCAAAAGCTTTTAAAATGTATCCAAATACCAAGTTTGATGACCACACGAATCTGAGAAACTAACCACATAAAAAGTTTAACACTTTAGGATGATCTAGGATGTGGATGGACAGATGTACAGAATGACAAAATGATGAATGTAAGGACATGCACACAGACAAGAAAGTGATTGCTATCCCAAAAAGAGATTGATAATAAGCTTTTATTTTGTTCATTTTCAAGAGAGATTGATATAGGCAAGCTCTCCATGCTTCCAAAAGAGCCAGGATCCTGTCCACTCTCTGCCGTAGGACAAAGATTAATCCCAAGTTTGTGAGGAAATTCATCCCCACATGTATGAAATCCTGAGATGGAACAACCTCTGATTCTGAAGACTGGATAAACGCTAAGCCAGATCATCCCAGACCAACCAAAGTACAGATCGTGACTTTGATTATTGTGGACCCATCAGCCATCAAAATACTGGAGGGTGACCAATTGTAAGACCCAAACAATAAACCCACTATCTTGGACATAGATGATGTTGGTGTCAAACATCATAGGTGCATAATTTTCTTACCTTTCCATTAATGACAATATTTTGACTCCCACAGAGCACAGACAGACGGCTGACCTTGTTACCAGATGCCTTATAAATAAAGAAAACAAAAAGTCAATAGATTGTTATCAGATACCATCAAGATTTTACATTACATAAAAACAGACAAATTAAAAAGATGGGAATAATAATTTATATTAACAGCACTAAACAAATTAATTCATCTGTGCATGGAGTTTCTGAAAAAGATAAGTTAGGGTGGAATTCCCTACCACTACCATCATTTTACAATATCTGTGAACATTTTATTCATATAGGAGGGATGTATGATGATATTAAATATTAAGAGCAATTTCCATGCATTCTGATATTATTTCAACAAGATTTTTTAGCAATTCTTGTGATTTTATATCGTACAACAGATCCTGTCTTGACAAGTGATGGGCGGTGTAAAATAAAACTAGGTAAAATAAAAAGATAAATTATCAGAAAAGAAACCATAATAATATCCTAGTCTTCTGTTCTGTGGACTGAGTAACGAGTCAACAGTTGTCAGAGAAATCAGCACCATTTTATTTAATTTTAGGATGAACTAGACATGAAAAAGACATCTGGAGAAAACCCCATGTTGATATAGCTTTCAGTTTAAAAGCATCAATAACAAGATTTTCATGATGGCTGCCATGATAGCCATACTGGATAACAGATAGGTACCAATTAATTTTGAACAAATAAAACAGCATAAGAAGTGTTTGGTGAAAATGTGCAAAAATGACCATCAATCACAGAGAAGTAGTGATAATAATTTCAAGATGGCTGCCAGATGACATGTCAGATCAACACCATTTTCATTTAGGACCAACTACTTATCACAAGAAATCTTTCAGTGAAAATCCTACTTTGATATGAACATCCATTTACAAGAGGTAGCTATACAAAGATTTACAATTTGACTATAGAGTGGTGGATGTATTGGATTTCAGAGCAGTATAAATTTCATTTGTTACCAACTTTACCTCGAGATGAAATGTTTAAAGGTTTCATGGCAATCCTTCAAAGAGTTTAGGATGAGTAGCAATAGCAAACCTATACTAACAGACTGATGGATGACAAAAGATGACCAATGGACAAGTCATCCCATGAGCTCACCAAAATGCTGTCAGATGTCAATTAAAAACACAAAAGACCAATGGAAGTAGCAATGGCAACAAGACTGGTTTTGTACAATAGAAACACTGCTCTTGTCCCCCATTTACACAGAGAATTTGAAGACATGAATTTCTGTATTCTACTATCACAAGTAAATAATTTAGTTTAAAAGATGCAACTTGAAACATGCGTCCAACATAAATAGCATACCTGTCATAACACACAATCTCAAACAAAAAACATAACTCTGGACAGCCAAACTCTTGACACAATTTACAGGAATCTTAGCTCCAAAGTTTTTTCTAAAAAAAAACAACCTTATCTTTCTTGACCACCACAAAATATGCATGTAATCTGTAGTATCTGGAAAGTCTGTGATCAGCAGCAATGTTTCTTTTGAAGTCGGATTTTTACTCCATATATACAATGCAAAACATCATTATTTCAGTTTTTGGAATAGTGTTCCAGTATAGCTCATTTTTGGAGAGTGTAATTCTGGAAACAATACACTATGAAGAAAACCTAATAAAATTAAATTTTAAAACTCCAGGCTTATGGAGTGTTTGCTTTGTCAAGCATGGGGAAGTATTTAATTCTTTGCACATACTACAAACATCACGATTGACATTGACATAAAGTATAAATGTCCATGGAAATAGGAGTACATTTTTTGTACCACCTGTATGTAGTATATATGAAACACTGAACTGAACATTCTCCTTATTATTATTCATTATCTTAATTTTGTTAAAATACTATTAATTGACCCACTCTTCTCAGGATGATTTTAACCATGAAAAAAATTGATTAAAGACAATAATAACACGCACTCACTTTTGCAGCTGATTTGTGTTGATAACATGTTAAAAGGACAGAGACATTTATTACTGCTGCGTTAACTTTAATACCTAATAAAACCTGAAAATATTATGTTCTCTTCCTTCACCGAATGAAATGGTCAGTCCGAAATATGATATATAACCATTTTTCTAGAAAGACAAGCATATCTAGTGGTCAAACTTCATCAGATAAAGTTCTGACAATGCTAACATTGTGGTTGTTATGGATTCCATTCACCATCCACTAGGATTTGCTCAGAGAATAGAGTATGGAAGTTTGAACAACCCAGTCTCTAGTGAGTGCAGAGTTGAACAATAATTACACTTGCATTATCTTCACACGTTAATTGTTTTTATTCAGACTTGAATTTCCGATCATTTTCTACAGGCTTATATGAAAAGATAGCTTATTCTCAATTGGACGATATTGCATTTTTTTTTAAATGTGCACTCACCCACACACACTTTGAATCTATATATACAAACCCCACAAAAAAAGTCTGAGAATATGGCAGGTATGAGAGAAAAAAGACAAAGAATAAGGCAAATTTGAACATACACTGTTAAGTGGGGCCATCATACATTAATAAATACATGTATATACATTGAACTATTCAGTTGATTCTCCTCCACAAGACTGACAATCACTCAAGTACCATACCATATAATCACTTGGTCTTGGTCAACTAACAAATATTACCAGTTAAAAATAATGTGGTAAAATATTTTTTCAGCCCCCAAGGAGGATCGAACTCCCGACCCCTGGTTTACAAGACCAGTGCTCTAACCACTGAGCTATGGAGGCTCTCGCGATTCTCATCTCTAAGTTAACATTATTTTGTCTTACCGACAGGAGGAAAACTAAAGACCAATTTCTTCGATATTGGTTGGGTACCTCCTTTTTCAACTCGTTTAACCATGAATATCATGGAATCTGGCCCAGCTGAAAGAAATTCACTGCAATCCCTGTTCTCTTAAGTGTCATGTTAAATATACATGAGCATCTGTCCACCCTTTCTGTAAGTCAATCAATACACTTACCGTTTCAATATATTCTGAGTTATTATACAGCATATCCTCAATCTCCATTATAAACAGTAACGTTATTTTGTTTTCCCAGTTTGTTTTATTTCCTCTGTCCTCAATGTGATGTATTTTCCACTGTCGATACCATTCACAGCATGAAAATAAAAGATGGCGGCCGTATGACACCTCAAACTGATCGATCAGTCCAGACAGAAAGTGTGGATGCGAATCTTGATGATATTATCAACGTCTGTGAAAATAATAGAAACTCGAAAATTCATGAATAAATGGTACACATATGAAACTGAAATACCACATCTCCTGCAGTCAATGCATCAAGGGAGGCAACTGTGGATTTTTTCTTTTTCTTTCTCCGTTCGTCACATAGAAGATCTCAAAACGACATGCCATTTGAGGTTCATCATTCCACCGGTCCATCGAAACACTCGAACAACCTCAAACCTTTGAATCACCATGAACCCTCTCGTTATATAAATTAGGAAATAATGAAAAAAAATTAAAAATGCTTTATGCAATTTACTGAAATTTTCTGTAAAAAAAAGCTCAAAGTTCTTAACAACAAAATTTACATAGAGAACATACATAGATATAAGCATAGAAAGAAACTTAGAAACAAAAGAGGACAAAACGACCATTGAACTATTACCAGGAAGTCAATTGTCTCCTTATTTATTTAGTGTATGTATGGGTATGATGGGTGAAAATTCCTTCAGAGGTAGACCTATAAGCAGATCAGATCTCTCAAACAGTTTTTCTTTTCTTTCTTTCCTTTTTTTTTTTTTTTTTTTTTTTTACAATTTGCTAACATACATACATAGATAGACAGATGCAAACATACTAAGGCTTTATTACAGGAGAGAAATATAGGGAGAACGAGGAACAGAAGGACGGGTTTCTGGATGAAATAGATGAACGGATAGACAACTAACAAGACAGATACACAGATTTACAGACATTTAAATGAACGTATAGGCCTATTACCTGTGGACACGAGACCAGAAAAGGAGAGAAACAGCTAAACTGATCCATAAATAATTACATGTGCAAATAATGCATATATTGGTTCGTAGGTGCTAATCGATTTAGCTTACTTTGGAGCTACGCCATCGTCTCCCGTAGACGGACGGATGCCAAGAAGAGAACAAGAATGAGGTGCTAATCGATATATCTAAAATCGTCACATGTATTCAAAACAACATCTGTACATAAATTCGTACATCGCTGAAACACTGGCTGCATGTATACTAACTGTCAGCATTCCTAAACATACCAAACTCTTCAGGAGACACACATTCACAATTTGAATGAAGCCACTGACGCAAAAAATGCAATCCAGCAGCACAAAGGGGTCGACCGACTAAATAAAGAGGCGTCGACACCCCACCCACCCCCATCAAGGCTCCATTTAAAATTCGAGCCTTGTAAGAATGTTGAATTAATCTGTTGCAACGCTGATTTATTAATCTCCAAAGGCAAATCCGAGCCTTGCATAAAATAGCAAAAGGGAATGATTGCGACAAAGTTGATTGATGTTGAATATCTATTGAATAACTTCAGTGGTGGGGGCTGAAGATCCGAAAGGGGTGGGGGCGACCTGACGACATGTCTACAGACAAAAAATAATATATACAAGGCCCTGTAAAAAAAAAAAAATTGTTGTTAGCCCCATTACTCAAATGATGTTTTGTTATGTTTCCTGCAAGTATTTTATTTTATGTCAATGGCCCAATCCAGGCAAAAACAATTTCTTGTTATAAAACGACAGAGGTTTGTATCGATGTTGATTACTGATCAATATATGTAAATTTGATTTTCTGATTGAACAAATTCGATAAAGCCGAGTTATGTATACGGTTTGCTACGTACTGTAAAGCTCCGTGATTAATATCAAAAATATTTTCCTGCAGTTGACATTTAAGAAAATTCCATTATTTCTCAAGTTTCCAGATTACTTTATTTAACAGGTCGAAATTTTTTACATTTGCCAGTTTTCCCCCGTTTACTATTCTCACTCGATGTGATCTTTTGAAGATTTTCAATGCGATTATCTTTTCTATTTGAGCTGATATCAGCAACAAACCGTCATTTATCGCACAAGTGAAGCACTCGTACAAGAATCTGTAGGCAAGATACAATTTTATTTTTTATCATCGGGTTTTCTAATATATATTTGAATATAGCCAGCATTTCTGACATTTCCAAAAGTATTTTTTTTAGTCGGCAATTTCTGAAAATACCGGCTCTGTTAGCTTCGTAATTGACAAATACTGGATGCTTCACGAATTCATCAAGTTCTATATTTGTTCAACTTATCATTTTCCCTTTTCTAATCTCGACATTATTTTCTAAAATATCTCTCTATGTAGTCCCGTGTGTCCTTTATTTTAAAATTATCATCAGCGTTCATTATCTCGAATTATCTTTTTAACGCGCGATATTTACGTCTACCACAAGCGACACATAGTTTAGTTCTCCCTTTCACCCCACCCCATATATCACACATGGTTTTGGGCCGGTACTGCCAAGTCTGATATTTATCATATGAACGTTAGAATAATCTCCGCAACAGGTTTTTTTTTTTTTTTTTCCTCTTTCCAACAGGAGTTACTGATCTGATCTTTAGCCACGTGCAGGTATTTTTGCCGTTGACATAATTGTAGCATTCTTTTTTTTTGTAATTAGAAGATACTTATATTATATTATTGAAAGTGTATTGTATACTAAAGGAATTAGTAATTTTACAGTGGCAAAGCAGCTGCGAGAGCAGTATTATAATCTAACTAGTAGAACACCAGCTTTCCCAAGGTCGAAAATTGCAACAACAACAATAAAAATACAAAATCAGATTAACGGATTATTAACCGCGAGGGAAATTGAGAGGTTAGCCGAAATTGAACCACAATACAACATTACAGTTCACTTCGATAGATTACCAGGTGAAAAAAGTTCACCAGTTGAGTTACAGTTACACGAATTTATCGAAATGGACAAAAATGAGTTTGCGAAAGCGGGAGCTTTTCATGTCTCAGCAACATTTAGGATAGGTAGCGATGGTATTTTCGTTGACTCCAACATGAACAACAAACGAACAGCGAATATTATTAATAATCTTGTGGATGAGAGCAAGTAGATATTCAGAATAAAATTTATGGTCGAAGATGTTAACCAAGATGACCGAACTGGTTTACTCGTGATAAACTCGACCCTGTTAAGGAATCACGGCGACATAAAAATGTCGTCAGCGTGGACAAAAATTCTAAACACGTTCACCGGCATAGACAAACCATATTAGATTAACGCGTATACAGTGTCCGCTGTTGTTTATTAATATACCATTTAAATGATTCTGATATTGTGCTCTTGCCCCAATGAAAACACGTCTGGCTCTGTGTGACAGAGAACAGTTTATTAACTCGACACGTGCAAACGGACTAACTGAATCACTAATAAAAAAAGATGAACAAATGGGAACATTCTCTCATCAACGGAACTAAAAGAGATGACGTAGAAAGTTTGGAAAAAACATTTAAGTTTCCAATCGTGGTAAAAAAATAACCGAGGAGATGTTGTATCATTCTGGCATAAAGGAACCCCAATAGCGATTTTATATCATAATATTCAAGCCTGGACTGAATCAATAATAAAGTTTCCACGAGAAAGAACAATACGATTTTATGAAGGTGATATTTTGTATGAGATTTATTTAGTGCGCGTGGCCCTGTATCTGTCTGGCTATTTCACAGTGACGACGCAGATTTATCTTCCGCAGATACATCTGCCACAGATGAATCAACATTTGAACAATTTGTGCTACCGTCTGGTATACTTTATCGGAAAGAATCTCACCAACGTGCAATAAAACAGATTGCAGAGCTTATTACCGAAACGATAAATCATAAAAATCGTCATCGTCTCAGTCAGTGAATGGTCTAATCACGAGGCATAACACGATCCTTCTTAATGGTCCTGGTGGTTCTGGTAAAACAACACCTTCGATAGAATTATTTAAAAACTCAGACATGATTGTTCTTGCCAGAGAAATGAAACAGCGGGGAGTTAAGTCATGCACGTATCACAGGTTCTTTTTTTTTTTCTCTCTCGATGGCGTGGTGGACCCCCGAGCAAATGGGTGAGAAAGATATTCATAAAATCATCATCTGGGACGAAAAATGTACTGTATTCAGAGATATTTTTTTAAAAAAAAATTCGACTGGCTGTCGACGAAAAACACGGCAATTAGCATGCGCGGAGATCAAGGACAACCATCAGCATGCTCCATCGCCGGTGGCATAGCCACTGCAGCCATCTTGCTGCACTCTTGGATATGCGATAACGATTCATTCGTCGCTGGGGCTACCAGTCTCAGATACCAATATCTGGATTGTGTACGATCGCATCGAATGGCCAGATTTAGTATATTTGGCAGTGTGGAGAGTTACAAAAATATCTCAAGTACGCTGAATTGTCTACGGAGGAAAAACCGACGGTACGGTGTCGAATCTACTGGCTCAGCCAACGATAGTCCCTAGCACGCTCAAGAAAACGTTAGCTGGTTATGCTCTAGTAGGCACAATAAAAAACCACCACCAGCTTGATCTTGATGTTGAATTTATCATGACGCTAAAAAAACAAAATAATCACTGCGCATGCTGTAACACAATAATATTGTGGCAATATTTTTCTAATGACGTACGACAATTTACCGTGGACAGAATCAGTAGTGTGTGATTAGGATTTTTAACGTAGCTTGAGAAAAAAAATTCAGTCATATCACTACGATGTCTGCAGTGTGGCACTTTATAGTGATGTCTAGCACTGGGGCATCATGCCGCAGACGTGTAGCGTGATGTCCTACCCAGTCACATTATCCTGACACCAGGCCGACCAGTCCTAACACTAACCTCTTAATGCTGAGCGCCTAGCGAAGCAGCTGTTAGTACCATTTTTGTAAGTATTTAGTATGACTCGGCTGAGGTTCGAACCCATGACCTCACGCTTCTGAGGCGGACTAACTACTGTGCCACCGGAGCGGTCCAGAATCAACATCAAAATAGGCCACACACGCGAAAATGTCGCTCTGACATGTCTTGAATGTAACAGACGATGTGGGGCTAGCGTCCATTGTTATCGGCGGAGGCAGAGCTTTGCAGCGTCTGCGACGCCGAATTCAACTCCGTGATAATTGTTGTGTATTTTCAGGAATTACCTGTAATTGTTCACTGGCAAATCCACGTTGAGAACTGTTGAATCTAATCTGCAGATTGCGGGCCTGCCAGTAGATCTTGTCACGCTGCGAATTTTATGCGTGGTTACACTCCAGACTGGATCTGTTGCTCTTGCTGCACCACCTTTAAGTTCACCGGGTTCATATAAATTCCTGACTATTATGTTACTGCTCAACACTAGTTGTTGTAATTGATTTCCTGATGATTTTCGTCGTGGTATGTGTTTCTTCGAGACTGCATCGATGGGTTTCATAGTAATTTCACGAGTGACTTCTTTTTTTAAAATTTTTTTACATATATTTTTTTAACGCGGTTATCTCATGAGGTAGTCTCGCAACCTATTCACGAGATCTGTCCTTTCTAAATCATTCTTGGGAGTACTGATGTACAAACAATCGCTCAGCAAGTGTTCGATTCAATCGTTCAACGATTGCTTGATCATGATGTCCCTCGATTCCTCCCACGCACGGGTATCTTCCATGCAACAATGCCAAGCTGACAAACCTTCGTTTCTCCTTCTGTGATCCAGGACTGGCACATGTTATACCTGCACGGGGAAACCTTGACAATACAACTATACATTTGAAATCGACAATCGTACACAGACGTGTAAAACTCGTGCTCTTTATTAACGTGAAAACACCCGTTAACGTTAAATGATTCGAAATGGATTTGTGATGTTATCCAATGATTGTTTACAGGCTCATCAAAGGTGTTCGCAATCATGGCCTTGCGCACTGCACCGGATGATCAACAAGTCGACGACGCGGCCGTGATGTAGATCTGACCAGGTTTACCAGCTGGATTGTTGTTGACGTCGACCTGGGGGAGCTTGAGGATCAAACTGGAAAACATAAAACGTCTAACATGTACATTCAAGATCTTTATCAAAATCAACGAAAATCTGATATGTCGATCATGATTATCAAGAATATGATGTAGCCGAGGCTGCGGTGAAACAATACAAGTGTGACCCAGCTATAATACGGTGGTTGGGGTACATAGAACCCGACCGTGCTATAGACCGAACCGTGTTATAACCAACCATGTCAATTAGCTGAAGAAAATGACGCATTTACTTAAAATATGGCAGGCATGGTAGTAATTAATGCAGGTGCAAAAATACATGCTTTTGATTAAATGAAGACAAATTAGTCTGAAAAATACTTGTATATTTACACCTTACATTTGTGTAGTACAATCCATTAAATACTGCACTTGATTATAACAAATCCATGAATTCGAGTATAGATTATATGTTATAATTATAAACAGTATGTATGACTCACATTTCATTAGAAAACACAACACATACATATTTAAAAAATGGTAGTCTTCGCTTACATCTATATCTGATTGTCACTCAATAATTCACTACAATTGTCCCAAATAGCACATGGATATAGCTTTTTACTTGCTCAGTGAGCATGTACTTAAATTGGCATATATTTTTTTTTGCTGAAGACAGCCATCATTTTGCCAAGGCTACTCAGGAAATGAGGTTATATATAGGGAAATTAAAACTCAAACGATATCTTTGCAATTAACTCGAGGTCAAAATATCTATGGTTTCAAAAGATTGGAAATTTAATGTGCATTTGGTAGCAACAGTAAGCATAATTTTTTTCTTGTTTTACGCATATCTGATTTCATTTATATTTATTTTATTTTAATTTTATTGTTTGTCAGCTTTACATTTTTTAAATTTTATTACATGCTTTTATATATAATCTTGTTTACATGATTTTGAATTATTTTCTCCTGAAAATAGTTTGACCATGACTGTTCATTTTAGTAAACACATAAGGCTGACCTGGTTCTTGACTTAATTCAAAATTAGTAACATCCACATGAACAAGTTTTTTTTATTATATTTATTTTTATTGTGGGAATAATAAGAGTGAGATCGAGGCTGTATTTAATACGTGGCCCTAGGCTTGTAAATAGTTTTGAGTGAAGTAAACAACTTTTATTTTCGGAGTAAAATGATTGGTTCTTATCAAGGACATACAGGGGCTACATGATTTTTTTTATATGTAAACATGATCATGTGATCCTCTATTTTGCAATTAAGCATTTCCAAAATTGCGCATTACTTAGTTTTAATAGTGATGCTTAGAGAGAGATCTCACATTCTGGGCTTAAAAATGCTTGATGTCCAGTTGTTTCCTTCTGTTGTAGCTAGTTTTCGAGTTATATGTTAAATTTTTCTTCAGATTATTTGGATTGTAAATGATTAATTCGTTTCTCTGGAAATATTTTTGTGCTCATACAGAATTCTTGAGCAAAGACATTTCTATAAATATTTTATTCGGATTTCAAACACGAGATTGCTATTTGTGTGTCTACAAGGAACTGTAGACCACAAAACAATACAGGATACAGCATACATCATCGCCTTCCATCTTGGTTCTTTATTGGGACTCGAACTTGAGATCATCAGAACATTTCATTCTTAGGACTTCTAAAATTTTATTAGTGGATTGTTCTTGGATTATTTTTGGATTTGGATTTGATTCTTAAAACCACAAGTTCTATATTTTTTCATTTTTACAGTATTTTTTCCAGGGAAATAAATAATTTGTCAAATTTTTTAAAGCTTGTTGTTTTCACCCTTTCTTGTGTTACTGTTTATTCAAGCCTAAACACATAAGACCTGCAAAAATGAAACTTTCATGGTATAATAAATGTGTTCCAGTCACTTTGGAAAATGCAAGAATCCATCAGATTCCATTGCTTTTATTTAAGTTTGGTGCCGACTTCCTCTGCTGAAAGGTTATTTGTTTTTGTTGAAGATTGAGTCAGCTTTCTTTGATGAAGGGTGCTTATGTTACTTAAGTTGCCATTAAACGTCAGCTTTAGAGGACCAAACAGATGTCCGTTTCTTATTGTGGCGGTAATATCAAATAATTGTAGAACATTGATTGAGAATAAATACTTTTTCATTTGCTTAATATTCATACAGAATGACTGGTGCTTCAGAGGTGATAAAAAATTGTTGAAGTTCAACAAAACTATTTGTAAATTTAAAAATAAAAGGAATTAGTATCGTTTGGTCAATTGTAGCAGTCACTTTTCCTGCCTTCAAAAGTTGGTTGATTGTAGCTGGTCCCAGTAGCATAGATAGACCAACAAGTATATCTTCATTAAGTTTTTTCTTGTGTTTTTTAAAAATTTATTTGTTTTATGACATTTCTGGTGGTGGAGTGATGCTGCCTTCTGTGAATGCATCAGAAATTTAAAAAAGAAAGAAAGAAGGCCAACAGACGATGAATCTACAGGTGTTCTGTTCTTTTCTGACAGAGATTGATACAGAAAATATGAGTGTTCTGAAGGAATTTATAAGTGGAAACAAGAGGAATTTTACTTACCATCCACACAGAGAGGTACGTAAAATATATATATTAATTACTATAAAGTGGCCAATAATCAGATACTATTTTGTCCAAACGATCAATTATGAAATCGTGCTTCATCCAGTTGATCTCCGCTACCAAAACTGTTTAAATTTTTTTATTAAAAAATCAATATGGAGCATAGAGTACTCAGGCCAGATGTCAGAATAAGCAGATTATGACATAACAATGCACTGTTAAGATAGTCAATATGAACAATGAATTTGTTTATCTAACAGTATAAAAATTATAGTGCATTTTATATAAACCTTGCAGCTTCCTTTCATGGTGCCTCTGAATTTCACTAACCCAAGATGCATATACCAGTTTAAACAGCCAACAATGTAGGGGAAATAAAAATTGCCAGATAGTATATTTTGTCACCAGTAAGAAAAATAAATTGCAATTTGCAGCATTGGTGAAGCCCATCATGATCCCTGAATAAACATTTTACACATTATGTTTAGTACTTTAAGAAGAAAAAACTTTTTTAGTGTACAAGAAAAATACATGTATATGAAATTGCAGGAGCCATGCCATAATCGTCTTATGTTAGAATTCATACATGATCTCTTCCCTAAAAAGGATAATAAACATTTGTACACATTAAAAATATATATAGGTAGTTTGTGCTACACAGATCATGCTGGATATGTCGAAGCCTTCTGTGTTGTGGCAGTCAAAGCCCAAAATTTTAAGCAATTTAGCTTCATTCAGTATATAATGTTATAGAATGTATGATGTTGTGTGCATCTATTAGCTATGTCATTAAAGCTGTAACTTTGAAATGCATTTATTTTATCTACCTTTTGAATTATGTTTTATTTCTTTATGTTATCTTTAGTGAAGTCACTAAAAGTGGCCTGCAACAACAATCATGGAGTATGCTATTTTTGCTTCCCTACCTCTTTGCAGTTTCATTAATAATTCAATTATTTATCTCCTCAGTCTTGCTGTCTCTCGTGCTGTAAACAAACATCTAACCATAAAACTACTTATGCTAGAGCAATATAGCCAACTTTGCTTGCCTGGATGACATGCAATATGATTCATCACAATTGTTATATTTCTTCTTTTACTGATATTATGAATATAAAATGGGAAGAGACTGCAGGTGATGTATTCCCTGGTCCTGTGTGCCCTACCCTGAACAGCTAGTCTGTGCTAGGTACAATCTTAAGTTGGGTCAATAGACAGTGGATCATACTTAGCATGGTAGAGTTTTATAACTATAACTCAGGCATTGTTGTAAGAAACATTTGTATACTTCGAGAGCAGCAATGCATGAGGACTCTAAAACAAATTACTCTAAAGTCATGATAATAAAAATGTCTGTGCAAAATGCAATATTTATTTAACTGTTAACCAATGAAGTGCTTGTTGTGACACAAGTCATGCCACCAGTAGTGGTAGAGAGCACTTGTCGGGGCATGTCTTTTTTCAGGTCAGCATCTGTTTGCACTTCTGGGTATTTTGACTTGACATAAATGATTGTTAAATTAAATATGAATAGTACATGGGACCCTGATCAAACATTTAGTCATTGTTTTAAACTTGCATTCATCAAGGAAGTTTTACAAATGTTTTTTTAAAATATGGGCTATCTAGGAAATGCCCAATGGCTGACTCCCAGCATGGTTCATCTTCGCCTGGCAAATACTGGCTGATGATAGCTATGATGATAATGAAATTTAAAGATTTAAAGTGTACCAGTGCTAGGAATGTGTTATTGGAAATAACAGTGAGTGATTTTGAACCCAAAAATTGTGGTCTAGTGTACATGTTGGATGGACAAACACAGATGGCATGTTGGTCAACCCCCTATTTTGTGGTATTTCTAAATGTATAAAAGGCAAAATACCAAGCCAAATTCAAATATAAGCAACTAAAAAGGAGAGTGTAATTTTAATTTCTCAAGCAATTCAGCCTTGAGAACTTGAGCTATAAAACTGTATAGCACTCATAGGATTAAAAGAAATTGAATAAATAATAATCTAAGAAGAAATTAAAAAGCAAGGATATTTATTTGATCAAAATAACTCCTGTCTGAAGAAGCAGTCTATGGCATTGATGGACTTAAAATCCTACGAAGCAGATAAGAAATCTGGCATACAAGTCATCAAAGCAAGGATTCAAGAATGTGAAACTTAAAGAGATTATGTTAGCTATGCACATGACCCTTCGGACAGCAGACTGTAAAGTGGGTTGTTATTATCGAACACTATTTATATACAGATAAGGAACACATTAATCTCAAACAATCAATAGATTAATGCTTATTCAACTAGGGGAGACATCTTTTGAGGGTTTTTACTTTAAAAGAGATCTAACAGAGTTGCACAGGAAGAGAGACAGATATTTAAGTGTTAGGTAAATATTAAACTATGGTTGATTCCCCAACCTCCATTTTTTCTACTCCCTTCTTATTTTGGTGACAAGTGGGGACCTACCCCCTTTAGATAAAACCCTGGTGAACAAATATATTGTCCTTTCGTGAACTCGATTGCAGATCTGATTGACAAATAATGTGTCCTCTTTTGCAACTGAGAGGAACTGATTGACAAATCTGTCCTCTTTTCAACTGACTGAGTATCTGATTGACAAATAATGTGTCCTCTTTTGTGACTGACTGTGATCTACAAATATGTCCTCTTTTGCAACTGACTCGGGAACTGATTGTGACAAATAATGTGTCCTCTTTTGCAACTGTGTAACTGATCTACAAATAATATGTCCTCTTTTGCAACTGACTGAGGAACTGATTGCCAAATAACGTGTCCTATTTTGCAACTGACTCAGGAACAGATTGACAAATAATGTGGGAGCTCCGAGCGGCCGAGTGGTTTAAAGCATTCTCCGTTATGGATCACTGCCATCTCACCTCTGTCTGCATGCGTTCGAGTCTTGGATTCAGCCAATGTGGGTATGTGAGAAAGCTTGCCAGTAGCTTCTTGTGGGTCGGTGGTTCATTCCGGGGTTTTCTTGGGTTCTTCCTCCACCATTAATACTGGCCGCCATGTATAGCCTATTGTGTGCTGAAAAATGGCATTAAACCCTACAACTACAACAACAACAAATAATGTGTCCTCTTTTACAACTAAATCAGAAACTGATTGAAAAATAATGTGTCCTCTTTTGCAACTGACTCAGGAACTGATTGACAAATAATGTCCTCTTTTGCAACTGACTCGGGAACTGATTGACAAACAATGTGTTCTCTTTTGCAACTGACTGGGAATCTGTCTGATAATTACAATCATACACAATCAAATACATCCTAAAAATGGGATGATATTGTGGCAATAATGACATGCTTTTCGCAGTACCATTGTTATTGTGTTCTTTTGTCAAAAAGACTAGGAATTATCTGGTTCATTATCATGTATAAACATTATGCATTAGGATGTAAGCAGTGTATCAATCATCCATCCTTATTCGAATGATCATATTCAAAATAAACAAATGGATGAACAACCTTAATGATCAAGTATTAACAGCTTGAGTAGTAAACATGTTACATGTTCTTTCAAACATTTTTCATAACAAAAGATATCACATCAGTTAGTCCCATGCCAGTGCAATTTTTTCATTGATGATTTCTATTTGTAACATAAATAATAAGCAGATTCAAAATCTAAAAGAGCCGGAAGTATTTTAAGATTAAAGATATATCACATTATATATATATACATATAAATGATTAAAGCCCCAATGCCGCCATTATGTGCATCGTCATATATACTAAATCACATAATACTTAATCTTGAAAGATATTGGTCCTAAACATCATTGGGTTCCATTAAAACCAAATAATCAATGTTTCCTCACATTATGAGCCATGTAACTTCTTACCTGAACTAAGAAGACCTGCTATTTTTCACATGTGGAAGAATGATGTTGATCAGTAATATCTGTGGGTTAGCTGATTTCATTTGAAAGATGGAACATGTTTTGATGACATCACCAGTGTAAATACAAGAAGTCAACATCATGCTATGTCGAATTAACTTCAGCCCAAGTCTGTCCTTCAAACGATTCCAGCAACACAGCTGATCACCAACATTCACTCGAGTCTTATTTTTATTTATACACACTTTTACTTGTCAGATCTGCTTTTTTAAAAATGCACTTAACTATCATCATTCCTTCTTGAATTAATTTGTGGATGTACAAATGTTGCTGCTATTAGATTAGTCACTAACAGAATGTTGAATGTATCACATAACTACTTTTGGAGCAATCCAGAAAAATAATGGCATTGCGTGTGACTTCATTGATGGAATTATGGGGTGGCACCTCATTCATTCTAACTGAATATTCAAACGTTGTTTGAACCTAACATCTTGATCATTTAAAAAAATGGTTTATGTCAGATAGCTTTTTTTAACAAATCATTTCTTTCTTCCTAACTTTAGTTAGGTTGGAAGAATGGTGAAATTTATGATAAATGGCTGCATTTGGGCTTTAACAAAAACACTGGCAGAAAAAATCAGTAAAGAAAAGTAAAGAACCTTGGGCTCAACCCATTTCAAATACTAATAGCTGATCAAGTTCCCTACTGACACTCCAATTAGACATGTATACTATCTTCAAGGTGGCAGCTGACAGGTTACTACTGCCATTTAGACATTCAAAAATAAAATCTTAAGGTGGTAGGTGACAAGTCACTGTTATATATCGACATGCATCCTGAAGGTGGCAGGTCCTTAATGCGATTTAAACACTCATATACAACCTCAAGGTAATGGGTGACAGGTCACTACTGCCAGTTATATATTCACATACAACCTGAAGGTGGTAGCTGGACAAGTCACTATTTTACACTGATATGAAACATGAAGGTTGCAGGTCCTTAATGCCATTTATAAATTCATATACAAGTCACTAATGTCATTTATACAGTTATATACAGTCTAATGATGGCAAGTAAAAAATCACTATTGTTATCATACATTTGCATACAATATGAAGGTGTCAGCTGAGAGACCACTGTACTGCTATTAATATATTTGTGTAAAACCTAAAGATTGCAGCTTATACAACTGCCATTTATACTTTCATATACAACTTGAAGGTGGTAGCTGAAATGTCACTATTGCCTTTTATACAAATACAATTGTAAGGTGGTAGCTGAAACGTCACTATTGCCTTTTATACAAATACAATTGTAAGGTGGTAGCGGACAAGTTATTGTTACTATCTGTACATTCATACACAACCTGTACTTGGCAGCTCATTCTAACAATGCATAATGCATAAATGCAATAACATTTTTACATCACACAGTTGAGTGAACATAGTCATATCTAGAGAAATGAAAGTTCTTTTACAAATTAAAAATCCCCAAATAAAATGAATTAATATTCTAAAAATCAAATCAAAATGAACAGTGTGAACCATGGCATATGAAACTGCCCATGGATAATAAGGTACAAAATTTCAAAAAGTGCACCCATGCATCAAAAACTCATCTAGAATGCATGGCCCTTATGTTGACATCTTTAAAAAAAGACTTCAAACTTCTGTGGACATAATATCCTTGTTTCTCTCAAAGCATTTGACAAATGGAATATTTTTCATATATGCAGGTATGATACCCTCCATTACAGTTTGGGCAGAGAATGTTTGTTTTTACTCTGGACCATTGTGCTGCCTGGTATACTTTTCCTGATTTCTCTTTGACACACAGATACATCTGGGCCCAGGAAACATAGCCTGATTACTCTTTGCCCTGCAAAGACATATGGTGAGTTTAGGCAGGTCATCCTTGCCTAGTCTCTATACCATGACTGACAGTTCAATATTACAATCCTGGTCACAATGTGGACTGGCTATTCCTCTTCACGATATCACTGAGCTTAGAAACAGGCACCTGCTCCTGAAAAATTAAAATACTTTCTGAGCACAGACTGAAGAAAATTTTAAGTTTGGATATATAGAATAAAATAGTGCCCTGAACAAAACATATACTATGGGATACACTGTCTACACCAGTACCCTGAACAATCCATATACTATGGGATATAAAGACTACAACAGTACCCTGAACAATCCATATACTATGTGATATACCGACTACAACAGTACCCTGAACAATCCATAAACTATGGGATATACCAACTACAACAGTACCCTGAACAATCCATATCCATTGTTTTCATGTGATGTCACAAAATATGTGCACTTCCATATCATCCATTTTGATTCCATAGCCAAGTCTAACAATATTGTGCTTCTCACATAATTATGAAAGCATGCCTCATTTTGTGCATAAGGATATCCTAATACATCACATTCTGCTGTGCATGTCAACCACCTAATGTGTAACTTTTCCGCTTTTATTCTTCAAGTAAAACACTGAAATTTTAACCATCTTTATTCTTTAATAACAAAAAGATCCATCAATAAACAGACACATAAACAAATGGATACACAAACAAGTAGAAACATGTAATGATTTATAATTTCATGTGATGAAATCAATAACATGGTTATCATTCAAGTTAAAAAGTCATGTTCCTTTGGGCACATGGTTAATTTTAATACTCTTAAGAGGAAACTTCTTTGAATTGTTCTTGTTTTCATTCAATACCATGCTACATTAATCATATCCAACACAAATACAATACATGACTGTACTAATTAATATTGGTTTGTCAGTTTTCTTTGGCACAAGCACTTGTTTTTGTGAAGATTATTTGTATAAAAAGCTCTGGCACAGTACATGTTATGAAATTTTAGTTCCATAACTGATATTGTATCCCAAAGATCATTGTATGGAAATGCTCTTTCAAGATGACAATATCGTAGGGACAATACAAAATTATTTTGTAAAAATCTCAATATTGTCTGTTTGTCAAAAATAACTGCATTTCTATTTGATAGCAATAACCATCATAATGACTCAACTTTACTATCCGGTCTTTCAATATAAGCCAATGAACTCCCAGCTTTATTTTTACTTTTGTGCCATAGGGAACTTATGTGATGACTAATGTCAACAAAGGTCTGTTAGGGACTCAAAACTGCGGTGCAAGGTGCATGTGCATTGCATTATGGGTATTTGCATATACAATCATATATGTCTGTGAAAATAACCCATACTATGAGATGAACTGACTGTACCAATGACCTGAACAATCGATATACTATCAGATATGCTGACTTCACCAGTACCTTGAACAATACATATACTTTGGGAAATACTTACAAGAGTACCTTGAACAATACATATACTTTGGGATATACTTACAACAGTACCTAGAACAATACATATACTTTAGGACATGAAAACCGTACCTTGAACAATACATATACTTTGGGATATAGTTACAACAGTATCCTGAACAATCCATATACAGTTGAACCCGGTTATGTCGCCGGCCTAGGGGTTTGCCAAAAAGCGTCGAGATAACCGATGATCGAGATAAACAAAAACCAATATGGCGGCAATATATTAACATGTGCTTGAAATTTCTTTATGTACATGATGTGCATTAATAAATGAGAATGTACATGCACGTGTTTTTGGAGGTTTTTTTACACAACAGCGTTGCCGCAATTTGTTTGATGAAGCGATCAGCATGCTATAAAAATGTACATACATGTTTGCTAACAACAAAAGGCATATGTGCACCAACGAACAGCAGAGATTTACCAGTATACAATACAAACCACTGTCGATTCTCGATACAAACCTTTATTATGTTCTCCAACATTGCAAACACAAAGATCACTCACAAAATCACAAAAAACGTGCAGGGTGTAGTTCGTTTTTACAAAAAGCTAACCAGTGTCAAAATTAAATTCGTGAGTCATTTCACACTGACACAGCTCTGAAAAGTATCGTACACGCGGTTACTATGGTTTCTTTACAAAGTCTAAAATGCTTTGTTGTTTTTTGCCTTTAACAGTCTGCTTGAAAACAAATGCTTCAATATTATTTATGCTGTCTAAAACAGTTTCATCTCCTACAAAAGAACCATACCATGGGGATCGAGATAACCGACGTTAAGTGGCAAATTTGGCCCTCTTTTGTGCTCAAGATATTAGGGTTCGGCGACATAAAAGAATCGACATAACCGATGAGAAAATTCTAAGACAAAGAGAGAATTTGGCGGTTCCACTTCAAAAACGTCGACTTAATAGGGTTGGCGAGTTAACCGAGGTCGAGATAAGTGGGTTCGACTGTAATATGGGATATACTGCCTAAACCAGTACCCTGAATAATCCACATTCTATGGGATATACTGACTACAACAATACCAGGCATAACAATCTGACATTTAACTACTCATTTTGAACCTTCAAACATTTTCACATTGTCACATCAGGATCTACTTTGTGAAAATATTATGCAAACAGTCATTCATGAAGAACTATGTTTACTTCTGTTTGTTTTAATTATCTGGTTCACTGTTTACTAACATGACAATATGACTGGTATTGGTACCATTCATTGGGTACTCTCTGTGTGAACAAGATATTTGCTTAAATTGATTAAAATCAGTATGTGCGTGTGTGATTTTGATTTTTAATGTAGCTTTTACAATTTTTCAGTCATATGGCTACGATGTCTGCAATGTGACAGTTTATAGTGATGTCTAGCACTGGGGTATCATGCCGCAGACATGTAGCATGATGTCCCACCCAGTCACATCCTGACACTAGGCCAACCAGTCCTAACACTAACCTCTTAATGCTGAGCGCCAAGCGAGGCAGCTGTTAGTACCATTTTTTAAAGTCTTTTGTATGACTCGACCTGACCTCCCGCATCTGAGGCGGACGCTCTTTCCACTGGGCCACTGGAACGGTTTTAAAATAAGTAAATCTTTTGTGTCTGTAATGGACCTAAATAAAACTGAAACATTCTAATAATACATTGTGATAAACAAGAGGCCAACACCATCAAAATATAAATAAAAAATTGTGTGACAATTAATATTTGATATATAATGAATATTTGTGATAAAATAAAACAACAAGTATTTTTGATATTTTGATATAGTAATACCATTTAAGGTGATATTGTATTTACTGTATATGTTGGGATACCATAAATTAATTTTGAAAGTAAATGTTTGTGTGTATGTATGTTCTGGGACAAATTGTGTTTTTTTTTTGTCATAAGTCATGGGACAACTTTTAAATCATTCGAAAATTACATGTCAGAAAATGCATTCCAACTTAAATGTTTTTATTTTAAAAAAAACAACAACTGTGTACTTGAGATAAAACTTATAATCCACTGCAGCAACATCTCATCAACCCAAACCTTCTTCTGCACACATACGATCCATCCTTAGGTGAAAACTTATCATTGAAGGCAACAAATCTCCTGAAGCAGAAAGTGCAAGGACTAAAGTCAGATTTAAAAAAAAAAATCAGCACCAGTCATGCTAATTGTCACACTTTAAACCCCCATATTATCGACAGTCCATCCTGAAATGAGATCAAAGTACAATGGAATTTCGTCCATGTTAATGACAATATTGTCTGCAAAATCATCTTCTTCTCTTCTGGCTTTCATGAATTCATATAACGATTTTATTTTCTCCAAATCTTCTGGGCAATACTGGGTCACTGATATCCTTGCACAAAGCACTATACTGTGTCACTTTAAAAACTCTTCCATTGAAACAATTTATTATCAAAATTCCCTTGAACACTGCAAAAAGGAACCAAAGTTGGCTTCCCTAAGTTGGCCAACTTTGTATTTAAAAAAATGTATATATATATATAAAAATCAGCACACTTGAAAGAATTGAAAGTCGGTTTCCAAGGTTGGCTTGCTTTGCAATGAAATAATCTTTATATTTGATATCTTGTAAGTAAGTTCAAACAATGAGTTTATTGCTTGCTTCCAGTTGTGTTTATTCACCACCCAGGTTTCTATTAGCTTGGCATCTGTAGTCATAATTAATACAAACAAGCTTTGATTTCTGTGGGTAAATGGTATATACAGCAATAACTTGCTTGAAAAACACTTTTTGTAACCCATTCTAGCAAAAAGATTGTCATCTACACTCATAGTGAATGTATTTTCAAATAATGATTTTTATTTGTGAGATACTGTCATATAGTTAATCTGGAAATAAATACAATCTTGGTTAGTTTTGCACCTAACACCATGCCATGCATGAATGGCAGATGCCTTCAAGCAATTGTTTGATATTTCCCTCCATTTGCAATTATGTTTGTTTCAGAGTTTGTGAATATATTTTTCTATATAATGCTCATTATGAACAAGAAAGAGACATAAATGATAGCAATACAATGTTAATATCTTTCATTTTATTATCAAATAAGCATTTTGTTTATCTATTTTATTGCAACCTGCAGTGGGGGGGGGGGACAGTGGCACAAATTCAACACATATTTATTTAGTTTCCTATGTCTTGGGACATAAGACCTAGGTGAAAAAAGTTTAACCATAAGTTCTGGGACAGGAAAAAATGAATAATTTATTGTGTCACAATATATATATATATATATATATATATATATATATATATATATATATATATATATATATATATATACAGTAAAATAGTAGTGACTGGTAAGGTTTGCTGCAAATTCATTCCCAACAATGTATATAAAATATTAGTTTTCTTGAGACTTTATATTTTTATGCTACATTTTATTTCATGTTTTCTTCAGTTTCAGATAACAGAATATTCAATTTAATTCCTATATCATTTTGCCAATTTATATAACTTATTTTATCAAAATTCATGTATCTAATTAACCTTAATTTTAAGTTTTAAATATTTTGCAAGAGGTAGAACTCTCTATAGAACAAAAAATTCTGATAATAGGTTCATTTGCAAACTGTTATTTTAGCCTCCACAGTGGCAGCCAATCAGATGCAAAGTGACCGCATGAATATTTATGGACCTTGCTCAATATCTATACCTTCTAAGATCTTGATGATACAAGCTCACGTGTCAAGTTTGATCAAAATCAGATAAGAAATGTAGCCTGCATAGTAGTAACAAACTCAACCAATCTGATGCATGATCACCTCATTGGTCATTATCAAACTCACTCCAGACCCTAATGATATAAGCAGATACTCCAAGTACAATCAAAACTGGATCAGAAATATGGCCGCCTGGGTGGCAACAAGTATAACCAATTAGATGCAAGTTTGCCTCATTAATATCAATTGATTTCACTCAGTCTGATTAAAATCATATCTCCGCTGTTATACATGAAGATCTGACAGTGACCAATCAGATGAGGTCTTATATCTTCACGTTTGGAGAAAGAGCAATGTGGATGAAGAGCACTGATCTATACTGAACAATTTGTTTCACTTTCAGATTTTTGAAGCTGCATTTTCATTGGCCAATTCAAAGGTCACCAGAACATGAACCTTAAGTGGTCATCATCAGATCTTCATGTAGGAAAGTGGAGACTCAATTTTAATCAGATTGTGGTTTCACTCATTTTTTTAACTTGTCCAAGATTTTGATGACATAAACATATATTCTTTATCCATCATAAAAGTCCCAATTTGATGCAAGACAGTTCAGTCCAACTTGGGAGATGAATATTTCTAAATTAATTCTCATGAACAGATTGGAGAAAGCATCACACTAAAAATTGTCATACTGGACTAGTCATTTGCAATTTGTAATTATCAGATAAATATATTGTTTTCAATACCTGATTTGTAAAACAACGACTGAGTACTAGATTTGTCTAAGTTAAATGCACATGCACCATTCATGACTATTGCTGACAGGCAAGTAGACAACTCTATAGGTCATATCATAATTACTAAGAAAGCTGAAGCATATAGTAATCTCTGCATTTAAGGATGGAGCATACAAAAAATATGAACAAGTTTACATCCATGAACAGTGAAAGATTCTTCCAGAAAATCAAGGCAGGCTATTTCAGGATGTACCATGTTCCCTTGCATGCAAGTAACGCTTGTACATTTGTGACTCTGTAATTGTTTTTGAATCCTCCTATATAATCCACCTATTTGTAGCAAGGGGAGGGGAACTTTACCTATAAAATAACAGATACTGAAGAGACCTTGCTTTGTGCCAAATAAATATGAGTAAACTAAAAATAAAATTGAAAATATGTTTACGGCTTTGAGTAGCTGTCACTGATAGCTTGATCACAAGTTTTCCAAGGTCTGTGCTGTTTTGTACTTACCCAACAGATTTACTACGTAAGATGCCCGCAGAAAAAACTTGAGTTTTCCAAGGTTTATGTTGTTTTTGTATTTGCCCTGTAGATTTACTAGTACCCTGCATTATGAACTTGACAGTTTTCCCTGCTCTTGATTGCCTTTTATCTGCCCTGCAAACGGACAGTGAAAATTGTCCTGGGTCTACTGTGATTTGTATTTGCCCTGCAAACTGACAGTGAAAATTGTCCTGGGTCTACTGTGATTTGTTATTTCCCCTGCATTTTGACCATGACAATTTCAAGGTTTAACGGCATCACTAATTAAATTTTATATTTCAATAGATCAGATGAAATCCAGTGCATTAGTTATAAGTTTAGATGCACCAAAACTACCTTACTCGTGTTAGGTGCCAACTTGGACACAACACATAACAAGAGTACTACATGTATAAACATTAGTTATACATTCTGATGCACCTTACTGATGTTTAGCACTAAACTGGACACAACATATTTTTAGGTATATTTATATTATGTATGTTAATTTTTATGATTACAGTTTGTAAGGGTAGTTTTTAAACACATGACATCTTCAAGATAGTTGGTTGTACTTTGGCATAAGGTCATTCTGTTTAACTAAACATTGTTATAAAAAGAAATCTTGTTGATGAATTTGATCGGATTGAAGTTCAAGGCATGGGTTTCCCCACTGGAAAACTAAATAACCTAATTTATGATTGGTTAGCCACTAAAGGGCCTGACCTTGATGACAATAGAATATTCTGGAAATGATCATTTGACCCTCTTTCTGATTCTGAAATTTCATCGTTGTTGCCCTCTTTCTGATTTTGAAATTTCATCCTTTTTTATCAAATGGATGTTTACCTGGGAATTAGTTACTCCCATCTTTAACATCAGTCTTAGTGGAGTCATTTAGTTGTGCTCAGCTGAGGGGATTTAGTTTATTTATTTGAATTATTCACTGGAATTAGAAGGTGGTCATAAACTTCAGGACTAAGTAGCTGTGTTGGAATTAATTTGAATTCATTTTGGATTATATTACTGTGATACATTAAGACTGTCAGCACATCAAACTATTCCAAGCTATTGGTACATCAACACAATAGACTGGACTTTATTTGGAGCACAACTGGAACTCATTTGAAATAATACTTTTGGGCTTGTGGTAGACCTTTATGGGCTATTTAGTATTTCATTCATCACATTGCACAATATTTTCTATTTTTCACTTACTCAATTTCAGACCACAGAGTCATAACAATATAAGCAAGAGTACCATAAATGTTAGTTATAGTGCTAACATGGACACAACATATAAACAAGAGAACCATAATGCACCTGCACTGTGTTTAACATTATCTATGTAGGCACCTAACATACTAAATTTAATGTGTGCAGAAACTATTCTTTTCTTATCAGACATACCATGACTGTCAAAGTTTCATCAAGGTGCATGGCCTAAACTAAGACCATTTATCTTCTTTCAGTCACAATGATGACCTCTGACCTCAAGATAGAGGGTCTTCTTCCTTAGCCTAAGTACAACTCATCCACAGAGTTTGATCCAGGTTTGTGATGTAGAACAACTTTTATTGTGCAGAAACCATTTTTTATTTTTCAGTCACAGAAACCTTAATCTTTACCTTTAAACCAAAAGGGTCCTTCCTTATAAGAGCATGTTGGCTGATGATGGAGAATGAGAGTTATTGTGCAGAAACCATTTTTCTTTTTCATTCGTAGTGACCCTAAGCTTTGACCTGTAATGAATATGTTTCTCCCTTATCCAAATGCAAACCAACCACAGAGTTTGGTCAGTTATTTGAGGTAAAACTACTATTTATTGTGCAGAAACCATTTTTTCTTTGGTCGCAGTGACTATAACCTTTACTCTTTTGATCTTAAAATCAAGACGATCCTTTACCCAAAATGCTTGCTATCCACAAAGTTTGGTAACTGGAGATGCTGGAGATCTTTGGTTTTGTACAGAAATAATTTTTCTGTTTTTAGTCATAGTAACATTGACCTTGGACACCTCACCTCAAAATGGGTATTCTTCTCCACTAACACAAGTATAAGCCAGCCACAAATTTTGTCTAGGTATATTATACAGAACTATCATTGCTGTACAGAGACATTTTTCTTCTTTTAGTCACTTTGACCTTCATTTTGGACCTTAGACTCGATAACTGAATAGCTTCTTTTTTACCCCCAGGGCAATCTATCCACAATGTTTGGTTACTGCAGATCAGGGGTCTCAAACTCAAACCACCATGGGGGCCGCATGAGGGCATTTTTGATGGCCCAAGGGCGCACCACCTTTGTTATCTCTCATGACACCTTGTGATGCCAATCATTTTGTGGACCACAGGGTAGTTTGGCAGGCCGCATGCGACCCATGGGCCATGTGTTTGAGACCTCTGCTGTAGATGATGAAGAACTCTAGTTACTGTGTGAACTCCATATATCTTCTGTCAATAAGTGACCATAACATTTGAACTTTTTACCTTGAAATCAATAGGGTTCTTCCTTAGCCCAATTGCAAGCCATCCAGAATTAGTTAACTGTAGATGCAGGACAACTTGAGTCATTGTGCAGAAACAAAACTGTTAACCCTTTACCTCATGCAAGCACTTTTGGTCACCTCTACTCCATTATCATGGAAGCACCTTTGGATGCCTCTGCCTGATTCACATGGAAGCGCATTTTGACACCTTTCCACCATTCTCATGGAAGTGCCATTTAATGCCTGCTGTAAACATCAGCCATTCTGAACTTGTTTTCATAACACCATCTTCGGGGAAAACACCGAATATGATACTACATTCAGCGATGTGAATGACCATTATGTCAGATCACATGGTTGCACTTGGATCTCTAGTCCGAATCTGCTATTAAAGTAACTGAATCATATTCTCTACTCTCCAATTTTGTTCATACTTTCTTGAGCTTGCACAATCAGAATCACTACTATGAAAGCTTCAATAACTTTGGTAAAGGCTCCGATATTGATGTCAGCAACAATTAATTTTTATAAATTATCAAATTCAGATGATTCAGTGATGTAGATGTAGACGAAGAACTTGTAAATTTTGAGTATGAGAAATGGCAGCTATGGTTGGTCAAATGGCTTCAGTGGCTTGACAGTGAATTAGTTCTCTCAAGATTTTAAAGCACATAAAAATTCTTCCATGAAAAATAATTATACATCTATAATGATCAGATTTTACTCTGAAATCTTTCTATATGTAATAAATGTGTGCCAAGAAAGTAAAATGGTTAAAACTGATGTTAAACGTACCCTATACAATACTGCTTAACAGTTAACAGGCAGGCATATGTGTACGGGTTCAAATATGTAACAGGTGTTCTATTTATAGCACACTGCACTCTGTAACTTTGGTATAGGTATATTAACGGCCCAAAAAAAACCATACATTCTGTGAGGTAAAGGGTTAAAGGATCCATGTTCTGACATATGGTCAACATCATAACGTAAAACGCTCCTCCTAAGGGTAGGTATACAAATTCACTCATACAACTGACATCTAATAGCTAAATGCAGGAGTTGTTGGCCATATGCTATGAAAACAATTGCTTCATGCCTCTCTAGTTTCTGTATGTTCATCCATATTTGATGGCACATAAGTATCATTTATCCAATATTTACAGGCCCCTATGCTAGGAAGTATTGTTTCAAACTTTGTCCAATTCTGTTCAGCAGTTTTTTTTAACATCAATTTAAAAAAAAATTCTAAACTCTTATTCGTCAACCTCTGTGTCAACTATCTAGGAGATACCTCTGCGTATTGCATTATTCAATGCCCAGTCAGTAGGACCACCGGAAAAGTGCACAGAAATAGTTAATTTCATCAACAACCAGATTACTGACCTATTTTTTTCCTGACAGAAACATGGCTAAAAACATCAGGCGATGAGCCCAAGTGTGCTGATCTAACACCCACTGGTTACTCCATCAAGTCATTCCCCTGTACATCTCGCAGAGGTGGAACTGTTGTCATCACAAAGAACACCATGATAAAATGTCTTAACCACACTACAACATTCAATTTCGACCACACATCGTTTGAACTAGTCCAAACCACACTCACACTGGAGCAAAGGTCAGTCCATTTTTTCTGCCTATACTGCCCTCCTCCTAGTAGAAAAAACAAGCTGGCTGACTCTCTCTTTTTGGAGCAGTTTCTGAATCTCCTGGACTATGGAAATTCGATAGGTGGCAACCTGGTTATTCTTGGAGATTTCAACTTTCACAGTGACTGTCCTGGAAACCCAAATACATAAAAACTCATAGATTCCATTAATGTTTTCAACCTGAAACAGTCAGTTAACCAACCCACCCATAAACACGGTCACATTTTGGACTGGATTCTTCATAGACCTGATGATAACATTCTACGGTCCTCCCTGGTATCCCATGACCTTGCATCATATCACCTCTATATTATATGCCATATTGACGTATCAGTCCCTAACCCTCCACCTTTATCTGCTACTAAGGGAATCCTCCGTATGATAAATAGAACCAAACTAATGCATGACATCCAAGCTAACTTAACAACTTGCTTACCTCCTACCGCAGAACAACTCGATAACTGCCTGCATTTATTGCTTGACAAACATGCACCAGCTACCAAGTGCAGAGTATCAATTCAAAAGTGTTCTCCATGGTATAGCAGTGTTAGGGACCAGCTTTGCACTGCTAAAGGAGACCGCCATAAAGCTCAGAGGCTTTGGCTTTCCACCAGACTCACTATTCATAAGCAAATCTATGAAGCTGCTAAGAAGAATGTCACAAATATAGTCCATGCAGCAAAATCAGCCCACTAAACAAATAAGATCATGGAAAGTTCCAGCTGCAAAGAGCTCTTCGAGATTACTAACAAGCTAATGTCAAGAAACAAATCTACACCACTTCCAACTACCTTCTCTCCAGTCGACCTTCCGGACATGTTTGCAGATTTCTTCCGCGACAAAGTACAAACCATTAGAGATAAGCTTGACACAAAAATTTCAATTGACTCATAGTCACCATACAGTTGGGATACAGAATTTGAGCGGCAACCCATAGCAGCATTTGTACCTGTCTTTATGGCTTTCGTACGTACAATCCTGATGAAGAGTGCACCAAAGTCATGTGAACTTGATCCAATTCCAACATCACTGCTGCTTGAGTGCTTAGATCCAGTATTGCCTTCACTAACTGATGTTATTAATACCTTTCTCTCATCTGGGGAATTCCCATCATTTTTCAAAACTGCCATTGTAAAGCCTCTGCTGAAGAAACCAACACTAGACCATAATGATTTAAAGAACTACCGCCCAGTTTCTAATCTTCCATTCATACAAAAAATCTTAGAAAAGGTTGTTCTATCCCAGCTTGTATCTTTTTAGCAATGTACAATCTGCATATTGCCCATGCCACAGTACTGAAACTACTCTTCTAAAAGTAGTTAATGACATTCTCTCTGCGTTGGATAGCGGAAAGATTACAGTCCTCACCCTCCTTGATTTGTCTGCAGCATTTGACACAATAGACCATGATATATTACTTCACCGTCTCCAGCATGTATTTGGCATTCATGATACAGCTTTACTGTGGTTCAAGTCCTACATGGTCAACAGGACACAAATTGTGTCTGCAAATGGAATACACTCCAGCCCAGTTGATCTATGCTGTTGTGTTCCACAGGGGTCTGTTCTTGGACCGGTTCTCTTCATTCTGTACACTCAGTCGCTCTCAAGTGTCATAGATCATCATCCCGTGTCTCACCAATTGTACGCTGATGACACCCAAATATACAAATCTAGCCACCCAACTGAAGTTGATGCTACCATCCAAGGCGTAGAGAGGTGCATTTCTGATGTGAAATCATGGATGAGATGTAACAAGCTGCAGATGAATGATGATAAAACTGAGGCCATTCTGATCACAACACAATAACTTTCTCATTCAAATCCTTTACCTCAAACAATAAATATCAGCAGCACCAGCATTAAATTCACACAATCAGTACGAAACCTAGGTGTTACATTACTCTGGACAGTACTCACACATTGCACCAACATGTCATGAACATATGCAAGGCTGCATATCTTGAGCTACGACGCATCAGCTCTATTCGCAAATATCTTTCAGTTGATGCCACTAAAACACTTGTGTGTTCATTAGTACTTTCAAGACTGGACTATTGTAACTCAATTCTGTCTGGTTCATCTCAATATCTACTCCAGAAACTTCAAAAAGTTCAAAACACAGTTGTTTGGATCATACTTAGAGTACCATGATCAGAGCACACCTCCCCGCTGCTCTGTACTCTACACTGGCTATCCATTCGATCCAGAATCAAACACAAAATTTGTTCTCTGTGCTACATTTCACTGTTGGACTCTAGTCCAACATACCTATCCGACCTCACCCATGTGTACACACCAGCAAGATACTTACGCTCCTCTTCTGACAATCGTATACTCATTATTCCCACTATGAAAACAAAGTCATATGGACAGCGTTCTTTTCCATACCAGGGCCTAGCAACGTGGAATGAATTGCCCACTGAACTTAGACACAAAGACACAGTGATCACATTCAAGAGGGCTCTCAAAACTCACTTATTTTGACTGCAAGAACAAACGTAAAGACCTAATAATGTTTCCTACCTTAAATATTCTTAGCATGTTTTTTAATGTTATCTAATTTCATGGTGTTTGTTTTTGTAATCATATCATTATATGTTTTTTATCTTATAGGTGTTGTCTAATGTTGTAAAGCACTTAGAGCTTCTAAAGATTAGGTGTTATACAAAGTCCTCATTATCATTATTATTAGTGGACTGACATCATCTGTACAAATCTGAGAGCCCATTAGCCAGGATAATTTAAGTAAAGTGTTAAAATTCTCTTGAGCAGTGTTTTCTGGACATTTTTAAATACAATCCTATTTTTAGCAACAGTGGCCATATTTGACAGCAGATTTCCAACATTTGTATAAAACTGAAAGCCCTCTATGTCAGGATGCTTTTTGTCAAAATTAGTAAATTCTGTTGAGTAGATTTTGAAAGTAAGTCATTTAACAGTTTGTCTGTTTTTAGTAATGGCATCCATATTTGATGGCAGATAAACATCAGTTGTACAAATGAAAAAGCTCTGGTCAAATTCAGTTAGACAGTTTTTGAGCAGTCATTTAAGTATTTTTCTAGTTTTAGAGAGTCACTATATTTAATGCATTGGCATGAACTGTATCAATCTGAGAGGTTTTATTGCAGGGGCTATCTATCAAGCCTGTTGAAGATTTTTTAAAGAAGTCATTCAATTGTTTTTCTATTTTTTTAAAGGCTGCCCTATTTAATTGTTGATGTTTTCATGCCTTCTATTACATATTATACGTTCTGTAAGATGACTTTTTAAAAGACAATTAAAGGGTTTTCTATTTTCAGTAACAGTGTATCAGATGTATGAAACTGAAATCCCTCTACGCCATGATGCTTTCTGCCAGATTCTGTCAAGTAGGTTCTTAGAAGGTGCAAAAAGGTTTTTATGTTTCTAGCAATGGCAGGCATATTTGAAGGTGGATCAGCATCATTTTTACCTGGAAGGTCATCATGCCAGCAGGTTTCTGTCAACTTCTGTCAAAATGCATTCATACTGCTTTGTACTGAATGTATGTAACTCTCTTCACTGGTAATCAAATCTCAAAAAATAAAAAAAAATATGTGAAAATATGTTTTAAGGATGACAGTAGGATGCAGCTAAAGTGGAGTTTTTTTGTCACAGTTAGTGATGCCTTAAATAGTGCTTTGTTTATGCCCTGCAGGCTTGCAATGTGTAGTATATTCTCTTTCCAGCAGACACACCTTAACAGCAGTGTCTCTTTCCCTGACTGCAACCAGTCCCGAGTCCAGCGTTGTGTCATTCACTATCACAGTAAATGGAATCCCCAGCTCATCATTTCTGAAATAATGCAAAACTATTTTAACCAAATTTTTTTATAAAAAACAAAGGTCTATAACATTTTTTATAATAAAATGATAATATATTCCAATTTTTAAATTTTTAATTAATTGTTAATAATTATAAATCATTATTTCATTTGATTCATTTTCCTGATCCTAAATTTTCAAGCTGTTGTTGTTGTTGTTGCTGTGGGGTTTAACGCCATTTTTCAGCACACGATAGGCTATATATGGCAGCCAGTATTAATGGTGGAGGAAGAACCCGGGAAAATCCCGGAAAGAACCACGACCCACGAGAAGCTACTGGCAAGCTTTCTCACATACCCACATTGGCTGAATCCAAGACTCGAACCACTGCAGACAGAGGTGAGATGGCAGTGATCCGTAACAGAGAGTACTTTAGACCACTCGGCCACTCAAATTTTCAAGCTGAGAATGCACTCTATGATAAGAGGCCAAAATGAGCCAAATACTCTCACTTGTAAATATGTACAGGTGTCACTTGTAGTAAAATTCATACAAGATCTTGATATAAGTTTACTGACCAGGTTTGATCCAAATCTGATCAGCTAAACATCCACTGGATAGTGTATATGTTTAGCCAATCAGATGGCAAAATGTCTCATTAATATGGACAGATGTCATTCATATTTATAATCAAATTCAAATGAGATCTAATTGTCATAGCATACATACCATGTCTGATCAAACTCTGGTCAGAAACTGCCCCTAGTATAGTAACAACTCAGTCATTAGAGTCAATGAGTTGGAGAAGTTCATGCTCGTAACTAAATTAGTCTATGATCTAGATAAGATAAGCTTTTATGCCAAGTTTGATCAAAATCTGATCGGAAATATGGAATCTAAAGTGGTAGCTAGCTATAAAAAAATCATGCATGACAACTCATTAATAAACATGAATGTTGCTCATCATCAAACTCATCCCAGATCTTGATCAATGAAGGTTTTATAAAAAGTTCTGAATATTAGTGTGCTGTACAAGAAAGTTCTTCATTAATGAACAGTATGTCAAGGCATCCCCCCCACAACACTCCATGCATTCTCAGTCTGATTCTCCAGTTATTAAATGCCATTTTGGAAATAATGTTTGGTATGTTGTACATGCACTGGAAAACTGACTTCCAAGCACATGGCAGCTTTCAAATCATCTCTCCCTCAGTGAATGGCCTTCAGAAAGAAAAAACTCATTTTGAGCTAAATCAGGACTGTATGGACGATGTGGCAAAGTGTGGATCATTCTGTAAAGATGGTGCCAGTATAATGTAATTAAGGAGGTGGATACCTCAATTATTGGTGCATGGACAGGTGGTTTTGTAGTGTTCCACAACTTCTGGCAACACTTTATAGGCATAATCATGTCCAGTGATGCTAGCTGAGTCACGTACCTGGATGACTAATAGGTGTATGATGATTCATATATATCTTGAATGGTTTAGCCGTTATGCCCTGGAAACAAGGAAATACAGTTAAACCTGTCATGAGAGACCACTCCTTCTGCCAACAAAAGGTGGTCTCTCATAACAGGTTTGTGCAAGACCAATTTTCAAGGTAGAATTTCAACAGTGATTAAGGAAAATACCTACAATCATTATATATGTACTTTTTATTCATAATTCTTGTTAAAATATTGCATGCATTCATCTGAAAATGATTTGATATAACAATATAGACATACATGTCACAAATCATTCACATTTATAAAGTGGTAGAGGGGAAAGATTGCCAGTAGCTTCCTGTGGGTTTCTGGCTCTTCACAGATCTACCACTACAAAACTATTGGCTGCCATGTATAGCCTATCATGGGCTGGAAAATGGTGTTAAATCCAACAAAACCAACCTAAGATCAATTGTACATGTAGTAGTGCATGAAACTGCAAAACATCCTGTTTGTTCATTATTCATATATGTGACAGAACCAGGATTTCAAACCAGTAGATTTACTTATTTTTATCTATAGATTGACTTCTAAACCAGTAGATTTTTTAAAAAATCAATTTTTTAAATAATTATTACTATTATTTCTTCATGACTTAAATGCTTTATAAAGTGAATTCAGTTTATCCTTTAAACTAGTTCAACACTAATTCATTCATCAATTTTTATTTAAAAAAATCTGCATTCTGTTTTCACTTTTAATTTAATAAAATATATTTTTGGGTCCTTACAATCTTGAGCATGCACCCAAGTTGAGGGATATTTTTTTGCAATCAATTAGAATAATTTCTGCATGAGCAAACCTGGTATAGTGTTTTTCAAGGGGTTTGACCTCTTGTGTGTGAAGAACTTGAACACCTTCTGTGCGGAACTCCTTTGCGATATGGGATGCAACCTCCTGCAATTCTCTAGTTTTGCTACCACTGGTTGCCGTGGCAATCTTGTAGGGTGCAAGAGCAGGGTGAATCTGTAGCATCTACATTTAAAGAGTTATTTTTGCTCAAAAATCAATAGTGAAAAAGATGCAACAGAACAGAAATTTCATTAATAGAAGTATTTAGGAGTATCTTACTAAAACAGAATATATTGTTCTATACATTTCTGCATGCTGACATTAAATCTGTCACTGCAAATGGTTATCAGTGAGACCCATAATAAATATAATTGATGCAACACACCTCTTTCAGAAAAGCTAGTCTGTCTGAGTCTCATAATAGAAATGTATGCAACACACAGAAACGTTGTAAGAATGAGACAAATGTCTGGATAAAATATGTAATGGATGAGTGTAAGGTTCATCATAAAAATAAGGCAGTCAAAGTTAAAACTTTTATCCAGTTTTGTAAAGTAGTGTATAGGCTTTTTAAAAATCATAGGCTTATAATGAGAAAAAAATTTCTGTTACAAAGTGATTTTAGGTGGAAGAGAAACTGCTATATACAGCTTCATAATATTTCTTATATTAAGTTATATAACAAATAAGTGACTGACAATCCAGTGTGATCATGATTACATGACCTGAATTTATGCGAACTCAAAATAAAACGAGATGGAAAAATGCGAAAAGGATCGCTACTATTGAGATAACTCTCATACATATAGATTGTGCCACCATTGCAGGCAAACATTACCCACAATTCCCAGCTCTTACACCCCCACCATTCTGTTTTTTGTGGCCTCAGCGCTATGTATGTATGTATATGTATAAATTGTTTGTTACAATTTTGGAACATTTTTAGTGATGGCATCTAAAAGACAAGCAAGTGATAGTACGAAGAAACCAAGGAAGGCTATTTCTTTAGAGGTTAAACTTGAAGTGGTGAAAAGGTATGAAGCTGGTCAGAGTACTGCCATGATAAAACATGCTTTGAACCTTAGTGAAAGTACGTGCAGAACAATACGTGACAGTGCAGAAAATACAAAAGCAACTGTGAAAGTTGGAACCTCCCTTTCAAACCAGAAAAGTTGCTATACCCACCCAGACATAGCGGAAAGGATGGAAATGATGTTGGCAGCTTGGCTTGATAAGAAGAAAATTCCTCTAAGTCCAAGCAATTGTGTGTGCTAAAGCCTCTAGCCTGTATGAAGTTCTCAAAGTATTTGAAGAAGGTGATCAAAAAGAATTTCATGCCAGTATTGGGTGGTTACACAAGTTTAAAGGACGTTTTCATTTTGGCTTTAAAAATGTTAAACAAGTGGCAAAGCTGCATCAGCTGATGAAGAAGCAGCAAGAGGTTTTCCCCCCAGACTGCAGAAAATTATTGAAAGTGGGGATTACTCAGCAAAGCAGATTTTTAATGTCAATGAAACCAGCCTTTACTGGAAGAAAATGCCTGACTGCACTTACATTTCGGTGGAAGACAAGACTGCACCCGGTTTTAAAGCTGCTAAAGACAACTTAACACTTCTCCTGGGAGGCAACGCAGAAGGTGGCTGCAAGTTGAAGCCTCTCTTGATTTATCTGAAAATCCCAGGGCCTTGAAGGTATGAACTATCAGAGTTGCTTGTCTACTGGTACACTAATAAAAAAGGGTGTCTGACCAGTGCAGTGCAATACTTTGAGAAGGAACTGCATTTTGAGTTAAAAACTATTGCCAGAGAGAAGGCATTCCATTTAAAATCTTATTATTTTTAGACAATGCCCCCCAGCCATCCTAGAACTATTGAAGACTATTCTTAAAACATTAAAGTCATATATTTGCCACCAAATACCATATCCCCATTGCAACCAATGGATCAGGGTGTCCTAAAGGCTTTTCAATCGTATTATCTGCAATCAGTTTTAAATTATTTGGTGAAGCAAACAAATGAACAGAACATCACAGTGAAAAATTACTAGAAGACATTTACTATCAAGGATGTCTTGCATTTTGTAAAAATGTCATGGCAGGTTTCACCATATTGCATGAATAGCATTTGGAAAAAACTTTGTCAACAGTTGTATCATTCTTCTGATGGCTTAGATATCAAAGAGACCATTGGATTAGCAAATAAGTCCAGTGTAAAGGCTGCAGTCAAAGTCAGACTAGCAGAAGAGACATTACAAGAGACTGACATCGAGCAGCTTTTGGAATCCGATGCTTAGAAGTTGACAAATGAAGACCTGTTGGATTTGGAACAAGAATGTTTTGATGAAGAACAAAAAGCATTTGCAAGGCAGCAAGAGGCTTGTGAGCAGCAACATGCTTGGACATTGAAAGTTTTGTCTGACATTGTATGTCATGTCACTGCTGCTTGCACTTTTAATGGAGGATAATGATCCAGATACGAATTGAAGTTCACTTATTCAATGCAAATCTATGAATGTAGTTTCTTGTTATGAAGAGCTTTTACAAGAATAACAGAAGCTAAGACTCAGACTATGCTGGACTCTTTCTTCAGAGTGTCATTTCCTGATGAACTTTCCACTTCAAGTGGCATGCCTGCAGGCCCTAGCATATCCCATGTTGTTGTCTCTACAGACAGTTCCGAACAGGATATGTAAACGTTTTTTCTCTACAGAGTTTCAAAGATACTATCAACACTACTGTTCAATGCAGCTTTTGTTTTTTTAATTACACGTACATATGTTCTGTTGATTAAAATTCATAATTTCATGTTTTTATTTTATGTTTCCTATGTTTTAAGTTCGTTTCCCTATGCTTTTTAAGGAAAACTTTATTTTTTTATTTTAATCTAATTTGCAGAAGAAGCATCCCCTAAGTTTGACATACTGAATTTATAAGGAGAAAATGATTTCAATTTATGTGAATCTCAAAATATGCGCATGCTTGAAAAATGTAACCTTCACGTAAATCGTGATCACACTGTAAGTACATTAACAGTGCTAATTTACCATTTTAAGAACTGGGAACTCTGCAGTGCAAATTGATAAATTTTAGAACAGGGAGCTTTGCAGTGATAATTTACCACTCTATGAACTGGGGACTCTTTTTTCCCATTGACATCTTTCTCCATGTAGGCATCAGTCAGGATGGCCATCATAGATGTCTCTAATGTTGTACTACACTCTATAAGATGGGGCAGAACTAATTTTCTTTCAAATTTGAACTGAAAAGTAAAACAAGACTCCATCAAAAGGACTGACACTATACTGTCTGAAAAAAAATCCCCCCAAAATTCAAGATAAGACCATTTCTTCATTTTAACTGCTGAGCATTGAAACCATATCTGGTATTACTGAACAATAACATTTTCAAATCAAACACTGTAGCAGCCACAATGGATGTCATTCTGGTACCATTTTCATTAGGACAAACTAGACACCACTAAAAGACATTTAGTGAAAACCTCATGTTGATATGATCATCAATTCAGGAGAATTAGAGACAAGATTTTCGATATGTTCACTGTGACAGTTATATAATGTCATTCAGGACCAACAACATATCATATTTAGTCTTTTGGCGAAGACCCCATCTTCGGAATAGTAGCAATAACAAGATTTTCAGGCTGCTGTCATTGTGGTCAGATTGGCACCATTTTTATATATTGCTAACAGCTATATATGTCTATATTTTTGTAATACCTGGTATATGATTTAATTTAATTTTTGGAATTTTTATTTATGGCTGTAAATTGTACCAAATATTATTAATTAGATTTTGCCTATGTGACATGAGTCTGATAAGATTACGTAGGATCTATAAATAGATACTTATGTATGTATTGACAATACTAATACAGTGTGACCCCACTATAGCATGCTCTGTTATAATATGAATTCAGATATGTCATGGTGTGGTTTCCAAAATTTCATATCCATGTGTTTTTCGTATTTTTCTCGTACATGAAAAAAATTATTTCTTAAAAGTATGAGAAGAAAAAAAACGTAAAATGTTTATTATCATTTTGGGGAAGAGATCACGTATGAATAATACAAGACAATTGTGGTGTGGCTTCTGAAATTTTATATGTATTTTTCTCATACATGAAAAAAATAGTTTTTTTCTTCTTAAAAATACAAAAATAACATAAAATGTTTATTCTAGGATTGCGTAGGGCTTTGCTAATGTCACAAACTTGGATTTTCTTTCCTTATTGGCAGCAAAATATATCATCTGGCGATTTTTTTACTGGCAACATTGTTGGCTGTTTAAACTTGTATATACAACCATTGATTTGGAGTGGAGAAATTCAGAGGCCCCATGAAAGGAAGCAAACTTATGCACTAAAATTTATCTATTGTTACATAAACAAATTCTTTGTCCATACTGACAAACCATCTTAACAGTGCATTGTTATATAATAATCCACTTATCTTGACATCTAGCATGAGTACTGTATGCTGTGAGATATCCACTTTTTTGTTGTTGACATTTCTGGTATTGGAGATCAACCAGACAAGGCATTATCTCATAATCTATCTTTCGTTGGATTTTCAGCCGCTTGCCAGTAATTAATATATTCACATAGACTGACATTTGTACGTGGATGGTAAGTAAAATTCCTCTTCTTTTCACTCAGAATTAAATCCTTCACAACACTCACATTTTCTGTGATAATCCCTGTCATCAGACCTGAACACCTGCATCTCTATTGTCTGTTGACCCTTTGTTAAATTTCTGTTGCATGCGTGGAAGGCAGCATCACGCTGCTACCACAAATGTAAAATAAAAATAAAATAAAAAAATAAAAAATACTGCATCTTATTTATTGGTTTATTCAACAGGCAGGGAGGAACAGTAACTAGAATAGACCAAATGATGGCCAATTCCTTTTAAATAGTTTGCTGAAATTTCAAAGGAAACAGATTACCTCTGAAGCATCGATTGTCACGGAATGGTGTAAATGTTATTCATTAAATACATGTACTCGGGTTTCGTTTCTTTTTGCTGTACAACGATACCCGAGGGTGATTATATATATGGTTTACTGCATTTTGAAATTGTGAGTACAATTTGTCCTATGCCACACGTGCAAGGTGCTTTCGATACGGCAAAACGAAAAGTCTAAAGGTATAAATACGTTACTGCATGTAAAGGGTCTTTACAATACTAATGGTTTTGTCAGCAAGCGGCCTGCTTAAAGGATTCGCACAACTCCAGCTGTAGGGCTGTTCTGAGGGTAGGAATATCCGGTGTTGTCTGAGGGTAGGAATATCCGGGGTGTCCAGTGTTGTCTGAGGGTAGGAATATCCGGGGTGTCCGGTGTTGTCTGACTGTAGAAACGTCCGTTTGTCCGGAGCATTTAAGGTGCCGGAATGTCTAATGTTTAGTGTCTGGAGTGTATAATGTCAAGAGTGACTAAGGTGACCCAGCTGTAAAGCCGTCAAAGGACCAGGGTGTCCGGAGGGTCTAATGTTCCGAGTGATCATAGTATTCCGAGGGTCCGGAGTCTGTAGCAGTTGTGAAATTGATTCGTAGGAGCTGTGGAGCGGATATGGTGCATGGAGTGTATCTCCATACATGTATTTTATTAGCTGTATGCTAATTTTGGGTTAGTAAGACCCAGTGTATCATTTAGGACTGGAAAGATAGATGGTATATCTGTTCTTGTGTTTTTTTGTGTTAAATTTCGCTACCTGAGCGTATACATTTTTACTACGAGTAAAAAAGTTTGCATCGTTTACTATTTGAGTGAACTATATTCATCTGTCCATTATTGAATCATTTGTGAATCATTTATCCTGTGTTTTTTTGTGTTACTGAACTAATTTATTGGTATTTTTATTTTCATCTTCGAATCTGTGCGTTTTATGTTAAATAAATCCAATATTTGGATTATAAATACGCACACATCTTCATAAACTACTGCTCATATAAATCACCACATTAAACCATATGTATCTGTCGTCAAAACGTGTTCTGTTGTCAATCCGAAATATCCCACCCGGTTATCTTGTTACACCAATTGTTATGAAAACGTACTCATCAGATCGAACAAATCATTCAATACAATTATTTGATGTTTCTGCCACAATAAGAAATGGGCATTTGTTTGGTTCTCCAAAGCTGTCCTATAAAAGTGACTTCAATAATGCATGCAACCTTCATCAAAGAAAGCTGATTACAGTCTTCAATAAAAACAAAGAACTTTTCTTCAAAGGAAGTCAGTACCAAACTTAAATAAAAGTAATGGAATTTGATGGATTTTTGCATTTTCTAATGTGACTGGAACACGTTAACTGTGCCGTGAAAGTTTCCTTTTTGCAGGGAAAAAGTTTATGCTAATGAATGCTACAAAAAGCGGCTTAAAATGCAAAGTAACTTTTACTGACTTGGAACGTACTGAAAAGTAAATGTGCTTTGTCATTCGTAACGTGATTGTGCTATATTTTTCCAATGAATTCAGACCCATATGACCTCTGACAAAATTATTGAATATTTTAAATCTGTGTGTGTGCATATTTTTGATGGAATCACTTGTATTATGGATTCAATGTATGCGATGAGGATTGCATGTGAGTACATGGTGTTGATACTCTATTCATGCTATATGTCAGACATGTATATATAAACAGTATTCACATATATGTACCAATTCATGGTTCTCCAAATGAAGTAAACTATTATATATGCCTCTCTATTTTCACTATTTCTCATTTAATATGCATCAATTTTAGATGGTAACTGTGCCGATGAAGCACGTATTTTACTGCCTGTATTTATTACCTATCCCCCCTGCAAAATGTTTGGGGTACATGCATCATTTTATTCAGCTAACTGACCTGGTTGCATGTAACATGGTTGTCTATAACACAGTTGGGTTCTATGGCTCCCAACTACCGTGTTATAGCGGGGTCACATTGTAATAACCGTAATAATGAGACTTAATGACTTTGGCTAAATTTTTCATTGGCTGACAGGGTTTAGATGATTCTAGAAGGATTCAGCAACTTTCCATTGATGGGTCCAAGGCAAATGAGTAGTAAGACTCGTCATGTGGGGTATATTGTGAAATATATTCACTCTAAAAGGTGTTTATGATGAAAGAAGGGAGCAATCAGATTCATTCCGATTTTGGAGTCAACCTCATTTCATGCGTTCCTGTTGTAAGTCTGTTGATGTGTTTTATTTTGTACTTAGATATTATTTGAGAGGAAAAAGATTTGTTTGGTCTGTTCAGTGGGAAAAAAAAGTACTCATTATTTGGACTATAATATTATTCTGGAAATGTTGTGAATTATTTGAAGGAGTTCTAGATGATGCCATCTTGACAATGCCATGACTCTTGGTCGACCAGTACATTTCTGGTTTTGAAATTTATACGGAAACTTTCAATTATTTGGGCTTTCATTAAACTTTTCAGGGTTATTTTGAATTCACGTCATAATACTTTAAGTTCCTCTCACATTTTCATTTATAACTTTGATAATTAAATTATTTCTTAAGTTTTACAAAACTTGTTGGTTTTGCTTCTTTCTGTTATTTCGTTTATAACCATAACACTAACTATGACACCATAAGAAATCTTCTGGTGAAAACCCAATGTTGATATAATGTTCCATCTTGGAGTAGCAATCTAATTTAATTTCAAGATGGCCATTGTAGTGGTCATATTAGATATCAGAACAGCACAATTTTTTTAAAGACCAACTAAACACCATAAGAAGTCTTCTGGTGAAAACCTATGCTGATATGACTTTATGTTCAAGGAGAGTATCAATAACAAGATTCTCAAAATGAATTCTGTGGTGGCCATACTGGATGTCAGATTGGAACCATTTTTACTGAGGACCAACAGACACCATAAGACATTTTATAGTGAAGACCACTTGTAGTCCATCAATTCGGGTGGCAATAGCAAATTTTGCAAGATTTCCACTTGGACAGTCATACTGAATGTCGAGGTTGCAACATATTTCATTTAGGATAAACCAGATATCATAAGTCTTCTAGCGAGAAGTCCCATGCCAATATGGCTTAGAGATATCAAGATTTTCAAAATGGCTGACACTGCAGCCATATCAGATGTCAGATTAAAAGAGTTTCATATAAGACCAACTAAAATTCATAATAAGTTTCCTCATGAAAACCCATGTTGGTATGATTTTCTGATCAGAAGTGCTAATGAACAACAGTCCATCCAGTAAGCTCTTCTGGTCCATGAAGATTAAGGCTAAATATGTATAACTGTCAGATACAACTGTACACATTTAGACATTAGAAATGACAACAGGCAATCAGTAGCATCTTTCATGATGTAGGAGAATCATAAGCAGCGTAAGACCTTTAAACATGGCTTTTATATCCAGAAATGTTAAGTTCTTTATTACAGCAAAAATACAAGTGATGTGATACATCAGTAAAATAAAAGTTTCTGTAATTAATAAACCAAATGGCCATAAAACCTGATACTCTTTGCTTTGTTCCTTGTTCTCAGCCATGAAGGGGTTGTCTCCCTTGTTTATGATGGTTTCTATTGCTTCCTGTCCCCATGGAAATTGATAAAGTATTTTGGACCCTGACTCTGTGCCATTTACTTCTCTCTCCACAGTGAAGCTGGAGGGGTTAACAGCAAACTAGAAAACAATGCATAATTTTGCAACTGCAACTATTACATGCAATTTTTTTAAAACTTATCTGTAGCAACAAAAAGTTTGTGCTACAATGATTATACATATCTTTGTTTACGTCTTTATTTTGCATAGATGCAAGTAACTGGAAAAATACTCCAAAGTTCCATGTAACTACCAAGTTGCTGTTTTCTAAATATAAAGGGACCCCATTACATATTACAAACTAAACATACTGACTGATTGATTCAAATCTATTCCACTAATAAAATCAACAAGGGCAGTCTGTATGAACCGTAAAAAGTTCAGTGTAAGAGAATAAATTAATGCAAATAGAAATGCAAATTACATGTGTGCAAAATAAAAGTCATAGTGACCTAATTTTGTCCTAACATTTATTAAGTATTCCTAATGAGGCATCAAGTTTCATGACTGGAGACAATGATGTATTCAAAAATGGGTCAAATGCAAAAATTAAAGCAAATTGCTGTAGTAAAACGTATATTACCATGGCTTAATTTGGTCTGAACAAGGACATACTTGTTCTGATGAATCTACATAATAAAATTGCATCTGAAAAACTGAGCTAGAGCAAAATTAAAACTAAAAATGTCATAAACCCATGCTAAAGTTCTTTTACTGACTGGAAGGATACATGAACCAACAGATGGAAATGTGTCATCAATAAAATGACTCGAGTAGCTATGCAAGCCAGCTAAAAACAGTACAAAACAATGAAAGAAAAACATTAATACCTACATGAGGTGATGATCTAGAGTTAAACACAATGACCGTTGGCGCCATATATCCCCCCCCCCATTTACTATTCTTCAGTGATGTGCTACAAGATGTGCTACAAGTTATGCACAATGTCCTTTTGGTGCCAAAGATTAACTCATTTTAAAAATTCTTCAGGTGATTTGCTAGAACTTAGGCAGAATAACCTTTACAGCCAGAGATTCCCCCATTTTAACAATTCTTCAGGTGATGTGTTATAAGTTAGTCACAATTGCCTTTGGTGCCAAAGATTCCCGCATACTAACATTTCTTATCAGAAACCTTTGTTTCTCAACATCTATACAATGTCCTTTGGTGCCAAAGTTTAACTCATTTTAAAAATTCTTCAGGTGATATGCTAGAACTTAGGCACAATGACCTTTATTCCACAATTGCCTTTGGTGCCAAAGATTCCCCCATACTAACATTTCTTGTCAGAAACATTTGTTTCTCAACATCTATACAATGTCCTTTGGTGCCAAAGATTCCCCCAACCTAACATTTCTTGTCAGAAACATTTGTTTCTCAACATCTATAGTAGCTACCATTGGTAGGAAAAACTGCAACATGCATGCTGCTGTAATATTCAGTAAATGAAGATGTACTTATTTATTGAATTAAAATTATTACAACAACTTTTAAGAACTATAACTTCACAAAAGTAGTATCACAAAATTATTTCCATATCAATTTTCTCAGTTCATACCTGCCATATTCCCTGAGAAGCAATGGTGGGTTTTTTGAGACCCAGAAGGTGTGTTTTGAGGTCACCAGGGAGGTCAGTACATGTGACCCCAAAAAGCAATGATGTCCAATTGTGAATAAGCTATCATTTTATATAAGCCTATAGAAAATCATTGGAAATTCAACTCTGAATAAATTCAAATAACTTCTCCATTTTCTTTAAAGCATTTAATACACTTACACAACAACAAAAAATGAAGACAATGCATTGTCATTGTCATAATTCATACACATGTGGAAACACTCGCATAATTACAACCACAATGACATTAAATGAAAGCATACACCAAGTTTTTGTCTTTCAAACTGATTGGATGGCAGGTTGTTGTTATGGTTGTTATAGGGTTTAACGCCATTTTTCAGCACAATGTAGGCTATAGACGGTGGCCAGTATTAATGGTGGATGAAGAACCTGGGAAACCCTGGAAAGAACCACTGACCCACGAGAAGCTACCAGCAAGCTTTCTCACATATCCACATTGGCCAAGCCTGAGACTCAAACCTACGCAGATAGAGGTGAGATGGCAGTGATCCGTGATGGAGAGCGCTTTAGACCACTCTGGGCCCCCAACTGGATGGCAAGATATATGCTTAAGTGGATACAGTCTTTACTGCTCTCAATAGGATAGGGGCTTTCAGGTAATTCATTAATAATGATATTTCAAGCAATAGTTCTATTTTAGTCATGTTGTTCATTGGGATTAAGTATGCATGGATAAAATGAGATGTGCTTTCAGAAGGATTTACATTTTTCAACAACAGTGTGTGCGTGTGTATTTACTTATTTTTAACTTAGCTTTAACAATTTTTCAGTCATATCAATACGATGTCCACAGTATGGCAGTTTATAGTGATGCCTAGCACTCTGTCATCATGTTGCAGACATGTAGCATGATGTCCCACCCAGTCACATTATCCTGACACCAGGCTCACCAGTCCTAAAACTAACCTTGTAATGCTGAGTGCCAAGTGAAGCAGCTGTTAGCACCATTTTTATAAGTCTTGGATATGACTCAGCACCAGTTTCACTTGAATTAAGAATCATTCTGAATAAGCATTAAATCTTCTTGTCTAATATTAGTATCATTTATTATTTTATATTTCATTTTTAGTATACAGTCTACATAGTCTCCACACTAATTACATCAAAGTACTGGATCTCACAATTCATTGTTTTTCAGACAAATCCAATGAGTTGACATTGTGTCAATTAAGTCTGCCACAGATGTTTGTCAGGTAAATAGACCTTACATTAATGAATTAAACAAGTCCAGTTTTCTCAAAAAGTCATGGACAATTAGGTCTGATCTTTCACATGAGACACAAATTGGTTTGATTGATGGGGTTTTAAGGACCATTAATACAACAATCTTCAAATTTTATGTGATGGTCTCCATGACCTATGTAGACGTGGAAAAACGACTTTAATTCTTTGTAGTCTTTATTTAGTATAAAGTCTTGTGGTTGAAGTTTGTTCACACATGAGGCAGCCTTAAACAAAGGAGTGATTCCCTTGTTTTTCAATTTAGTTAGCATCTTTGCACACTGATGGGCTCAGAATGCATCAAATGTGGACACTGCTTGCTATGCATTGAGCAAGAGGCAACTGGTTATGTGTTTGGTTCACACATGGAATGATGCAATTATCCAAAGTGAAGGGGATCTAAGTTGAATGTTACCACTCTTAAGCCACTCTGTTAACCCCATGGTTGTCTGAAGGTAGTGATGGTTCAACTTTATGAATAGGAAGGGATCACACATGTGTAATTTCATGACCAATTAGCTTAGTGTTTTCAGCTGCAATGGCTACTTTTTTGATGTTCAGTGCAAGTATCTGGTGGTACATGTATTGTTTTAACCACTGAAGTGACTGCCAGCATATCTTTGTTCTTTTTAGTTTTTAATTTGGGTGTCTGTAGATGTTAATTACAGAATTAAATACATAGAAATATGCAAACTTTGAATTAAAGTACTCACAAAAATGTACCCCCCCCCCCCGCAAAACCAATGATATTACAGTATCTAATTTCATGAACTTCAACATGGAAAAGTACATTACCTTCTTCCACCAACTAAGGCGATACCTCATCCAATGGTCAAAGGCCCGACTTGAACTGGATGGGGTGCAGGCATGTAATAATGTCATCTGCACTGAGCTACAGGAACTTGAGGAAAATATTTAAAATTTTCAGCAAGATGATGCTGGATATAAATGACTAAATTTGAGGAAATGAGATCACAAGGTTTATGATATAATAATAATAATACAAACATGCTACATTATCATAACCATTGTACTAAATTTGATTAAATTATAAACTATTTACATATTAAGTGTTTGTATAATGACAGGAGGATATTCTGATCATAAAACAATATAATGCCATTGAGGTCTTCACTTTTCTGTTGAAATCTAAGACATGCAAATACAAATAGACAGAAAAAGACTCAGAACAAGAGTTCCCCAAGGAGGCTGACACCCTAAGTACTGGCCAAAATTGAATTCCAAGAATTCAAGATAAGACCATTTCTTCCTTTTAACTGCTGAGTGTTGAAACCATCTCTGATATTCTTCAGTAACAACAACATTTTCAAATTAGCTGCTTTGGTTGACATAATGAAATTGACACCATTGTTGTTCAGGACCATCAATACATTGAAATAAGTCTTCCAGTGGAAATCCCATGCTAAAAAACAATAACAAGACATTCAAGATGGCTGCTGAAGTGGCCTTATTGGATATCAGATTTATACCATTTCCATTTAAATCTAACCAGACATGATAAATAGTCTTATGGTGAAAGCACAGTATCCAAACTGTATATCAAATTGGCATCACTTGCATTAATGATCAACTAGGCATAACAAGTATTTTAGCAAAACCACCATGTTGATATGACCATTACATCAGGAGAAGAGATAACTAGATTTTCAAGCTGGCCACTGGTGGCCATATTGTCTGTCTGAGAAGCACCATTTTCACTGACGATCAGAGGTGCCCCGAGTGGCCGAGTGGTCTAAAGCACTCTCCGTTATGGATCACTGCCATCTCACCTCTGTCTGCGCCAGTTTGAGTCTCAGATTCAGCCAATGTGGGTATGTGAGAAAGCTTGCCAGTAGCTTCTCGTGGGTTGGTGGTTCTTTCCAGGGTTTTCCTGGGTTCTTCCTCCACCATTAATACTGGCTGCCATGTATAGCCTATTGTGTGTTGAAAAATGGCATTAAACCCCACAACAACAACAACAAAAATTCATTGACGATCAACTAGATATCATAACAAATAATGTTGTAGAAAACCCATGCTGATACAACCATCCAATCAGGAGGAATAGCAACAAAATGATTTTCAATCTGGTCACTGTGGTGGCCATAATGGCTGTGCATCATTTCTATTGCACCAACCCAACATTATAAGATGTCTTCTGGCAAAGACTGCATAGCAATATTATTTCTTGTCCAGGAGTAGTTATACAATTTTTAAGATGGCTACTGTGGTGGTCATATTGGATATCAGATTGGCACCATTTCATTTAGAATAAACTGTCTTTTAGTGAAAATCCCATGCTGATATGACCATACTGGACAACACATTAGCATCATTTTCATTCAGGATCAATTAAACATTCACAAGAAGTCTTCTGGTGAAAACCCCAAGTCAATATGACTTCCATTCAGGGGAAGTAGTGTCAGGATTTTCAAGCTAACTGTTGTTGAGGATATCAGATCAACAACATTTTTATTTAGAACCAATAAGACATCATAAAAAGTCTTTTACTGAAAACCCTATGTTGATTATAAGACATCATAAAAAGTCTTTTACTGAAAACCCTATGTTGATTATAAGACAGTCTTTTACTGAAAACCCTATGTTGATTATAAGACATCATAAAAAGTCTTTTACTGAAAACCCTATGTTGATTATAAGACATCATAAAAAGTCTTTTACTGAAAACCCAATGTTAAGTATAAGACATCATAACAAATCTTTTACTGAAAACCCTTTGTTGATATGACCATTCATCCTGGTGAAGTAGCAATAACAACATTTTTATACCAGCTGCCAAGGTGGCCATATTGGATGTCTTAATGCACCATTTTTATTTAGAACAACTGTGTGTAAAGTTTCATGGCAATCCTACAAGTAATTTAGGAGGAGTAGCAATAACAAACTTGTACTAACACATAAATATGATAAACAAACAGACCATCCTATTAAGATCTCCTGATCTGTAGAGCTAAAAACCAGAGAAAAGTGACTTACTCAATCAACATTCTTTCTTCAGAGGGCTGAGTGGTTGTGGTCAACTTGGACACATAGATCATAGAAAATGGTAGCCTCTTGTTGTTTAATTCAGATACTTCCAGAAAAAAGCTGAAACCTAAATAATTAGACTATTATAAACAAAGACATGATGTAAAATAAATATTTGATTGGGTCTTTATCAACAACTCTAAAACTTTATCTACAAAAAATTTGACAAAACCAGCTTGTAAATCTTAGAATCATCACACATTTTCTTCCAAAAGTTAATATTTTTTTTTTCATGTAATAGTCTTCTACAATTAAATCTGCATTCTGAATTTGCTAGATATCAACTATTAAATTTCAGTAATACTATCATAAAATCCCCATAAGTAGGATGAAAATATTCACAGGAGTACAAAGTTGGAACTGAGAGTTACATCTGTATCCTTTCTATTATCTTTATCTCTCACTAAAATCACAATAGTATTGGAAGTATTGTAAATGGGATGATGTAAAATGTTACTTTAAAACCAAGAGGCCCATATGGGCCTGACATCATTCACGTAGCCTTCAAAACAAACCAATGACCATTTCACTATGCAGCATTGTGAGACAACAATCTATGTTAACTATCTCCCAAACATTACATCATGTTGATTTTACCTACTTTATTGTAGTCCAATACAAATTCTTTTCAATAAGGGCCTAATTAAATGCATTATCTCCTGCTTATGATCAAAATCGCCCATGAGCTTTAAAAGTGAAGCTGACAGATGAAGTTTTAGTTTGTAGTCTACATATTCACTTTGTGTTCATACAAAATGAAACTATAATTCATTAGGTTTTCATTAAGACCATGGATTTCTTAACTCTTGGCAATTAAATCTGGTAGTTATTTGGGATAAAAGTATGTTACGGCATTTTTAAAAATAAAAAGCTATAAATATAAAATATATTTTTCAAACATACTTTGAGAATGGCATTAATATATGAAATGCAATCAAATAATGTACAATACTGGTGATATGATTCTCTGCAAACTCATAGTTTTTACAAAAATGCATTTTTACTGAAGCAAAATAAACTACTTTAACAAAAATCACAATTACTTGTAAATATCAATAACTGCATACAGAAATTCTGATCCTTTATTACAACAATGTGCAGTTATTTATAAGTGGCAACTGTATATTTACTCGAGCAATACTTTCATTTTATACTTTTTATTCAATTATAAATAAAAAATATTCATTTTATTCCTAGATGTGTTGTATTGCTAATTGTAATACAATATTCTATAGAAATTTATACATCATGTATTGTAAATTGTATCATTTGTAATCTTGCTTATATAATTTATGGAATGGAAAGAATTCTGCATTAACACAAGCCTTTGATTCTCAATAGGGAATACCTTTGCACTAAGTTGATTTTTATACCCTAGTATTACCTGATCCTAATAGCATAACCTACAATGTCATATTATCTGTAGTTCGAAACCTGAAATTAGCTGATGTTTTGATTGGCAGTTTTTTAAAAATATGGTTACCTAAATTCATCCAATCAAACTGACCATTACATGATCCTGTCAGTCAAGCAGTCCAACATGTGAAGACAGGTTAAAAATTTTTTTAACAAAAATAAAAACAAATGTCAACTATGAAATAGTCCTGTATAGATTTTGAAGTCTAATGTGCAACACATGAAATCCACACAAAACTCTTGCAAAACACATAGAGCACAATCTGATTAAAATTGAATCTCTACTGTCCTACATGAAGATCTGATGATGAGCACTTAAGGATCTTGTTCTGGTGACCTTTGAATTAGCCAATGGAAATGCAGCTTTCAAAAATCTTAAAGTGAATCAAACTGGTATGAACAAATTGATGTTCTTCATCCACAGTGCTCTATCTCCAAACGTGAGGATATGAGACTTCATCTGACTGGTTGATACAATTAGCAATTATGGTAATAACATAGGTTACCACAACATGACCCCTGAGCAGTCGCTGTCAGATCTTCATGTATAACAGTGGGGATATATGATTTTAACCAGATTGGGCATAAGTTACTAGTAAGAACAGGTGATGGGATGAAAGAACTACACAATTTCCTGTCTTGAGACTTACATCAAGGGCACAGACAAGATCATCATTCATACTGGGCACTACAATACATGATTATTAGTGTTTTTCTGGATCTCTTTCATTAAGCAGTTAATTCAAACTGACTTTTTACATCATAACTGTATCACTTCACCAAAATAACACATAGAAGAACTTGAACTAACTATATTTGTTAGAATGGTTTTTACATATGGCATGTGCTTCCTTAAATACTTGATTAAGTTATGAAAAGATTTAAAATGAAAAGTAAAGCCCCTAAATGAATGAGATAATGTGCAGACAAAAATTCTGATACCACTGATACCAGTTCATGTTATAAATTACCTTGGGTAGTGAGGTGCTAATCAGGTTGGTCTGGACAAACCAACATGTTCTCAATATTGGCCTTCTTTTGTATATAACAGCCAGTCAATCAAACAGTTTTTCTTACTAGTAACCTAATTTGCAGTTTTCTTTATTATATTTATGCAGAACACCACAGCCTATCTTATTTTAGAACTCCTAAAATTATTTTGAAAAGTGTTACCTATTTTAAAATGTACTTCGAAGGCTTTGACTTTTGCAATATTAATCAGCACAAATATAAAGAGGTTTAAAAACAAACAACATTCAAAACTGAAAAATGTCATTCCCTGGAATATTTTCGAAGTTACAGTGAAATACAGATATTATAACCTTACACACATTTAGACAGCTAACTGTGAGGTCAAGTTGAAAGACAGACATTACAACCTAAGACACATTTAGACAGCAAACTGTGAAGTTGAAAGACAGATGTTATAACTCAAGACACATTTAGACAGCAAACTCGGAAGTCAAGTTGAAGACATTACAACCTAAGACACATTTAGACAGCAAACTGTGAAGTCAAGTTGAAGACATTACAACCTAAGACACATTTAGACAGCAAACTGTGAAGTTGAAAGACAGATGTTATAACTCGACACATTTAGACAGCAAACTCGGAAGTCAAGTTGAAGACATTACAACCTAAGACACATTTAGACAGCAAACTGTGAAGTCAAGTTGAAGACATTACAACCTAAGACACATTTAGACAGCAAACTGTGAAGTCAAGTTGAAAGGCAGTTGCAACCTAAGACACATTTAGACAGCAAAATGGGAAGTCAAGTTGAAAGACAGATGTTGCAACCTAAGACACATTTAGACAGCAAACTCGGAAGTCAAGTTGAAAGGCAGTTGCAACCTAAGACACATTTAGACAGCAAACTGGGAAGTCAAGTTGAAGACATTACAACCTAAGACACATTTAGACAGCAAACTGGGAAGTCAAGTTGAAGACATTACAACCTAAGACACATTTAGACAGCAAACTCGGAAGTCAAGTTGAAAGACAGATGTTACAACCTAAGACACATTTAGACAGCAAACTGGGAAGTTGAAAGACAGATGTTATAACTCAAGACACATTTAGACAGCAAACTCGGAAGTCAAGTTGAAGACATTACAACCTAAGACACATTTAGACAGCAAACTGTGAAGTCAAGTTGAAAGACAGATGTTGCAACCTAAGACACATTTAGACAGCAAACTGGGAAGTCAAGTTGAAAGGCAGTTGCAACCTAAGACACATTTAGACAGCAAACTGGGAAGTCAAGTTGAAAGACAGATGTTACAACCTAAGACACATTTAGACAGCAAACTGTGAAGTTGAAAGACAGATGTTATAACTCAAGACACATTTAGACAGCAAACTCGGAAGTCAAGTTGAAGACATTACAACCTAAGACACATTTAGACAGCAAACTGGGAAGTCAAGTTGAAGACATTACAACCTAAGACACATTTAGACAGCAAACTGTGAAGTCAAGTTGAAAGGCAGTTGCAACCTAAGACACATTTAGACAGCAAAATGGGAAGTCAAGTTGAAAGACAGATGTTGCAACCTAAGACACATTTAGACAGCAAACTCAGAAGTCAAGTTGAAAGGCAGTTGCAACCTAAGACACATTTAGACAGCAAACTGGGAAGTCAAGTTGAAGACATTACAACCTAAGACACATTTAGACAGCAAACTGGGAAGTCAAGTTGAAGACATTACAACCTAAGACACATTTAGACAGCAAACTCGGAAGTCAAGTTGAAAGGCAGTTGCAACCTAAGACACATTTAGACAGCAAACTGGGAAGTCAAGTTGAAAGACAGATGTTACAACCTAAGACACATTTAGACAGCAAACTGTGAAGTTGAAAGACAGATGTTATAACTCAAGACACATTTAGACAGCAAACTCGGAAGTCAAGTTGAAGACATTACAACCTAAGACACATTTAGACAGCAAACTGGGAAGTCAAGTTGAAAGACAGATGTTGCAACCTAAGACATTTAGACAGCAAACTGGGAAGTCAAGTTGAAAGGCAGTTGCAACCTAAGACACATTTAGACAGCAAACTGGGAAGTCAAGTTGAAAGACAGATGTTACAACCTAAGACACATTTAGACAGCAAACTGTGAAATTGAAAGACAGATGTTATAACTCAAGACACATTTAGACAGCAAACTAGGAAGTCAAGTTGAAGACATTACAACCTAAGACACATTTCGACAGCAAACTGTGAAGTCAAGTTGAAAGGCAGTTGCAACCTAAGACACATTTAGACAGCAAAATGGGAAGTCAAGTTGAAAGACAGATGTTGCAACCTAAGACACATTTAGACAGCAAACTCAGAAGTCAAGTTGAAAGGCAGTTGCAACCTAAGACACATTTAGACAGCAAACTGGGAAGTCAAGTTGAAGACATTACAACCTAAGACACATTTAGACAGCAAACTGGGAAGTCAAGTTGAAGACATTACAACCTAAGACACATTTAGACAGCAAACTCGGAAGTCAAGTTGAAAGGCAGTTGCAACCTAAGACACATTTAGACAGCAAACTGGGAAGTCAAGTTGAAAGACAGATGTTACAACCTAAGACACATTTAGACAGCAAACTGTGAAGTTGAAAGACAGATGTTATAACTCAAGACACATTTAGACAGCAAACTCGGAAGTCAAGTTGAAGACATTACAACCTAAGACACATTTAGACAGCAAACTGGGAAGTCAAGTTGAAAGACAGATGTTGCAACCTAAGACATTTAGACAGCAAACTGGGAAGTCAAGTTGAAAGGCAGTTGCAACCTAAGACACATTTAGACAGCAAACTGGGAAGTCAAGTTGAAAGACAGATGTTACAACCTAAGACACATTTAGACAGCAAACTGTGAAGTTGAAAGACAGATGTTATAACTCAAGACACATTTAGACAGCAAACTAGGAAGTCAAGTTGAAGACATTACAACCTAAGACACATTTCGACAGCAAACTGTGAAGTCAAGTTGAAAGGCAGTTGCAACCTAAGACACATTTAGACAGCAAAATGGGAAGTCAAGTTGAAAGACAGATGTTGCAACCTAAGACACATTTAGACAGCAAACTCAGAAGTCAAGTTGAAAGGCAGTTGCAACCTAAGACACATTTAGACAGCAAACTGGGAAGTCAAGTTGAAAGACAGATGTTACAACCTAAGACACATTTAGACAGCAAACTGTGAAGTTGAAAGACAGATGTTATAACTCAAGACACATTTAGACAGCAAACTCGGAAGTCAAGTTGAAGACATTACAACCTAAGACACATTTAGACAGCAAACTGGGAAGTCAAGTTGAAGACATTACAACCTAAGACACATTTAGACAGCAAACTGTGAAGTCAAGTTGAAAGGCAGTTGCAACCTAAGACACATTTAGACAGCAAAATGGGAAGTCAAGTTGAAAGACAGATGTTGCAACCTAAGACACATTTAGACAGCAAACTCAGAAGTCAAGTTGAAAGGCAGTTGCAACCTAAGACACATTTAGACAGCAAACTGGGAAGTCAAGTTGAAAGACAGATGTTACAACCTAAGACACATTTAGACAGCAAACTGTGAAGTTGAAAGACAGATGTTATAACTCAAGACACATTTAGACAGCAAACTCGGAAGTCAAGTTGAAGACATTACAACCTAAGACACATTTAGACAGCAAACTGGGAAGTCAAGTTGAAGACATTACAACCTAAGACACATTTAGACAGCAAACTGTGAAGTCAAGTTGAAAGGCAGTTGCAACCTAAGACACATTTAGACAGCAAAATGGGAAGTCAAGTTGAAAGACAGATGTTGCAACCTAAGACACATTTAGACAGCAAACTCAGAAGTCAAGTTGAAAGGCAGTTGCAACCTAAGACACATTTAGACAGCAAACTGGGAAGTCAAGTTGAAGACATTACAACCTAAGACACATTTAGACAGCAAACTGGGAAGTCAAGTTGAAGACATTACAACCTAAGACACATTTAGACAGCAAACTCGGAAGTCAAGTTGAAAGGCAGTTGCAACCTAAGACACATTTAGACAGCAAACTGGGAAGTCAAGTTGAAAGACAGATGTTACAACCTAAGACACATTTAGACAGCAAACTGTGAAGTTGAAAGACAGATGTTATAACTCAAGACACATTTAGACAGCAAACTCGGAAGTCAAGTTGAAGACATTACAACCTAAGACACATTTAGACAGCAAACTGGGAAGTCAAGTTGAAAGACAGATGTTGCAACCTAAGACATTTAGACAGCAAACTGGGAAGTCAAGTTGAAAGGCAGTTGCAACCTAAGACACATTTAGACAGCAAACTGGGAAGTCAAGTTGAAAGACAGATGTTACAACCTAAGACACATTTAGACAGCAAACTGTGAAGTTGAAAGACAGATGTTATAACTCAAGACACATTTAGACAGCAAACTAGGAAGTCAAGTTGAAGACATTACAACCTAAGACACATTTCGACAGCAAACTGTGAAGTCAAGTTGAAAGGCAGTTGCAACCTAAGACACATTTAGACAGCAAAATGGGAAGTCAAGTTGAAAGACAGATGTTGCAACCTAAGACACATTTAGACAGCAAACTCAGAAGTCAAGTTGAAAGGCAGTTGCAACCTAAGACACATTTAGACAGCAAACTGGGAAGTCAAGTTGAAGACATTACAACCTAAGACACATTTAGACAGCAAACTGGGAAGTCAAGTTGAAGACATTACAACCTAAGACACATTTAGACAGCAAACTCGGAAGTCAAGTTGAAAGGCAGTTGCAACCTAAGACACATTTAGACAGCAAACTGGGAAGTCAAGTTGAAAGACAGATGTTACAACCTAAGACACATTTAGACAGCAAACTGTGAAGTTGAAAGACAGATGTTATAACTCAAGACACATTTAGACAGCAAACTCGGAAGTCAAGTTGAAGACATTACAACCTAAGACACATTTAGACAGCAAACTGGGAAGTCAAGTTGAAAGACAGATGTTGCAACCTAAGACATTTAGACAGCAAACTGGGAAGTCAAGTTGAAAGGCAGTTGCAACCTAAGACACATTTAGACAGCAAACTGGGAAGTCAAGTTGAAAGACAGATGTTACAACCTAAGACACATTTAGACAGCAAACTGTGAAGTTGAAAGACAGATGTTATAACTCAAGACACATTTAGACAGCAAACTCGGAAGTCAAGTTGAAGACATTACAACCTAAGACATATTTAGACAGCAAACTGTGAAGTCAAGTTGAAAGACAGATGTTACAACCTAAGGCACATTTAGACAGCAAATCTGACAAAGAATTACCATTGTTCATATTCTCACTTGCTTGAGGACTCCAACATCTATAAAAAAGAACAGAAATAGTATAAGTAGTTAAATGAACAGTGACTGAAAAAGTATTATATGTGTAAGGCTTCATATTCCAATTACGTACATTATAAATGTAATATTTTCATTCTTATATGGTAAATATGGAGGCTTCAAGCATCCCGATTAATAATAATATAAAGAATATCAAGTGTTAAACAATGAGATTGAAGTGATATGACCAATGTTATATGATATTAGAAAACAGGAAAAAAACAGAAATGCAAATCTAAGTTTACAAATGTACCACAAAATAAACATGCGGATTTATGAAGTTACTTATGAATAACATAAATATACTATGTCGTGCCAGTCCAATGTGACTTGCTTCACAAACTTTCAAAGCCACTGGAGCAAGAAGACTAGGTTACTGTGAGCTACATTTACACATAGTAGTACCCTCCAAGACAAATTAACCCATAAGGTTTTTGGGATTGTAAATAGGACAGTGTCAGAAACAGAAAGCCAATTGCAAACATTTAACATTATCACAGGGGCAAGAAAAGAACTACTTTTGCCTGTGGTGAATAGTACCCAGCAAGATGAACATACCTCTCAAGTTTCAAGACTTTATTGTTACGTATATTTAATCTGCATTAAACTTGTTATTTTCCCATCAATATGTTTAATGCAAAATTGTATTTTATTGCTGACTTTGTCCATTATCAAGTTAATTTTCTACCTGACTAGTATCATTGATTTTGATTTTGTAAATAGCATGTTTATCAAGGTCCTGATCTTCAAAAATTCCCCATGAAATGCCAGTTCTGCCTGATGTTTACTATATTCTATATCATAATTTTAGTAAGAGATTGTTCTAGAATGGAAAATTCCCCATGAAATGCAAGTTCTGCCTGATGTTTACTACATTCTAATTTTAGTAACAGTTTGTTCGTGAATGGAAAATTCCCCATGAAATGCCAGTTCTGCCCGATGTTTACTATATTCTAATTTTAGTAACAGATTGTTCTAGAATGGAAAATTCCCCATGAAATGCCAGTTCTGCCTGATGTTTACTATATTCTAATTTTAGTAACAGATTGTTCTAGAATGGAAAATTCCATTAAGATACAGTATTTACAGAAAAAGCTAACTGTGACTTTGGTCAAGTGAAGGGCTTTATAATCTTGTTTATCTAGAAAAAGTATTAATTGTTGTTTTAATATCTTTTTGCCAAATCAGTCTTATCGTTGTGTTCAGTATTTGATTTGGGATAAAATTATTTATTGAAATTATTACTCTCTGGAATTAAGTGTTCAATAATAATCTTGGACGGAGACATTAACTTGAAATAAATAGTGAATTCAAACAAGGACATCTTAGATTATATCACTGTGATTCTTCAAAACACTGTTGTCACATTACCATGGCACCAGCCACTACAGGCACATCAACACCTTTAGCACTGGATCTTATTTTGAATACCACTGGAGTTTAATTAGAACTTTATTCATTAGGACTGGTGATAAAACCTTAGAACTATTTGGGATTTAATTCTCATTAATATATGTTCTTTTTTAAATTTTCACTTTTGTATTCTGGGGAAATTAATATGTTGAATTTTTTAAAAATATGTTGGTTTTCACACTTTTCTATTACTTCTCTTTAGACCTTAGAGTCATAATATTACCTAAAAAAGTGTTCGAGAAACTAGGCAAAATGCAAATACTTACTGTAATCACTAGAACATTAAAGAAAGACACTATGACCTAATTTTCCCAATGTATAGTATAACTTTCAAGTTAAATATAAGCATAAAGTTTAATTACTGTACATACAGTACAAAAAGTGTCATGGAAACTGTTCTAAATGCATGATGATGCTGATGCTATGTCAGAAAAGTTATCCTTATGTCTCACATGCTTTTCAGGCAAATCAAACTCATCATGACAGCAATCTAGTTTGATAAAAATATTTTGAAAAGTTGCAAAAGTGTGATAGCTGAAAACAGTATATTTATGGATGCAACTATGGAACACAACTCATCAGAAGAAAAGCAATTTTGAAGTTGCTGAAAAACCTATGCAGGAATGGCTTGCAAAATATCAGCAAAATTAATTCTATGTAATCGGCCACACAAGTTACAAGAAACTCATCGTGAACCTGAAAAGTGATCTCTAAAGGACAACGATTCCTGCAAAACTGGAAGTGAACACATCATAAATTCCAAACAAAATCTAATTAGAAAAAATATATATGAATGAACATGAAACAATCTTCATTAATTGACAGGCTGTATTTCAGTAATAATTACTATATATACTAATTTATAAATCAAGTCCAATTGCAAACAAAAACAATATCTTGTTTGTTTTATTGACTGCTCCTAACAAACTACACAGTGCTTGCAGCAGCACATTATGTGTGGCGGCAGATCTGGATCTATGTAGTTTACACTTATACTTGACTTATATCTGAGTATACAGTATATGGCATGTTCTGAATGGAGTAATAAATACAGAAGTAGACAATGAATTTCAGTAATTCAGCCAGACATTTCTTACTGAAGTAGGGAACATAAGCACATTTCTTACTGTATGGGCACATTATTCCAGAAAGGGCCTTTATTGTATGGGTACATTATTGCCAGAAGGGGACTTTATTGTATGGGCACATTATTGCCAGAAAGGGCCTTTATTGTATGGGTACATTATTGCCAGAAGGGGACTTTATTGTATGGGTACATTATTGCCAGAAGGGGACTTTATTTTATGGGTACATTATTGCCAGAAGGGGACTTTATTTTATGGGTACATTATTGCCGGAAGGGGACTTTATTTTATGGGTACATTATTGCCAGCATGGACCTTTACTGTATTGGCACATTATTGCAAAACGGGGCTGTTACCAAGGTTCATGCTCTTAGAATGATATTTTAAATTTCACAAAGAAAATTTACATTGATTTTTGTTTCCTTCTCAAACAGATATGTGATTTTTAATAAAAATCTAAATTAAAAAAAAAAAGGTTTGCATATTAGACTGTTTACAGTGGACTGATTACTTTGAATGCATAATCATTAAATGATGGTTTTATTGCTAATTAAGAAAAATGATAAAGACAAAGGATAGAACTTGCTGATGGATTGGAAATGCTGATAGGATCAGTTCATGCAGGCAACAATGCAACCAAAGTTATCAATGAAGCCACATCAATTTGTTGGTGGATGCTCACTAATGATCTTATGGACAGAGACACACATCAAGCACTGATGCTTTAAGATATTTATGATTTATACAACACCAAAGATGAGTTCTGACATAACTGAGAAAGTGCATGTGCTGCATGAAATCTATGTTTCAATGCAACATGTTTTGTAAATACAGCCCAAAGCATTACTCTGATGAATATAATCTCATTTACAAAACCAGAATTCAGTGTGACTCATTCTGCAACTGTGACTGCTGGTGACTCAGGCACACTTGAGACTTGCACTAGCACTGCATATCATAACAAGCCTGACACTGTGAGAATTACCTGTTATGTGTTTAGGCTCTCATAAACAGTAACAAGAAAAAAATGAAGGCAAGACACTTTGTAAAATTTAACAAATAATTTTCATCCCTAGTAAAACAAGGTAAATATCAGGAAAAGAACTTATGGTTTTAAGAGTCAAATCCAAAAATAATCCAAGAATTAAAATTCAGAAATCCTAGTAATAAAATATTCTAATGAATTTGAGTTAGAGTCCTGGCAAAAATAAAATGGAAGGCAATAGCATATACTGTAGTCAGTATAGTATTGATGTGTCAACAGTTCTTTGTTGATCCACAGAAAATAATAATGTTTTGAATTCCAAATAAATTTTCAATAAATATCTTTGTCCAAAAATTCTGTAGGTCTTGAGCACTTAAATGTTCCCAGGGAACAGAATTAATCTCTAAGAATCCAAATAATTTGAAGAAAAATTAAAGTATTAAACTACAACTGGTCACAACAGAAAAAACACCACCTTGATAATGAAGTGCTTAAAAGCCCAACTAAAATTATTTCTCATTACATCACTAATAAATTTGACTACTGTGCAATTTCGGTAAATTCAGAATTTCGAAAAAGAGGCTATTCACATGTGTAAAGTCACCTACACCCAGTACAGCCTCAATTCCACCACACTAAGAATGAATTAAAAAAAAGAACTTGTTTACTTCAACTCTTACTGATTCTGCATCAAAGTCAGAACTAGTTTTTATGAAAAAAAAAGGCATGGTCAAACTATTTTCTGGAAAATATAAAATTCCAGTAAGCAAAATTACATTACTATAACATGTAATGGAATTAAAAAAATTAAAACAAACAAACAATTAAATTAAATCAAATATAAATTAAATCAAATATACATAACATACCTCAATAATGCAATTAATAATTTTAATGCCATCTGCTGTAGTTGTAAAAAGCAGGTCTGAAACAACAGGCATAGATGTTTAAGGTTACATACTGTTTGGGTTTTCACCAACCATAGAACCAAGCAATTTGATATCTATTATGCCTGCAGCACCTGTGTAACTGCTATGCCATAATAATTGGCTAATACAGATAGATTTTTCCGTTGTGAATCAAGGTGGTCACATGGTGGATCTGTGTGGTGAAACATTGACAATACAACTGCACATTAGAGATTGACTTGACATTTTATAATAACAACAACACTTGTGTGTGAATATGTGAAACCCATTCATGTAGTTTATTTTAGAAAACCCATGTACATGACATATTACAGAACTGGGCTCAGTGATGTCATTCATGGATTATCTGCAAGTGTACCAAAAGCACTCAAAACCTTATAATCATGTGATCCACATATTGCTAATGCTAAGCAAGTAAAATGTATGTTGTAGACAGTTTTACAAGTGCTTCTGTGGATCACGTGAAACAACTGGGCTTGCAGGTGGCTCAGATGCTTTGAGATTGAATACAGCGCCACTTAACACTGTTCAAGATGGTTCCAGTTACATTACCATTGACTACCTACAGATAGTAAGGTCATTAATGAGGCCACTCAGCGCTGATTGTCAGACTGCATGGTTGCAAATCTGACATGGAAGTGGATTTACATTTAAGATGCCTTGAAGTGGTATTAAAGAAAATCAAAAAGGTATAAGTGGACACTAGAAGTTGATGCAATGGTTCAGTTTAAAAAGGTATTTGAACATGCATTTGACATGGGAGTGCCACTGCTGGTGGATCGAAGCAAGAGATTTCCAGCATGACTCACATCCAGCCAGGTATTCCAATCAGTTAAAAACACAACTGAATGAGCAAGACATATCTAGGTTTTTCTTCCATGTGAGACATTTGTGGAAATTGAGGGCAAAATGGTACAAAATGATGGTACCAATTATCCTGCCAATGCCACAGTGGGATTTGTTAACAATGGCATCATAGTATTGTTTAACAGTGCATGAAAAATCCATTTTGGACAATGTTGATGTGGCCACAATGATTGCCAGATGCAGCGATGATTACACGAGAACACAGGACAATGATGTTTCTCAAGGATACATTTGATAACGTGAATTCTCAACAATACTCAGCTGGGCAGTCTAAATCACACACCAATCCTGCTATTGATGCAGATGTACAAGCTGTAGTTGTGGACCCTAACAGCCCTTTCAATGGTGGATTTGCTCAGCGCCAAGGGCAACTTCGTGGAGCCTCATTATGATTTTGATGCAAAATTCCTCTCTGTTTATGTGTCAGTGGAACCCCGCTATAACGCGATGATCGGGGTCCATAAAATCGGATCGCGTTAAAAGCGGGGTCGCGTTAATGCGGGGTTTTACAATATTTAACTTTTTTTTCCGAGAACATATACGTGTATACATGTACAATGATCAAAAGTCGGCTTATCATCAGATGAATATTAACTGGAATGCATTAATTAAGATATATTCAAAATAATCGATGGCTAATATATTTATAGGTTATTACTGTGCATTAAAAACATTTACTAATTTTTATTTGTTTGAACGATAATACAGATTGACCGATAATACCAGACTATCGCTATATCATGAAAAGTGTATCAACACCATATGCTACCGTGCCGTCGTGGCATGCAGTTCATCCATAATGGATGTAATTTCATTGAAAATCGTACAGATTTAAAATATTCAATAATTTTGTAATAGTCTGAATTCGTCGTGTAAAATATAGGATGAACAAAATATTGAAACCATTTACTTGCCGTCTGATATCGTACGGTCATTGCATGCAGCTATTCCCGGGTCTACATACGGTGTCTGTACAAATTTCATACCGCTAAAATTGTATCATGTGCGACAACTGCAAGAATAATTAACAATCAACGCATGATTTCAGCGTGCAAATAACTTTTATTTCAGATTTTGTGAACATCAAAAGAAACATGTGAAAACTGCTAAATTAATGTTGCGCAAAGTGCAAAGTCAGTGTGGTTCCAAATTTAAATTTCATCATTTCTTGAAAAATATATCCAATGACGTTTGCTTCTTTGCCGCGAACTGTTGGGTTCTAGCAAAGTCAAGAATATTTCTTAATTGAAGGACTTTGACGCTGTCAACATCTTGTGTTTCCAGCCACCTTAAACTTGCTTCTAAATGTACTACTGCTTCAGACACTTTTGGTTGGGGAGTTGGGGTGCCATCGTCATCGTTATCATTATCATCACTGGTTTCAGGTTCTGATTGTGCAGCTTCATTCTTCCTGCTGACATTTGTAACAATTTCGTCATCTGATATGTGTTCGTATATAGGGCAGATGTCATCTACTGAATACCAGTTAAGGATATCATGATGACTGTGCTCGTATTTTTTGAGTGCTTCTTCTGCTAAATGTACGTCGTCTTCAGTGAATCCTGTAAATTCAAGCTCATCGTCACTATCATTTTGTGTCGAGGGCGTAAAAGCTGGCCCAAGACCCTTTATCCAGCATCGTTCAATGCAGCGTGCAGTGATAGCATCCCAGGCTTTACCTCCAAGGTGACATACTTCTTTTAAGTTGAGCAATGCCAATGATGTGTCGACGGATGCGTTATTATCTGCTACCATTCCCTTTATCATTTCACGGCGATAATTTTGTTTAAATATGGAAATTATGCCTTGGTCAAGTGGCTGGATTTCTGACGTAGTGTTTTTCGGGAGGTACGAAACTTTGATCTTGCCATCACTGCTGACAAGATTTTCCGCTGGGGGGGTGGGCAGGGCAATTATCCAGCAGGAGGAGAGCTTTTTCCTCCAGCTTGAGTTTTCGTAAATGAGCCCGAACATCTGGAACGAATGTTTTGTGAAACCAGTCGTCAAATATGGAGCTATTCATCCAAGCATTCTTGCTGTTAGCGTACTGAAATGGAAGTGCCTTCATATTTACATGATGAAAACATCTGGGAGCTTTCAATTTTCCAATCATCAGAGGTCTGACTTTGTGGCTGCCAGACTTGTTAACACAAAATAAGAGAGTCACTCTGTCCTTCCTCTTCTTGAAACCTTCTCGTTTGTGACTGTCAGTCTTGGTTGCAAGGGTGCGATCGGGTAACATTTTATAACATAAACCAGTCTCATCGCAGTTGTAAACTTGGTCGGCTGTGTAGCAACCGTCCTCCAGCAACTTTTTAAGCCCAATCGGGTAGGAATTGGCAGCCTCTTTGTCAGCGGAGCGGATTTCCCCAGACACAAGAACTTGGCTGATAGCGTGCCTTTTCTTGAATCTGTCTAGCCAGCCATTACTCGCCTTAAATTTGGAATCATCTCCATTGATACGGCGATCAAATTTCTCTGCTTGGGCTTTCAGAATTGGGCCAGAAATTGGAACACCTTCTGAGCGAGCTTGTACAAACCATTGGTACAAAGCTGAATCTAGGACATTGTCATTAGCTAACTTAACCCTTTCATGCTGTAAAACAGTTTCCTCTTCAAGAATGTTGGGCAGACTACGGAGCTTTCCTTCATCTGTTTTCCACCCTCTCAAAGTGGACTCGCTGATTCCTAGATCTCTGGCAAGCTGAGTTTGTTGTTTGCCCTTCTTTAGTTGATCTAGGGCATACAGTTTCTCTTTAGCAGAAAACGACTTGCGTTTTTGAACTTGCTTTTCCATAACAGTAAAATATTTTTTTATATAAGCAAACAACGTACACAGATAAAGCTCGATAACTAAGTAATGAAGGCCTGCAATGGTTACGAATCACTTTTTATATAAAACAAAATTAAGCTGAACGGATGTACAATTTCATACCCTTTTAATTTACAGATAATAAAGTGGATATTATTTACTTTCAACTGTTTGTTGTTTGATCACACCGCCAAGCACAGCATACATGTTGGCGGCTTTCGTCCTTTGATGTTTATTAAATTGTGCGACTCTTGTATCAACCACAGCTTTGTCTGCTGCTTGGCTGTGATTGCAGTTAAATAAGAAGCCCATGTCGGCTATTGTTTGAGCAACGACTGTATACAGAATTCATGGAAGACAATCACAAAGACGATTTACTGGCTTTACTCATGGATCCGTAATAAGTAACACTTCCGATAATGTTTACTTCGGCTTAACAATTCAAAAACCTAATGAAACCAGTTTTCTCTTCTAAAGTAGAATACGGAGCTTCACCACAACCTGTTCAAATTGATAAATTTCAGAAGCCAAGCGTTGTACACACTATTTCTCGTACGTTATATATATCGTATTATTTTAGAATTCATACATGATCACTTCTCCAAAATCACTTAAAGAACCTGGATAAATTGTTAAGTTCCGATCGTTTATTATTAAAAGTCATACGCGAATTCTTCCACCAAATTATAATAAACGTTTTACACACTATTTCTCGTACGTTAAACAAATATTTTCATGGTCCGATAAAAATACACGTAAATGAATTTCAAATTTCAGGAACCATGCCACGATCATATTATTTTAAAAGTCACAACTAATCTCATGCCCAAAATGAAGTTAATTTCTTGTTTTGTTTTTTTTACTTTTCTCCAAATTTTTTTTCTCCATGTGTGAATGAATATACGAAATTTCGGGAGCCATGCTACGACCGCGCTATATCCGAATTCGCGTTATGGCGGGGCGCGTTATAGCGGGGTTCCACTGTATATCACAGTCTGTGGTTTTATATGGACTGGCATCAAAACGCTGACTGATTTGCAGCTTTCCCAAAATGACTTCATGACACCGTACCCAATTTTTTTATTACTTTTCATGCACATGTAGACAACGCTGGTGGTGACTATAGATGTTATGCTGTCATACTTTCGGACAAGATACTGTTGTTGGAGGGTGCTGGTGGTCTCATGAGGGTCACTGATGCATCTGTGGAAAATTCATAAATGAAAATGTTACTTATTTTTATTAATAATGTCCAATCATTAAGTTAGTGTCAGCTTTACTTTAAATCAACTTGTGAAAATAAAACAATCAAAAATAATTGTGGGGTCACAATGAAACTTTTTCCAGCAAAATTGACTGGAAATATTCCTGTGTGGCTGACCTATACTCAGCTCTCTCACCTTAATGCAGCCAAACACAAACGTACCAGTGACAATAAAATTATCCATGTCAGAGGTGGCACAAATGCAAAAGACTGATGGGATAATTCCAATTATTGCACCGATTCCAGCATTATTGGCAGCAGTGGCACCAGTGGTTGCAAAAGCTGCAGAATTAGGGGTTGTCAGAACTACATCAGGAATGACTTGGAAAAATGCAAATGATGGCTGTATAAAAGAAGGATGAGGCCATCAATTGCCAGATATGAGTCATTTAATACCCCAGGCAAAGGTATTTGATTATCTGGTCACATAAGATCATGCTGTTGATGAAAGCAAACTTTCTCAAGTGTTAAATCTTGATTTACCCACAATGGAAAAATCGATCAAATGGTGTTTCTTGCTTTTCTACTAGATGAACTTGTGTCAGTTGTGTCTTGCACATGTAAACTTGTATCATCAATCTGGATTTATCAGCAGACCCTGACATTCATTGGGTCACATACGTTGTAACACCTCAATGTATTTTGACTCGTATTAACTTGCACCACCAGTTGGCGTTGCTAATTATTTATTAAGTATGGCAAACAACAACCATTTCATTTGACTATGCCAGTACAAGCATGGTTGGATGGTCCCATATGTGGTCATCCACAACTGACCCCACAAACACATTGATTTTAATGTACATGAGATATTATACAACAATGTCTTTTAACATTACGGACATTACTCAGCTTGATGGTGCTGATGTGGAACTGACCTGATTTGCCACCAAAGAAGATTTGTCAGAGTTCACCAGTTGTGTTGTTGCTGGAGTAGATCCATGTGAGCTTGTGATTTTTGAAGATCAAACCAGTCTAATGTACATAATCAAGATATTATTGTCAAGTTCAAAGGCGAGTTTGTGGTAAAGAATCTGATTGACCTCAATGACAATGGTGGAATCAGAGACAGCAGGGTGCTGGTTGCATTTATCCAAAACAATGTTGGTACAGCTAATATTGCTATAAAACAATACATGCAAAAAGGAAATCACTCGTGGACACTCACCGCCACATGTGGTAAGTTCATTTGCAACATACCTAAAACTTCTGAGCAGCAAAGAGGAACTAACTGATACTAGTAAAATAGCAACCAGTCAAATTATTTTTGAAGATGTAAATGGTTTTGATAAACCTAAATCCAACATCTTAATGGCATGCGAGTCTCTACTGTACTTAGATATCTGATTGTGAATGAAGTCAAATAACAGCAATTTAAATAGGCAGCATGGTCCACAAGAAATAATACATAATGAACCCAATACCGGCCTTCCAAAATCTTTTATGTATATAATAGCAATTTCGTAGATAGCCATTGATGAAATTCAGTTTGAAGTGTTTCATATCTATGCATACTGGTACTTAATTGTCTTTTGTCTTTGTGTTTAAGAATCAATTTATTATATATTTGATGGATTCTGACAGCTTTGATGAGGTTGCAGGATTTACAATACATGATCAGTGTTGGACCAACTTACAGCTGATGCTATCACTGATGATAAGTTTGTCTTGCTTGTCATCAAATATCTGTCACAAGAGCTTTACCATATCCTCGTATACCCTAAATTATAATAATTACATTGATAGCTGGAACTACCCTGATGTACCAGTACCAACTTGAGGTCAGTTACGTGTTATAGCATTAGCATGTGAAAATGCCAAAGTGCTGACTGCAGTACCAGGTGCAAACTCCAGGATTGTTTTTACAATGGTGCAGTGGTATTCACTGATGTATCCACTCCAGTTATGTTCAAGTTTGAATATTTAAAACCAACACTGACTCAAGAGAAAAGAAAGGTCTTGACTATTATTCAACACTTGTTCAGCTAACAGTTATTGGGCAAAGACGATCATTAAATGTAAAAGGTGTTGATTTAGTCTTTGTATTTCAATGAAAAGGGTGCCAAACCACCAAATTGCAAAATGGCTGGAGATTTAAGTGTTTCTTAGGCCAAGGTTTTTAATAACTGTATGACCATTGATTAGTAGTGCATGTATTTATTGTGCCTATGCAACCAGGTAAAGTCTGCATGTTATGCAATTAAAATATCTGATTGTATTATTAATAGAAGAACAGTCTTACCGGCATGAAAAAAATAAAGCAGAAAAAACAGCTGCAAAATGAAATCATCAAGAGAATCGTGCTTATTGTAAACATGCATATTTGGTCATGGACGCCAATGGTTGTCTGGCTGCAGCAGCAACTGTTGACTTGGTGTGACTGTAATCACAACTACATCAACCATGATTGTAGGTGCACCAATTGGAATTATTGTCAGAGTTATATCAATATTAACTAGTGTCTCTGGTGGTGCTAGTAAATTAATTTCAATGCAACTTTAATCTTGTGTACATGTCTATTCCTAATTGTTTGCAGCTGTACAAAGCAATCTCAATAGGATCAGCAAATTGTATTTGGTAGCAATTGAGGATAAAATAATCAGTGTGGTTGAGTTTGAGACTGCTGGCTGAAATGGAAAATCACAGACAGTACAAGCACAAAGAAAAACAGCGTGGATTCACAAAAGGACATGGTCAAGTAATGTATTAACAATTTAAAATGGATATACAAATGCCAAAAACACAAACAGACCTTCTGCCAGAAATATTAAGAACCTGCAAGAGAAGTCGAAGAATGATATGAATAAGCTCAACCAGACTGTATCAGAGATGGAATGCTCTCATGGTAAAACTACCTCAAAATCAAACAAAAAGATTCACAGCATATAATTAAAAGCCTTAAGACCCCCAAACAAGAAACTAATGCTGAGCTATAATATGGGAGAAATAAAAATCATCATGCAAAGACATAAAATCAATATGCAGTGACACATATAAGTATATATGAATAAAAATATAGCAATGTTTGTTGATCTATTAAAACTTGCAAATATTTCAGCAGCAGCAACACATTTCAACATGAAACTCAAAGAATATAACCTAAAAAAATGATATGGCACAAAAAAAAAAAACTATGTAAGTACAACACACTCTGCAATTGTAAGTAGAGTAGTATGAATGCCTCTGTTCCATGACTCATCACATGCATGGGTTGTGTGGTTATTAAACATGCATTAGTTACAGATGGGTAAAGCAGTAATGGGAAAAGAGGCAGAGATACATGGCAGTAACCCTTGGGGGACAGTGGGCCAAAACAGCCACAATCATACTACTCAGTCATCTTTAAGGTTAGAGAACTTTAATGTGACAGATGATCCTAAACCAGACATCATGCCTTTGATCTTACAGTTATCCCCTGACTAACATATACCCATAACTTGGAGTTTAATCTGAGTATAATGTAACTGGTAATCAATACTTCCCATGTGGAAAACAATTAAAACAACCAGTTAAGCTTATGAGTCATGCTGAAAATTACAGTTTTAATAAAGATGCCAACTGTGTAGTTCAAGAAGACAGAGGGGTACACTGAAAAGGGCAGATGAGGAAGAGGAATGCGCAGTATGGGTAGGACATCACCATCTCTTTCTTTCTAGCTGGAACAATGTATATAATTCTTAGAGACCTTTCATGAATGAATACATAGATCTAATATTAATGCAGATAAGATGGTGATTTAAGTATGGAGATCTAAATATACACTGACCAATGAAAAAACATAAATCTATGTCTTTACTGTATTTCAACTAATTTCAATCCATCGATTCTTGAAATCATTCAAAAGATGTTAGGTAGAAAATGAATTCATGATACATGAGAAACTTCTAATTAAAATCTAAGTCCAATTTATTATGAATACAGGTGAAGATCAATCTTGACCTGGATCCCCTTACTAATCTTTGTCATCAATCAATGAGGTAACAAATGTTATTCTGCCTAAATAATGTCTGTTACTGTTGGATAGGATGGGGTGGGGGCTGATGTGAAGGACAAACATAAATATTATAGATGCCTCCTGAAGAAAACATGGCAGTGTTAACTGAACCTGGGCCACATCTTCTTAAATCTGATTTAAATAAATGAAATTCTTAAAATGTTACAGAGTGGCAACAAAATAATGCTTGCAAACAGAGAAATAAATTGGGAGGTATAATTTATTCAAAATTTAACAGAAGGTGTGAATGGAACAACATTATTTAGCGCATTAAATAAACAACATTTATGTATCATGAGGTTGTACCCCACTTCCATGCTCTGTTAACATCAACATCATTTATGATACACCATAGTATTACAGAAAGAAGAAAGATATAGTTCCATATCATACCAAATGATGTAGATCTACTAATGGTGTTACCACATAATGTCAAAAAACATTTGAGACCAGAGTTTGTGTCAAGATTTTAGACTTTTTGGCCTTAAAGCTGACCAGTTTGAACTGCACAAGGACAGATAAACCTTTGTAAAAGGTGGGATAAGTTTGTCATTTGGAGTAAAATGGGTCCAGGACATAAAAATTGTGGGTCCAATACATAAACACGCAAAAGAAGTAAAATTTTTAGGCTTTTATACAATAAAACCAGTGTCCTTCACACATCTAATCATCCAGCTAACTGAAAATCTCTCAGAAACAGGTGCATTTGGATGTGCAGAAGTAATCCTAATAACATGTGTCTCCTACATTCATTTCAGGTGAAAACAAAAAGAATATCATGGGTCAATCAGTTAAGGACTGAACTTCATATTTTATCAGACTCATTAAGCCACAAAGCTTTAAAAAAAAATCAATTACACATTGCATGAATATCAATAATAATAATAATAACAACAATAATAATAAACACTTAATTTCATGAAGATAACTCAGCAGATCTGTAGATGACATATGTTCAGAAAGAATACACTTACAGCAGTCCCCCTCTTGAACAGCCCCAGCTTCTTACGGTCAGAATCCCTTGGCACAGACAAATTTGTATTCAAAAGGACCCATCAAGAACGGACACCCCTCTAACGCAACCAGCATATTAGTACAAAAATGTAAAATGTTCCTCTCACGAGTGGCCATGTTTTTTCAAATGTATCCAGAACCAATAATTAATTTGTATTGTGACATAAGGTAAGTAATCAGATTATCTCTATCGTCAATACATGTCTCCCAATGTCAAGATTATGTTACTGAAAGAAGTGTTGACTAAAGTACATATAATAGTAAGACTAATTTAATATATCATTGTTTATAAAAGCCAACGTTTACAGGAAATGGGCATAGGTTCTTCTCTTTGATGATTACAACTGGACATAATTGTCAAGTTCATAACAGGGTCAACATAGGCTAAAATTGGATTTTGTGCATTAACACACACACAGAAATTAACCTTAACCTTGAACAAAACAGGTACCAGACAAAGACTGAAAAATCACGTGACAACACATTATCACTTCCTTTACAAAGAAGGCATTCTGTCCACTCAACAAAAGTTTTGTCTGCATAATTAAATCGCATACAGTTAGCAACACCCGAATCATTACCAAACATTAACATGTCATTATATAAACGGAGACGCATTGTTTTAGAAGAAAGTCAGTTATTCTACTCTATCCAGTATTTATTATATAGACTTATCCAATGCTGCGATTATTGGAAACTTATAGTAAATCTTTATAAAACTGGGGTACTGGTTTTCCAAAAGGGAAGTTATCTAAGTGGTTATGAAAAATGGGGACAAGAAGCTTAAGGTTCATCCTTAATATAAGTACTTAAGTGTTGATTTCTCATCAAGGGAATTTGGAACAAGTGTCAAAAAACATTAGCAGATCAAGCATGGACTACACTACCAAATAAAGTTTCTTCTTGTAAAAAAAATTAACAAACATTTTAGAGATTTATTAGTTGTATGTTATAATTTCTTTAATAATATTTACAAAAAGAGACCATAAATGTAACAAGCACTTATTTCCTCAAATAAAGTCTCAATAAAAATCAATATGAACAGTCCCATTAAAAACCTGGATCACTGCAGTTAAATCTGTTTTTATTCCAAATGTAGACAGGTAGGCTGCTTTCCTTTCAAACACAACCATACTGCTTGGTAATACTGCTGTCATTAAATATGTGTTAGAATTCATTTGGACTGAAGGAATAATGGATTGAGATGACTTCAGATAACTCAAAATATCTCTGCCACTATTGCCTTATTTGATGTCACAAAATACAGGATAGTGCTTCCAGGTTATAATGTGGAAGGCAAAACAGATGTGGCTGTTGTAGTACTAGTTCAAGCTTTAGTTTTACTGCTACTGCTGACTGTCTGAAGAAAGCTTCCAAGCTTCCATGTGCCCCCCGACTTTAAGGCATGCTATGTTTACTGCCTGAAATGAATACAAGCTAGTAAATAAATAAAGAACTAAATATGTGATATAAATGAGATTAATGGTATAAATAATTGGACAAAAACTAAATTCTAAGTTTCACAAATGTTAAACATATCACTGTAAAATCATTATTAATTTAAAGACATGGAAAACAATCTTTTCAGAGTTAGGCAGTTCAAGTTTCTGGCAATTTGTTTTATTACATGAAAACAGCAAACAAAGACAGCTACACTTCATGTACTTAAAAATATATACATAGAATAAAGTCTATTGCATTCTTCTTTTTTTAAATGCACCAGAAAAGATGATGCAAATATCATATTTAATATTAAAATTAACTGTATAATTTAAAAGAATAATATATGAAATTAATGTCAATAAATGTTGTATAAACAATTATACTACAATCCAATTACATTATATGAGACTCCAATATTATAAAACAATATTTATTGCCTCTTTATTGCTACGAGAGAGAGAGAGAGAGAGAGAGAGAGAGACCTTTAGTATGTATGGCTAAAGCTTCCTTCCCCATTGCTGACAAAGTCAATCAACATCTTGCAACATGTACAATATGCCTCATGTGAATCTTAGCCATGATTTGTAATCCTCCTCAATGATCTAACTGGCATGAAACACACTTTCCTGGCATTCTGAAAGCTAATATGAATGGCAATCCACTCAAGCAAACTGTAACATGTAATCTGTAGATAGTCACATGACATCCTTTTACAGATATACAATAAGCTAGAATTTTATAAACATCTGTTGCTGATTTTACTTCAATACTGAAATATGAGAAAAGAAATTGAAAAAGAACATTTAATAAATGGCTAATGACAGCCATTTGCACACAGATAAATGCAATGTAGGGTAGTAACTAGGTCATGCACTCACTATGTCTATTTTTAGCTCATGCACTATATATTTACACTGTGACTGGAATTTCATGTGGTTTACACTTAAAATTATTGCAGTTTTTTTTATACTTGTGTCATGCAATCTATGTTCTACTATTAAAATTCAAAAAAATTTTTGGAAAAAAATCTCATTTACAAGCATTTTTAAGGCCTAGATTTTACCATAATAAAATGTACACACTTTCAAGATTTTAAAGGACCTGTGTAAACCCTGACTTTAATTTCAACCAAATAAGTCCTTAAGATATTTTTCTGCAACATTTAAAACACAAGATGCCAGAAAACTTCAAAGTCACACAGAGAAGGTAACTCATCTAAAATTAAATATAATACAGTGTAAATTGAAACTGAGCTACTTCTTTTTAATTTCAAATTCAAGGAGTCCTTCCAAAGTTATGATCGGAATTGAAAGTCATGACAGATGGAGTGACTGGACATTGGACAGACAGATGGGACAATTTTTAATATGATTCAAGCATTAAAAAGCTAATAACTGTCATAATTAAGTCAAAATTAAAGATAAATTATTAAGCACATGATCAATTATTATACACAAAATGGTCACCCTGTAAATATGTTTTCCATTTTTGAAATGATTCACTTCAAATACTTAAAATTTGCATCCATATCTTAACAAGGACTGTACCTGATTTATCCAGTATATCATATCTGGTTTAGAATTAGGTTTAAATTCAATGATGTATTACTTGATATTCAATGTGAATAAAAGGTTCATGTTGTTACCTTGTTTCTTCAACAGGAAAAGATGACTCCTGCGTGGAAACCATCCAGTGCCACCTGAAATTGAAAGTAAAAGATGTCAAAATGATCTAAATTATCTTTTCTTAATCCATTTTAAACCTGTGCAAATCTTATTAGTCATACCCCTATATATTTGTCTACAATCTGAACTATGAAGGCTATTTAATCAATTGTATTTCTATATCGTTTTTAGAGCTTAAACATGACATATTAAACAATTATAAATATGTACTTTAGCAACTGAAGCAGGCCAAAGATCTGTTAGAAAATGAGCCTTAATAACAATGTTAACTGTTTGTATAAAAATGACATAATTTGAAGTGAATGGCTGACTGCCAATTGGGAGACAACATTAGTTACATATTAGTTTGAGCAGGCTGTACAGAATGTTATGATAATCATCATTCCTATATATATATTATGCATTTGGTTCATTTTGTATGGGGTTCAAAATGGTAATAACATCACTTAGACCCCGGTAAACAAATGTGAAATGAATGTATTACCTCCTAAACTTAGTTCATCAGTAAAAAGTATTATTTAGTGTACACTGTTGTAGCTGTTAGTTTTGGCTATGTAGACCATTGCTAACAGCACTCTAATTGTAGCAGTTACCTCCCCTGATGCAAAATAATTCTGCCAAAAGACTGACAAATTAGCATGGTTTAATTAAAATCTAGCCTATTTTGAGGCATAATTTTCACTTAAAACAAACTATAGAGTAACTCAGTTCTGCATTCGGTTATGACCTTCTTGGAGTTTCAGTGACACTAATTTTAATAGAAATACTGGAATTTATATTGTAATAAATGACCAGTCATATTCCAATACAAAGAATTGTTACTCCCAGTAATGCAGGTTTATGTGAACCAAAGATTCCTTTTCCTCTTGTGGATCACTGAATCAAGCCCATAATAAAAAGTACACATCTCTGCTATGAGCACCCATTCTCAGCTCTGACATGTCTTTTTTAAAAAAACCAATACTTAGCAAATGGACTTGCTTAATTTTTGCATTTATGTGAGCGTGTCTGATGAGCACAAATGATTATACCAGTGATTTTATTCCTTTTTTTTTTTAATGTGTTCTTAGTCCAAAGGGTATAAGGGTTGCTGTATGCAGGCAAGGTTATTAGTGTATACACCCACAGACTCAGATTAAAATCAGTCCAAATCAAATACTGTATATAAAAATCTAAACCGGCAAAAATGACCCCCCCCCCATCACCACATGTTATATTTTGTCACCAAAAAGGAAAGAAATCCTAATTTGTAACATTGGTGAAGCTCATCACAATCTCTGAATTAAAAATTTATCCATTATTTTTCATACTTTTATGAAGAAAAAAATTATTTTTTGCATATGAGAAAAATAAATGCAAATGAATTTCAGGAGTCATGACATGAATGTCTTATATCAGAATTCATATTCTAAAAATGACAGTAAACATTTTAAATAATATTTTTTGTACTTTTAACACATTAACCCCTGGAGGTTTTTGTCATTTTCGCATGAAATTGGAGTAGGAAACACATTTTGAAAGCTATTTCTAAATGCATCTGAAAACACCAAATCTCAGGTGATCTTTTAATAACATACTGCCTAGTTGTGTTAGAAACATAGTTTTTCATTGGCTATTTGGCTCACACATGTGCAGAAGGGTAAAAGTTCTTTTCTTTTTTTTGTTGCTAAATGGACCCATTATTATTTTATTGAGACCACTCTTTATTCCAAATGCCCATCTTATCCTATTTTATGCAAAGGTTCATCTGTCTGTTTGCAGTTCATACCAGTTTGCCTTTGATCTGAGACCAAAAAGTCTAAAATCTGGACATAAAATCGGATCCCGACCACGGGCATATTTTGGATAGAAAAAAATTGGGTCCAAAAATTGAGGTTTTTACCTCTGTATTTTCTAGTGCAACTAGAAATTCCAGATTATTTGGTATCATTGTAGACCTACATCTGTCTACCTTTATATAATACCACCCACTTTACTGTATCATGCATGGCCATGATGCAACAGACCTACATCTGTCTACCTTTATATAATACCACCCACTTTACTGTATCATGCATGGCCATGATGCTATGGAGCTCGAGAGTAGGCTACTACCTCCTGCCACGTTAACTCGTCGCTAGGGGTTGATGTGTTAAGAAGAAAACAATTATTTTTTCGCATACAAGTAAAACACATGCATATGAAATTTCAGAAGCCATGCCATGAGCATGTTATATCTGATTTTATGTAATAACGGAGTGCACTATAGCAGGGTCACACTGTGTGCGTGTGTGTGTGTGTGTGTGTGTGTGTGTATATATATATATATATATATATATATATATATATATATATATATATATATATATATATATCTTTTTCAAAGGCAAATACAAAACACAGACAAGACAAACAAATAAAACAGAAAAACGGTTATGTCTGTGACAAACAGCAGTATCTCCTCCCAAGCAGCTGTCATTCAAAACACTCCATTAGGAACATTCCATATAGCCAGGCACTGAGGATAGGCAGAATTTTCTCCAACGATGAAACATTCCTAAAAAGATCTCAAGAGCTATCTAAACATTTAATTTACTGAGTCTACGACAAAGACCTGATTAAAGAGGCAACCCAAAGGGCTAAACAAACAAACAGCGATGACCTACTCAAATATGGAAAGAAAGAAAAGGCTGATAGGATACCATTTATCTGACCTACCATCAAGACAACCCCAAAGTAGGTAAAATCATCTGGAAACACTTGCCCATCATGGAATTGTTGGATGTACTAAAGTTAATCCTCCCTAAAAAAAACCTGTAGTCATCTACCGGAGACCAAAAAACCTCAGGGACATCCTAGTCAGGGTGAAACTAATGCCAATCACTAATCAAGACCACCCTAGTCAATCTGGCCCCCGTGGTGATAAAAGGTGCAAAACCTGTCAACATATAATAGAGACCAGGACATTTTCTAGCACAGTGGATAGAGAAAAATTAAACATACATGGTTCAAACAAAACGTGCAAAAGAGAGAATGTCATTTATCTCATCACATGTAAGATCTTTAGCCTTTGGTATGTCAGCGAAATTGAAAAGCTACACAAAAGGATCAACCTTGAAGTTCATAGATCTGATTGGATGACAAAGAAGCTGTAGATAAGCCTGGTCGCAGAACACTTCTCCCCATGCCACACTTTCAGTGATATAACACATATTGCAATTGCTCACAACCTCAACTGGAGTCCCCAAACTAGAAAAGGAAAGGAATCTTAGAACACTGAAACCAAGCACTTAAGCCAAGAAGACTATAAAAAGATAACCATGCACAAATAAAATTATCTTTTGCAGCCAACACATTTTCTTTTAAATAATACTCTAAATTTGCTTAATAGCTTATGACTACTATAATAATGAAATATCTGGGATATAATCTGTGCTTACATAAATTTACATAACGTAACAGATGTCGTTATGGCTCATCAATTTCTAGGTTAATACAAATATTTTCTCCAGTATCAGTAACAAGCTGAAATAAACTAGTTGACACATAAAAGAGTTAAAATGTTGAATTCCTGTAGAAACAGCCATGTAAAGTTTTGCAAACATCACCGTTTTTCTGTTTTATTTGTTTATCTTGTCTTTGTTTTGTATTTGCCTTTGAAAAAGGCTCATTAAAGAGTCAAAAGTGCTCGGGCTAGCCAGATACTAGTTTCACACTGTTCATTGTCAGTTTATTGCATTTATCTTAATCAATCCCTGATACACGTGATCCCTTGCTGGATCCAGTGCTCTTGAAAGGATTGTTATTTGCCATATGATTTGCATTCTTTATATATATATATATATATATATATATATATATATATATATATATATATATATATATATATATATATATATATAGTGACAGGGAGCTGACTGTTGACTTTTCTTTAAATAATAAATGTTATTCTTACAAATGTAAATATTGACTTAACTGGAATAAACACCGTAATAAAGCAATGTTATGCTGTCACTTCCATTAATGAATTAAAGTATCCTCTTCACTTTCAGTAATTAATATACAATTGTGTTGTTTAATATTTAACTTATGAGACCACTTCAAGTGATGTCCATATCTAGTTTTTCTTTATTAATTCTTTATTATTCTGTGTATTGTGTACGTCAGTAGTGTTCTCTGCATCTCTTATCATTTCTGAGGAACTATGTTAGCTGCCTTCTGATTGACTGCTTGAGATGCGACTTTAGCAGCAACTGGCTCTTGGCGGTTGTTGGGTTTCAGAGGCATGTCCTTCAATACTAGGAATACCATTGTGGTTGGGGGCTGGGGAGAGCTTCCTGCAGAGTTTGTAATGTATACATGTCTTTTCACATCCAACCTTTCCTCCTCAGTAAAGTTCAGTGAACTTGACCAGTAATGTATAAGAAACAGATAAGCCAAATGCAACACAGTTCAATATGCATACAATGTTGATTGAACAGTCAATGCTGCATTTGCTTCAGCATTATCATTATATCGTGGATTCAATTATCGGATCCATTTAACTCAGAAACATTCATTCAAAGTTCAACTTTCTTACCAAAATTTGACCACCTGGAGCACCAACCATCCAGATAAAATTTTCACTCGTTTTCTCTTTGATTATTAAAGTTTAACATAAGCCTCAGTTAGTAGCTGCATGTCTTACATGACCACTTTTACATGTCCTTATCTGAGAACAAAAAAACCTTACTCACCAGCTGTTGTAGATATTGTGTTTCAGCAGCACACCTGCAGGTCCAAATCTGTACGATCCCTTTCTGTCCCCATCATTGAACATCCTGGCTACAAAACCTCTGGTGGCTAACAGCTGAGTCAGCCTCTCTAGCTTACTCCCAGCTGCAGTCATGATGAGTAGGGACCTGTTACAATATTATCAACACTGTTTGTTAATTTGACTGGTAACTGAAAAATATCTGAAATAGTGACTGGAATAGTGTGGTAACAGTATGGCACTTGGTGCATAAGACAAATAAGGTAAAACAAATGATAGATATTAGTTACAGTCTCCATTGCAGGATTGGAGGTGACTGGTATTATTTGCTGACATTAAATTGACAGCCTTTACCATTGCAGCACAAAATTAATGATCCAAATTAATTAAAACTTGATTCCTCTCCAAAATGATTTGGTAACTCATTACACAAAATGACAGCTAAAAATATAAAAGACCTCTGCCATACATCGAGGTTTTAATTCTTTGGACAAGTAAACTAGCATTTATTTTATTTAAAACATATGACATTGTCCAAATATTTTGAAGCAGACTTTCAGAGGTCCCTAGAGCCAATGACTTAAGCAGGTGTAACTGACATCTGTGTAGTACAGTCCATGACTGTACTTGTGTTTGTATTTTGTTGAAGTTTATTAGTGTTCTTATCACTGCACAAGGGTCAGACTAAGGGACAGTAGTCTGATCAATCAACACCCCATATCTGTGTTGATACTGATGCACAATATGTGGGTCTGATGTGACCTGTTCATTAAAATGTGCAATTTTGCTGCATGCAAATCTTTCTGGAACAAACCTGTATACACTTTAGACACATACTAATAACTGGTAAGTCATATTTTGCATGAAATTCAAAATGGCCAAAGGACAGAGGGATGTACTATTCCACATGGATTTACAAGTCACCAAACATAGGATTTGCTTCAAAAATATAATGCACATGCCACCAAAAGAACCCTTCAGCCGATGGTAGCTCCACGGCCATGAGAAATACTGGTAAGTGTATATAATGTTCACTGATGTGTGCAGCAAAAATAGGCTGCAGATTTTTTCATGTTTTAATGAACAACTTGAGCAGGTGATATTAGCCCCTAAACCGCCAATCAATATCATCATGGGTGAGGGACTGATTTAGTGGCTTAGAGGGACAGAAGTTGAAGTAAGATTGGCAGTTTGGTGAGTTTTGTTATTTTTTGACCAATATATTTTTTATGACATTTAGTTGCCTTGAAGCTATCCCACAACAATTATTTACATGTGAATTGAACTGCAATTGGTAGTCCTCACGGTTTATAACAGCACTGCTTATGTATTTATACAGATATAATCAGTATCAAAAGTAATCAGTATTCTTTGAAGTTTCAGCAAAACTATTTTTTGGGACACGTACAAAAATAAAACATCCCTTTTGTTGATTGCAGCCATTCACATCCCTGTCTTCACAGGTTAATCAACTGTAGCTAATCCTGTAACATGACTATATGAGTACGTCATAACTTAGAGTACTCAGGCCAGGTGTCTGCATAATTGGATCATGATGTAAAGACCCATGTTGACACATGTTAGCCTCGTTCCAACACATAGTTGGTCAAGACTTAGAAGTGACACCTTGTTTTTCTAAAAGTGTTATGTGCTATGGGTTTCCCTGTTCATCCACTATTGTGTTGTGTCTCCAAAATTAATAAGTAAAATAATAATTTGGTCAGGGTTACTCTTTATTTTGTTTGTCAAACCACTGATTTTACTTAAGTAATGGTAGCAGTAGTCCCCATTTATGTGTCCTAAAATAATTAATTGATATATACCTCTTCTTGCCCGCTTCTTAATCACCAAAATGGATCGTGAATGTCTCCGGAACTTACGGCCATACTTGAGTTGAGACGAGTGTTGATATACAAAATTATGTAGCACGTGTTATAAAGCTCTAAAGTATTCCAAATGACAACAAAGCGAACTTAAATCGTACACATATTTTCATTGGTTTATTATGTTTAGAAAACTCGATATGAGACAATCAAATTTCGTCTTTTATTACCGACCTTGGAAGTAGAGCAACATGGAGACGAGTATCATGTGCCAAACTTGACAAGTTCCGGTATTTTGCTTATTTAGCAGCTATAGCACGGAGTGTATCATATCCAACAAACATAGTGACATCTTCAGTGTTTCCTGAATAATCCCCATGATTTGATTCATTGAAAAAGAAACGGGAATTTTAAAAAATCATTTTAAATGCGTCCACACTAGCATTACTTGCAGTATAAAAAGCAAAACTTTACTCAACTGTAGTTTAGCAACGATCAGATTGCAAATTATTAATTTATTGCAGATTCAAGCATATTGAGCGTGATCGATCTACAGGATGCCACAGTTAATAGTATTTGGACGCCGATGGACAATCGGAAGTGATGATTTGGTTTTCCCAGGTCTTATGGAAATAGTGTTACGGATTACTTGGTGAAAATTTCCCCCTTGTCTAACTCTTTGTATCACCGTCTCTCTCTCTCTCTCTCTCTCTCTCTCTCTCTCTCTCTCTCTCACACACACACACATCTTTTTCAGTTATGAAACAATACAGTATAAAGTACAATTTAAATGCATTATCAAAAATAATACAAACCAAGGAATGCCAAAACTAGATTTACAAAAGGAATAAAAGTAAACTAATATTGTAGATAGTCTTTTGTTCAAGAGCTGTATCAACCCTTTAAACGAATTTGGCATTCCTGACTTCCATTGCATTCCAGCCAACTGAAATGTAGTTCAGCAGAAATTGAAAACATGTCCAATTGCTTGTGTCAGCATTTCAGTAATTTAGGAAAACACATGAGTAAAGTCTGACAAAAGCAATATGACTTTAATTTGTGCAAAAGTTTAAATAAGGGCTGCCAAGTTTGTGAGTTATTCATGAAAATTTGGCCTCATTCCCCTGTCAGTCAACTGGGGAACATGCTACACAACACCATTATTTAGACAGTAAGACGTTGACCCCAAAAATAAATATCAGGGTAGACGTCCTCCATTATGCGACTACCTGATTACATGACACAAAACAAGCATAAAAAATTAGAAATATGTAAATCTCAGTGCTTGCATATATAATTTTATAGCAAATTCACAACCATTGTATTAAACTTTTAATTGAAAATAAAATAAAAGTGAAAGGTAGCAGTTGAAATGTACTAAAGTTAAAATGTACTCATGCCAAAGCATACCCAAATCAAAACATACAGTACAGCTGACGCAATTATTCTATAACATCATTATTTGTGATGTATGACTTAATCCACTCTTCTTTTGCTTCTCAGTTGAGGAATAAGTACCTACAAATTACAGTGTGCTGTGGAAGCCATGCCAATGGCAAATCCACTGTGGAAGGGCTGGTCAACATTACTTATTGGCATTTGAACATACAATGAAGACCACCCATGAAATGACTGAGACATCAAGATTTACAACCAGATCCCATTGAATAAACAGTCATTTTATTATATATTTGCACAATAACAATATAATTTAAAAAATCTTATTTATTCACTACATGTTTATTTAGAAAAGGTTGATCGATTTTTTTCCAATCATTTTACTTGTTTAATTTATTCAAAGAAATAGGAACATTGGTGAGGTAGAGAACTACAACACATCTCTTGTTTTTGTTTCCCTCTGTGGCTCATTGTTACTCCAAAAAAGATAAGCAGCGTGTGGCTTGGAGAGACATCAACCTTCTATAGATGATCACTCCATCTGTGGTGAGAACAACTGCTTGTTTTTGATCAATTTGATGAGAGCATCAGCCTATCCACCTAACTGACAAATTCAGCTATGAAATAGCAGTGTAGTTTTTTTTTTTTGGTTAAACTAGTTTTAATGGGGCCCCGAGTGGTCGAGTGGGCTAAAGCTCTCTCCATTACAGATCACTGCCATCTCACCTCTGTTTGCGTGGGTTCGAGTCTCAGATTCGGCCAATGTGGGTATGTGAGAAAGCTTGCCAGTAGCTTCTCATGGGTCAGTGGTTCTTTCCGGGGTTTTTCCAGGGTTCTTCCTCCACCATTAATACTGGCCGCCATGTATAGCCTATTGTGTGCTGAAAGATGGCGTAAAACCTTAAAACAACAACAACAACTAGTTTTAATTATGCAGTACTTATCTGCCACTATTGCTGAATGTCCTCTTCCCACCCTGCTCTGATGTGTTGCATATTCATCCTCTTTGAAAAGGTTACAGGTTGTATCTAACTTAACATGACCATTTGACATACAGAGCTGTGTGCAAAAAGTCACACTGACTTTTATCCACTCATTGGGAGGATGTATTCACATGGAACAGATGGTGAGTTTTTGCCATGAAAATAACTTAGTTACGCAGTAGTGGCAGGTAAATATTGCACAATTAAAGTTAGTTTTACCCGCCAAAAATCTACATTATCATTGGTCTGATAATGTCAGGAGGCTTTTGATGACTTAAAGGCCATACTTAGAGTGCACCAGTTTTTCAGCTCCAAATTTCAGTCATTCATTTAAATTGTCTGTTGATACAAGTGATGTTGGGCTGGTGGATTAAAGAAGACATGGCATCATCATTCTAGTAATCCATGAATTGGTGTTTGCTTATATCTGACTGCTACCTTTTAATCAACTCAATGATAATCAGCTTTATAAACTGCCATGAAGATAGTTTTACATGGCTCTTAGCAGTACTGTTTACTGCTTATACAGATTACATGCTTGGGACATATAGTGGTTTGAAAATTTGTATCTTATTTCCTCAAGGTTATTGAAAATTGTGGGTTTTAAAAAAAAGTTGACTGTGTCTTGGATGTTGGGAGTCATGTCTTTTGCATGACATGTCATGTTATGGCAGGTATGGATAATACTTCTCCATAAGTTTTGAATAGTTTAGATTCATTTTACAGCTCAGAAAGCAGAACCTATATGCTGTACTTTAAGAAGAGCACTTTGCAAGTGTGTTGAGTTGCACTATGCAGGAATAAACAAACCAAACTGGATAGATAAGTAGGTAATGAAAATAAAGATAAAACTAATGTAAAATAATGCATTTGTTGCAGATGCTTAGTCTTTTGTCACTGTCATGGGGCATATATCTTAAAAATGAAAAATAAAAGACTGAGACGAGCATAAATGCTAAAAATTAAATTGGATTTAGGTGGAATTTGGCAAGTGCATTATCATCTGCAGTCCACTTGTCACTAAGCCTGATGAATGTACAAATTTCATTTTGTAGGGTATCATGCAACCAGCTGTAAGAGCTCCTATCACAGAATAATTGTTTGCTAGTGCATTTTGATGATTAAAAGCCTTCCCATAAAGATCACCGCAATGAACATAGAGAAGTTATGTCAACATCACATAAGCACTGATCATTAAGTCCTCATGGTCAAAAGTTGACAAAAATACAGAGAACAAGAAAATGCTACAAGTAAATTTGGGCTTAGGTGGATTAATGCAAGTGTGTAATCATATTTCTCCAGTTCATTTTCATGCTGATCTGATTAAATTAAAACGTTTATTTTGTAGGAATAAATTGATTTTAAAGTAGCTACATATTTTTTAATTTTTTGTATACTTACACACAGACAATAATGCTCTCAGATTTACTCTCCTCTCTCTTTTGGCTCCAAGTGATCGTTCGCTGTTCCATCTCACCTCTGTCTGCATGGGCTCGAGTCTCAGGCTCGGCTAACACGGGTACGTGAGAAAGCTTGCCAGTTGCTTCTTGTAGGCGGGTGGTTCTTCCCAGGGTTTGTTCTCCACCAGTTAAACTGGCTGCCATGTATAGCCTATCTTATGCTGAAAAATGGTGTTAAACCCTACAACAACAAAAAACTCTCTCCAAAAACAACAAAAATCTTTTTGAGTACAGTGTACTTTCATTTTTCTAAAAATTGGATTCTTGATTTGAGAGCCGAATGAGACAGAAAATATATGTTTATTTTGTGCATTTGTACTGTTTAGTTGTCGAGTAGCATGTGTTCCATAGACCTTGTTCAGGTACGATCACTTTACTTTTTCGTATGTGGCCTGTACCACAAAATGATAATTATTTATTTTACATGTAATTTTCATACACTGAAATTAATAATTATTTTTTTGTGTTCAAAAAATTATGTGAAATATGGTACTCCTCAAAATAACTAATGTTATAACTATTTGGACTTACACTAAGTAACAGAAAAAGTAAAACAAAAATGTTTAGTAAAATTCATTAAATGATTTTTTCTTAGAATACTTAGTGAAAATTGAAAAGGAATGCACAATATTTATGAATATAAATCCCAAAGTAATCCTAAATGTTCGATTGCATGTCCAAAACCATAGAGTGTTCCAAATGAATTCCAGGTTTTGAATGTGCTGGTGTTGCAATAGTCTTGAATATGCTGATATACCAATAATCTTGATGTATCACAATGATATAAGGCTAGAATGCCTTTCAATGAATTTACAATAATACCAAAAGAGTGTTTTAGTCCAAAATGTCATTGTGCACTTTGTAATTCCAATGAATAAGATAAATAAATAATTACTCTCAAATTGTATCTTTTCACAACTAAAAGTGATCCATAAAGACTGACATTAACATAGGAATGAATAATTGTTTTCTTGGTTTTCTTTATGTACAGACTGTCACCTGACATATGGCACAATGTCCTGGACTTAGATTATTTTCATTGGAAATTTGAAACAAATTCATTAGCATGGTAAAGTGAGTTTACAAAATTTTTAGCAAACCTGAAAAAAGTCAGGTAGACTATGGTTTTTCCAGGAAATAAACAATCTCTTAAACCCAAATCCAAGTAAAAATGTTGTTTAAAAATGATAATTATCTTGAACTATAATCTGCAGTCATGAGCAATAGTTGGCAATGTAATGTGTTGTGGGTTCGATCCCCGCCGAGTCATACCAAAGACTTACAAAAATGGTACTAAGAGCTGCCTCGCTTGGCGCTCAGCATTAAGAGGTTAGTGTTAGGATTGGTCGGCCCGGTGTCAGGATAATGTGACTGTGTGGGACATCATGCTACATGTCTGTGGCATGATGCCCCAGTGCTAGACATCACTATAAACTGCCACATTGCAGACGTCGTAGCGATATGACCGGAAAATTGTTAAAGCTACGTTAAAAATCCAAATCATATCACATCACATGTGTTGCTTACAAATAACCCTTACAATCTACAATCATGGACAAAATTTAAACACACAATATAGTTATACATAACACCTGTATTTAGCAAAAAGGTGTAGCGGGAATTTATCACTGATGATTCAGACTGATCTTCTGAATAAATCATTGGGCCAAAGTTGAATTGTCCCAAATTATCATGATTTACTTTATGCGGATGATAATATTCTCTCCTTTTGTTGGGTGAACTGCAAAATGTTGTATTGTAATTTATATTTTAATAAATTGCAGAAATCTGGCACTTTTTGGTATGGTAACATTTTGGCTTTATGAGTATGTTTTGACTGAGTATATTTTGGCTTGAGTATTATGTCTTGACGTGGGTATGTTTTGACTGTAAATTGAAATGACCATGTATTTATCATTGGTTCCATACCCTACATGACATATCAATACAGGAGGAATAAGTGCCATAAAGATCCATTGGCTGGAATCCATTGGTCAGATATGATTTAAATGATTAGATTAACAATGCATAAAGTCATTTGGCTTGTAACTACTTGTACTGTAATATTTGGAATGATCAGATGTATAAAAATATCTTTCAGGGTCATAGCTGTATCAGTTGTCTTCCATCTTAACAAAGATGCATTTGAATGCAGTGATGGAAACCTCCTCTACACGTATATTGTAGGATTACTGTCCCTTTTGTGTTTAAATATTGTCACCACAGCTGTTATTGTGTACACCAGTATGCAAGGGTCCATTACTTTTGATTGGCCAAGGAGACATATTCCCAAGCTTTTGTATGTCAAATTTACCACCAGTATGCCAGAGTTGGCCTGGAATATAATAGGAACCTATTGGGCCTTTAGGAAATTCAGTGGATGTGACTTGGAAGTTGTGCCTATAGTGAAAGGGGTGGTGATAACTGGATGGATCATAGCAGTCATTGTTATGTTTGGGATCGCCATAGTTTTCGACCCATTAGGTGGAAAGAAAGATGAACACTTTAGGAAACATGCTCCCAGCTTAGAGAGTGATGATGGTGAACAAGCTTTAATAGGTGCCAAAACAGCTGCTTCTAAAATTTGGGAATACAGGTAATGTATAAATTGATAATAAATAGATCTTATCAAGGCTGCATTTCTTCTCTAAACCAATTTTTATTATATATTGTAGCAGGGGTACAATTTGGATATCTTCTGTTTTTGCCACTCTTTTCATTCATCTGTACATAGTTGTCATTGACAATATCTGTTCAAGAAATGACAGTTTTGGTTGTAAAATGTTGTCTTCATTTAGAAAGATGAAAGAGATTTTGGGAATATGGTTGGGTGGGTGGGATTTAATGAAGAAAGAAAAATAAAGGTAGGACTTGCAAATTTAATGCACAGTTTTTGCATTCCCGGTTGATTTTTCTTCATGCCTTATTAGAAATTATTATGAATGTCTTAATTGCCTGTTTTAGAATGGACCCAGAACCACTAAGTGGAATTTCACCAAACTTGCTTCATATGTTGCCCATTTGATGATTACATATATCAGGTTTATGATTTTGGGACGTCTTGCCTGAGAGTAGGTCAGAGATGAAATATACAAAAACTGCAGTTTCAATTACATTTGTAAGTATATTCTTACTGACATTTTGTACATTCATTTGTAGGAGTAGTACATGTAATATATTCAACAGATTTTGATATATGACCCCAAGTCCATGGGGAGGGGTGTGTGATGTAATAATAAGCATGTGGAATTGCCATAGTGAATATGAATGTGTTCTTTGTTGATTATAGTTATGTTAAAGCAATTATCTTCCCACCACAGTCCACTCAGATTGTCAAGTTCAGTTTCTTTCATTTTTGAGAAACCCCTGTCTTGCAGACTACATTTGCATTGATTACACAAAGTGACATGATGGTATTGAAAATGAGACCTTACTTCCCCATGTTGTAAACCTGCATTGACACATTGGACATGTGTACTAGTGGTAAAATATTTTGAATTGTAGCTTATTGCTAACTAGAATTCCAACAGTTTGACAAAACTTGATCATTAAAACCTTGGAATGTGATTATTAGATTTTTGTACATATATGCAAACAATTTTATAATTTTATCAAATTAAACATGGCAAGGGAGGTAAAAATAGACAAGGGGAGAAGGGCATGAAATGAAGCAAGAAGAGTATAATGAATACTTAGAAAAGCATGAAGATATATGCAGTTTAGTGTTTTAGTTTAACCTTAATTATCAGCTATTCCAAATTAGTTTGATATGATCATGATAATTCTGTTCACAAAATAATGAGAATCATAGATTTGCTTACAAGAGACTGGGTCTACACTTGAATTGATCCTATCAATATATCTATACACAGAATCTATATTAGTTCTTGATTTATTCCTAGTCTCAGGTTCAATTATAAGAAAAGAAATGGATCAGAAACTTTAAGCTTTTTATGGGTATTGTTAGCATTTTCTCTGATATTGTTGGGATTTAAATAACATTGCATTGATTGATTGTCTTGGTGTAAAGCTATTTTATCTTCCAACAAACAGATTCCGGGTGCTTTGTTGCTGTATCTGCTGTGATGAACAGAGCACAGATGCCTTTAGCGGAATTTCAAAGATTTTCTCTGACTTTTTCAAGGTATTTAATTATACTTATGTTTTTAGTATTGCTTGTTATGATGCTCTAGAAGATTATTTTCTTTATGATGCTTTTGAGAAAAATTTGATTTGTTTAAGTCAGGGGTATCTGCTCATAGTCTGTGTAAACTTAAAGTCAGTATCTACTTAGATTTTGTGTAGTCTCTGTATCTACTTATAGTCTGTATATACTTTGAGTCAGAATCTACTTACAGTCAGAATCTACTTAGAGTCTATATCTGCTTGGAGTCTCTGTCTACTTAGAATCTGTATATAGAGTCTATCTACTTGGAGTAGATATTCTTTGAGTCATGTGTATAATTAGATTCTCTGTCTACTTAGAGTCTGTATATATAGAGTCTGTATATGCTTATAATCAGTATCTGGATGGAGTCTGTATAAACTTAGAGTCTATATCTACTTAGAGGCTTTACATACTTAGAGTCCGTGTCTGTTTAGAGGCTATACATACTTAGAGCCTATGTATACTTAAGAGTCTGTATATACTTAGAATCTGTATCTACTTTGAGCCTGTGTATACTTTTAGTCTGTGTTTGTGTAGAGGCTATACATACTTAGAGTCTGTATATGCTTAGAGTCTATGTCTACTTAGGGTCTTTATCTGCTTAGGGTCTGTGTATACTTAGAGTATGTTTATACATGTACTTCAAGTCTATATATATATATTTATAGTCTGTGAATACTTAGAGACTGCATCTACTTAGAGTCTGTTTATACTAAAGTCTATATCTACTTAGAGTCTGTATAAACTTAGACTCTATATCTACTTATCTACTTAGAGGCTAAACATAGTTAGAGTCCATGTCTGTTTAGAGGCTATACATAGTTAGAGCCTATGTATACTTAAGAGTCTGTATATACTTAGAATCTGTATCTACTCTGAGCCTGTGTATACTTTTAGTCTGTGTTTGTGTAGAGGCTATACATATTTATAGTCTGTGAATACTTAGAGACTGCATCTGCTTAGACTCTGTTTATAGTCTATAATTTCTTAGTCTCTGTATACTTAAAGTCTGTGTATACTTAGATTCTGCATCTACCTAGAGTCTGTTTATACTTAGAGTCTGTATCTACTTATAGTCTAGAAATGATTAGAGTTTGTATATACTTAGAGTCTGTGTCTACTTTGAGTATTTATACAGTACTTAGAGTCTGTATCTACTTTGAGTCTGTATCTGCTTAGAGTCTGTATATGCTTAGAGACTGCATACTTAAGAGTCTGTATATGCTTAAAGACTGCATATACTTTGACTCAGTTTGAATCTGTATATGCTTAGTGTCTGTGTATATGTAAGAGTCAGTATCTGATTAGAGTCTGTTTATACTTAAGAGACAGTGTATACTTCAGAGCCTGTTTTTGCTTAGGAGTCTGTGTATACTTAGAGTCTGTATTATAGAGTCTGTAATAATTTTAGAATCTTTAAATACATAAGTTCTGTGTCTACTTAAAGTATGTATCTACTTTTATATATAGTTTTATGATACAGCTCTAGGTGCTTATCCAGTCAATTTAAAATTGTTTAGTTATCACCATATTAAGTCATATTAACTGTATTAGTTTTTCTTGTCTAACACTGCTTGACATAAAAAACCAGTTTTCACAAATGTCACATAAATGAGTATGAGATACTGCTCCAAGCATAATTATAGTCATAATCTCACAGATTCTGAATTGTACCCTACATTAAATCTCAGAAAGTAATTACCTGGCACAATTAGAGTCTAGGTCAGAATTAAATAAGCCGACCCACAACTCCGAGATATCACAAGAATCAAGCCGTAAGTTCTAAATGTATGTATTTAGGCAAACATATATCAACAAAGAGTACATGTATACTTATCTTGGGCTTGGCATGTATAATTATTAAAAAGAAATTATATAAACTTGTTTGAAAAGTAATTTATTTAATTTTGATTTCTGATTGTTTCTGCCTAATTCAGATTTGTGTATAATTTGATCGAACGTTGACAAGAATTGAACAATCGTGAGTTGCTTTAACACTACCTGTCCCTTTTGACTCAATTATTGTTTGTTTATGCATTATTGCATTGGACATTTTATATCAGTGCACCAGTAATTACGTTTTCATTTCGCCTTGAAATTGTAAATACCTAACTCATTAAAATTGATCCCAGTATGACAACACAATGAACAACAATACGTTTTGATTCAATGCTCGCAATTGGGCTACTGAACATATTTACATAATGGCACCACTGCATGTACATTGTAGGTTTGAATACTCGCTGAATGAAGTACATTCCGCTGAATGAAGTACATCCCTTGAAGTTGAATCATGGGCACCACTGCACTAAACTTTAATATCTCCAAATACAGTAATGAAGTTTCAGAAATAATGCTTTGAAAATTATGCTAATACTGTAAAAGCTTAGTTGTAGTTTGCTTTGATGTAAGCAGCCTTACACCATACCTGTCAACTCTCACAGGGGGGAAAAAAACCTCCAGAATTTTGGGGTCACTCCATGTCTACCTCCCGATTTCATAATATCTCCCGATTTTTGCTGAGAACTCCTGATTATTACATTATGTCTTTGATATTCATGTCACCTATAAAAGAAAAGTCCTTCATAAATAGATATATCGTATGCATTCCATGGAAGCCATGTTCTGTTGTGTCACCTGTGAATATTGTCGTGACGAAATAATTACTAGAAAGAATTCGCTTCTTCACTAAATAGAATGTTAAGTTTAAACATTTTTCACATAAATTTATGATTTTTTTCATCTACAACAGTACAATCAGAAAATAAACCAGAACAAAAAGTAAACAACAATAAAATTGTCCGCAATTAATTTCAATCCCAAGAATGATCACCGTGAATGCTGTAGTTCCATGTGCTGTGGCTACATTCCCACCAAAGAAACTTACACGAGTGAGCACTTGGCATTTTTATACCATATGTATGAACGTTAATTACCATCATTGAAGTTAAAGAAGGAATGAAAATACATACCATGCAGTATGTGCCCTCAAAAATCTAATTCAGAATACGTAAGTTTTATAGTGAACAATACTAAATGCCTTACGAGTTGACAATAAGGGAATAAAGTCAGATATACAGTGAAAGGAAAATAGTTGCCACATGTACGATACCGTGAGGATACCTATTTATGTACCTTTAGTTCTACAAATTTGGTAATCCTTTATTTGCCAATCAATTGCTGGGGCTTGTATTGCAAGGTTTCTTTGAATCATGATGGAGGGCAAGTCGTTTTCACAAAATAGTTGCATTAATAAGTATTAACTTTTAATTAGTCGTGCTGGCTTTCTTGCTTGTATATTTAAGATTAACATTAACTATTGTGCGGTTTGGCCACAGCTGACCAGAATATGAAAATAGAGCACGTCATGAGGGAAAATAGGTGCGTCACAGGGAGAAACCACGTGTCCGTTGTGAATTTCACCCATATTAGACCCGAAAGATCGATCAATATTAGTGGGAAAAAAGCTTTAAAAATACCATGAAAAACCTCCTGATTTTAGGAACCAGTCTCTCTAATATTTTATTTATTCAGTCTCCCTACTTGGCTTTTGAAAGGTTGAGAGGTATGCCTTACACTCCATTTTACAAAACTACGGTAATCATGCTAATATTATGGAATGAAAGGCAATTACACATTGATATATTGGTATAGTTGCCAGTCAAAATTTTCTCTTAACGCAAGCCAGTTTCAGGGTTTTAATGATTAACTGGCCTGTTTTGCTGTCGGAAAATGAAAGACAAATCCACCAGCTATCAACAAAAGGAGATGCTGAACTTAAAATTGTGTGGAAAGTTGTGATGTTGTTCAAAACATCGATTGATGATGATCATAGTTGATCTATAATGAGAATTTTAGCCTTTATTATTACCACTCATCATGAACATGTAAGTTATGATGGTTATGTGCCTTGTACAATTAAACGTGCGTACCTTTTCATAAATATTACCTCAGTTTGTATGATCACTTATATAATTGAACATGACTAATTCATGAGCACAAGATTCACTGTAAATGGAACAGCTATTAAGGACTAGGTGAAATGTTATCTGGAAGAATGCAATTTGGTCGAAACAATGAATAAAGCAAAATCTGCATCTAATATATTTGGGAATACAAAAGGACTTAAGTGACGCTATGCATGCTTTACGCTAAGTACTGTACATTATAGTTCAGCCTGGTCTCACGGGTAAACTCAACCGGCCCACGAATTATGATGTCTGTATTTACCTTTATTTAATTTTGTGATGGGAAATCAGAAAATATGCACATGCAAAATAATAACAAAATCATTCATAGTACTTGATAACAGATTAATAAGTGTGGGGTCCCTTTTTTCACAGAATTTTTTTATTTGTTTGTGTCCAAAGTTTTTCAGCCTTTACAGTAGTCAGCAAAAAGACTTAAAAGCTGTCAAGTTTAGACATTGGCTCATGGATAAGCCGACCCCTCTTCTAGGCCTTTATTTTTTCCTAAATTATTTGGCTTATACGCAAGTATATACATTAGTCTTTCTTCCTATCAAAATATAACCTAAATTACTGAAAAGTGTCACTGTAAATGCAAAAAGATTTACAATTGATAATTTATTTACTGAGTTGTTTGTCACTTTTTACCTCATAAGTGTGAATATCACACCACTGCTCCCCATGTACATTGTGCTGATTGGTCTCTCCAAAACAGCATGGATTTATATTACACTCACCATTTCAAAGACATTTTTCCAAATTGCAAATTAAAGTTTGTGCAAATGGAGGAAGGAATGGTTTGAAATTTGTTAGGTGTATTAAATATTTTTGAGCAAGATTATAATTGCGCCAGTTAATTACTCACCAAGATTGAAGGTGGGGTATGTTTCAGAATGATCCTGATCATAAAGGCTATACCCTCTTCACTTGTGCTGCTTTGTGATATAGCTGTATGTTGTATCACATTATAACATGTAATTCATTATAATTTCACATTATTACACTGTTAAATATTATTATTATAACAGTATGTAAGTAATGCAAATATTAATTTTATACAGTCTAAATAAAACAGATTTGCCTCTTTAGGGAGTGGATTTGGTGCCAACAGACATTGCTGCAGGCCTGATTTTAGTGTACAGGAAACAGGAGAGAAGGAACAATAGGTTGTCTATAGTTACAACAGATCATGATTCACCCCAAGTCAGGAGTCAGTCATCTGACATATTCACTCAGCCAACATCACAGTCAGCAACAGCAGCTATGGAGTGAGTGAAGAATGAATTTCCTTTTATGATGCTACTAAACACTTAATTTTAGTGCGTCCATAATGTCCCCAGATCTGTTTACCCTTGCAGTATTAGTGTCACTTTTATGCATTTCACCCTCAAATTAAGCTCTACTTACTGCATTCATAATCTCCCTAGACCAGTTTACCCCTGCAGTATTAGTGTCACTTTTATGCATTTCACCCTCAAATTAAGCTCTACTAATTGCATTCATTTCATTCCTATGTTGATAGGCTGCTTCAAAGCTCCAACTGTGTTGTTCTATTGGATCTGTATAAATGTTTTGTAGAAACAAATGAAATCAATCTAATATACTATAGCTTGAAGAGAAGGAAAGCAGTTGGGAATGGCATTTGAACATACAGAGAATATATAATACAGACAGATCAAGGTTATCCCCAAAAGCTTAAGTACAACATTCAGATCAGTGATGACAAGTGTCTAACATGGGTACAAAATTCAAATCAGTAATGACAAGATCAGTCATGACAAGTGTACCATAAATACAACATTCAGATCAGTGATAAGTATATGACAAGTGTACCACAAGTACAACATTCAGATCAGTGATGACAAGTGTACCACAATTACAATATTCACATCAGTAATGACAAAGTGTACCACAATTACAACATTCAGATCAGTAATGACAAGTGTACCACAATTACAACATTCACATCAGTAATGACAAGTGTACCACAATTACAACATTCACATCAGTAATGACAAGTGTACCACAATTACAACATTCAGATTAGTGATGACAAGTGTACCACAAGTACAATATTCAGATCAGTGATAAGTGTATGACAAGTGTACCACAAGTACAACATTCAGATCAGTGATGATAAGTGTACCACAATTACTACATTCAGATCAGTAATGACAAGTGTACCACAATTACAAAATTCAGATCACTGATGACCAGTGTACCCCAATTACAATATTCAGATCAGTAATGACAAGTGTACCACAATTACAGAATTCAGATCAGTAATGACAAGTGTACCACAATTACAACATTCAGATTAGTGATGACCAGTGTACCACAAGTACAACATTCAGATCAGTGATGACCAGTGCACCACAATTACAACATTCAGATCAGTGATGACAAGTGTACCACAAGTAGAACATTCAGATCAGTGATGACAAGTGTACCACAAGTACAACATTCAGATCAATGATGACCAGTGTACCACAAGTACAACATTCAGATCAGTGATAAGTGTATGACAAGTGTACCACTAGTACAACATTCTGATCAGTGATGACAAGTGTACCACAAGTACGGCATTCAGATCAGTGATAAGTGTATGACAGGTGTACCACTAGTATAACATTCAGATCAGTGATGACAAGTGTACCACAGCTACAACATTCAGATCAGTGATAAGTATATGACAAATGTACCACAAGTAGAACATTCAGATCAGTGATGACAAGTGTACCACAAGTACAACATTCACATCAGTGATGACAATTGTACCACAAGTACAACATTAAGATCAGTGATTGTGTATGACAAGTGTACCACTTGTACAACATTCAGATCAGTGATAAGTGTATAACATGTGTACCACTAGTACAACATTCAGATCAGTGATGACAAGTGTACCACTAGTACAACATTCAGCTCAATGATGACAAGTGTATGACAAGTACAACATTCAGATCAGTGATGACAAGTGTATCACTAGTACAATATTCAGATCAATGATGACCAGTGTACCACAAGTACAACATTCAGATCAGTGATAAGTGTATGACAAGTGTACCACTAGTACAACATTCAGCTCAATGATGACAAGTGTATGACAAGTACAACATTCAGATCAGTGATGACAAGTGTATCACTAGTACAATATTCAGATCAGTGATGACTAGTGTACCACAAGTACACCATTCAGTTCAGTGATAGTATATGACAAGTGTATGACTAGTATAACATTCAGATCAGTGATAAGTATATGACAAGTGTAACACAAGTACAACATTCAGATCAGTGATGACAAGTATACCACAAGTACAGCATTCAGATCAGTGATGACCAGTGTACCACAAGTTCCACAACATAAACAAAAAACTATTTGTGAGGATTAACTTAAAAACAATATCCTGAAAAAAATGGCAAAAACAAATACATTTTCCACAGAAGAGGAGAAAAACAATGGTAGTTTTAAGAAATATATATTCTTTAACACAACAGATCATCTTAAAATTATCAGTTATTGAGTCGAACTCACTTGATCCATGAATGCATATCAATTAATTTTCCTTTGAATTTCTTGTTCATCACACGAAAATCAGATCAAACCATATTTATTAATTTTGGACAGAGAAAGACTTATTACGCTTTTCATATTTTCATATTAAAACAGCAGTATTGATAGATAGACTTTTACAACATTATGAAATGACTGTATAAATATGATTACCACATGGGATTAGATCTAACTACAGTTGCTATTCTGAACTTTCAAACAGAACAACTGCATTCTTCAGACAGAAAAAGGCACATTACAGTTGTACAGATAGCTTGTCATCATCAACAGGATTTTCTTTGGCCTTTGAGAGCTCAAAAATCCAGTTGCATGAAGATCCCCTCCTAAATCTAGATTGGGCCCCTCTGAATCAGTTGCCCATTGGGCTTGTTCCCCCCCAAAATATTATCCAATCTGCCTGAAATAAGTGTTTAACACATTACCCCTAGCGATGACTTTATGGGGCAGGAGGTAGTAGCCTACTGCCAAGCTCTGTAGCATCATGGTCATGCATGATACACTAAAGTGGTTGGTATTATAGAAAGGTAGACAGATGTAGCTCTACAATGATACCAAATAATCTAGAATATCTAGTTCTGCTACAAAATACAGATAGAAAAACCTTATTTTTCGGACCTGACCTTTTTTTTAACCCAAAATTAGCCTGTGGTCAGATTCCGATTTTGTGTCCAGATTTTAGACTTTTTGGTCTCAGATCTAAGGCAAACCAGTATGAACTGCAAACAGACAGATGAACCTTTGCAAAAAGTAGGATTAGATGGGCATTTGGAATAAAGAGTGGTCTCCATACAAAAATAATGGCTCGGTTTAGCAACAAAAAAAAAACTTTTACCCTTCTGCTCATGCGTGAGTCAAATAGCCAATGAAAAATGATGTTTCTAACACAACTAGGCAGTATGTTATTGAAAGATGACCAGGGATTTGGTGTTTTCGAGTCTATTCAGAAATAGATTTCAAAATGTGTTTCCTACTTGATTTTCAGGCAAAAATGACAAAAAGCTCCAGGAGTTAATGTGTTAACCCACTGTGGAAATGGGGCATTTTCATTTTGAAGTTCTTGAGACACTGGCAAATTATTAATAATCATTTTCCTTCTGGTGCCCTCCATTTATGAAGAACATCTTAATTCTATTAAAAGCTCTCAACTTAATGTACAATGTGAAGCATGTTACCTATGAATGTTCTCTGTATTTAAATGGTTACCTATAATTTGTGCTGACTCGCACAACATGAATAACATGTCCTTTCTCATGTTGACTTGGTAAAGCATCACTGATATATATATATATATATATATATATATATATATATATATATATATATATATATATACATAGAGAGAGAGAGAGAGAGAGAGTAGTAGCTATGCATTTGTTTGTCATTTAAGTTAAGCGAGGGGATCAGTGAATTATAAAAGCAACAAATACAATCTTTTGCCCCCTAAAGGAACTGAGATCATTACATTATATGTAAATCCATTTAGTTCAGAGAGCTGGTATACACTTAGTCTGTTGATGTGGATTGAGTGTTTTCTGTTATTGTGACACTTCAGCAGTACTATCACATGAACCCTCTGTTACGGATCACTGCCATCTCACCTCTGTCTGCGTGGGTTCGAATCTAGGATTTGGCTAATGTGGGTATGTGAGAAAGCTTGTCAGTAGCTTCTCATGGGTCGGTGGTTTTTCCTGGGATTTTCCCGGATTCTTCCTCCACCATTAATACTGGCCGCCATGCATAGCATATCGTGTGCTGAAAAATGGCATTAAACCCAACAAGAGCAATAACAATCACATGAACTAATTACAAAACTTGAAGCTACTGTTTTTACTGATTGATATAAGAAAACGACCCAATGCCTCTTTGACTTCATTTCTGATTTCACCCATGCTCAAGAAAGATGGAGATTTTTGCAGTGTTCAGAAAATGAAACTACTCCAAGACTACCAAATACTCATTGTTATGTATATTTAGTTCGCATTGTTTTTTATTTTTTTATTATTATATAAATTCACTATTAGCTTTGAGTTATGTTAAATATTATTGTATGTTGTAGCTGACCATGTCCAAAATCAAGTTCATTCTCTACTTGACCAAAATCATTGATTTGTTTTAAAATTCTATAAACATGATATAGCTAATTTTTTCTCTATGAGTGTAGGTTTAATATTAGGATCATTATCAATAGAAGGTATCATATTTATCTTGGTCTGAGTAAAGGTCATTGTGTTTACCATATTCTTTATTATAATTTTAGTAACATAATTTTCTAGAATGGAATTTTCTATTAAGTAATAGTTTTTTTATTATAGAAAATGCTAATGGTGACCTAGGTCATGTAGAGGGCTTTATAATCTTGTTTACTCGGAAAATTGTTTATTCCTGCAGTAACATCTGAAGGAGAAATCAGTCTTCTTGTTGTGTTCAGCTTTTCATTTGGGCTGGAATTATTTATTCAGATTATTCTTCTCTGGAATTACAAAGTGCTTTGTAATATTCTTGAACAGAGACATTATCTTGGTATTATAGTACATTCAGACAAAGACTTCTTGGATTGTATTAATGTGATTCATTAAAAAACTGTTGGCATATCATTACAATTTAGGCCATTGGTACATTAGTGGCATATCATTACAATTTAGGCCATTGGTACATGAGTGGCATATCATTACAATTTAGGCCATTGGTACATTAGTGGCATATCATTACAATTTAGGCCATTGGTACATTAGTGGCAGATCACCACCATATTCAGAAATGTATTCATTAGGGCTTATGTAAGAAATTCTAAGATTATTTGGGATGTAATTTGCAATACCCTAATTATTTTTGCATTTCACTTTTGTATTATTGGGAAGAAAATTATCTGTCGAATTTTACAAAAACATGTTGGTTTTCACTCTTTTCTATTACTTAGTTTAAGACCATTGTCGTAATAGCATTCCTACAGATCATGTTGAAATGGACACTGTACATTGACCTGAAAGCAAGCAGAAGACTTACAGTCACAACAGCCCTGTAGTCACAAAAATGTTGAACCATCGAAAATCTACTCAGATTACAGACTTAGAAATAGTCATCATGGAGACTTATGACTAAGTTAAATGAGAACAGTTTGCACAAAAAATGAGTACTTATTACAGAATATTGGTTATCCTACCCAAAAAACATCATAAAGGATAACTATTTGAATTGCCATTTAAACAAATAATCCTCTTACCCTTCCACTCCAAAAAAAAACTATTCCATGTCTTTGGGTCTGATTTATAGCAAGAGACTGTTGTCTGTCTGAAAATGAACATTCAGAAAATATTGATTTTTCATCGTATGCTCACAAATTGATTTCATGTCCTTCGGTGTCCATGTTGTTACCTATGATATTCAACAAATATTTGCACATAGTTTTTTATGCAGGGTTTTTTATTGTTTCTTTCAGAATTTCCAGTTCAGATTCAGCAAATCGATTTGTTGTCAGCCCAGGTCCCCACATACTTGGGGGTCAGACACAGACAGACAACCCCAAACCATGGATGACAATCAGAAACATGACTCACTACATGAAGTTTGCTATGGCAAGCTATGGCTGGCCTTTGTACATCTTTTCTCACCTGGCAACAGGGGCATGTCACCTGTGGGCACAATGCAGGTATGCGCAACTCCTGTATCTTGCATGCATCTCCCTATGATGTATTCATAATAGGCCTGGCTTGCTCTGACACCTGTACATGCAGACAGTGTCATTTATAGTTGTTCTAGTAGCATGTTTTATCCACAAGCACTCCTATAAACATTATCAAGAACTGTATTTATATTTTTTTTAATGTTACAAGTACATCTCCATGTATCAAATGATTTTTATATACCAGTAAACTCACTGTAACAGTGGTAAACAGTTCATCAGTGGACTGTGCATCTTCGTGAATAATTTAAATTCATTTCTGTTCTGGTATCCATTTTGATGGCTTGATCTCCCTCATTGTATGAATAAAATTGTATAATCACTAAGCACATGCAAGTGTTTTCCCTGTTGATCAGATAGTGTTGACCCAATGGGGATTGTCACTTCGATTAAGAGTTCATCAGTGCTTCCACTGAATACATTTTCTGAAACTTAAGACAATGTATCTCACTTAAACTTGTTCTTTAATGTTTGATAATTATTTGAATGAAATGGGAAATGTTTTTCATTTCTAATTATGCCATATATTAACATGTAATTTCCTAATGTCATATTGAATTGGAAATGAAATCCATTAATTTCTGATGTACAGTATGAATAAAATTAATAAATAATAAGGAAACCCTTTTCTAAGTATTTTGTAATAAAAAGCTACTGAAGTTGTTTAATGTATTGCCTTTATTAAAGTTAAGTATACTCATTGGATAAATCCCAGAGAAAATGTGAAAGCATGAGGGAGATAAATCTGCTGGTATCGCCCTACTGTCCATCCATGTCTTGTCTATATAGATGATAACAATCCAGCATAAAGGAAATTTTGTTAGACGCAAAACATTGGTTAAGTGATTTGGTTATTGGCTTACATGGAGGATAAAATATAATGGATTTATTTGTCATCAAAAGTTCAAATATTCCCTTTGAAAACCAAAACACAGTGTATCCACATGCTATTGCCTTATTTCAGCCGCTCTTGCCTACTCCAAAGGTGCTTTGGTCCTCCCCACCAGAGCACCACCACTAAGTCATGTCTTGGCTCTTGCTGGGAGTGTATACATTTCTGCAGAAGTCAAGGCAGGACAGTGCTCAACACTGAGAAAGAGTTTCATGAGCTTTGCTTGTCCCTGGAGTGAGTCAGTCTATGAGTAGTTTTTTTTTTCCTCTTGGTTTTTGGCTTTGGCTTATTTCTACTCTGGTGTACGGCAAACTCAAGACATTTGCAGCCAGAGATACAGAACAGGGCTGTATCTGAATACGGCTATTGTCCAATGTTTAAGTTTTGAAAAACCAAAAATGACTTGTATATACCAAAATTATCTTATACCAAAGTAGGCATGTCAATGGAAATTCTGGGGTTCAAAATTAATTTTCTTGAAATGTGTTAAAGAATTTTACGTATAATACTAACTAAATATGATATGTGCGAGATATAGATACCAGTGTTCTACACTGGCTTCACATGTCTTGGTTGAAGCCTTTTTATGCAGAATCTTTGTTTCTCTTACACTTTAAAAGTTTTGTCATATTAACACATTTGTTTTGCATAAGGTATACTTGACTAATGTAAGTCAAATTAAAAGTCTCAATTTCTTATTTTAGGACATAATAGGTGATTTAGAGTACAAAAAAATAATATGTAAATAAAATATTATTTTGGAGTACTGACCTTTGATGAAAGATAAAGGGTTCTGACCTAAACAAGGTTTATGTGACACACGATGCTTGGCAACCTAACAGCAGTGACGTAAAAAAAATAAACATAACATTGCTTTGTCAAATGTTGTTTTCAACCAAATTCTTGTTTTTTAAATATTCAGATAAGTCATAAATTAGTGTGTCCATGTGTGTGTGTGTGAGAGGCAGTAACGTGTCAGTGTGTAAAATTATGTCTATGCTGAGCATATTTTTAAAAAAATATTTGTTATTGTGGGCCAGTTTATGAAGATGATCCGGGTCAAATCAGCTCGTAATTTTATTTGAAATTTTAGATATTTGTTTCAGTTAATGTGTCTGTGTATGAGAGGGAGAGAAAGAAGAAAAAGGTTACAAGGTGATTGTAATCTTTATTGTTCAGTTACCTGACAGCTGTGTTATTCCTTAGGTAAACACTACTATTATATTCCATTGGTAATTAAACCTGAATAAAAGAAATTACAAGATCCATCATCTCTGGGCCACATGGCTATGCAAATGTAATATACATGCTAATTAAATACACATGACCTTTAGCTTGGTCTTTTCTAGTAAATACTAGATTGAAGACCAGATTCGCCTCTACAGATCAAATTCATGAGGCTATATGTAGGAAAATGAGGCTACCGATGGGGTATTGAAAACGTGTCCACCAAGCCCATTAGCTCAGTTAAACATTTTGACGAAGTTAAAAGATAATTTGGGTTGGTTTCTCATTGAGGAAACAGATCTTTATGTTTTTCATACTCGATTATGCCAGACATAATCGGCAAACAATACATTGGTTGTTTTGCCTAATATCTAAATGATACATAAGTATATTTTTGAAACTGTTTGATCGTTAACTGTACTTCCTGATGTAAATAAAAAACATAAAAATATGTAGTAAAATACAATAATAAATGAAAGAAGTGATTAATGAGCCTTCTGCATGATTATAAATGATGATTATTATATTTTATTAATCTCCTGTTTCATATTTGATGCATCAGTTAAAAACTTACCCGAAGTTAATCACTATTCATAACGTGCATAGCAAAAATTTAAAAAAAACGATTGGTAATTGGATGTATCTGAATCACATTTTGTTTTATTTTTGAATTTGTTTGAATGAGAACCTGTCTTCAATGTTAACATCAAAAAAATTAAATGAAAATAATAGATAAATAAAAATGTAAAAATAACCAAATATTTTAATCTTGTATTCTTTGTTGTAAAGCTAAAAGGGCAGTATTTTCTATCACTTTGGCAGACGTAAATCTTGACAGTAGAACATTTTATGTACGAAAAATAAATGGATTTGACCACAAAAAATCCTAAGTTTTGTGTACAAAAAATGGTACATTTAATAAATACTGAATATACACAGATTTTGTATTTAGTTGCATTCCAACAAACAGGTTGATAGTCAGCACTCTGATATTGAATTTAAGGTCCCAAGTCCAGTTTTTAACTGTACTGGATTGTGAGCTATATAGCACAAAACAAGTATGAATGGATTTCTTTATCAAATTCGGACTGCTCCGGTGGCCTGTTTGTTAGATTGTCTGCCTCGGTAGCGGGATGTCATGTGTTTGAACCCTGGCCGAGTCTTACCAAAGACTTACAAAAATGGTGCTAACAGCTGCCTTGCTAGTCACTCAGCATTAAGAGGTTAGTGTTAGGACTAGTCGGCCTGGTGTCAGGATAATGTGACTAGGTGGGACATTATGCTACATGTCTACGGCAAGATGCCTCAGTACTAGACATCACAATAAACTGCCACACTGCAGACATCGTAGCAATATGACTGATTTTTTTTTAAAGCTACATTAAAAATCCTAATCACACACACACACTCTTTATCAAATTCAGCTTATTGATGATATTACTGAAGAATAGGGTACCTTGAATGATGCCATTTCAGTTGCCTTTTTTTGGTTTGTTTTCTTGAAAAAGATATTATTTATCGATTTAATCAGACTTAAGATGTGTGTTGGTCTTGACAGTGTTCAGTGCTCATCAATCCATGATATCAGGCTCAAGGTCACAGGTCATGACCAAGTGTTTTTTTTAACTGTACTACAGGTATCTTGTGAACATCTTAAATGAGACATAAGAAAATATTTTTGTTGCCATTTCTCAAGAACATCTCAAATGGTGTTCAGATTTATATAAATAATGCCCAGTTGGCTTAAAATATGTCCCCTGGTTACTAAAAACTTAAAAGCTTTTGTTACTAAAAATATAATTTTTTAAATAATTATTTCTTCTCTAAACCTGCCGAATAGAGTATGACCAAACTTGACAGAAAGCATGCAAGCTTGAATACCATTACAATTTATACAGATGAAGCTGATCCATTATCAATATGGCCATGGTTACTGAGAATAGAATATCTTTGAAATGATGACTTTTGAAAACCTCTAAATAGAATTTGACCAAACTTGACAGAATGAAGTCTGTATTGAAGACCTTTCAGAACTACAAATAAGGTTGATCTGCCTTACCACTGCTGCTGAAAAAAGACAAATATTTAAACAATTTCTCCTCAAAACCACTGAACAAAATTTGACCATATTTAACAGAAATCATCCTGGTTGGGGTTTCAGATTTTTATATATATATTTTTCTGAGCTGCTGTCAAATACAGCTAACATTAATACAAATAGAAGAAAAAGAAACTAGAATGGCTTCTTCTCCAATATTCATCATCATCATTATCATCAGTCTCTTGACCTAGTGTGGTTGTCGAGGCTCTGTGCTGCTGAACATCTGACCAGTTCCCTCCTCTTGTCTCGATCATGTGCCAATGCCTGTGTCTCTGCAAAACTTTTCCTGGTCCATTCTGTGATGTTGTCAGTCCACTTTTTTCTCTGTCTACCTCTCCTTCTGCCACATTGGACGCTGCCCTGCAGGACTGTTGTGGATAGACTGTTGGCTCTAGTGACTTGGCCATACCATTTCAGGTTTCTCTTTTTGATGATGGTGAGGAGGTCCTTATATTGGCCTACTTCGCACCTGATGGTGTTACGCACTTCTTCATTTGTGATGTGGTCCATGTAAAAGATGCCAAGGATGGTTCTGTAGCATCTCATTTCAAGTGCCTGGATTCTTCGTTGTAATTCTGCTGTCACGGTCCAGGTCACAAAAAGATTGAGATGACTAGTGCTCGCAGTAGTCTGATTTTAGTTTTCAGACAGATATTTTTGTCTCTCCAGATGGGTCTTAGCTTTGACATAGCTGCTGTTGTTTGTGCTACTCTTGACAAAATTTCTGCTCTTGATCCCTCTTTGGTGATTATGGAACCAAGATATTTGAACTGGCTCACTGTTTCCAGTTCATGTCCTCTAACTTTCATCTTGGCTGAGATTTGTTTGCCACTATTTGTCATCAGCTTTGTCTTCTCAGCGCTTATCTCCATGTCAAGTCTGGAAGATGTTTCATCCAGGTTCTTCACTATGGTGGCAAGCTTGTCTTCACTGCCTGCCAGCCCATCAATGTTGTCTGCAAAGCGTAGGTTTGTGATGTTACGGCCTCCAATACTGACTGTCCCACAGTGGTTTTCCAGGGTTTTGCTCATGATGCGCTCTAAGTAGATGTTGAAAAGTGTGGGTGACAGGAGACAGCCTTGATGCTCTCCGACTGTTGTCTGGAACCAGTCCCTCACAGAACCTTGAGCAATTACTGCACTGGTAGCCTTGGTGTACAGCTGCTTGATGGTATTGGTTAACTTTTGACCCATGTTATACTTCTTCATTGTGGCCCACAATGCTTCATGCCACACTCTGTCAAAGACCTTTTTGAAATCTATGAACACATGATAGATGTCTTGTTGGTGTTGCGAGTACTTTTCACACAGAACCCTGAGACTGAATACACTGGACAACAAATTTTTACAAAAGTCATGTTACTGAAATAAAATTAGTCAATTCTTATCAATTTTTATGTGCTGAACACGAATATGACAGTCAAATTGCAAAATTGGCTCTAGTTTTTTTGTAATCTGCAAGAAATTAATGTTTACATAACGAAATGCATTCCAATAGTAAAAGGTCAACTGTAATAGCCTACCTATAAAAAATCAAGTCATTGACTACATCTTAGATTTCTTCGCCTGTCTCTTGTACAGCTGTTCGGGAGCATCTCTGAGGAGTGTCCAGCAGTAGTCAGCCAGCATTGTAGTGGACCATTTTCCCTGGTATCTTTGTTCCATTGTTGCGATATCTTGATGAAAACGTTCGCCGTGTTCATCACTAACAATACCACAGTTGCTAGGAAAGAAATCCAAATGGGAATGAAGGAAGTGAATCTTTAGAGACATATTGCAGCCAAGTTTCTTATACTTCATCAACATGTCTTCTACTAGTTCCTTATAGTTTTCTGCCCTAACATTTCCGAGGAAGTTTGTAGAAACTAGGCAAAAAGCATTCCATGCTTGTTTCGCGTCACCTTCCAGCAAGTTGTTGAACCGGTCATCTTTGAAAAGCTCTCGAACCTGAGAACCCACAAAAACTCCCTCTTTAATCTTTGCTTCGCTGAGTCGAGGGAATTTTTCATGCAGGTATCGCAATGCTGGCAAAGTCCGGTCAATGGCTTTCACGAAGTTCTTCATCAAACCTAGTTTGATGTGAAGGGGTGGTAGCAAGATTTTCTGAGCCTCAACCAGAGCTGGGTGTTGGATATTCTTCTCTCCAATGGCTACATTCTGCCTGTGAGTCCATTCCTTCCTCATGTAGTGCATTTCCCTTGCTCGGCTATCCCACTCGCATAAGAAACACATGTATTTTGTATATCCTTGCTGCAGTCCCATTAAAAGGGCAACTACCTTCAAATCACCACAGAGGTGCCAGCTGTACTTGTTATACTCAATGGAATTCAGTAGCTGCCTTAAGTTATCGTATGTCTCTTTCATGTGGACAGCATACGCTACTGGAATAGATGGAAGAATGTTTCCATTGTGCAAAAGCACAGCCTTGAGACTCAGTTTCGAAGAGTCCACAAATAGTCTCCATTCTTGTGGGTCATGAGTGATTTTTAAAGCATTCATGAGGCCCTCAATATCGGAACAGAATATCAGATTACTTTCCTTTCTGAAGAAAGGCTCCAATTGCTGGTGGCGCTTTCGATATGCAGTAATTGTGACATCTTCTTCTAGAAGATTCCATTGTTGGAGTCTTGATCCTAGCAATTCTGCCTTGTTCTTTGATAAGTCCAAATCACGAATCAGGTCATTTAGTTCTTCCTGTGTTATTCTGTGTGGGGTTGATGATGCACCACAGTGAAAATCTGGATCACTGCATGCTGATGGACCAAGAGAAGAACAGGTCGACTCACCTTTGTCTTCGTCAGATGAATCAAGAGAATATTCTGCTGGAGGTTCTGGAATAGGAAGTCCCTCACTATGTGGAACTGGTCTCAATGCAGACGGAATGTTTGGGTAGACTATTCTCGACTTCCTTCGCTTCGTTATTCCGCCGGAAAGAGGAGGAACCAAGCAGAAGTAACAGTCATTTAGGTGGTTGCTTGGCTCTCTCCACACCATTGGGACTGCAAACGGCATTGATGACCTTTTGCAATTCAACCACTGTGAAAGCTGTGTTGTACATGTAGCACAGCATATATGCGGAGCCCAAGGCTTGTCTTGGTCACCAACCTTGCATCCGAAGTAAAGATGATATGCCTTCTTCACTTGAGAATTGATACTTTTCTTCTGGTTGGCAAATGTCACTTCCCCACAAATATAGCAAAAATTGTCCGCGGTGTTAACACACTTTCGAGGCATTACTGTTCTTTATTGTACGTAAATGGATAAAATAATAAGTTTTATGTAACAGTAGCTTGAACTGTCTCGCACAACGTCTAAAATATTTTAAATGCTGAACCTATCTGATTGGGCTTTATATAGTACACTGCTTACGTCAGCTTCAGCAGCCGCCTGGCATTAGTATAATAGGCCTACACATGTATAGTACACTGCTGACGTCAACTTACTTCAGCAGCCGCATGGCATTAGTATTGCATTGCATCAGAAAATGATGCAATCAACTGTGGATGATGTGAGCATGATGGTATTATGCAATGTTACATCATTATTCCGGATGTTGCTGCAGTCCTACTGGAGAAATTTACACAGTGAAACATAGAAAATGAGGTATATGAATATCTTCAAAACGAGAGCCAATACAAATTTTTCACGGTTATATTCGTGTTCGGCACACCAAAATACTACAGATTAGGGCCTTTTCAAGTCAGTAATGATTTCACTGTTGACCAGTGATATTTGTTCAGTTGTGCTTCTTCCACTCCGGAACCTGGCCTGTTCTTCAGCGATTATTTCTTCTGCTTGTGGTTTCAGTCTGTTCAAGATGATCTTCAGCATTAGTTCCAGTATTACTGAACATTATTTGATCATATTTGACAGAAACATCCTTGCATGAAAACATTGCAAATATGGTTGCCATTGCTAAAAGTAGAAAGAACAAAAAACAATTAGCCAAAACTGTTAAATAAAATTTCAGCAAACTTGGCATAAATCACCATGACAACATATAATTTTTTTTACAAGTAATGCAGTTATGGTCACCATTACTTAGATGGGACAAACCATTAACAATTAACTACTTCTCCAAAACTGCTGAGTAGAATTTGACATTAGTTGATAGAAAGTATCCTGGCATGAGGACCATTTTAATTTTACAAATACAAATGTGGATCCATCATCAGATGTGGCTTCCATTACTAAATATAGACAAGCCTTAAAATATTAATATATCTAATGAAACTGCTCATCAGAATTTAACCAAATTTTTCTGAAAGCATATTGACATTTAGGGTCTTGAGATTTTGTAACTGGTTTTGGTCTACTCCTAAATTTGGCTGTCCTTACTAAAACTTGAAAAACCTTTAAATGCCATTTGCTGAGAAGTTATTGGACAGTATTAGGCCAAATTTGACAGAAAACATCCAGGCATGGAAGTCTTTTTTCAGATATGTTCAGATAAATCTGATCCATCGTCAGATATGGCTTTCATTACTAAAAGCTGGAAATCTTACAAGAACTTTGCAAAAATGCTACTAAAAAGAATTTGACTAAATTGGACATAAAGCATTATGGTAAGTTTGTACTAATCGTGCCGGTCTATTTTCAGTATAGACTGAATTACTAAATTAAAAATTCTACAGTAACTTCCTCTCAAAACTGCTTAACAGACTTTTGTCCAAATTTAACATAAAGCATCCTGGCATAATGACCTTTCAAGATTATGCTAATGGTGTTGATTGGCCTTCCAAAATGGCTGCCATTGCTAAGTCTTTAAATGTCATCATTCTTACCCAGATTGCTTGGCCAACTGCCCTTGTACATGTATTTGGCTTTCAGACAAATATCAGCCAGGTGAGCAATTTCAAGCCAGTTGGATGTTTTCTGCACTTTTCCTAGTGTTATATGTTGGAAGTTTTTATGCTGATATACTTGGTCTTGCATGACTAATGTGTCACAAATATGATATGTTTCTGGCAGTTACTATGTAATAAGTATCATGAGTATATAAAATATGGTAAATATTGGTTCCTTAGACAGTTTGAATTTTGCAATGTTAACTAATTATGATGATTGTAGGTGAAAATATTTGTGGAATCTGTTATCAGCTAATACCAGATTATAGAGATGCTTCTACCAACATATTCCTCTGAGATTTTAAAAGAGTCACAAGGATAATGAATCATCTTCATTGTATTTAGTTCATCTGATTGGATTCTTATAAACAAGTAGCATGAATGATAATACAATTTCGAAACAGGCTTGTATTCAAAATTTAGAATGCTTTCTGTAGACAGTGAGTACAACAGCTAAATACCACAGTGAGGATTCTTGCTGAAGGCTTTTAATGCCCCCAAAAAACAGAAAATCATTGATAACAACCAATATTGAAATATATTCAGTGTATTAACACTGTGAGATAAACAACTGGTTTTTATTTTATCTTAAATTTTGGTATGAAGATAGGCAAGTAAGTAATACTGAATAAAAATCTACACTTATCAAAAGATCTGTTATATCTAAGTTGTTACAACTCTATGGTCTTAAACTATGTGACAGAAAAGAGCAAAAATCAATAAGTTTTTAAAATTCAACAAATAATTTATTTCCGTAGAATACAGATTGAAAATTTAAAAAGAACTTACAGTATTTGAGTTAAATCACAAATAGTTCTAAAATTTATCACCACTCTGAAATTATAGTGTATTTTCAATGAACTCCAGTGGTGTTCCAAACAAATTCCAATATTGAATGTGCTGATGTGCCAGTAGTCTGGAGTAATGTTGATGTGTTAACAGTCTTGATGTATCAAAATTATATAATTCAAAATATCCTTGGATGAATTCACAATAATTTCAAAATAGTTATTTAGTCAATGAGTCAAAGAGCACTTTGTAATTCCAATGAATAATTTAAGTAAATAAATTAAATCCACTCAGCATGACTAAAAGCCTGATTCCTCTAGACAGACTTTAAGATTAGGAATGAGCAAAGTCCTATGTAAACAACTTTATATACCTCTCCACCTGCCCTATGTCACAATAATCATTTTCTGAAAATATATAGAGGATATTTGCTTGAAACGAGTGAATAACGGATATATTTCATCGAGTGGATGAAAAACTCAGTATTTTCACGAGTGGCAAAGCCACGAGTGAAAATACTAGAGTTTTTCACCCACGAGATGAAATGTATCCGTTATTCACTCGTTTCAAGCAAATATTCTTTTTATTTTATGCTCACATAAGTTGGCTACCTTAAGTTTGTGACACAGTAAATTAGCAGATTTTTTACGGTAATGTCAGCTGTTTACCGTACATGTTCTGCTGTGCTATGTGTACCTGCAATTAGTTCCACATCAGAGTGATAAAAATTAACTGATATTTCCAGACTAACAAACTACAAGTTTCAAGGATAACAGACATTGATTATTGATAATGACAATGACGTGCACATAAGTTAAAAGTAGTTCACCGACAGAAAATCAAAGGGAGGTAAGTATGTTCTGACCCAAAAAAGTAGTTCCTGTAGTGAAAAAATAGTTATTTCACTGCAGTGAAAAAATATTGTTATTTTTTCACTGCAGTGAAATATCAATATTATTTTAATTAGAAAATTGAGTAATGCACTGCTTAGCATAAAATAATTTGTCATCTTAATGGAATTTTCAATCAAATTCCTAGACAAGGTCAAGTCTGTTCATGTAAATTTTAGCAATCTGCATGGGAAAGGGTAGGTAGGGCATGTTTTTCTGAGGGGATTACCGGTGTCCTGAATTCAGACCCAGGTAAACATGTATACCTCCAAGTAATAATTATCTTATTATATAATCTAAAATCATTGACAAATATTACCTGTGTAGACATTAGTCACATAGGCCCAAACTCATACCCTCAGTTATGAACAAAGTTATTCACACAACACAAATTAAATATACATAACACTACTCTTCATAAAGAGAAAGAAAGATTTGTATAGCAATGCTTTTTTGATACAATAGAGACATATACACATATTATAAAAATGAAAATTACGTACACATGAAAGTGCAGCTGCAATCATTTCCTTGATATGTCTGATGTCAGTGTTGTATTCCTGCAACACCAGACTCTACCTTAACAATCTATGATTTTAGTTTTTTCATTTGTTAAAAATAGTAAGGGGATTATAATCACTGAATACAATAATCGGAGAAGGAGCTGAACTAATAAACACTTCAAAGTGTTGCATAGCATGTATCAAAGCCAAATGTTTCTTCTCCATTGTGGAATAATTCCTCTGGTGTCTGGTGTTTGCATTTTGTTGTTGTTTTTTTATCATAGAAAAATAACATTGGATGATCCACACTGTTTTTGTCTTCTTGAATCAATGCTTTATCATCCCTTACATCATCTGCATAAACATACATTTTAAATAACTGACTGAAAAAACAAGCTAAAAGAACTGGTGCACACCTTTATTTTATTAAAAGCCTCAGGACATTTGTTATATCCATGAAACTTGGTTTTCTAATGCAGCAAATTGGCCAGGGATTCAGCAATTATGGAAGAATTGAAGTGAAGTTTCTGATAATATCCAGCCATACACAAAAATTGCATCAGTTGTTTTGTATCAGATAATATCAAGCCATACACAAAAATTGCACCAGTTTTTTTTTTATCTGATAGACACTGGGAATATCAGAGACAACATTGACCTTAGTCGTCAGTTGTTTTTTTTATCTGATAGACACTGGGAATGTCAGAGACAACATTGACCTTAGTCATGAGTTGTTTTATCTGATAGACACTGCAAATATGAGAGACAACATTGACCGTAGTCATCAGTTGTTTTTTTATCTGATAGACACTGGGAATATGAGAGACAACATTGACCGTAGTCATCAGTTGTTTTTTATCTGATAGACACTGGGAATGTCAGAGACAACATTGACCTTAGTCATCAGTTGTTTTTTATCTGATAGACACTGGGAATGTCAGAGACAACATTAACCTTAGTCATCAGTTGTTTTTTTTTATCTGATAGACACTAGGAATATCAGAGACAACATTGACCTTAGTCATCAGTTGTTTTTTATCTGATAGACACTGGGAATGTCAGAGACAACACTGACCTTAGTTATCAGCTGTACCAGCAACATTTTCTAGTTTCCACATTTTTCTCATCAAGGTAGGTCTTAATGTCACTGTGGACACAATTCTTGAACTCATCAATTAATTTGAACTGTCTGGTGTTATTGGCTGAGCACCAACTATCAAACAGTTTTTCTTTTTCCCTTGTAAATTGAACATGGGTCTGCCTAGTTTCTTTTCTACAGATCCTAAACCTGTTGATAATGTCTTTCTGCTAACTCATAACCCTCCAATATACATTCTTGAACCACTTCACAATTACTTGTAGCACTTTAATATACTGTCAGTGAAATGTAAACTTTATGAGCTTTGCCAGTAAGCACACTTTGTAATAATAAAGTCCAGTGCTCTATTGGTCACTGCATATTTCAACAATTTTCTGAAAATGAAAATAGTGATATATAACTTTTTCTTTAAAATGTGGTACTAACCTAGTATTTCTGGTAACATCAAACCTGACTTCAACTGCCAGTTCGAACTACTTTAATCTAAACTGCATTTTTCTTTCTTTGTTTTCTCTTTCTCTTTCCTCTTTCTGCATTTACATTTTCATTTGCATTATCTTTTTTCCTTCTCTTTTTTTCTATTTTCTGAATTTGCATTTTCTTTTGCAAATTATCTTTCTTTTTCTCTTCCTCTTTTTTATTTCTGCATTTGCATCTGCTTTCCATCTTTTTATCTTTGCAGTTGCTCTTTTTGAACCAGCAATTCTGTCATTTCTTTTTGAAGCTGAAGCTTCTATTTCCCTCTGCTTTTTTTAACTGTAATTGTTTTAATTTCCTGTCCTAACCAGATATAGCCTTACTAATTGAACTCAAGTCACTTTTATTTAAAACATTCTTTTCCACCAAATACTGGACCAAAATATTTTGTATTTCTTTATTAAAGAAGCCTTCATTTCAGAAAGATTATATTTTCTGGCAAGCTCAAGCAACACATCCTGTTTCAAGGACTCTGACCCTTTCTGGGTAGAATTCAAAACAAAGTGAAAGCTTGATGGTTTCACTTAAGATTTCTCAAATATGTAAAATCAAAATAACAGGGACTAAGAAAATTCCAAAACTTATTGAATTTATATTTCAAAAGCAATTTTAATTTTTCTTAAAATATTTTTCAGAAATTCATATCCAGGATAATGTCCCAGTTTTCTGTTATGACTCTAAGGTCTTAAATTAAGCAACAGAAAAGAGCAAAAAACGAACAAGTTTTGTAAAATTCTACAAATAATTTATTTCCCTAGAATAGAAAGTGATTTAAAGTGGTACTATGTCTATAAATTTCTTTGAAGTAAAATAGCTTTAAGTAATATTAGGAAAATTACAAGCCAAACAAGGTAAAATAACTTACTGTAATGCCTACAATTTGTTATTCATTTTTGTATGACAATATGGGGAAGCTGTACAAAGAGCCAGTTACCATGAATAAAGCAAGACAGAGTGAAGTGGCTCACATAATTCTGGATGTTCCTTTATGACACACCATTTGAAACTCTATTCCATGAATTAAAATGGTTCCAAACATGTGACAGAATAAACTTTCATAAAGATTACTTTTTTGGGTAGAAGTATAAATTGTAATATGCCAGATTACATGAAAGAACTTTTTGACTAGAATCATTGACCCTATGCTTTAAGATCAACTTGGTCTGGTTGTGTGAAACTTCCAAAAACCCAATACGGAACCATTTAAGTGTGGTTTGAAATATTCAGTAGCAAAATCTGTTGAAAGTTTTAAACAAAAATATGTTTGAACCATGGTTTTCGATTGATTTGTTATATATAATTTTATTTCAGTTGCTTCACCTTTATGCATGTACAGTGTATATCACCATCTTTGATTTCTTGATGCATTTAACTGTGTTTTTGGTGTTTGGTTTTTTTTAATGCAGAAGACCCAATTTTAACATTGGTTATTATAATACAGCATTTTACAGGAGACCTGATTTTAACAATTTTCATTATACAACTTTCTATTCTTAGACAAAACATTCTGATACAAGGATGCTAATGTTAGTTAGATGAAGGTCTCATGGGGGCTAGAGAATTTTGCACTTTAACTGTGCTATCATCATTAAAAAAGTATTATTATTATTATTATTATTGGCATTGAATGGTATAGTCCAGTCATTTTGCCACTTATTAGCCATGTCAATCCCTTATTGGGTGCTGTTAAGCACCCAAAGGTTTGTTGCTATGTAACATGACAGTATGGCAGGTCAGTCACAGTACAACAGTTTGTAGAATCATGTCATGTCACACTATGTATTTATGTGCAATTTAGTAATAAAATAAAGTAAAATTTGTGTTCACGAAGACAATTATTTGTTTGAATTAAAAAAAATTCAAAAGCTTTTTATTTTAATATTTAACTTATTATTTAACAAATAAGGTATATAACAAGTGAGCATAGTGTTTGTTCTGTTGGATATTGTAATCCTACGCAAAGTCAAGGTAAGAGTTTACTCAGATGTCTGATCATGTCCTAACTTGTTATTGATTGACAAATTCATTACACATGTATATAGTTTTCCATTACACCATAATTGTTTCTGTTATTGTTTTTAAAGAACTACAGCACTGTAATAAATTTGTCCATATTTGTTCATATTTTATCTAGAGAAAAGTATTTTTTTTCAATATAAATTAATGATTTTTGACATGATACAATTCAGTTTTAAGAAGGCACTTATCAGTGAAAACTTTATTCATTAAATTTTGAGCAGTCTGATCCCCCTAAGCCCTTTACAGCTTTGTATAATTTATAGTCAGTAATGTTACAGTTCTAGGGTCTTAAACTTAATACAAGAAATAGCAGAACCAACAAGTTTTGTATAATTTAAAATGATTATTTATTTACCAATAATGCAGAGTAAAATAATTAGAAATAACTTACAGTATGGTGAACGAATTCCTAAAATCCTAAATGTTCTATGAATTTAAGTTCCAAGTAAACCAAATAATTTCCAAAGGTATTCTGAATGAGATTACTACTATACCGGTGTGTCAACAGTACACAAGAAATCACTATTAATCACTATTAACACATTAACCCCTAGCGACAACTTAACGGGGCAGGAGGTAGTAGCTCTGTAGCGTCATGGTCATGCATGATACACTAAAGTGGGTGGTATTATAGAAAGGTAGACAGATGTAGCTCTACAATGATACCAAATAATCTGGAATATCTATTTGCACTACAAAATACAGATTTAAAAAAATGGACCTGACTTTCTTCTACCCAAAATTAGCCCGTGGTCGGAATCCGATTTTGTGTCCAGATTTTAGACTTTTTGGACTCAAATCTAAGGCAAACCAGTATGAACTGTAAACAGACAGATGAGCCTTTGCAAAAAGTAGGATAAGATGGGCATTTGGAATAAAGAGTGGTCTCCATAAAAAAAAAAACAAAAAAAACCCTTGAACTTTTATCATTCTGCTCATGCGCGAGTCAAATAACCAATGAAAAATGATGTTTCTAACACAACTAGGCAGTATGTTATTGAAAAAGATGACTTGGTGTTTGGTGTTTTCGAGTCTATTCAGAAATAGCTTTCAAAATGTGTTTCCTACTCGATTTTCAGGCAAAAATGACAAAAAGCTCTAGGGGTTAATGTGTTAAAAATTCCAAAATGTCTTGAAATGAATTTACAGTAATTCCAATACAGCTATAAATCCAAATGTCTTTGAATGTTTCTCAGTAATTTCATGCAGCTGTTATATATCTAATTAGTCTTTAAATGAATGATAAAGCTCTGCAATTCCAATGAATGATTATATTAAATATATGAATCAATCCTCTTATATAACTCTTCCAAGATGAATAGTACAACTAAAAATGTATAATTATGCATTTTAATTCTATTTTATACAAAGCTCACATGCAATAGCAAGAATGCAATACTAGGCTTTGAATGAATAATTCTTGGTATTTGGAAATACTCCATCAGCAAAGAAATCAGCTGATTTTACACTTGCTAATCAAGAAGTAGGTTAGGAGCCTTTTTGGAAAACCCATAACCTCCATTCACAAGAAATCATATCCTTATTTTTGGAAAATGTGCTGTTTATCTGAACTATGGTAATCTCAACCTTGAAACTTAAGAATTAAACAATTTATGCACTATACATGATTCATCTCTGAAGTGCAGACTGCAGTCATAGGATGTTAGCATTAAAAGTGTCATTAACTTAATGACCCTTGCAAAAACTATTATTATGAAAATAATACGCATAATGTGCATAACAGTAGTCAAAGTCTTGTGGCAGGCCATGACATTTTTATCTGGAATTTGCTTTCAAATGTGTTATTGGCATGGTAACTATAAATGTTAATGTATCATTAAATTAAATCTATGATGTTGTTTAAACTCAGATAGTGTCAATTTCAATTAAAAGTTGTGTGATTTTTTTTGGGTGAATAAATTGAATCATGCATGCATAATCACACAAAGCAAGCTTTTTTTAGTACACAGTTTTCATACTTGCAGTCACTTCTTTAGCAACAGTTCTTACATTATCTCTGGAAATCGTCAAATCAGAAAAAGAAAAAAGTTATATGTGGTAAACTGATAATTCAGTGATGCTTGATTGGTCTATTTGATTTGTATTTTTCCATATTTATTAGGTGCTGCTCATGTCTTAACACTAGACATAATGTCCTTCATGACAACTGCTGTCAGTGTCATACAGCTGCCATCAAAAAGTTCACCAATATACATGCAGATGATCTAGTCTATGTCAGCTTTCATAATCAGGTAAGACAACCAACCCATTCAAAATATTGTATGGAGAACTGTGTTATGCACTGATATCACTGTATCTGTAGATGTATCGGTTTAAACTTTCCAGTCTTAATACAGCCAATCCAGTTTTTTATATTATTTTTAGATATCATTACATTAGTGGGCAGTTGTTGGTTTCATAACTAACTTTTTAAAAGTGACAAAAACATTTTCTTTACAAATTGCTGGATGGTGTTTTTGTATGAGTTTGTTACAGCATTGTTGTGGTCTCTGATTCAACCAAGTTGTAGGAAATGATGATAAATGATGACATTTACAATAAATATCAGAATATGATGCCCCTTGTCATTGCAATCATATGATTTGAAAAAGGTTTGGTGCTTGAAAGAAAAATGATTCATCAGATTTGAAGAAAAAAAATGTAAACTTTTAAAGTCAGTAAGTACATGAGGCAATGTCAGTAATAATTATATACCAGCTTGTGTATCAAAAGAATGGAAGAACGCAAAATGTAGAAAGTCTTGTGTTTTGCCAAATACATTTACCTGATATCAGTCCCTACAAAATAAGCAATTGCCAATGATTTTTAAAGATATACTAATTAGGTTATGATTTTTATAACTTTAGTTTACTTGACACCTACATCTCCAAATAATGGTGCATCTGACATAAAATTTATTCCATGTTTGATAACAGTAGTGATAAAGATTCTGAAAGGGGTAGTTTTACAGGGAAATAAATATGGAATGCAGAATGAACACAAATGGAATGCAAACAAAATGCAGATTGAAAGCAAATGAAATGCAGAATAAATGGAAATTAAATGCAGAGTGAATGCAAACAAAATTCGAAATGAATGTAAACAAAACATAGAATGAATACAAGATGTTTTCCGTCTTGAAAATGTTCTTATTGTTACTTCTCCTGATTGGATGGTTGTAACAACATGGATTTGTTTTTACTGATTGGATTTTTTGTATCAACATGGATTTTGTACTGATTGGATGGTTGTATCAACATGGATTTTGAACTGATTGGATGGTTGTATCAACGTGGATTTTTTTTACTGATTTGATGGTTGTATCAACATGGATTTGTTTACTGATTGGATGGTTGTATCAACATGGATTATTTACTGATTGGATGGTTGTATCAACATGGATTTTGTACTGATTGGATGGTTGTATCAACTTGGATTTTCGTACTGATTGGATGGTTGTATCAGCATGTATTTTGTACTGATTGGATGGTCATATCAACATGGATATTTTACTGAAATATTTCATATGCTGTCTAGTTGGTCCTAAATGATAAATGTGCCTAATGAATGGCCATATTGACATGGGATTTTCTCTCTTGACTGCACGTCTTATAATGTCTAATTGGTCCTGCATGAATGGTCATATTGACATGGGATTTTCTCTCTTGACTGCACATCTTATAATGTCTAATTGGTCCTGCATGAATGGTCATATTGACATGGGATTTTCTGTCTTGACTGGACGTCTTATAATGTCTAATTGGTCCTGAATGAATGGTCATATTGACATGGGATTTTCTCTCTTGACTAGATGTCTTATAATGTCTAATTGGTCCTGAATGAATGGTCATATTGACATGGGATTTTCTCTCTTGACTAGACGTCTTATAATGTCTAATTGGTCCTGAATGAATGGTCATATTGACATGGGATTTTCTCTCTTGACTAGATGTCTTATAGTGTCTAATTGGTCCTGAATGCATGGTCATATTGATTTGGGATTTTCTCTCTTGACTGGATGTCTTATAATGTCTAATTGGTACTGATTGAAAATGGTGCACATGAGATCTGATAAATAGCTAGACATCATGAAAATCTTATAAATCTTCCTTCTTGATGGATGGTCATATCAGCGTTGTTTTTCACTAAAAGATTTGACCTGATACAAAATGAAAATGCTGCCATCACAACTACAACATAGACACCAAAACATTCTTACTGCTACTTCTCCTAAATGGATGGCCATAGATACATGGGGTTTTCATCAGAAGATCTCTATCATGCCTGGTTCATTCTAAATAAATTTATACTGATCTTGTTATGAAATCTAGTTTTTCATAAATAAAATTGATGCTATCCATTTGATGTGAATTAGGTGGATACACGTTCCTTACATATATAAAAAAAAACACTGTGGTATGGGCAAGCCCATGTGTTTGAAGGAAAATAACAATAGGCCCTGACAGTGTTTCCTCCATTTCAATTTCATGTTACATACTTTTTATATTTGCCCACACAACACATTGCATATGTATTTGAATGTTGCTTTAATAAACAAAGTTCAGAAGTGAATTATCTTATTTTTCAATCAGAAAACCTCATTTTCACAAGGTCAGCTCTATTGTTTACATCATGCATACAATACAGGTGTGTATGCATTATGATGATGCATATAACCAAGTAGGACCACTCAGGTGGCCTAAGTGGTTAGAGCATCTGCTGCTAATGCAGGAGGTCACAGGTTCAGACCCTAGCCGAGTCACACCAAAGACTTGTAAAAATGGTAACCTGATGCCCCAGTGCTAGACATCACTATAAACTGCCACACTGCAGACAACATATAGATAAGACTGAATATTTTTTAAAGCTATATTAAAAATCCAGATCACACACGCATAAAACCAGGTGAGTTTCACAGCAACATCGTATAGTATTCTTAGTGCATACACAGGGGTGCAGACAGTATAGCACTGCATACAGTCAAGTGATTTCAGATGACAGTCATTATATCTTTATTACAGGAAAATATCAAAATAGTCTGTTGTGGAATGAGACCAGAAAAAGGTCACTGGCACAGACTGCATAAGTATTCAAAGTGCAGACAGAAAAATTGCTGCACTTTTTGTGAATTATGGTCTTCTACCACCTGGAACCTAGTTGATTCTAGACATCCGTATCAAGGCTAGAGGAATGAACCCTCCCCTTCTTCCTCAGAATTTTCCAGAATCTCTTCCAGGTCTCACATCTTGGGACAAGCATCTTTGGTGGATGGTGAAGCCCTCCAGAAGGAGGGTCTAGACATTCAAGAAGTCAAATGACTTCCCCCAGTAGGGAGATGATGAACACTTCTCACATCTCTAACAACATACATGCTTCAGGTTGCAGATTGCTTCCTCACATTGGGAAGGTAGATCACTGCAACAGTGGTTTACGCCCTCATGTTAGGGAAGTAGAACACAGCAATAAAGGGCTGCCCCCTCCTGTTAGGAAGGTAGAGCACCATGATAGCATGATTCACCCTCCCTTGAAGGAGGTGGAGCACAACAACCATGGGTTGCTTCCTCCATTTAGGGGGTTGAGCACGACATCTGCGGTTTGCTCCCTCCCATCAGGTAGGCAAAGATTGCACTGATGATGCACAAGAGTAATAAATCAGTTGAAGATGAAGTCTTCTTCTTTCATTCATCTGCATTACAGTATGGGGACAAGGTAAGGACTGAGCTTCTTCCTTTTCCCCCTCTACCACCCACCCTGTGCAGGATTTGAAATCCATACACAGGACTCACGCTGGGATGTAGGGCCTTCCATTATGCTCCTATGGGCTAACGGATCTTGCCATCACAGTCAGAATGATGCTGTGGCTCATGTCCTGCCATTACCTCCTCATTAGGTGCCTTCCTCTTGGAAGCCGAAAGGTGTTACATCATCATGGGTAGACAGACATTCTCGTCTGCCCTCTGTAACTTATGATGAACAAGGGCCCATGGTGCAGAGTGCTCCTATACCCCTTCCATCAAGGGACATACTGGTTCTGATGATGACAATGCACTCTCTATCCTTGTTGACTCCAACGAGTTAAAGACAGAAAATGTGGCAATGAAACCTCTCTCATACCCACTCCTTCATCTCGGATGAGGAAGGAGAGGTCCAGTCCTTCGATAAATGAGTAAATCAGTTTTACTGCCTATTTCCCTAGGACTTGTGCCCCAAATCATTGGGCACACAGTCCAAAAGAGCCTCACCATTTTGGGAAAGATCTCTGAGGTACCAGCTCAACCAGACCTTATACTACTCCTACATTCATCCATATCTGAGGAAATATCATAGGATATTCATAAGGCCAAAATATCACTTGACAATATAGAGAGTGGTCCGATCCTCCCTCAACATTGAGACCCCATATTTCTTCTTCCAGCTACCAGGTACATTCCCCAAAGTGGCCTATCAAACCACCTTCTTAAGATACTGATGTGGCCAAAGTGGATATTTCTATGGGAGCCTGGGCACTCCTTCCCATCAAAATAACTTAAATGCCCCAACAAGTTCATATAGCAAAATCAGTGTTAAAGTTCCAGGGATCGTCCTGGGCTTCGCCAATGTCGCAAATTGCGATTTTTTTTTCTTATTTCGACAAAAATATCCCATCTGGCGATTTTTTTGGCGACATACTTTTTGGTTATTTAATTTGTACATACAATCAATGATTTGGACTGGATAAATTAAAAGGCAGAATGAAAGGAAGCCACAAACTTGACTAAGCAATGCATTGGAATCAATCTGTTACACAAACGATCCTTTGTTCTTATTGACAACCCCATCTTTACAGTGCATTGTTACATCATAATCTGCTTATGCTGACATCTGGGCTGAGTACTGTATGCTGCGATACAGTCAATCATGCTACCGCACTATACCTACAACTGACCGACTTCTGAAGACGCGAATAGAACAGATACAATTAATTGTATGGCTAATCCTTTCGTTTTTTTTTATACATATACCAATATAATAGTTTTGCTGAACCTTCATAGAAAACTGATAAGCTTTGAAGTACCGACTACTGCGTATAAATACAAAGCAAATGGAAAAAATCTAAATCACAATTACATCTGTCGCCAGTGCGGCATTTTACTCATTGATCTTTTCCTTTTGCCATCAGTCCTGATTTACGGCTGCAGAGACTTAAACTCCGCAACAAGAAATAGCAAAAAAGAACAGTTTTGCATAATTAATAATAATTATTTATTTCTCAAAATACAGGAGTGAAAGAATCCCTAAATTGGGTGTGAATTTATGCTTATATATACGGTCCAATATTGCCAGGTGTTGACTCATGTAAGTTTCATTCGTGGGAATGGAGATCCTATTTTTCTTGTCGAGAAAATTTATACAGCATTCAGTGATCATTCTTGGGATTTAGGAAGCAATTCGCTACAAGCTTTATGAAGCTGGGTGGGCTGCTGAGAGACTACTGGTGTCACCTGTCAGCAATGAGTAAGATGAACCTCATAAAAACTGACATCAGAAATAAGCTCTGCATCTCATCTCTTGAGAATTTAATGAGAATCAGCATGTACAGATGTGAAAAATTAGACTTTGAAACTGCATTCAACAAGTGGGCAGCCCTAAAATTGCGACGGATCTTCATGTAACATTTTGTTAATGCTTGTTGTAATTAAAGTATTAACTAATCCATCTTTTGTAATTTTCATTGCCTGTTACATTAATAGACTAAATTAACACTTGGAAAAATGTACACTACTTTTTTTGGCGACACTTTTTGAAAATTGGCGACAAAATATTGAGGTTGGCGATTTTTTTGGCGACAGCTTTTTAAAAGCCAGGACCATCCCTGAAGTACATGAACTTTTTGGACGAGATAACCAAAAGGTGTGATCCAGTATAATCAGGATTGAATGTTGCATGCTTTGATGTCACAATGAAAGTTACACATGTTGATAAGTAAATTCATGTTACGCTATATCTGTGATGATTAGATTCAAGATGTTTGACCCAGTTTAATACCTGTTCACTATTGTAAACGTCCATAGTGGTCAGTAATTTTTATCTGCAAGTTTCTTGATGTCAGCTAAGGTGCAGATCTTTCAATAATCCAGATTCAATAGACTGAAACAAAATTAGTATTAAATAGTAAAACAACAATTTATATTTAATTTCAGATGAGTAAATATGCATTCATGACCTACATCACTTTTACTTTAGATTATACCTTAACCAAATATTTCAACAAGTAATCATTAACAATATTGGCTCTCAGACTCACACTATTCATTCAGTGATCTGCCAAGGCTCTGTTTGAGGGCCCCTCCACCTTATTTATGTAAATGATCTTCCATTAAAAGAATCAGGCTACAAATACAGATTTGTTTGAAGACTCTCCAACCTTGTATACTTCTGATACTGAAGTTGTCCAAAGAAAGGTTTGACTCGGACCTTAGTTCAAAGTTGGGCACAACAAAATATGATTTTGGGGGCATCACAAAAACTAAATAAGATAGGGAACTCAAAATTTTTAAAAAAAATAAATGATCATTAGGGAACTCAAAATTTTTTAAAAAAATAAATAATCATCAGTTAGAAAATGTCAGATGCGAAAAGAATATAGGTGTGTCTATTGATAATAATTTACAACTGGATAACCATGTTGAAAAGCTTTGTTATGCACTGTCATCCAGAATTGCCATACTGAGCAGAATCAAGAAATATTTACCTACAGAAACTCAAATTCTGTACTACAATGCAAATATTCTTCCAGCAATGGATAATTTGTTCAGCTGTATATGGAAAATGCCATATCTTAGCTTGATGAGATTCATGAATGTCAGAAATGGGCAATTTGCATTATTTTAGATGTATCTATTATTTATTCATCAAAAGCACTATTTACACAACTAAAAATGGTTTACAATATATAAAATAACTGATTTTCACAAAGCAATTCTTGTACATAAATGTCTACTACCAGAGGATCTTCAGCATTTATTCAGGCGACACATTACCAGCTGAGATCAGCATCACATGGAAACCTTCATCCATCAAAACCAAGACCATAGTAAAGGTTCCATTACTCAAGTACAGTTCTGTGGAACAAGCATCTTTTGCATGTAATGTCTGAGGAAAATATTTTAAAAGAGATATCATGAGTATGTATGTATTACTAAAATAGACTGCTCCAGTGGTCTAGTACTTAGAGCAATTATTACACGATAGAGCAAGTATTACTAAAATAGACCACTCCAGTGGAGCAGTGTGACTGAAAAATTGTTAAAGCTACTTTAAAAATCCAAATCACACACACACACACTAAAATAGATTATGACAGAGTTTAGTATTTTTAATATTAGAGACATGTCAAAATAAATAGTAATTACTATTATCTTTTGTATGATTTACATTGTCATCCTTTATTCTTAAGAGGGCCTGAAGGAATAATAATCCTTGACTACATGAGTCATCCACTATAAATAATAATTAGTAGTACTAGTATTACTCAACTTCCATTTTTAATTCTATTCATTTCTTTCAGATCTTTGAAATCCCATTTTTTGTTGCCATTGACAGAGAGGACAATGCAGTTGTTGTAGCCATAAGAGGGACACTGTCATTACGTGTGAGTATTTATAGAATCTGTCACTGTTTTATATAAATTCTTTTTCAAATTAAAGCACTCACATATGACAAATATTAAGGATTTAGATTTAAAAAACATTTGTTTTTGTTAGAAGTGCAAGCCAGTTTACAGTCTAATCATTTTTGTTACATATAGTAACCATGTTGTATAAAAAATCTTTTAAATGATTTACACCAGGCCATTTATAACTTTTTTTAAATGTTATTTTGAAAGTAAATTATAGATTTTTTCTTTGTGAAAATATGACACATCTAAACTTATTGCATCTTTATTCACAGTCAGTGTATTGTCATGTGTTTACAGGATATTTATACTTATAAATGCAATATCAAAATTTTATTAAGCACCAACATGTAGGAACCATTCAAAATCTCAAACTCTGGTCCAATAATCAGGAAATTGATCTTAAAATTGAACTCTGAGCTACATTTTTAAGAATTAGAAACAATTCTCACAGCCATGTGATTTCATGCACATATGTAGAGCAGAAAATACTGTGATAATTCTTTAGTTCTCTTAGTTGTATTTGGAGTAGAGTTGTCAAAATCCTGTTTTTCCCAGAGCTCAGCTTTGTACTCAAGACATTTCATGTTAGGTTTCAAGTTAAGCAAGTCCATAATCCTGAAAATTGTTTAAAACAAACAATTACCTGGTGAATTTAATGGTCATAAAGTAACTTTGCAATAAATGAAAATTTGGAATCCAAGAATGCATTGGATATGTAGTATTTATACCCGACCTGTATCCTTCAAACTCTGCTTCAAACAGCGATAAAAAGATCTAGGCAATAAAATGACTGCAGCTTTAGTCAGAATTGGGCATTGAGCTGGAATACTTTTACAATCCAGCCTTAAACATGATTACAGATTTTGGCAGAATTGGGGTTTGAGCTGGAATACTTTTACAATCCAGCCTTAAACATGACTCCAGATTTGGGCAGAATTTGGCATTGAACTGGAATACTTTTACAATCCAGCCTTAAATATGATTACAGATTTTGGCAGAATTGGGCGTTGAGCTGGAATACTTTTACAATCCAGTCTTAAACATGACTACAGATTTGGGCAGAATTGGGTATTGAGAAATTGGATCAAACTTGTCACTAGCAGGCACTCATATGAAAAGGCGAAACTGGCTATTGCACACAGGTGACTTTTGTACACAGGTTGACAGACTATCATTATTGTTTTTAATATTATAAATTATGCATATATGTTGTTCTCTCCCTAATTTGTGTTCCACACAGGATTACTGTATCCTGCTGACTTTAATCCATCCTGTAAATGAAATTAACACGGATTTAAAATATACACCGATCACCTTAGAAACAATATCTGGATCAGTTATTTGCTCAGCTCACCGAAATTAAAAGTCAGCTTGTATGAGAAACCTATGATGAATAGGAAATCAAAAGAAGTCATAAATGGCTGTTCTTTGTGACCGTTGAACCAAAACTTCACCTACCTTTACAGACAAGTTCTGAATATTGAATGATCCCTGACACTGATGAAAGGGGTTATCTCTTCTCAAAGACTAACTGTTTTCTTCAGATATAGCTTTTATTCACAGGTAAATTGATGAAGATATCTAACTATACCTGTCACACTGGCACAAAATGTGACTTCCATTTCTACTGCAGTGACGTAACTACTTTTACCACCATCCAGCAAAGAAATTACTTTGACCCTCTCCATAATATTAAAAACTGCACCGCTTTCAAAATTGACATAGCGACACTTTTATTTACACTATCAACATGACTGGAGTGTGTAAAGTGAGATAAGAAATGTTTACACATCGATTCAGATATCCCTTTATCTAAACAATGCCTTCTTCATGAAGCAAAATAATGAGCAGTCACTACTGTACATATGTACCACTGACCGCTTAAGGCAGGGAGAAGCCATTGTTTGGTTAGGAAACACCTGGTTGCTGACTACAGAAGTCAGGTGACCATTACATACAGGATTTCTATATAGGAAATTTGCAAAGGGGGAATTAGACTGCTGAGTAACGGTGACCATTAGGATGGTTTTAACTGTACCATCATAACCCCAAGTTAAAATGGACACCGAACTGGAATGCTGACATATTAATTAAAAGGGACCAAAAGCTTATGCGAAATTGGACACTTGTTGGAATACAGTCATATTTTGGACGTAAGGACCATTAGTTTAATCAGAAATGGATTACAGGAATAATGCTATGGTCCAGCTTTACAAAGGACCACAGATTCCAGCAATATTGGGCAGCAAGTTGAAATTCTGTCATAATCCAGCTTTACAAAGGACTACAGATTCAGGCAATATGGGGCAGTGAGTTAAAATTCTGTCATAATCCAGTTTTACAAAGGACTGCAGATTCAGGCAATATTGGCAGTGAAATGAAATTCTGTCGTAATACAGGTTTATAAAGGACCACATATTTAGGCAATATTGGGCAGTGAGTTGAAATTCTGTCATAATCCAGCCTTAAAAAGGACCATCTATTCAGACAGTATTGGGCATTGAGTTGAAATTCTGTCATAATCCAGCATTCAAAATGACCAAGTTTAGTCCAAAGTGGGCAATGAGTAGGAATACTGTGATAATCCAGTCTTTAAAAGGACCAAGATATTTGTCGAATTGGGCATTGTGTAGGAATATTATAATAATCCAGCCTTTGAAAGGACCACAGGTTTTTCCAGAAATGGACATTGAAGTGGAATACTGTTATTTTCAAACCTTACATGTAAAAGAAATGCAATTTAGGCAGAATTGGGGATAATCCAGTCTTAAAAGGACCATGTATTTTCTTTATAATTGGGGAGTGAGCAGGAATACCTTTATAACAAAGACTTAAAAAGGACCACAAGTTGCAACAATTAGCTTGAGTATCTTCATAATCAGGCAGTAACATCTCATTTCGAAGGTTTGAATCCTTCTTTGTAGATGTGATGTGAGTTTCCATGTTTCACAAGCGTACAGAAAGATGGATATGACAGTTAAGCGCATAACCTAATTTAAGAGCCAAGAGCTATGTTGGTATCTTTCCATATTGGTCTCAGTCTTTTTATTGCTGCTGTTGTCTGGGCAATCCTGCAGAGTATGTCTGGTTTGGAGCTCTCATCTGTGATAATTGATCCCAAGTACTTGAAGTTTATGACTCATCCCAGCTTCTTTCCACTGACCCTTATTTCTGTACTGATGTCATTGGTGTTGTTTGTCATCAGTTTGGTTTTTCGGCACTAATCTCCATGCCGTATGCTGTGGAGATTGTGTCGAGGTGCTCAGCCAAGTCAGCCAGTTCTTTTCATCTCCTGCTAAGCCATCAATATCATCTGTGAAGTGAAGGCTGGTGATTGTTCTTCCTCCAGTGCTGACAGTGCCCATGTGGTCATGCAGGGCATCCTCCATGATCCTTTCTAAGAAAATGTTGAAGAGTGTAAATGATAGTATACATCCCTGTCTGACTCCAGTTGTTGTTCGAAACCAATCTCCTCTGCTGCCATTGATTAGGACAGCACTGTTAGCTTTGTCATAGAGGTGCTCAACAACACGCACCAGATTTGAGCTGACATTTTACTTCCTCATAGTTACCCATAAGGCTGCATGCCATACCCTATCAAAGGCCTTTTTGAAATCTATAAAGACGTGGTATAGATTCTGCTGATGCTGGAGGTATTTCTCACATAGGAGTCTCAGACTGAAGATTTGTTCTGTGGTGCTCCTTCCTGATTGGAGGCCTGCCTGCTCTCCAGCAATAATTTTCTCTGCTTGAGGCTTTAGTCTGTTGAGAATTATCTTCAGCATGACTTTGCTCGGGTGACTGATTAGACTGATGGTTCAGTTGCTTTGGCATAGCTGTAGGTTTCCTTTCTTGGGGAGCAAGGACTGAGTCCATGTGGTGGGCTATTCTCCTGTCTGCCATATCTTGTTTCAGAGTGTTGTTAGGACTGTGACTATCTCTTCTCCTCCTGAATGAGCTCTGCTGGTATGTTGTCAGTGCTACGAAAAACTGGGTTATCATCAATTTCTTCTGCCTGAGGTCAGTTTAGTACTGCTGTTTGTCCTTGGGTCTTATGATTGTACAGTTCTGAGCAGTATTCTGTCCATCACTTGAGGATCTCTTGATCTTCTTTGAGGCATTTTCCTGATTTTTCTTAGATGGCTAGTACAAGATTGTTGTAGGCAGCAAACTCCAAGAGCCTGAGTCCTCTTTTATTTGTTTCTGCCTTGCAGAAGGGTCCATGGGTGCTTTGCCAGTTTGTCTGTGAATCAACTCCCACCTTTGCACCTTTGTCACCTTGTACAAACAGGATGTCCTTCTTAGGTGAGTTGTCAATGTCATCTTGCAGTTGTTATAAAAATTCTCCAGTTTGTTGTCATCATAGTTAGATGTGGGTGCATAGGCATGTATTATTGTGGTGTTGAAGGGAGTCACCCTCAGGCAGATGGCAATAAGCCTGCTTGAAAAAAGTCAAAGTATAGGCATAATTGGTACTGAGCTGGATTGTTACGACAGTCCAGTCTTACAAAGGACCACAGGTTGCGACACAGTTGGACACTGAGCTTGAATGCAGTCAAAATCCAGCCTTAACAAGGAACTAACGTATTTGCAGAATTGGATGGTAATGCCATCATAGTCAAACCATAATAATGACTAACAGTTTTGTAAAAATTACACAGTGCACTGGAAAATTATTATAATCCAGCCTTCAGAAGAAACATTAATTTAGTCGGAATTAGGCAATGAATTGAAATATGGTCAAAATGAGACCTAAGCAGGATCACAGGTTTAGGCAAAATTCAGCAAGGGCAGGAATGCTGTCATAATTGATACTTACAAAAAAGGATAAGCTAAAATAGAAATAGGCAATGAGTCAGAATTCTGTCATAATGAAGCCTTAAAATAGACCACAGATTTAGTCAGAGTTAGTGCATCAGATTTTCTGTTTAATGAAACCTTAAAATAGACCACAGATTTAGTCAGAGTTAGTGCATCAGAAAATTATGTCATAATGAAGCCTTAAAATGGACCACAGATTTAGTCAAGAGTTAGTACATCAGATTTCCTGTCATAATGAAACCTTAAAATAGACCACAGATTTAATCAGAGTTAGTGCATCAGAAAATTCTGTTATAATGAAGCCTTAAAATGGACCACAGATTTAGTCAGAGTTAGTACATTAGAATTCTATAATAATGAAGCCTTAAAATGGACCACAGATTTAATCAGAGTTAGTACATCAGAACTCTGTAATAATGAAGCCTTAAAATGGACCACAGATTTAGTTGGAATTAGTGCATCAGAATTTTGTAATAATCTAGACTTAAAGAGACATTGAAATTTGGCACGCAGAAAAGAAACCATACCAGATGGTATAGTAATGGTTGTATACTGTCGATTTTATTCTATATAAAGAAAATCACAGTTTTCCAGCTTGGAACTTAAGCTTGTTGTGAAAACATTTTGAAGATATGGGCCCAGGGCTATCTGCAACTGTTTTGTTGTGGAAACTTGAAAAATGGAAGACATTAGTTATACAAAGGTGATTCTTAACTTGCTATATTTGTTTATTTTACATTTAAATGCAGGATGTTCTGACAGACCTGAATGCAGAGTGTGAGGAATTGACCATTGAGGGCCTGTCAGACACTTGTATTACCCATAAAGGGATCCTCCAGGCTGCCAGATATGTCCACTCCGTGCTGCAGAGGCTGCATGTTCTGGAGAGGGCATTTGAACAGGCTCAGGTTTGTAAAAACAGGGAGACAGGATAGACCCCAAGAGTGCATTTGAATATATCCAGGTTAGTATAAACAGGGAGACAGGATGGACCCCAAGAGTGCATTTGAATATACCCAGGTTAGTATAAACAGGGAGGCAGGATAGACCCAAAGAATGCATTTGAATATACCCAGGTTAGTATAAACAGGGAGCCAGCATAGATCCCAAGAATGCATTTGAATAGGCCCAGGTTAGTATAAACAGGGAGCCAGGATAGACCCAAAGAATGCATTTGAATATACCCCAGGTTAATATAAACAGGGAGACAGGATAGACCCCAAGAGTGCATTTGAATATACCCAGGTTAGTATAAACAGGGAGGCAGGATAGACCCAAAGAATGCATTTGAATATACCCAGGTTAGTATAAACAGGGAGCCAGCATAGATCCCAAGAATGCATTTGAATATACCCAGGTTAGTATAAACAGGGAGCCAGGATAGACCCCAAGAATGCATTTGAATATACCCAGGTTAGTATAAACAGGGAGCCAGGATAGACCCCAAGAATGCATTTGAATATACCCAGGTTAGTATAAACAGGGAGCCAGGATAGACTCTGACAGTACATTTGAATAGGCCCAGGTTATGTTATGTACATTTAATTAGCATTGTTTGTTAGTTATTTTTTTTAATTTCATTATATGATATGGATAATTGTATTTTGGACTTGACCTTGTCCAAAATCAAGTTCATTTCTACCTGACCTGAGTCTTGTGATTTTTTTATTCTGTAAACTACTAATACATAGCTAATATTTTCTCTATGAGTATGGGTTTAATATTATGATTATTATTAATAGAAGTAAAAATATTTATCTTGGTTTAAGTCAAGGACATGATGTCCTTTATTATAATTTTAGTAACAGGCTTTCTGATCTAACTAAGATTTTATCGTGTAATTGTTTGGAACCTTCCAGAATGAAATTTTCCATTAGGTAATAGTTTTTTTTATAGAAAATGCTAATTGTGACTTGAGATCAGGTAAATTACTTTATAATCTTGTTACTGGAAAAGTTATTTATTTGTGCTTTTAGATCTGATCTTATAGATACCACTCATGTGGTCTAGTGGTTAGAACATCCACCTTGGATGTGGGAGGTCATGGGTTCGAACCCTGGCCAAGTCATACCAAAGCCTTATAAAAATGGTACTAATAGATAACTCACTAGGTGTTAGGATAATGTGACTGGGTGGGGCATCATGCTAAATGTCTGCAGCATGATGCCTCATTGCTGGACACCACTATAAACTGTCACACTGCAGACGTCGTAGCGGTATGACTGATATTTTTTTAAAGCTACATTAAAAGTCCAAATATCACACACACGTACACACATCTGATCAGTTGTACTATTGTTTTGTCCATTATTTCTTTGGACTGGAATTTATTTATTCAAATTATTTAATTCAAGTTATTCCTCTCTGGGAATAAAAAGTGCTCAGAAATAACATTCTTGAAAATAGAGACAGATTTATAGTGAAATTTCAAATAAGAATATATTCTTGGATTGTTTTGTTGTGATTCAGTAAAAGACTCTTAGCATATCACCATGACATGGGCCACCACAGGCATATCAACACTTTCAACATTGGATTATTTATTTGGAATACTTCTAAAGTTTATTCAGAACTTTAATGATTAAAACTTGTGTTACAATTTTTGGGATTATTTGGGATTTATTTTGCAAAACCTTAAGTTATTTTATATTTTAACTTTGTATTCAAGAGAAATAAATTATTTGTTGAATTTCACAGAACTTGGTTTCCACTCCTTTCCATTACTTAATCTAAGACCTTAGAGTTGTTATAGTATAAACAAGAAGCCAGGATAGACTATGAGAGTGCATTTGAATAGGCCCAGGATAGTATAAACAGGGAGCCTAGACAGATTATGTGAGTGCATTTGAATAATCCCAGGTTAGTAGACTCTGAAAGTGCATTTGAATTTGTCCAGGTTAGTAGACTCTGAGAGTGTATTTGAATAGGTCCAGGATAGTATAAACAGGCAGCCTAGACAGATTCTGTGAGTGCATTTGAATAATCCCAGGTTAGTAGACTCTGAGAGTGCATTTGACTAGGTCCAGGATTGTATAAACAGGGAGCCTAGACAGATTCTGTGAGTGCATTTGAATAATCCCAGGTTAGTAGACTCTGAGAGTGCATGTGAATTTGTCCAGGTTAGTAGACTCTGAGAGTGCATTTGAAAAGGCCCAGGTTAGTAGACTCTGAGAGTGCATTTGAATAGGTCCAGGATAGTATAAACAGGCAGCCTAGACAGATTCTGTGAGTGCATTTGAATAATCCCAGGTTAGTAGACTCAGAGTGCATTTGAATTTGTTCAGGTTAGTAGACTCTGAGAGTGCATTTAAAAAGGCCCAGGTTAATAGACTCTGAAAGTACATTTGAATAGTGCCAGGTTAGTAGACCCAAAGAGTGCATTTGAATAGGCCTGGGTTAGTAGACTCTGAGAATGCATTTGAATAGGCCTGGGTTAGTAGACTCGGAGAGTGCATTTGAAAAGGCCCAGGTTAGTAGACTCTGAGAGTGCATTTGAAAAGGTCCAGGTTAGTATAAAGAGGGAGTCAGGATCAACTCTTAGAGTATGTTTGAATAGACCCAAGTTAGTATAATGGGAACTTGGATAGACTTTGAGAGTGCATTTGAATAGGCCCATATTAGTATTAGCAGGGAGCCTAGATAGATTCAGAGTGCACCTGATCTGGCTAGAGAGGCTCTGAGTAAGGCTGTTGCTGAATTAGACACATGTGGTCTAAGGTGTGACTACTTATTTTTCTCATATTTATTATGATAGCATTAGATTGCACATGTACATCCCTCTGTCCTGGGCTGACTCATTGGATTATACATGTACATCCTCTATCCTGGGCTGACTCATTAGATTACACAAGTACATCCCACTGTCCTGGGCTGACTCATTGGATTATACATGTACATCCCTCTGTCCTGAGCTGACTCATTGGATTATACATGTACATCCCTCTGTCCTGGGCTGACTTATTGGATTATACATGTGCATCCCTCTGTCCTGGGCTGACTCATTGGATTATACATGTACATCCCTCTGTCCTAGGCTGACTCATTAGATTACACATGTACATCCCTCTGTCCTGGGCTAACTTATTAGATTACACAAAAAAACAGTTGATATAGACCATTGACATTCGATAACATGTTTATATTCATCTGTAGATTGCATGATAAGATGTAAATTCCACTTAAACAGTTGTTTTTGTTATTCTTGTGTTAGTTTTCTGCATTTTGGACTTGAACTATTTCAATGCAGCCATCTAATCCTAATAAAAGAGAACTGCTTGACCTAGGCAGATGAAGTTCAGAAATTGGAATGTTTATATCGACAATAAACATCCTGATTAAGTTTTTCATGGAGTTTAAGTGATTACTGTGATTTTTCAGGGTGTTAAAAAAAATTGGGGTGATTTTGGCTATTATGATACAAATCTTTCCTTAGCAAGGTTCCACTGAAATTGTTTTTCTGTGAGAAAGGAATCTTTATATGCATATGTAGATGTCCTGGATGATTTTCAGGTAATTTATCTGACAGTTGCTTGTTTTATTTTGCAGATTTTAGATTTACTTTATAAAGACTTTACAAACAAAATTACTCCACGACCACTTGACCTATACAAATTAAATAAAATTACTCCAAGACCACTTGACCTATAAAAATTAAACAAAATTACTCCAAGACCACTTGACCTATGCAAATTAAATTTCTTAAGCCTCATCATCAGATTTGGATATAAGCAGTTATGTCCGTGGTTACGAGTCTTTTGAACTTTTGGGACAATTTTAGTCAGCAGTGACAGTTCAAGTCTGGAAAAGATTTTAAAATCCCCAAAACTTGCAGAATTTATTTGAATTGCACAGTAACTTAATTTTGGACATCTATATATGCAATAAACAAATTGAGCTATAATAATTATGTTGTGTTTATGTAATTTTATTTGAATGGCTATTCAACCAGTACATATGCAGTCAGTGGTAAAAGTTCACATTAAAGGCCAATGGCTTTACTTTAGAAGGAAGTTGTTTTCAGTCTGAATTTAGCTGTCCTTAGGAAAAGTTGCTTCTTATTGAGATCTGATTGGCTGAACTCAGAAAATACCTGTAAGTGATTGACAGATAAGGCTTTACACCAGACAGATCACCTGTCAATGTTATTTGACTGTTGAAGGATGCTTATTAGTCTTCTGTTTCCTACTACACAAGAATAAGCTACATCTGTTTTGATACTTACACCATGTTTGAAATGGTTACTAGGTAACAGATTTCAGCTCATGGGTAACATATGCTTGCTACAACATTCCAGCAACTGACTGGTCTTGAAATAAAGTCTTGACATATTTATAAAATATTAAGCACTTGCTCTCTGTAAAATGTTGTTTTTGATGAATTTGGCAGGGTGCCAAGCTGGTTATTACAGGACACAGCTTAGGTGCAGGTGCAGCTGCTTTGTTGTCCATTTTACTACGACCACAATATCCGGACCTGATCTGTTTCCCATTCTCCACACCAGGAGGCCTCATGAGGTGAGTTCATTGATCATATGTTTAAATCTATTCTGCCCTCTAGTAATGGAATATGGCATTCATTTTAATTCTCAGATTATTGAGATATGGAACAAATCTTTCCTTAAATGAGCCTTCCGTTGTATTATTTTTGTCTTTAGAAGATGTCTTTGATTTTAATATGCTTAAACAAATACATTTAGATTTCAGTTTAGATGAATCGACCCTGTAGCCTGAAATAAAGACTTGTCTCATCTCAACTCTGATGTCATCTCATCTTATCTTTTATGCTCCCACTACTTACATCTTGATTTGGTCCTCTCTGTCAATACATACATGAATGTCCATCACCCAAAGATCATTAGTGAGATTGCACAAAAACCACTCAGCAGACAAATCAAATTTGGCACATATTTTATTTACATACTTTTATAACCTTATTGTATTTTCAGGCCATTGTAGCCATTTTTCAATTTTGTTTTACACATTTTTGAACTTTTTGGACCTTTGTTGTTAGCACCATTAAGCAAAAGCCCCTTGGGATAAACAAATGAAGTTTGTTAAGCATCCTTGTGTGCATATATTGGTGACCTGTTTATATTTTCAGGCCATTAAAATAAGGTTTCAATTATTTACATGTTTATAAAATTTCATGTTTATATCGAAGGATCAATCTTTGCCATGAGCCATAGTTTGTGCTAAAATCCTTTTATTATATATGGGTGCCATTACAAAAAGTGGAAACACCTTTAAACAACTTATCCTCTTTAATTTCAAATTCTGTCGCCTTTATTTTTCTAGACACCATATTTTTTTAAAATTAGCACAAATTTCTCATAGAACTTATAGTACATTCCAGATAACATTTAGATTTTCTGTTTCAAAACCAGTGGAAAATAAGTTGGAACATATCCCAAAGAATGTTTTACCCTATAATTTAAAACACACCGCAACCGAAAACATGTGGTGTGAGTGGCTAATGTAATGTTTGTAGCACAGACCCTCTGCCATTATTCAGTTATAATTGGGTTTTTGTCTTTATAATTATAGAATATGTTTTAATTTGTGTTCATGTAATAGTATTCCATGATAGGTGGGAATCATGGAAGCTGAGTTGATAGAGCACCAGACTTGTAATCCATGGGTTACAGGTTCAGTACCTGCACAGATTGCACTGCCTAGGTTACAAACATAATCTATATGGTCATACTAACTTTATATATATAATAAGATTTATGAAGAAAAAAAACAACGGAGAGAGAGATCCACTTGCTATCTACAAACGGTATGCTGAGCTAAGATCCTTTCTATATTGCGCCCAGCATTATGCCAATCTCAGCGACAAACCCAAAATGGTTTAGGAAACAAGTCATTGGGATTAACAAACTTGGATGCATCATGAAAAAAATGAAAGAAAAGGCAAATATTACAGAAAGAAAGAAATTAACAAACACTAATAGCTGAAAGTACCTAATTCAGAAGTTAAGAGACAAAAACATTCCACCAACTGATATCATGCAAATTTCAGGCCACAAAAATGTACAGTCTATAAACAGCTACTCAGACATTAGTGACAAACAACAACAGACGTACTCCAATTATCTGAGCAACACCAGCCACCCAAGTAATGATGCTGTCAATCCCCACCCCCACAACAAAGAAATTTCAAACTGTACAGCAAAAGACTTTAGTATATCAAGTTCCCAAATGTGTAATATTCAACAGAATCAGATTATCAGCAACCCATTCTATGGATCAAACATCACTGTACAAAATTTGTTTGTTATGAACCTTCCGCAAAATGTGAACGAGATCCCTAACTGGGTCAACTTCTTTCAGCAGGCGAATTCTCATATAGGGCCCACACAGCGGAAAGGTAGGAGAATTATTGAAAGTGGCACTGACAGTCAGTAAGAATAGCGAACTATGGACAGAAACGATATCAGTAAAATGTAGTTAGGGTTAAATTGTTTAATTAACTCTTGTTCCTTCATTATTTTGATGTTTCTGGCTCAAATCGGACTTGCAGAATTTATATAGATGCAAATGGCCACCCTGTTACTGTTCATGACAATTCATTGTTTGCACGCACATTATTTTAAAAAATTTGGATGTTAACTATCAGCCTTGTGTTTTCATTTCATTTAATATTGCTAAAGGAAACATATAGCAATTAATATGAATGAAGTGTGCAGGAAATTATGAATCACTACAAGACTTCTTGTTTGAGCGTACATACATGCGAGAGGTTGTAAAGAGTTCACTCCCCTAAAGTGCACTGTTTATGGCTGTGAGTTGTATCTCCCATATAAAATGAAAACTTGTATATGGTATAAATAAAATATATGTATAGTATGTACACTGTATCAGTGATATACCACTCGTAAAAAAAAATCATTAAAAGGAAACTCAGCAAGCCTCGTTTCTTTTTAATGAAAAATGTATACATCTTGTGCCATATCATTGATACAGCATACATACTATACATATATTCTCTCTCTCTCTCTCTCTCTCTCTCTCTCTCTCTCTATATATATATGCACATATATGCACACACACACAGTGTGACCCCACTATGACATGGAGGTTGGGATGCATAGAACCTGACAGTGTTGTAGACCAAACCATATTATAACCAAGTCAGTTAGTTGAAGAAAATTATGCATGTACCAAAACAAGATGGTGGGGGAAATAAACGTAAGTGCAAAGATACATGCTTTTGATTAAATGAAGACAAAATTGATCTGAAATACACTTGTATATTGACAACTTACATTTGTGTAGTACAATCCATATAGCATTAGGTACTGTACATGTATAGATCAAATGTTTTAAAATTGGTGTATCAGTTGCATCACATTGGAAAACAATTACAAAATGGTAGTCCTCATTTGATCTATATCCCATTAACACATGTCACTAAGCAATTCACTATGATATTGCCGTCAGTAGCACATGGCTATTGTTGTTTACATGCTACATGTACATGTAATTAAACTGGCCACAGTTTTGGTCAGCTGGAGACAGCTATCATCTTAATGAGGCTACCCAGGGGATGAGGCTTTTTGTATGGAAATAAACAGATGTGAACAAATTATAAAGTAACTTGATGGCCAGGTGTCTATGGTTAAAAAAGTTTGGAACTTTAAGTTGCATTTTATGCCACCATTTTTAGTGATCGTAAGCATAAACATTTTTCCTGCAAAAAGGAAACTAACAGCACAATAAATGTCTTCCAGTCACATTGGGAAATGCAGCAATCCATCAGATTCCATTGCAATTATTTATTTTTGGTGCTGGCTACCTTTGATGAAAGTTGCTTTATGTTTTTTGAAGATTGTAGTTGGAATACGTTGATGAAGTTTGCATGTGTTATTGAAATCACCACTTAACTTTGGAAGATCCAACAAATGCCCATTTGTTATTCTGGTGGCAACATCTAATAATTGTAAAACATTGAGACTGACATTTTTTTTTTTGCTTAGTATTTATATAGAAAGATAGATGCTTCAAAGGTAATCAGTTTGAAGTTTCAGCAATAATTTTGTTTCTGGATACATTCCCAAAAAAATAATTAGCCATTGTTTGGTCGATTGTTGTCATTCTTGTTCCTGTCTTCAAAAGTTGGTCGATTGTAGCTTGTCCGGTAGCATGTGTATTTGAGTGTATCACATCAAACAGTAATCAGGCCATTGGTTTGTCCATATAAACAAAGGATTTATTTATGTAACAATAGATAGATTTTAGTGCATTATGTATCCAAGTTTACTGCTTCCTTTCATGGTGAATTTGAATTTCTCCACTCCAAACCTAAGACTGTATATAAAGGTTTAAACAGCCAACAATGTTGTCACAAAAAAATACTTTTTAAGAAGAAAAATATACTTTTTCATGTATGAGAAAAATACATGTATACAGAATTTCAGGAACCATGACATAATCATCTTATGTTAGAATTCATATATGATCTCTTCCCCAAAATGACAAAAAACTTTTAAATATTATTTTGCAATACTTTTAAGAAGAAATATTTTTTTTTGCATTTGAGAAAAGTGCATGCTCATGAAATTTTGGGAGCCATGTCACGATCATTGTTATATCCAAAGTCGTATTATAACTGAGCATGCTTTAGTGGGCTCATGATGTGTGTGTGTGTGTGTGTGTATATATATATATATATATATATATATATATATATATATATATTGAACTATATTTTGCAAGGATAATCTTAATGAAATTCATAATATAACTGCATTAGGCTTTTTGGTATTTATATGTATTGCAATGTCTTGACACCATTACTGATGTATGCTTTAGTTGGTTTAAGGTATGCAATTAAGAGAATTTGAAAACTATTCTACAGCAGTCATGTTGTGGATAGAAAGTTTTGATGAAACATCTCTGCTCCCACTACTTAGTATATGTATAGAATATTGTATGCCCCTGAGTGCTTCATGGAAGAATAATATTTAGCTAAATTATTATTATTATTATTATTATTATTATTATTATTATTAAAAATTTATATTTATTTTTCTTGGAGTAGATATTATTTTGAGAAGTAACAATGTAATTATTTTTTAAGACAAAAATTTAAACAGAAGGTCTTAACTTTCAGGATTGAACAACTTGATATTGCACAAAACCAACCCTTCCATAACCTATACTTGATACAAGCATCCTGATAGAGAGTCACAATAGCCTTTTGGTTGCTTTGTGGTGTTGTAAATACTTAAACAAACTCCTTTATAACTTATAACCTTTACTGGATATTAGTGACCTGATAAAAGGTCACTATAGATTTAAGTTTATGTATTTGTGTGTTTAGTGGGGTCATAGTACTTTAACTGCTTTATAATTATAACCTATGCTTGATATTTGCAGCCTAAATGCCAGTAAGTACACTCAAGAATTCATGTGCTCAGTGATTCTTGGTAAGGATCTGGTACCACGCCTGGGAATCTCCACCATGGAGGACCTCAAAGCAAATATTCTGCAAGCTTTACATGACTGTGACCTACCAAAGGTAGTGATAATGCATTAATTTTTCATTCAAATACGTTCCCCAATCACATTACATTAGGAATATTTGCCTGCTACCTCTCAAATCCAGCCCTAGTAAAAAACGAAAATCATCTTTTCCCCATCTCAATAAACAAAAGGCAATAACTCTTGTCCATTACCTCCCCTTGCCTTTGCTATGTGTCCCTAGTATTTAGCTATGCTGTTGTACCGGTAATATCGTACAATTTAACCTCTGACAATCCAAGACTCTTTTGTGTTCTAATCAGACCATCCAACATTCCTTTTGGATCTGTTGTGTGGAGTAATCAGTCTGCTGCAGGTTGTATACATTATTTTTACAATTTCTGCCAAATTTGAGTGATTTTGTCACCTTTTGCGACTTAGTCCTTTTAAGACCACATTATAATCACACCATTGTTGACCTCATGCAAGGTCATTATGAGTTAGTGCAACTTTGACTATTTACGCTTACTCCATTTATAATGGACATAATATTAGCGAGTTTTAGTGCATTAATAATTTTTGCTTGGTTTCTCCTTATTTGTTGTTGTTTTTTGATAGAATTATTAATTACCATTATGCATCAGTTCATAGTGCAGCTGTAGGCTTGATACTTGGGCTTTGACCAAGATTATGGATTGCATTGTCACCCAGTTCTGATCGACATCTACAATGATGGCAGAGTACCTGGATGACATCCTCCAGAAACAAATAGTAAGTTCTATCCTACTCTAAGGAATGATTCCCTTTCCCTTTTAGATCATCTAGGCTTTCTGGTTAACTTCAGAAAGGTCAGATGTTCATCCATCCCAGAATTTTGTCCATCTGGGTATGGAGTTTTTAATGAACCGGAATCTGGTGTGACTTCTCATGTTCGCATAATCAGAATTGTTGAGCCTATTGAGTCTGTTTCCAACTGGACTTGGATTTCAGTGAGAAAGTTCTTATAATTCCTCTGCTTATTCTTCTTATGCGCCTCTCACAATTGAATCACTAACACATTGGTGTCCCTTTTCAAGTTCCCTCATCAAACAGTCATGATCACGCCCAAGATTCAATCATTCCTGTGTAAGTGGTGCTGCCCAGGTTGGCTGACCAATGGAATCCAACTGGAGAAGCTCCAAGTGGAAATACATGCATGTACCAACGCCTATGTGTACAGTTGGGCTTCCCACTTGCTGCTGGGCTTCATTACTGTCAATGGCACTCTTGAGAACCAGGTGAATGGCCTCTACACATCAGCATTCCAGAATGAAGGCTGTCATCAATGCTTTTCACTTCTGGAAAGATTGCCTCTCAGGAAAACTGGTCCTCTTTATGTCTGACAACCTTGTGGTTGTGTCCTATCTCCTCAAACAGGGAGTCACCAAATCACCCAACCTGTGTGTTCTGATTCGGTAGTTTCTACATTGCAACAATATCCATTGTTATGTATATTTGATTTAATTATATCTGATTTAATTGTTTGTAAGTTTTAAAATCATGTAATTTTTTAAAATTTCATTATATGTCAAAATAATGTTTGCTAGGAACTCGTACTTTTTCCAGAAAATATTTTGACCTTGACTGTTCATTTTAATAATTACCAAATATTGAACTAGATCCTGACCTTTATTCAAAATTAGTAGCAGCCACGTAAATAAGTTCTATTTTTATTTTAAAATGATTGGTTGTTGTCGAGGTCATGGTGGGACTACATGACTTAAGATGTAAACAGTTTTTTTATTTTATTTCGTAGACAAAAATGATTGGTTTTCGTCAGGGTCATGTTAGGTGTATGTGATATAAACACGATCACGTGACCCCCCTTTTGATTTTGCAACTTGGGGATTTTCGAAACTGCATTTTAGAATATGATATAACCTTTGTTTTCGAGAAATATTCTCAGTTGGGCGCTTATGCTGGAAAGTAACTGTTGTGTTGTTTGGAGTTATTTCAAATTATTTGGATTCAAAAGGATTAATTCTTTCTTTTATAAAAATGTATTTGGATTTCCAAAACCAAAGTGATATTTCTTGTTTCTACAAGGACCTGTAGACTTCAACACACTACAGGTTACAGCATACATCATCATCTTCCATCTTGGATTCTTTGTCGGGACTCAAAATCATTAGAACATTTTATTGTTAGGACTTCTCAAATTTTATTTGTGGATTATTCTTGGATTATTTTTGGATTTGATTCTTGAAACCGTAAGTTCTTGTTTTTTCATTTTTACAATATTTTTCCAGGGAAATAAATTATTTGTTAAATATTTCAATGCTTGTTGTTTTCACTCCTTCTTGTGTTGCTGTTTATTCAAGCCTAAACAAGTAACATAAAACCATATCAATGTACAAAACTGACAGATTCCTGGCGCACTCAGTCTCTTGACCAACACTCTGTCTAAGAAAGGACAAAGCCTTCACACAGAATGGTTTTTCTATCCATTGGTCTTCACTTGGATCTGAGCACTTTGGGGGCAAGTCCTTATTTGCAACAAGGTGGAATGACAAGTTTCCCACCATTGTCTCTCCAGTTTCAGACTGCACCGTCGATCAGTTAGGAGGGATTGTGGGCATTTGCCTACTCTCCCATGGTCTTGTTGCCAAAAATAATCCAGAAGTTACTTGGTCAGAATCGCAAGATGATTCTGATTACCCCTTTCAGATGGGACAAGTCATGTCACTGATCTACAATATCTAGTGATAGATTTGCCATGGGGAAGATTCCAGCCAACCCGAATCTTCTGAAGCAACTATGGTCACAGGTGTTCCATCCCTGCCTGGACCATCTTCTTCGCCATGCTGTGCTTATCATGACAGCCTTGCAAGGCAAACAATTCAAACCTTCAATTGTAGGGAGAATCTTGAGAGCAAGAACACTCTCCACTCTGAAGACTTATAAGGCAAATTGGCATATCTTCAGGGACTGGTGCCAGACCAATCACATGGTCCCTCTGTACGCCTCCATCCCTCAACTGGCTGACATTTTTCTTTGGCTCTTTGAGGAGAAACAGTGGGTCCAACTCACTGGCAGAGGCTACTGTTCTATGATATTCTGGCATCAAGGCAGACCTGATATTAGGCATGATAAAGACCTGTGAGATCTTCTAGCCAATTTTGATCTCAATCTGTCAAAATCCCTCACTCTCTTTCCATAATAGAACCTGTCCTGGGTTTTAACTTGGCTCAGTTTGAATGAATTCAAGCCTCTAACCCACATTTCACTACAGTTATTATCATGCAAGACATATCAACCTGAACTATCTTCAGTTCATATTGGATGGTTCGGTAGTCCTCATTACACAACCAGGCTTAGTAGCCAAAAATAGGTTACTCTCCGTCAGTAACCATAGAGTTGTCAGTTGCTCACTGTCTTCAATCGACAGGTCAAGTACAGCAGCCATTCAAGATCCTACTTGCACTCTCAAGCACTACCTGAAAGGCAGAGAGACAAGTTGTAGCACATGCAATGCCTCTTCTTTTTGGTGAAAGCAGAGAAACAGGATATCATCCTTCAAGACTTCGCTTCATGGCTGAAATTGGTTATATTCTCAGCGTACTCTGAGATCTCAGTGCCACCTCATGAAAATAACTGCTCAAGAGATTCAAGCCATCTCTTTGAGCCTTGCAATCGAACGTAACATTTTGATGTGAGATATAATAGAAGCTGTTGGTTGGCATGCAGTCAGCCTTCATGAGCTTGTATCTCAGAGATTTAGTGTCGCATAGGCAAACCTTGAATCTGGTAATTCCAGTGGCAGCAGTACAGAGAGCCACCAGGCCCAACTAAGCCAATCAGCACATCCTGTTAGCTTCGCTGGATTCGCCAGTGAACTTTTTTATTTAAGAAGGTTTAGATATTCATCTTCTTAACCATATTAAAGGGTAACAGGTCAAGTTACCCTAGACTGTGTTACTTATGTAATTAGATGAACGGGTTATTGTTCACATGGGAAATCCAACCATCATATCTAGAAGGATGTCCGAGGTAGAGGTCAGATGCTAGCATTCCCTCCTCCTATTACCAGTTCTCCTAATGTAATGTGATTGGGGAATGTATTTGAAGGAGAGAGCAAACTTTTAAGTAAATTATGTTTCTCCAAGAATACAGTGGAACCCCGCTATAACTCGCCCCGATTTAACGCGAATTCAGATATAACGCGGTTGTGGCGTGGCTCCCGAAATTTCGTATATTCGCACATGAAAAAAATATTTTTTTCCCCAAAGTACATGAAATAGTGTATAAATAAATTAGTATCATTATGGAGAGGAGATAGCGTATGGATTCCAGTTTAATATGATCGTGGCGTGGTTCCTGAAATAGGGTGTAAAACGTTTATTATCATTTTGGGGGAAGAGTTTGCGTATAAATTTTAATATAATACGATCGTGGCGTAGCTTCTGAAATTTAACAATATCACCAGGTTCTTAAAGTGCTATGCCAAAAATAAACATTATAAGAAATGTTACTTATTACTGATCCAGTAAAAAAAAAAAAGCCGCCAGCATGTTTGCTGGGCTTGGTGGTGTTATTAGACGCAATCAGTTGACCAGTAAATAATGTCCGCTTTATTAGCTGGAAATTGAAAGGGTATGAAAAATATATAAAAGTAACTCGTGACGTTTGCAGGCCTACTACACTTAGTTCTCGGGTTTTACATGTGCATGGGGTTGGCTTATGAACTCATTATTAATTTCCTATTTTTTTATAAAAATATTTTACCGTTATGGAAAAGCAAGTTCACAAACGCAATTCGTTCTCTGCACTTTGCGCAAAAAAATTGATTTTCATTTTGGGAAAGAGATCGTGTATGAATTTGAATACATTACGATATATAATACGATTGTGGCATGGTTCCTGAAATTTTAAATACATGTACGTGTATTTTTCTCGTACCCGGAAAAAAATACTTTTTTTAAAGTAAGAGAAATAGTGTGTAAAATGTTTGTTATCATTTTGCGGAAGAATTCGCTTATGAATTCGAATATAATAGAATCGTGGCTTGGCTTCTGAAATGTAACAATTTCACCAGGTTCTTGAAGTCTTATGCCAAAATAAACATTATCGGAAATGTTACTTATTACTGGTCCATGAGTAAAGCCAGTAAGTTGTCTTTGTGATTGTCTTCAATTAATTCTGTATACAATCATTGCTCAAACAATATCCGACATGTGTTTCTTCTTTAACTGCATACACAACCAATCAGCAGACAATGCGGTGGTTGATAAAAGATTCTCACAATTTAATAAACATCAAAAAACGAAAGCCGCCAACATGTTTGCTGGGCTTGGTGGTGTTATTAGACACAATCAGTTGACCAGTAAATAATGCCCGCTTTATTAGCTGGAAATTGAAAAGGTATGAAATTGTACATGCGTTCAGCTTTACATTTTTCTTTAAAAAGTGACTCGTGACCAATGCAGGCCTACTGCACATAGTTCTCGGGTTTTACATGGGTATGGTATTTGTTTATGAAGTCGTTATTAGTATCCTATTTTTTATAAAAAATATTTTACCGTTATGGAAAAGCAAGTTCACAAACGCAAATCGTTCTCTGCACTTTGCGCCATGATTAGTATAGTAGTTATCACACGTTTCTTTCGATATTCACAAAATCTGAAGTAAAAGTTACATGTACGCTGAAAGCATGTGTTGATTTGTAATTATTTTGTTGTAGTAGTTCAAACGAATGTACAAGTGTTAATTATTGGAAATTTGCAATGGATAAATGTACACAGAAACGCATATGAGAAAATTTTAGCAGTATGAAATTTGTACAGACACCGTTCATATATCCTGTAACGTAATGAACCGTACACATGCTTCGTCTTTCTTAACCTAATTTTGCTGTTAATTTTTGCCATTGAATTCAGACACATAATGATGTGTGACAAAATTATTGAATAGTTTAAATATGTATGCAATTTTTGCAACGGAATTACACATTTTATGGATTAATTTCAAGCCCCGACAGTACGATATCAGACGGCAAGTAAACGGTGTTGATACTATGTTTATGCTATATATTAGACGTTGAATTCAGATACAATGATTAGGGGAAAAAATATTGAATATTGTAAATATGTGTGCAATTTTTAAGTGGAATTGCATGCATTATAGATGAACTGAATGCCACGACTGCACGATAGTAAACGGTTTTGATACCCTATTCATCATATACCGTAAACATGAATACATGTATATGTGCCAATGAGTTGTTCTCTCAAAAAAGTAGTACTGCAAAACCACGCATTAACGCGACCCCAATATTAACGCGATCCAATTTTGTGGACCCCAATTATCGCGTTATGGTGGGGTTCAACTGTATTTGCCAATCCTGTTACTTAAAAACCTTCCCAACCACCCTTACCATGCAAGCATCCTTGTTAGTATATCACTCAGCTAAAAACTAGTGACACCTGGCGGTGGCAAGAGAAGGTAATGGGAAAGAGTTATTGCCCTTTGTCTATTGAGATAGACAGGAAAAGATGATTTTTATCTTTTAGTAGGGCTGGATTTGCATGTAGCAGGTTAATATTCCTAACGTTGTTGTTGTTGTAGGGTTTAATGCCATTTTTCAGAACAAGATAGGCTACACATGGCAGCCAGTTTTAATAGTGGAGGAAGAAACCTGGAAAACCCTAGAAAGAACCACCGACCCACGAGAAGTTACTGGCAAGCTTTCTCACATACCCACATTGGCCGAACCCGAGACTCGAATCATCGCAGACAGAGGTGAGATGGCAGTGATCCGTAATGGCGCGTGCTTTAGACCACTTGGTCTCTTGTGGCCCCCTATTCCTAACATAATGTGATTGAGTAAATTTTTTCAGAGAACATAAATAAAAAATTTGCTTTCCACTTTAATATCTCCCCTGGGAACTTAATGCAAGATTGTAGGTGTTAAATTTCTTGCAGAGATAATATTAAGTGTCATTGGTAGCAATAACTAATAAGGATTTTGTGTTTATGCTTTTGAAAATCATATTTAGAAAGGATACATCAATCAGGTAAGTGTTTCATGAAAGCCTTGATTAGTAATGAGGTTAAAGTATACAAAGATAATTATCATGGTCTCTTCACTCAGGTTGTAATAAAAAAAAAGTCAGTTTTTAATGATATAATTTTTTTTTTTAATTTTCAGACTTAGTCAGTATTATTTATTCACTTTTAAAGTGCATGGTAATGTAGTGAACATAGGTTTATAAATTAAATTATTTTGTTTTCTTGACAAAGAATTGTGTGTTCAGGCTGATGATACATGTATAAAAAAAACCAGTTGATTTATTAGCGGATTTGACTATTTGATCAATGTCAGTGTATGTACCATATATACCTGCTTATAATTCAAGTCCAACTGCAGACATCGTAGACCGTGTTCTGCTGTCAAATAATCTGCCAGCATATAATAGTCTATTTTGTTTGCTGTACTGATTATTCCAAATAGACTGCATAGGTCAAGATCTGCTGGTTAATTATATGATAGCAAATCTGGGTCAATGCAGTTTGCTGTTTAACCTGACTTATAAGTGAGTATTGGTGGTAAAACTCTGCATTAGATATTGAAGTTTCAAACAGTGTGGTGATACTTCCACATAATTGATATAAACATACAGACCTTGATTTCAAACACATTAGTTCATACATTTGTTATAGTTGCAAACAAGGAGGTCAACTTTTCTTGTTCATCTTGATCAGCTTGTCATCCAAGTTATCACCCTTGATTCTGCTCAGGAACTTCTTGATCATTTTCCTTGTCACAAGAGATTTAAATCAAAAGTTGTGATAGGTTGGATGTTAAGTTCAACTTCATACTTACCAACTGAATTCCACTGACAACCAGATCTAGCTTTCAGCACTGAATCCACGGTATTTATGCCATTGCAGGTATTGTTTGTAAATAATGGTTTTTAGCAGTATGGATTGGGCTGGATGTAATGAAGAAGTTTGATTACATTTTAAGGCTTTTAGCAGAGTGGATTATGCTGGATGTTATGAAGAAGTTAGATTACATTTTAAGGCCTTTAGCAGCGTGGATTGGGCTGGATGTTATGAAAAAGTTAGATTACATTTTAAAGCTTTTAGCAGCATGGATTGGGCTGGATGTTATGAAGAAGTTAGATTATATTTTAAAGCTTTTAGCAGCGTGGATTGGGCTGGATATTATGAAGAAGTTAGATTACATTTTAAGGCTTTTAGCAGCGTGGATTGGGCTGGATGTTATGAAGAAGTATGATTACATTTTAAAGCTTTTAGCAGCGTGGATTGGGCTGGATATTATGAAGAAGTTAGATTACATTTTAAGGCTTTTAGCAGCGTGGATTGGGCTGGATGTTATGAAGAAGTTAGATTACATTTTAAGGCTTTTAGCAGAGTGGATTGGGCTGGATATTATGAAGAAGTTAGATTACATTTTAAGGCTTTTAGCAGCATGGATTGGGCTGGATGTTATGAAGAAGTTAGATTACATTTTAAGGCTTTTAGCAGTGTGGATTGGGCTGGATGTTATGAAGAAGTTAGATTACATTTTAAGGCTTTTAGCAGCGTGGATTGGGCTGGATGTTATGAAGAAGTTAGATTACATTTTAAGGCTTTAGTGAATAGTTTAATGTAACATTCACAAAACAAATAATATTATGCAGCATAAAAGCACATATCATTCACAGTATCCATGCATGTAATTAGCCCTTATCATTCAGAGTATCCATATGTAATTAGCACTTATCAAAATATCCATTCATGTAATTAGCACTTATCATTCACAGTATCCATACATGTAATTAGCACATATAATTCACAGTATCCATGCATGTAATTAGCACGTATCATTCAGAGTATCCATATGTGATTAGCACTTATCAAAATATCCATTCATGTAATTAGCACTTATCATTCACAGTATCCATACATGTAATTAGCACTTATTCAGAGTATCCGTGCATGTAATTAGCACTTATCATTCAGAGTATCCATTCATGTAATTAGCACTTATTCAGAGTATCCATATGTAATTAGCACTTATCAAAATATCCATTCATGTAATTAGCACTTATCATTCACAGTATCCATACATGCAATTAGAACTTGTCAAAATAACCATGCATGTAATTAGCACTTATCATTCACAGTATCCATACATGTCATTAGTACTTATTCAGAGTATCCATGCATGTAATTAGCACTTATCATTCACAGTATCTATACATGCAATTAGCACTTATCATTTGCAGGATCCATGTAATTAGCACTTCCCATTCAGAGTATCCATGCATGTAATTTAGCACTTACCAAAATATCCATTCATCTAATTAGTTCTTATCATTCAGACTGCTCTGGTGGCTAAGTGGTTAGAGCATCCGCCTTGGATGTGGGATGTTGTGGGTTCAAACCCTGGCTGAATCATACCAAAGACTTATAAAAATGTTACCTGCAGCTGCCTCACTTGGTGCTCAGCATTTAGAACTTAGTGATAGGATTGGTTGACCTGGTGTCAGGATAATGTGACAGGATGAAACATGATGCTACATGTCTACGGCATGTTGCCCCAGTAATAGGCATCACTGTAAACTGTCACACTGCAGACATTTTAGTGATATGACTGAAACATTGTTAAAGCGGTATTAAATATCCAAATCACACACACACACACACATGCTTATCATTCGGAGTATCCATACATGAATTTAGCACTTATTTTGTATATCAAATTAGCACTTATCATTCGGAGTATCCATGCTTGTAATTGGTACTTATTCTATCAGTGAACAAATTCTATCAGTGAACAAATAGTAAATATTGAGAAATCATCACATTTCATTTCAGTACAAGCTACTGGCTAGTGGAGTGTGGCAGGCTTTCTGTGGACTTTCCAAACCTTCAGAGGAAGAGCTCTCAATTCGGGTACAGCAGCCCCTGTTGAGCAACATTTCTAACTACAGGTCCTACACCAGCACACAGAACAATGTGAGGGTGAGTAAAAGATGTTTGAAGAAAGAATAAGCAATGATTCACAATGTCAGTGACATTTTTTTTAGGGGTTTGTGCACATTTTTGTGTAAAAAGTGGGAAGGAGAAAGATGAAGGCAAAGATAATACTGACAAACAGACTTTTAGCTTAATCAGTCAGCAATTTGTTTTTAAGTTTAATGCACATGCAAGTATATTAGTAGGTTAAAGCAAATTTTGAAATGTAACTTTTCAAAATGTTTGTCTGTCACAGTTTTAGAGTGCAAATTCAATTTATTGTTTTAGACTTTATTTTTAAATACTTTTGTTATATTGGAAAATTTCATTTAATTAAAGCATGACGTTAAAATAAGATCTTTAAATAGACAGAACAATAAAGCAACCAGAATCCATGCATTTACCACCAGCAATTGACTGGTATCACTTTATTGCCATTTCTAGAGAGAATGTATGGACTCAGATTGTACATCATAGTTGTGAAATTACACTTGTATCAGTCTGTGGTTTTTTTATTATTTAGACAAATCATGGACCTGTAGGACTGGGGGTAATTTCTCCATGAGTTTTTACCTGTTATTGCAAGTTGTTTTATTCTTGTGTTACAATTTGCTGCCTACCTTTTGCAGTGTTGGTCTCTGTTGTCAGACGTATATGTATACATGTTATTATTTGCCAATAGGTTGCAGCTTTCGAAAGTCCTTCTCCAAATATGCCTTTTTGTCTTGTACTGTTGATGCATGTCTGAAACATGTATGTGGAAATTGGAGAGCTACTGCTCAATGTGAAATCATTTTATTGGCCATAATAATTTTATTGCAATGTTGATAACTTGCTGACAAAAATGTTGACAGAATAAGATCATTTCTGAAGTTTGAAGTTATTAACATCTACAATTAGTTGACTGCCAGAAAAACCAAGTCTCTAAATTGGCAAAACCAGCTCTATATTCTTGTGTTCTGCAGAAAAGAATCAAAACATCCTGACACTACCATATCTCAAACTCAACAGTGAGACTGTATCTAGAGTTGAGAACTTTTACTGCTTAAGTATAGCTTTAGACAAATACTTAACTTTTAAACAAAAATGACAAAATGCAATAGGTGTATTAAATAGCTGTTCTGAAATATATTTAATTTTTCATCTCAAAACTTACCAAAAAAATCTTTTCCACATCAAATATTGTAGCAGTATTTGGTTTAGTCTGCTTAAGACATATTGATCGACTTTATAAAAGTACAAAACCACAAGAGACACTTAATTTTAAACTGTCATCACCATTCTCATGCTGTTAATATGCTCAAGCACCTAAACTTTCTAAGTATTTTACAGCAGATTATATATAACAGGTGCTGTTTAATGTGGAAGAAGATCAGGCATTGTTTGGCTTCCAAACACTTATCAGACAAATTCATATTCAAGTCTTTTATAATTTCTCTTCATGCTAGATCAGTTTTAGAACTCTTTTTTTTCACATCAGTATTTTTAAGTGGTATTGGTTCAGGACAGGGCATGCAATGCCTTCCCACTAGATGTAATATCCTCTGCAAAATTTGAAACTTTCAAGAAAAGATGTATCCAGTGAATAAAATCTCTAAGAGACTGATTTTAATGCATATGTTTTAGATGAATGGTATTTTTATGTTCTAATTCCTATGGAATAGTTTTGTTGTTTTATCTTTAATTGTTTTATGTGCTTTGTTTTAAATGTAATAACGTTAATTTTATATTAATGTTTGTATTCTCTAACACAAACATGTTTTATACATGCAGTGGCTTGTGTTCAATGTTGTTTATACTTTCATCTTATATCTTACCAATCTTTGCCCCCTTTCGTTGTTGTTATTTCTCCGTGTTTTATGCCCATTATGTTTTCTTTCTTTTAACTGTTGATATGTCTTATTTTTCTTTTATATGTACCAGTTTTTAAGGAGCTTTGGAAAAGAAACTTGTTTTACAATTTAAACGGTATCAAATAAAAGCTAAAATCTTGTAAAACTTCTATTTTCATTGGTATTTAAATTGTTGATATGCCAAAGAATCAACCTAATTTATGGCAAGAAATTTTACACTGTTTTTATTTTCTTGACTTGCATCAATCAGGAAACTTATAAATATTTGTAACCCACAAATAAAATTGAATTTGCAGTTTCATATCAGATGTATATGTTCAGTTGGTACACCACAATTTAATGTTAAAAGTTCAGCACTCAGCAGTTGGTTAATGACTCCAAAAAGTGATACTTTTATGTGCTGTAAAATCAGAGTGACCTCATCATTGGACCTGTTTCAGTCTCATGCTGTAAGGTTAGTGTAACCTCATCATTGAACCTATTTCAGTCTCATGCTGTAAGGTTAGTGTAACCTCATCATTGAACCTATTTCAGTCTCATGCTGTCAAATTAGAGTGACCTCATCATTGGTGACCTCATCATTGGACATATTTCAGTTTCATGCTTTAAGATTAGTGTAAACTCATTATTGGACCTATTTCAGTCTTATGCTTGAAATTAGAGCAACCTTATCATTGGACCTATTTCATCTCATGCAGTAAGATTAGAGTGATCTCATCATTGGACCTATTTCAGTCTCATGCTGTAAAATTAGTGTAACCTTGCCACTCATTCTTTGGTCCAGCTTAAATTTCAGCAGGACTTCAGTCAAGTTGTTTGACTCCAGAAAAAGTTGATAATCCATATAATTTGTTTGGTATCATGTCTTTTGCCTAAATTTTTACTTTTTCATAGAATTGTTCTTTCGTAAAGAAAATTACACCTAGTAAAGATAATTCTTGCTTTTTCCCATGTCTCAAGTCAGACAAAAAACTAAAACCTCAAATAAATCTGGATAACATTATGTTATATGTCTCCAACTAATTTACTTAATATTTGGTGACTTCAATCATTTAACGTTATGTTAATTGTTGCCAATATTCTATGTCATTAGTCAGTGAACATTATGTTAAGTGTCTTGGATTAATTAACATTATGTTAACTGTCTTGAATTAATTAACATTATCTTGAATTAGTTAACATTATGTTAAATGTCTTGAATTAATTAACATCATGTTAAATGTCTTGAATTAATTAACATTATGTTAACTATCTCAAATTAATTAACATTATGTTCAGTGTCTTCAATCATTTAACATTGTGTTAATGTCTCCAATCATTCTGCATTATGTTCCATGTCTTCAGTTAGTAAATATTATGTTCAATGTCTTCAAGTCAGTTAAGTATGTGAAATGTCTCCATTCATTTAACATTATGTGAAATGTCTCCAGTCATTTAACATTACGTGAAATGTCTCCAGTCATTTAACATTACGTGAAATGTCTCCAGTCATTTAACATTATGTGAAATGTCTCCAGTCACTTAACATTATGTGAAATGCAGGATTCCCACGCTACCGGAAATCAGGAAAAAGCCGGGAGAAATGATATCTTTTGTCCCGGCCGTTAAAAGTCCTGGAATTTTTGCAAATGTTGATGAAAGTTGGGAAAAACCTGATAATGTTTCACCACCACTTGACGCAGGAAACATCCTCGTAATTGAGTTGTAACTAAACTGATCGTGAATTACATTTATCAAGTTCTAACCAGAATATTCGGAGGGTGCAGTATTGATTATTTGGTTGCTTGCAATAAACATATATGCTGAGTCAATCCAAATGCCCAGTGGATTAGATTCGTCTAGTAGACTTTTATTTTCAAAGTCAGCTCAATATCCATATCTTTCCTTACATGGAAGGTATGAAAACCAATCTAGCATTGCAAGAGGCCAACATGGTGGTGGCAAAGTGTAGCCGCTTGCCGGATGGCCTAGCAAACCTTAAACATTGCTAGATTGAATGAGACATGCATGAAATCGATATGAAAATTACTTATTTTCTCAGAAATTGTGAGTAGTAAAATCATCTTTTATCTGCTGAAAGACAAGATAAAACTACGTCGTTGATGAAATATGATCCGGTGCTCATGATTTGCATTACTAGTCGCATGAGTACTGTACACATATCTAACAACCCACCTTTCAAATGTTGTAGAGAAAAAAATAAAAAAATATTAAATAATATTCGTTTACTGGTTGTAATAAAAATACCAAAATGTAAGAACACAAAATTCTCCATATTTGTATATTCCAAGAACAACTTTTGGAGTATTGTTGTATCATATGACCACCATGTTGACATGTGATCTCTGCTTGATAAATCAGACATGTCAGATTGCTGACTTTTACAAAAAGTATCTGACTTTCATTTAATATAAATGAATTTCTGTACAAGAACATTACAAAGGAGTTTGTTGATATCATGTGAATATTGGACTTCCGATGTCCTCATTTGAGATTTGTGAAGTCATGTGACTAGTAAAGCAAATGGCGAGAACTGGGTCAAATTTCATGTATGCAGTAATTTCGTCTTGTTTGACTGCGGATTAACGACATAACGATTATAATACTTGCTATTTCTGACAAAATAATGGTGAAAATAAGGTTAATTTGCCGGATTGGATTCATGTGATGGTCGTCTGAGAGTTATGCATTGGTACGTCACTGTCTTTTGAATGTATATGTGTAGTTTTTCAGTCTTCTTGTGATTCTGAAGCAATAAAAGATACGTGAGAAAAGTCGAATTGAGTGAATGGTTGTGGTCATGCTTGCACTTTTTGTGTTAATTTATAAAGATGGAAATTATACCTTAACAAAATTATGCATCTTAATCAAAGTTTCCAATTTTGCAAGACGTTGTCCCACATGTAAAAAATTGTCTGCTGCCCAACATGTCAGCTTGCCACTAGAATAGGATTCTCACAAAATTTCCTGGAGTATAGTCTTTTTCTAAATTCATTAGTATTTTTCCCCAATAAACAAGACATTGTAAACACATTACACAGTATTCATTGTTGTTTATCTTCCACATAATAACTCATTTTTTTAATAAAATATTGAATTTTACTTTAAAAAAATTACAAAATCATTTTAATTGGCTTAATATCGCTTGTCATTTATTGGCATTGTTACATTGAATTTTGTAAAACTAGCTATAAGCGTGATTAAATTACTCGACTGAACTGCAGACAGAAACAGTCCAAATAAAATGTATTTCATTTCTATAGCCTGATGGATAAACATTACATCTTTTCAAAGCTGTACGCAGAATTGGTCGACATATCACGAGTCATGAAAACATGGTGGTATCCCCTGTATCCAAAATTAATATTATTTTGAACAGAATATTGTGGTGACAATTGCCTCTTTTCAAATGGTAAGCATTGCAGTATTTTATTTTTGTCAATTTGTCAAATTTGATTGTGTTTTACTGCAGTATTGGAGAAGGAAACCTTGGTGTGCAGAAATGCCTGACAGCATTGTATATATTAAAAAACAATACAAGCTCCTGTATCAATACATGTTTGGGGACTGGTTTAACGAATTACGAGAAGACAAGTGGATTTTACATAAAATTCAGTCCTTGTTTATACAACAGTATATAATTTTGAAGGTCTTTTGTCCAAATTTAAATCAACCCTTTTTCAAATGATGGATTTTTAACCAGATCGTCTTAAGGAGATTAGGTTGTTTGAAAAATCTTTTTGGGGATTTTATTGGCACAGATAAATTCAGGATTAAACTCTTTCTAATTATTTGCGTTTATTTTTTCATATACTGTAATAGGACATGTTACTTTCTATGAAATGCATATGTATATATATTGCTATAGAATTCTTTAGAATTAAATGTTTGAAAGGAAATAAAATATAATTTATGTTCATTATGTTGTTCTCACTTAGCAACATAATGCAGCAAAATAAAGTTAGAATTTTTATTCTACATTGAAATGACTTAACATGCCAATTTATAGAAATATAATCAGACTTGTTTCGTGTGATACATTTTGTAGTTTTGTACATCGTCATCTTTTCTGACTTTGATGTTTTGGAGAGTCATGAAAGAGAAACATCTTTAGGTTTAGAAAATGCATGTTAGTTCCATTCAGTAATGGTCATATGTGAACCTTGAAAAAAGTAATTTCAACCCGGAAATGACCTGGAAATTTATCTTTAGAAAAGCGTGGGAACCGTGGAAATGTCTTTGATTAATTAGCTTTATGTTAAATGTCTCTGATTAATTAATATTTTGTTAAATGTCTTCAATTAGTTAACATTATGTGAAATGTCTCCAGTCACTTAGAATTATGTGAAATGGTTTTAGTTAATTAACATGTGGTGAAATGTCTTTAATTATTTAACATTATGTGAAATGTCTGTAATTAATCAATGTAACATTATGTTCAGTGACCTTGGTCAGTTATTATTATGTGAAATGTTGCCAATCAATTAACATTATGTTCATTGTCTTCAGCGTCAGTTAACATTGTGTGAAATTGTCTCAAATCAGTTAACATTATGTGAATGTCTCCTGTCAGTTAGCATTATGTCAAGTGTCTCCAATGAATTACTGAAACATTATGTTCAGTGTCCTCAATCAGTTAACATTGTGTTAAGATATCTTTAATCCATTAACATTATGTTCGGTATTCTCAATCAATTTACATTATGTTAAATGTGTCCAGTCAGTTTACATTATGTTAAATGTCTCCAATCAGTTTACATTATGTTAAATGTCTCCAATCAGTTTACATTATGTTGAATGTCTCCAATCAGTTTACATTATGTTAAATGTCTCCAATCAGTGTACATTATGTTAAATGTCTCCAATCAGTTTACATTATGTTGAATGTCTCCAATCAGTTTACATTATGTTAAATGTCTCCAATCAGTGTACATTATGTTAAATGTCTCCAGTCAGTTTACATTATGTTAAATATCTCCAATCAGTTTCCATTATGTTAAATGTCTCCAGTCAGTTTACATTATGTTAAATGTCTCCAATCAGTGTACATTATGTTAAATGTCTTCAATCAGCTTACATTATGTTAAATGTCTCCAAGCAGTTTACATTATGTTAAATGTCTCCAATCAGTTTACATTATGTTAAATGTCTCCAGTCAGTGTACATTATGTTAAATGTCTCCAATCAGTTTACATTATGTTAAATGTCTCCAATCAGTAATCAGTTTAAATTATGTTAAATGTCTTCAATCAGTTTAAATTATGTTAAATGTCTCCAATCAGTTTACATTATGTGAAATGTCTTCAATCAGTTTACATTATGTTAAATGTCTTCAATCAGTTTACATTATGTAAAATGTCTCCAATCAGTAATCAGTTTAAATTATGTTAAATATCTTCAATCAGTTTAAATTATGTTAAATGTCTCCAATCAGTAATCAGTTTAAATTATGTTAAATGTCTTCAATCAGTTTAAATTATGTTAAATGTCTTCAATCAGTTTACATTATGTTAAATGTCTTCAATCAGTTTACATTATGTTAAATGTCTTCAATCAGTTTACATTATGTTAAATGTCTCCAATCAGTTTACATTATGTTGAATGTCTCCAATCAGTTTAACTTACGTTAAATGTCTTCAATCAGTTTACATTATGTTAAATGTCTCCAATCAGTTTACATTATGTTAAATGTCTCCAGTCAGTTTACATTATGTTAAATGTCTCCAATCAGTTTACATTATGTTGAATGTCTCCGATCAGTTTGCATTATGTTGAATGTCTCCAATCAGTTTACATTATGTTAAATATCTCCAATCAGTTTACATTATGTTAAATGTCTTCAATCAGTTTAAATTATGTTAAATGTCTTCAATCAGTTTACATTATGTTAAATGTCTTCAATCAGTTTACATTATGTTAAATGTCTCCAATCAGTTTACATTATGTTAAATGTCTTCAATCAGTTTACATTATGTTGAATGTCTTCAATCAGTTTACATTATGTTGAATGTCTCCAATCAGTTTACATTATGTTGAATGTCTCCAATCAGTTTACATTATGTTAAATGTGTCCAGTCAGTTTACATTATGTTAAATGTCTCCAATCAGTTTACATTATGTTAAATGTCTCCAATCAGTTTACATTATGTTGAATGTCTCCAATCAGTTTACATTATGTTAAATGTCTCCAATCAGTTTACATTATGTTAAATGTCTTCAATCAGTTTACATTATGTAAAATGTCTCCAATCAGTTTACATTATGTTAAATGTCTCCAATCAATTTACATTATGTTAAATGTCTACAATCAGTTTACATTATGTTAAATGTCTCCAATCAGTTTACATTATGTTAAATGTCTCCAATCAGTTTACATTATGTTGAATGCCTCCAATCAGTTTACATTATGTTGAATGTCTCCAATCAGTTTACATTATGTTAAATGTTACAATCAGTTTACATTATGTTAAATGTCTTCAATCAGTTTACCTTAGGTTAAATGTCTCCAATCAGTTTATATTATGCAAAATGTCTCCAATCAGTTTACATTATGTTGAATGTCCCCAATCAATTTACATTATGTTAAATGTCTCCAATCAGTTTACATTATGTTAAATGTCTCCAATCAGTTTACATTATGTTGAATGTCTCCAATCAGTTTACATTATGTTGAATGTCTCCAATCAGTTTACATTATGTTAAATGTCTCCAATCAGTTTACATTATGTTAAATGTCTCCAATCAGTTTACATTATGTTAAATGTCTCCAATCAGTTTACATTAAGTTAGATGTCTCCAATCAGTTTACATTATGTTGAATGTCTCCAATCAGTTTACATTAATGTTGAATGTCTCCAATCAATTTACATTATGTTAAATGTCTCCAATCAGTTTACATTATGTTAAATGTCTCCAATCAGTTTACATTATGTTAGATGTCTTCAATCAGTTTACATTATGTTAAATGTCTCCAATTATTTTACATTATGTTGAATGTCTCCAATTAGTTTACATTATGTTAAATGTCTCCAATCAGTTTACATTATGTTAAATGTCTTCAATCAGTTTACATTATGTTGAATGTCTCCAATCAGTTTACATTATGTTGAATGTCTCCAATCAGTTTACATTATGTTGAATATCTACAATCAGTTTACATTATGTTAAATATCTCCAATCAGTTTACATTATGTTAAATGTCTTCAATCAGTTTAAATTATGTTAAATGTCTTCAATCAGTTTACATTATGTTAAATGTGTCCAGTCAGTTTACATTATGTTAAATGTGTCCAGTCAGTTTACATTATGTTAAATGTCTTCAATCAGTTTACATTATGTTAAATGTCTTCAATCAGTTTACATTATGTTAAATGTCTCCAATCAGTTTACATTATGTTGAATGTCTCCAATCAGTTTAAATTATGTTAAATGTCTTCAATCAGTTTACATTATGTTAAATGTCTCCAATCAGTTTACATTATGTTAAATGAATTCCAGTCAGTTTACATTATGTTAGATGTCTCCAATCAGTTTATATTATGTTAAATGTCTCCAATCAGTTTACATTATGTTGAATGTCTCCAATCAGTTTACATTATGTTAAATGTCTCCAATCAGTTTACATTATGTTAAATGTCTTCAATCAGTTTACATTATGTAAAATGTCTCCAATCAGTTTACATTATGTTAAATGTCTCCAATCAATTTACATTATGTTAAATGTCTACAATCAGTTTACATTATGTTAAATGTCTCCAATCAGTTTACATTATGTTAAATGTCTTCAATCAGTTCACATTATGTTAAACGTCTCCAATCAGTTTACATTATGTTGAATGTCTCCAATCAGTTTACATTATGTTGAATGTCTCCAATCAGTTTACATTATGTTAAATGTTACAATCAGTTTACATTATGTTAAATGTCTTCAATCAGTTTACCTTAGGTTAAATGTCTCCAATCAGTTTATATTATGCAAAATGTCTCCAATCAGTTTACATTATGTTGAATGTCCCCAATCAATTTACATTATGTTAAATGTCTCCAAGCAGTTTACATTATGTTAAATGTCTCCAATCAGTTTACATTATGTTAAATGTCTCCTGTCAGTTTACATTATGTTGAATGTCTCCAATCAGTTTACATTATGTTGAATGTCTCCAATCAGTTTACATTATGTTGAAAGTCTCCAATCAATTTACATTATGTTAAATGTCTCCAATCAGTTTACATTATGTTGAATGTCTCCAATCAGTTTACATTATGTTGAATGTCTCCAATCAGTTTACATTATGTTGAATGTCTCCAATCAGTTTACATTATGTTGAATGTCTCCAATCAGTTTACATTATGTTGAATATCTACAATCAGTTTACATTATGTTAAATATCTCCAATCAGTTTACATTATGTTAAATGTCTTCAATCAGTTTAAATTATGTTAAATGTCTTCAATCAGTTTACATTATGTTAAATGTGTCCAGTCAGTTTACATTATGTTAAATGTGTCCAGTCAGTTTACATTATGTTAAATGTCTTCAATCAGTTTACATTATGTTAAATGTCTTCAATCAGTTTACATTATGTTCAATGTCTCCAATCAGTTTACATTATGTTAAATGTCTTCAATCAGTTTACATTATGTTGAATGTCTCCAATCAGTTTAAATTATGTTAAATGTCTTCAATCAGTTTACATTATGTTAAATGTCTCCAATCAGTTTACATTATGTTAAATGAATTCCAGTCAGTTTACATTATGTTAGATGTCTCCAATCAGTTTATATTATGTTAAATGTCTCCAATCAGTTTACATTATGTTGAATGTCTCCAATCAGTTTACATTATGTTAAATGTCTCCAATCAGTTTACATTATGTTAAATGTCTTCAATCAGTTTACATTATGTAAAATGTCTCCAATCAGTTTACATTATGTTAAATGTCTCCAATCAATTTACATTATGTTAAATGTCTACAATCAGTTTACATTATGTTAAATGTCTCCAATCAGTTTACATTATGTTAAATGTCTTCAATCAGTTTACATTATGTTAAACGTCTCCAATCAGTTTACATTATGTTGAATGTCTCCAATCAGTTTACATTATGTTGAATGTCTCCAATCAGTTTACATTATGTTAAATGTTACAATCAGTTTACATTATGTTAAATGTCTTCAATCAGTTTACCTTAGGTGAAATGTCTCCAATCAGTTTATATTATGCAAAATGTCTCCAATCAGTTTACATTATGTTGAATGTCCCCAATCAATTTACATTATGTTAAATGTCTCCAAGCAGTTTACATTATGTTAAATGTCTCCAATCAGTTTACATTATGTTAAATGTCTCCTGTCAGTTTACATTATGTTGAATGTCTCCAATCAGTTTACATTATGTTGAATGTCTCCAATCAGTTTACATTATGTTGAAAGTCTCCAATCAATTTACATTATGTTAAATGTCTCCAATCAGTTTACATTATGTTAAATGTCTCCAATCAGTTTACATTATGTTGAATGTCTCCAATCAGTTTACATTATGTTAAATGTCTCCAATCAGTTTACATTATGTTAGATGTCTCCAATCAGTTTACATTATGTTAAATGTCTCCAATCAGTTTACATTATGTTAGATGTCTCCAATCAGTTTACATTATGTTAAATGTCTCCAATCAGTTTACATTATGTTAAGTGTCTTCAATCATTGCATGAGTATCATTGCACTGTAAGGCTGTATTGTACTGTACTGCTTTGCAGAATTCCACCAACGCTTTTGTTGCAAGTGAAATAAGACATTAGTTTTTTAGTTGAGACAGGGTCAATATCAATACAGTATACACTATGATGATTACCTTTAATTTAGCTACAGAGTATGCACTAATACATTGCATCCTTATTGAAAAATGGGGTCTCTGTGATATATATTTCACGCTTCAGTGGCTTCTTAGAAACCTTGTGACTAAAGGTCACTTACTGGGCTCTGTTTAAGTTGGAATTGTAAAGCTCAGTATTTGGATGCATCTGTTATTTCTGTATTCTTAAAACCAAACAAGATCACTGTGACCTATAATCTATGCTTTACTAATATAGGTTAAATATCTGTGCTAGCTCATGGACAGATTTTTCCATGTTATGTACAGCCCTTTTTGACCAGTGCAGGCCAGAAAGTAGAAATAAATATGTTCAAGTCACAAGTAGAAACAAAAATGCCGCACCATATCTATTAAACTTGCATGTAACTTTAGTGTTACCCATGCATGGGCAACTTCCTCTAGGGCACGCACTAGATAAGTGATTTTTAAAGCCACACCCTATGTTACAAATGAATGGATAAAACCAGGTGTTGGGCTGGTTCCAGCCCACAGGCCATATTTTGCCCTCCACTGGTGTTTCCCATGCTTGTGCTATCCCATCCCATCCCATCTAGCCTTCCATCATGTATTTTATTATTACTCCATAAAACTTTTAGAAGCATGGTTGGAATTAAATTTGTTTTGAAGTTTTATATTACGAAGCCTAGTTCAATTTTCACAATTTTCTGACAATATTAGGCTTAGTTATGGACCCTTAGAACGAGTGATTAGAAGAGTTTTAAATATTTGCATCATTTAAAACATGATTTATAGAGGCCCATGGGGATCATTTATGCAGTTGTTTTTTCTATTTAAATGAAGAGGAGTACACCGCTTTTTTAAAAAGGTTTAATGAATAGATATAAAAATTATATTATAGAAGGGAAAAGAGGGACAAATAGAGGTTTAATCACATTCTATACAGAACAAAAAGTGCATGTACATAAACACAGATAGATTCTTATGGAATGGTCATTATATCGGATTGCAAATTTATTTATCCTTTGAATAAAACACTGGTCTATATTTCATAATTTATACATCTTGTCTTCATTTTACATGTAGTTTAATGGCAAATCTGTAGTTTCATAACTGACATTACATTTTCATACTATTGACAGGCTGCCCTGCAGGATGCCATGATGGCTAGTGAACACAGTCGTATAACCCACCCCACTTTGTACCCCCCAGGACAAATTCTTCACATTCTGGAAAAGGAGACCAGTGCAAGGTACAAATGTAGAATTCTTGTAATACAGTATTGTTCACAGTTTAAAAACTTAGTGATTCTCTTACTAGGTGTATGGTGACCTGTTACAAAATGTTGTGATAGGTGGACTTCTTTTTTCCCTTAAACTTACTGTTACTTTCAAATAGGAATGACATGTCCATACATGTACATAAACAGTCCTGTATACATACTGAACACATTTTTGGGATGGATCAATACTGTAAGAGCCAGTAGGCGAAGGTAAGCAGGTATGTCCACAACATAAAAATAAGTGTAACATGTTTTATCAAAACAAAACACTCATACATTTTAGTATTTTTTGCATGTCTTCATAAACAATAATTTCAGTTTGTCATCAAAGAGATTTTCTTTTTATTTTAAAGAATCATCAGCATAATAGCAGAATATTGGGGTTATGTTGTTTTTAGCTCTATGGATCACACACCTGTCCTGTTGTCCATCATCCATCTTGCTTCCATCCTTAGCAAAAGTTTGTTATTGTTTTTCCTCCCAAACTACTTGGAGGCTGCCATCATAAAACTTTACACAGACACAATTATCCCAAGATCAAGTTGGTCCTAAATGAAAATAGTGCCACACAGACATCTAGTATCCTTGCCTCATTGTGTCCATCATGAAAATCTTGTTTACTGCTCTTGCTGGTCATATCAACATATGGTTTTTACCAAAAGACTTCTTATGGGATCTAGTTGATCTTAAATTAAAATGGTGCCACTCAGACATCCAATATGACTGCCACAATGGCCATCTTGAAAATCTTGTTAGTTATCATGACTCCCTCAGAACATATTAACATTCGATTTTCACCAGAAGACTTCTTATTATGTCTGATTGGTCCTGATTAAAAATGTGTGGATCTGACACCCAATATGTGGCTGCAGTAGCAGCTAGCTTGAAAATCTTTTGGCTACTTCTCCTGATCAGAAGGTTATATCAAGATGGGGTTTTTGCCAGAAGGATTTTAATGACTAAGTGATTCTTACTGACAATAATGCCAATCTGTATTTCAATATTGCTGTTGTAAAGGCCATCCTATAAATCTTTTTCATTGCTACTCCTCAATAGAAAGTAAAATGGACATGGGATTTTCACCGAAAGACTTCTTTGGTATAAATTTGTGTTTGTGACCTTGTTCTGTTAAGAGTGCAAATTGCATAGGATCTATAAATAGATGTTTACTTATGTATTGACAATTATTGATAATAATCTTAATAATAAGACTTAAAATGATGCCTATGGTGTAATTTCTCTGTGACTGATAGGATTTTGATGTTTTGAGAATGATTTTGTAACTTCCCATTGATTGCGCTAGGTCACATGAAAGGCCCAATTCGACTCAAAACGAGTAGTGTTCGCTGTCATGATATGTCTATTGTGAGATACATCGCAATATACAGTGTCACGATATGTCTATTGTGAGATACATCGCAATATTACAGTGTCTATATGTCTGTTGCGAGATACATCGCAATATTCAGTGTCACGATATGTCTGTTGTGAGATACATCGCAATATACAGTGTCTATATGTCTATTGTGAGATACATCGCAATATACAATGTCTATATGTCTATTGCGAGATACATCACAATATACAGTGTCTATATGTCTGTTGCGAGATACATCGCAATATACAGTGTCTATATGTCTATTGTGAGATACATCGCAATATACAGTGTCTATATGTATATTGTGAGATACATTGTAATATACAGTGTCTATATGTCTTTTGCGAGATACATCGCAATATACAGTGTCTATATGTCTATTGTAAGATACATCACAATATACAGTGTCTATATGTCTATTGTGAGATACATCACAATATACAGTGTCTATATGTCTATTGTGAGATACATCACAATATACAGTGTCTATATGTCTATTGTGAGATACATCGCAATATACAATATAGTGTCTATATGTCTATTGCGAGATACATCGCAATATACAGTGTCTATATGTCTTTTGCGAGATACATCGCAATATACAGTGTCTATATGTCTATTGTGAGATACATCGCAATATACAGTGTCTATATGTCTTTTGCAAGATACATTGCAATATACAGTGTCTATAAGGAGAAAATTAAGCATTCAGATTCATTCTGATTTTTGGAGTCATTCACACTTACTGTGTTCATGTTGTAATTCTGAAGACATGTTTTATGTTGTACTTAGATATTATTCCATAGAAAAAACATTTCATTGAACTGTTCTGTGGAAATAGAAAGTGCTCATTATTTGGATTATAATATTATTCTGGAACTGTTATAAATTATTTGAATGAATTCTGGATAACTCACCTTAGCAATGTCATGGTTCTTGGAGGACCAGTACATTTCCAGTATTGAAATTTACAAGGGACTTTTAATTCATTTAGGACTTTCATATACCTTTATAAGGACTAGTTTGGATTCACTTCATGATACTGTAAGTTCCTCTCACATTTTTTATTTATGACATGATAATTAAATTGTTTGTTAAGTTTTATCAAACTTTTTGGTTTTGCTTCTTTCCTGTTACTTAAGTTTGTGACCATAGAGTTGTAACACCTGCACAATTCCATTTTATTCATCTTTCTAGATGCTTCATTTCCTTCTTCAAACACCAGTGTCACATAATGACTTTATTTGTGAATGGGGGTGGGAGGTAGATTTTGTTTGCTTTCATGAACAAATCCCTTCTAGTTCCAAAGAGGGTCTGGCAGTCTCAGGCCTCCGATACAACATTAGCTTCACAATTGCTCACAGTAGCATGTCAGCACTGAACAGACTTTCTGGTCAATACCAACTCAGTACAGCAGCCCACATGGACCAGTCCTAGATAACCGATCACTTCTTAAAAGCCTGATACTGGAATGGGTGAGCCACTAATATAATTAGTCACCCGACATCAGTCAGCCCAGGACCTCATTCATTTCAGCACTGGCAACATATGCTGGACTGGGTATGGTGAGCTGATAACCTAGCATACTCAGTCCTGGACTTGAATGCACACATCACCTGGCATAAAATCATGCTTTTTATAGTCCCAGTCCTGCCACAGATACCTAGCACAATCAGAACCAAATATGGTGATCAAATCTCTACAGTATCCAGTACCAAACCTTTTCAAGGAGAAATTACTTCCAGTCACAATCAAGGGCTACCATTCCATGTTTTGGAAGTCAGTTTGGTAATATGGAACAGTGGATTTAGGCCAGAAGAAGGACCTCTCTGAACTAGCCAGTTTTGACTTGCCATGACTGAAGGCCCTAGTGCTTTGTCCAAAAATGGAACCTCCTGTTTTGACATGGTTGAACAAGGCACCCATTGAACCACTGTCTAGAACCTCACTGACTCATGCTTATTTGTTATTTTTGTTTCAGCAGGCAGAATAATTTAAATTCATACTATATTGGTTGACCCAAACTGCAATGGTTCCAATATAATGGTTCAGTTTCACTCATGACTGCCCCTGCTTTCATTGCAATGAACAGGGACATCAGTCTTTCATCATGAAATTGTTGTCTTCTTTTGGACCCTTTGTCCCAAGAGTGTATTCACAACTCCATTAAGGCATTGAAGCTTACTGATCAAAAGAGGTAGGTCTCTGTTCTCTGTACAACTTAAAGAGGGAAGGAACAATATTTCAAATTATCTGTTCAGCTTACAAGTAACTAACCCAATTTCGTTTGCATACTGGCTTATGAAATTAGAGCAGTCACAACTAAAATAGCATTGAAGTAAAATTGCTCACTAACTGACACCATTCCAGCCTTTGAAGGAGGAATGAGACAACATTCTCCAGATTTTATGTCGGTGACCTATTTTATGTCATGTCATAGAGCTCAATTCGACCTCATAGGACCTATAGAGGGCTCAATTTTTTTTTTTACTGCATGCATTTTTTGTGTGAATGGTAACAAAATCAGCATGCAGAATCCTGTATGTACTGATTTTGAGTGAAAAAGAGTCACCTGTACTGTAATACATGAGTTTGGGAATAAGAAGGAACACCAATACGTTTTCTGATAGTTTCATTTATAAGTTTTATTGCTTTATTATCATTTTAAGCTGTTTTACAGTGCTCAAAAAACCAAACAAGACAAGAGTTGATATTGTACTTAGAAAACAAATGCATTCTTTGGCATGAAAAGGAGGGTGGGGGATGGGGAAGATGATTTCAGTTTTGCTTTTTCACCCAATCTGAGTGTAATGATAGGCACTGGAGCAACGATTTTGCCTAAATCACACCACAGCATAGACCTTACTAATAAAGGTAATATCAGAGACATATTTGAATGAAAGGTTTGAATGCAGAAGGGACATCCTGCTTCCATTTGAAAATATAATGGTTATGCCCTGGACCACAGTGCATTATCAGTATGTGCATGGATGTAGACTGCATGCTAATTGTCACATCAATGCCAAAACAAGCTTGTTTTACTTTTTGGAATTATGCACATGATTTAGCTCAGTGTAACTACTTTTAGGCATTTTTTTGCATATCATTCGAAAATTTAGCACTCATAAAAGATGCAAGAGCCTGAAATCAGTGTGTATTTTGCAAGTATATAAGCATTAAATTCAAGCCATACTATACTAGCAGTGCTACAGGCCTTTTTCACAGATCGCTCGTCATCTTCATTTTGATGTGGGTAACTTGTCTTTTGCTAAACTTGTGGGACTGACCTGTTCTGACCATAGTCTGTATCTCATACAGGACTCAAAGTTGCTTAAAACAGGAGACGGGAAGCAAAGTTAACTCTGTGGTAAGGAGATATAACTCCCTGCAGTTCTTCCCTATTCTCTGAACTGTTATGATCAGGTGATATATTTGAAGAAGAAACCAATTTTTTTAGTATATTATCTGTCTTTAATTACAGCCAACCAAATCACAATATAAGCACATGCTTCCAAGTCCTCCCTGTATTTGCATGTCTGGTAGAGCATGCATTTTCACTCCAGTAGTAACTAATGAATGACAGGATTTGGCACCACTCCTCTTCAAAGGGAGACCACTCTTATCTGACTTCTGTCTCTGCAAACAGATGACGTTTTAACTGTGTTGTTGCTAAAACGAGCCAAATGATGTGGTTGACATCCTGTTTAGTTAGGGAGGGCTTGATTTGAAGGCAGTGGATGTACCCCTAACTTATTATGATATGGTAAGTATTCAAAGAAGTTAATCTTGCTCCAGTACTTGTTTACTAATTAACTTGAATATGTGCCATGTCATTGTTTCTTGTTATTCACTTTCTTAAACAGTTTAATCCTTCCATAGTTGACTAATGTATGCCTTCATGAGGGGTCATGAATTACTTGGTCATGCTGTCTTGTTCTTTAGAGGAAAGTAAAACAGAATATATCCTCATAATGTTTAAGCTAAAAATGGCTATTCAAAGACTAATAGTAGATTCATGACTGTTAGAATAGAATCGGAGATCTTTGATGTGTCTGGTGAAATTGAGAAAATTTTGGATCCTGCATCTTGCAACCTCCATTATGCTCATTATACTCTCATTCAGTTCTGGATAAAAAGCTGCTGTAGGTTTATTTCATGCATATTGTGATCTTTAAAGTTTTTCTCATGTATGAAAAGCAGATATAACTTGAAAACGTCATGCAAAATATTTTAAATTACTGAATGTGAGAGATGGATAAAATGATGTAAAAATGTCTACCCCAGGCAATAGTCAGATTGCAAAATCAAAAATTGAGGTCAATCCCCACACAGTGTATCTAGTCTTCCGTAGTAGAAGCTGAGGAAAGCAATCACTTTGACATCTGTGTATTGTCCATATGTCCTTCATGTCCATCCATGTCAACACTTGTGTACTTTGATATCTGTGTATGTGTCCGTATGTCCTTGATGCCCATCCATCTGTCGACAGTCTAGTGAAAGAAATGTAAAGAAATAAAATATAGTGACTCATATAATTATTACAACAGTAGAAAACAGCACTAAATAGGGCTTATTTACACTTTTTTTCTTAAGTCTTTTAGTGATTCTGTTACTTAGTATTTTACATGATACTTCTTTAAATAGTAAGCTGCAGTATTGTACCAAATATTCTTCTGTATTAGCCCCTTCATTATTTGGCTTTCCTCTCAGGTCCTGTTTTGGAGTACCTGATTACTATGCTGTGTGGTCACGGCCAGAGGAGTTTACTGAGGTGATAGTTAGTCCCAAGATGCTATCAGACCATCTTCCTGATGCTGTCATGAGAGCCCTGCAACAACTGGAGGAGAAGAACTATGCCCCCAGACCCCCATCAACACAGCCTCTGACAGCATGACCTACACGGTGATTTGTGAGAGAAAGAAATGCTCAGTAATATGCTTAGCATTCTTGTCTGTGATAAATTTACAGGGTAAAATAAAGCTGCTGACTTCTGCAACAAAATTATTAGAAATTATTGGCTCTTAATCAGCCCAAGAACACAATGAACAGGACTTTCAGCTATGAAAATATCAGTAACATACATTAACAAAAATACAAACACGGATTTGAAAAAGCTTTGTTTCTTCATCATCCAGCAGTATACATTTCCAGGTTTAAAGCTATTGCATCCAACAATTTGCTTCTCCTGGTTTGAAGCTATTTCAGCTGCAAAGAAGAAATGTAATCAAATTTCATCCAATTTTTCACAGGTTATGTATTTGCATAATTGGACTTTTCTCCAATGAACTTTACTTTAGTGTCTTTTGAAATTGTGTTAAAACTGAATCCAATTACCACATTTTCTGTATGTTTTTGGATGGGGATACTTTTGTTTTGCTGTCTGAAAACAGTTTAAATTACTTAATTTGTGTCTGAAAACAAGGGAGGCAACTAATCTCCCAGCAGTGACATTGATACCTGTTATAATGTACTACTAATAAAGTTAAAAATTTACATTTTTATATCCCTACTTGTAGGACTTTTCTTTCCTGTTTGTTGTGTTTGAAGTATATATATTGTAACGTGCTCAACCCCGGTTTAATTTCCCAGTGCAAGCTCACTTATATTTAGAGAATTTCTTCCTGTTTCGATGGTTCGGCAATCCTTAAACTGAGACTTTGAATTGGTTGCAATAGTATAATGTACTGGTAGTACATAGAAGGTCATCTGATAACAGACGAAATCCCTGTAGAAATAATGGCTTCTTATACTAGCTACTTATCCGTGAGGAAATTATTTATCTAAGTATATAAACAAGATAAAATCTGAATGAGAAAAATAGAGGATTTATTTGAGTCTTAACATGTCAATAAACAATTCAATATAATAGAATTTACATATTCTCTTCCTAGTCAATAAATAAATTCATATAACAGAATGTACATATAATTATAACCAGCAGTGTCAACAATTAGTATTAAATAATAATATTGATTAAATATAATTTACTATAATAATTTTAAAATATTCATAGAGGTAACATTAAAATCCCAATATAAACGGATTCAAATAAATAGAATTAACAGGCGAAACGGGTGACCATTTCTTTCACGATAAAAATATAAAGTCATACAAATGCACTGAAATAGCGTTATGGAGGCCTTATATCCCTACGTAAGAGTACTCAACGCTTTATCTTTGGCTTCGATTTTCCTAAGTACAGAAATTTACTATTAATTTTTATATTGCAGAAATGAATGTATATTTTCTAATATGATTATTTCCACTTAATTTCTACTTAGAGAATGATAACATTCCCTATCACTTTTGGAAGCCGATTATACATTATATACTGCATTTGCATATGAACCCGATGCCAGTTGAAGGGAAACTGACTGGTTTGCACAACACCCATATTTATAACCTTCAGTTGCACTACAAAGTGTAATACTCTGCCAAAATAGTACATATTGTTAACAAGTATTTAAGACTCAGTAAATATTAAATATCATTAAATTAATGAGATACAAAACAAACATTAAATGCTAATTATTTTATTACAATCTTAATCGCAAACATATGATCAGACACTAAAATCCTTGTGTCACATGTATAAACAGTAAACATTGGCCTCCAAACAAGTTGGTGGTGTGGGAAAATTAGAACATGCACCATCCTAATGCGTTATCCTTGCAGGAGAAGGTAAGTGCATTATTTTCTTGTTGAGCATAACTTATTCTATATAAAAACTAGTTATATCAACGGTTTATTCATGTTCAATAATGATTGCATACACCACATAGTGGAAATCTGAGGTGCCTCCAATACGTAAATTGCCTCCAAAACAAAGATGGCGGACATCATGAAATACATTGAATGTTGTACATAATATCCATCATACAGAACATTTGTTTTGTAATACATCGAACTTAACATAGTTTCAGGATATCTGTCTGTACATGAAACCATTATATGTGTGATTTACAGCATTGAAACAATGTGAACCAATGATATGACACACTGGATGTGCCTCCAGTACATAAATTGCCTCCAAAACAAAGATGGCGGACATCGTGAAATACATTGAACGCTATACATAATATCAATCATACAGAACATTCTTTGGCAAACAATCTTACTTAACATAGTCTTAAACTACCCATCTGGACATGAAACTAGTATATTTGTATTCATATAAAATTCATAATAATATCAACCAGAGAATGCAGACATACATGTGTTAGTGCCACAACTTGATGTATGCTTTCAAAGATAACTGCCTGTTAGTAATGCCTCACTACACTCCGCTATGTAATTAGTGACCATCAAATTCTACACTACAGATACACTCAGATTTCATTACTGTGTAAAACAAGGAATAAAAACAATCAAAGGAAGAACATTTCTAAATTAATTATGATTTTTAAGGTATTTAAAAAAGATATTAAGAATATAAATACATGTATAACAGTCAGTCATAAGCACCAATGGTGAGGAATTTCTTTGGCATATGTACTTTACACACATTTAGGAAGGCCAGATATCACAAGCAACTTTGCAATATTTGCAATCAGTATTATGATTGGGAAAATATGTTAACCTAAACTTAGCATGACCTATTAATTGTCGTTCATCTTTAGCCGCCCCCATACAAAAAGAGTGCCCATTATGACAATATGAATCATAACCTAACCTGGACAAAACTGCCTTAATGGTAGTGATAAAGAAAGTTCTACTTAAAGTGTGACCATTGTCCATGAGAAACAGTGGATCACAAGGGCGAGCTCCAGCTAATATCCGAATATGGAATTTCTTCATCACATGATAATGGGATACAAGGACATCATAGTCCATAGCATAAATATTGATATCCACCCCTTGATGGAAAACATTCTTAGATGCCCTAAGATGCAGAATGAATAGGTGCTTATCCATATGAACTATTATGTCTTACATACAGAGATTGTTTGTTGCAGAAATAATGGGCTCCATGAATAGCGAATTTTCATTTCTGTCTGTAGTCACATTACACCTTTCTGACACCTTTCAATATACTCTGTAGTCTAAGTAAAGAACTAATATTAGTTAATGGAGTGGGGACACCAAGATGCAAGTATGAATGCCGAATACTGGCTAGATAAAGTTTTATAGTTTGATATGTCAGGTGCAGCATCTGCGTACAATGAGCAACAAAGTAAATGAAGGTGTCCTCATTCACAACGGGTGGCAAACTAGATCCTGGAATTGACAACCCTACCATTATCAAGAAAGACCTGAAGGTTTGGAAGCCTGTTGAATATGCACATCTGGTGCCTGTAGCCAAAGAAGAGTCCCACAAGAAATTTATGGTAGGCTCTAGGTGAGCAGCAGTTTTTCTGGAGGAGGGCACTTGCACGGTTGTTTCTTTGCTGTGGGCGCAAGCTGTCGGAATCGTGCAATCTGTAAACGAGATAATGCATCAGCTATAGCATTTTTCTTCCCTGGTATATGTTAGCATATATGACAAAGCGATTAGTAGCAGCTGTCAAAGTCAGGCAGCAGATTAGTTTCATGATGTCCAGACTCTGCCTGTTTTTATTATTGCAACTGTAGTCTCATTGTCACAGTGGAAGAGTTTTTTGTATGTGCCATTCCCAACCCCAGAACACTGCTTCCACCACTGTGGGATATTATTCACAGAAAGCTGTAGACAGTTTATGGTCCACCAAAGGATGTAGCTAATCTGGCCATGAATTTAAAAACCAGCGACCTCTAAAATAACCCCCAAAACCAACAGACCCTGAAGCATCAGTGTGAAGTTCCATATCTGCAGAATCAGAGATATCATCATCATAAAAATGAGAAATCCCATTCCACTGATTGAGGAAACCACTCCACATTTGTAAATCTTTCCTGCATTCACTGGAAATATGTAGGTGATGATGTAGTTCCTTGACAGACATTGCTACTTGCAATAAATAGGAGACAAATGTCCTGCCTGGGACATTTACACAACAGGCAAAATTCAAGTGTCCCAGGATAGGTAAGAGTTCACATTTAGTTACTGATTTTGTTGTGAGAAATTGAGTGAAAAGGTTTCTAATTCTGTCTATTTTTTCCTCAGGTAATTTTGCTTGCATGCTTAAAGGTATCTGAAGCACTCCTAAATATTCCAAACAGAGTTTTATGAGAAGCAAGCAGAATTCCCAAATGAGCAAAAAGCATTGTCATGATGGCCATGGTTCTATCATGGTTCTATCGGCCATGTGGTGGGGGTGATCAGTTGTAAGGAAGTCATCCAACAAGTAGAGCAGATTGTCAGTGCCATAATTATTCACTGCAATCCAATTGATATCTTCTGACAGTTTGGTGAAATTCTTTGGTGAAGACCGAGAACCAAACACTAGACATACTTAGAAATAATACTGATTGTTCGATTTAATGCCATGATAGGTCCACAGACTAGGGTGGATGGGGATGAGTTTAAATGCATCACAAATGTTGAATTTACATAACCACACCCCTGTACCTGCCTTTGTAATTGTCTTTATGGCATCATAAACTTTTACATAATTCAAGGAAAATTCCTGCTTATCAATCAAACTGTTAAGGCTTAAGTGTTCTTGATTATTATGCAGGGCTGAGAGATCAACAATCAGTCTCTTTTTTTTTGGAGTATTTACCCTCAATGATGCCTATAGGATTTACCCAGTAAATGAGCTAAGGGGAAGAATCAAAAGGTCCTTTCAGAAATCTCTTTTGTTTCTCCTGTTCTAAAATATCTTGCACTGTGTGTGGCTGGGATCTAGCAGACAATAAGTTTTTACAAAGGTTGATGAAGGTTCTTTCCAAATGCCAGTATGAAAACCGTCACACAAGCCATTTATTAAATCTGCTACAAAATCCCAATCAGGATGAGTGCGAAGCTCATGAAGAAGCAGGCCAACATTTATAGGGAGTAGTGGCAATTGTAGGCATGGAAGGAAGAAAGTTTTCTTGTATCTTGTCTTGTGCCACACCAGGAACAGAATAGTCAGTCCTTATTATTATTTTCTTTAGCATGATCTAAAGTTTTAATGTGGTTCCCATTCTTGGCTCTCTTATCACATTTGTCCTGAGGGTGGTCATTCTTGGGTGTGCTACAATTGGTCTCATTGAAATTTTTGTGTATTTGTTTCCCATTGAACAGAATTACTGGACAGCCACTCCAATCCATTGAAGTATGACTGGCTTAGTTGGAGTTCAAATCTTTGGTATTTTTCTTAGATTGTTGAGTATTAAAAGGCATTGTGAGGTTAGCTGGACAGAATCCACTTGAGTGTAGAGTACTGTTGCAATGAAAGCAAATGCGGGAAGACAAGTCAACAACAAGATTGTGTTGTATTAAGTACTGGGCAGCCTTTCGAGAAAAAGCACTATGATATACATAAAAACGAGTTCCACTGTATTCCTAATGCAGTTCAGCAATAAAGTCAGCATAAGAGTCTAATTCAGGCCTCCTAAATGGATAGACCCCACAGAGAATGTTTTTGTATTTAGAGAAGGCCTTACGAAATTCAGAAATAGTTAGTGTGGCTGCCAAACATGGGTCATTCCCTTTCACTAGAATTTGGTTGCCACCCTGGTCAGTAATTTTAGTCTCTGAGAAAGAGTCCATTCCAGGTATCAGCAGTAGGGCAAGATTAACATGCTTACCATTGATTATGTCCTTGCGTATGTTGCTGGGTACAATGTCCACCGGATGGAGCTTGTCAACAGGCACAGCATAATGCATTGTTTGGGAGAATCTCATGTTGTCATCCCTGCGCCTAGCAAGGGCCGATTGAAGGTTAAAGTCACTATGCAATTGACATGTATCCACAGCAGCCGGACTCCATGAAGATTGTGAAGCTGTTGCACCTTGCGGTGATATGGTAGTCATTGCGGAAGATTGTGTCAATGCAGTGACAGATGCTTGTAATTTGGCTAACTGTTGCTTGATAGCTGCCATGTCCAACATGTTGAGATCATGTGGTGTATCAGCTGTTTCCAGGTCACATGATGATGCCATTGAAGACACATATGAATCACCTGACTGGTCACGTGATGATGCTCTTATACACAAAGAAGAATCACCCATCTGGTGAATATTATCTCTGTACAGTTGAAGAAGATGCTTCTTTCCCATTGAAACTGAGACCTTGATGTTCTTTTCAGCCAACTGTTTAACCTGTTTGGATGCAATTTTCTGGAATGTCTGCCCAAGTTGATTTTGTCACAGTGATAACGTCCTGGTTATGTTCTATATTGCGAACGCTGGTCAAACAATTAACAGTTTGTCTTGATCTACAACAAGCCATTGTGGGCTGAATAAACATATGATCCCCAAAAGATGGAAAGTAAAAAGACAGAAAGTAACATGTGGTATCATCATACGGAGGTTGAATTCTTTCGGCAGATAATTTTGATTTAATGCAGCATCGACACTGAAAAGCACACAGGCATCCCAGTTGCTGTATGACTGCCTTAAAGAACTGGCAATGCTCAATCACATGCTACAACTCAGTCATCTGATTGGTTCAACATGACAACATATCTCAATTTAGTTATTAGCTTGCTGCCTGCAATGACATCATGTCTGGGCAGAGAAACCCTAGTAGACAAAGAGGGGCCAGAAAAGAATGCACTTTGTATTACTCAAACTATATTTAATCAATTAAATTACATTGTTTTTAAAAAGGTATTTAATTAGCCACAGGACAATAACTACCCTTAATCTACTGTACATAATACTACCAGGAAAGATACTTTTTGTCTTGTTTCAACATGCCATTGAATTTACAAATCCATGCCACCTTAATGATGTATTAATGAAATGAAATGGTGAATGTGACTGCTAATTACAATTCAGGTTTTACCATTACTTGTTTTTAATCAAAACTATGATGCTTACACTTGATTTGCAGCATATTATTGTTGACTTTTGTATATCGGTGTCTACATTGACAACCAGTCATATTTTTAATAACTTAATTAAGCCATCATAAATAGAAATGATGATAAGTAATCCAGTAAATTCTGATATCCCCCCAAAATGAGATACTGAAATATATCAATGGGAGAAAATTAATATTACCATTGTGGTGACACCACTTTTGTTGTCACAGTGGCAGTAGCACTATAACATGATAAATTTTAAAAAGGCTCTTTCCTAATATTGTGGTAAAATTTCAGAACTTCTTTTTTCAATGTATTAATTCATCCATTAATCACATTGACACAGATTGGAGAACCAAATCCATCCAAATCAAAGGTTTTTGCCTTTAAAAAATATGTAGTAGAAAATCTCTGTTTTTCTGAGTAGATACAAGGAAATATTTTGTGATGTCACTCATGGCTTTACTACTCATGACAATACAATGTTTCCATTTTACTCATGAAACATTTATTTTTATCTACTCAGAAAACATTGATATCCTCTATGGATCTTCTGAAATCCTCCAGACATTGTGGATCGACAGCTATTCAGATATTTGATATTCATGCTGGAATCTGATTATAGACATTGATCATCATTATATGACAGTCACTAATAAAATTGCAATCATAAGAAAAAAATAGAACAGGGTGAATTTTTCATGACAAGTGACAAAGTATATCAAAATGATCGCTTTAAATTGTTAATGCTAAGTACATCCAAGAATTTTCTGAAATAATTAGGTTCCTGTTCATAACCATCAAAAGCAAAATTTATCTGTTTAATTACCAGCAAGCAAATCAAGATTTTACTTGAAAATAAGACACCTGGTCTCCTTAGACTATGTTCAAAAAACATAAGTTCAGGAAAATAAATTACTGTAAAATGTTATGATTAAATTACAAGGCAATCAAAAGTTATTTTTGCCAAATAATTTTTGGTGTCCAAAACAAACATGTTCCAATGACATACTGAAAACATGGTAATTTTTTTTACAGCAGATTGAAATCTATTATGCTAACATATTGTATTTCAAATTTTTTTATCAACTACCTTTTTAATGTGAAATTAGCTTTTATTTACATATTAACAACTGTCTTATGCCTTTGACACTATGGCCAAAATGCTTTGCAAACTTAAATCAAAGTGCGCATCATGTTATATCATGTAAATTTACATTGAACTGCTCATCTGTTATATCATGCAACTTTAAATTGAACTGCTCATCATGTTATTTCATGTAAATTTATATTGAACTGCTCATCATGTTATTTCATGTAAATTTATATTGAACTGCTCATCATGTTATTTCATGTAAATTTAAATTGAACTGCTCATCATGTTATATCATGCAAATTTAAACTTATCTGCTCATCATGTATAAAATGCAGTATATTGAGCTATATGACTAATTTTTTAAATGTAAAGAAAAGAAAGTGTGTGTTCACATAGTTACATTTACTTTCAGTATATTTATGTGTTAGTACAATACTCCAGATGTGATGATTGTGATGTGTATGCAATGGTAGGATGTACCTCAAGCTGTCCTTGTTGATACCTCAGGCTATCCTTGTTGATATTACATTTTGCATATTGTGAGGAGGAGCATTCTTGTGTCCTATCCGCTCTTGTCACTTGTCCTAATCAAATGATATATTTATTGTTTTACCACCAGATGTTTACAAAAGAAGATAAAAAATGAAAAAGTCCAGTCGGGCCTGGGTTGGTATCCAACCCATGGCCCTTTAGTTATGGGTCTGACACTCTAGCAAAAGAGATACTGTATGTCTCATCAGATGAATGGATATGTTTCAAAATAACCTCTGCGTCTTCAGTCATTATCATTTGTTTAAACATCAAGTCAGGAATTCGAGTGCATTTTTGTGTATGTGTGGAAAATAGGAAAAAAGGGAAAATAATAAAATTAGCAATCACAGGTAAATGTTCAAGCAGTAGATGACAAGAAAAATTTGTGTATCCAGATATATTAAATTGTTTAGTAGCTTTTTCTTCTCATTTTCAGTTCAATATTTACACAGTGAAAATAGTTGGTTCCTATGATCAAGACATAGGAGGCGTATTATAAATCACTTTTTCCATTGGATGCCATTTGATAAGTTAGTTGCCTATTAAATGCCTTTGAAGATATCATCTTCTCAGGTCCAGCGTTAACAGAATTAATGATCTTTTTCTTTCACTTATAGGGGTCCTGGATGGTCTATTGGACTAAGTTGCTCACTTTTACAGATCTCTTACATGTCAACATGGGTTCGAGTCTCATCTTGACTAACATGGGCAGGTGAGAAAGCTTGCCAGTAGCTTCCTGTGGGTCAGTGGTTCTTCCCAGGATCTTTCCAGTCACTTCCTCCACTAAATACACAGGCTGCCATGTATAGCCTGTCATTTGCTGAAAAATGGCATTAAACCTCACAAATTTAGAATCTTTAAATTTAAATCTCAACAACAGTAGATCCTTCTGTCATATTTTGAAAACTGTTCAACATATTCTGATGCAGTTTGATTTGTACATTGTCTCACAGACGATGATGTGACTTTGATGATTTTTGTCTTCATTTTGATAGAGTTATGGCCCTTTACAATAAATTTCATATCTTAATGTGGATATTGATTTTAACCAGAATTACTCAAGAACTCTTTAACGAATTGTGATGGAATTATGGCTAAGAATAGTGTCACTTTTATTTGCATTTGCGTTTTATGGGTTTAGTCTTGTCTACTCCATTTTGGACAGTGCTGTGACCAATGTCAAGCAGATTCTTGTCATTGCATGCAAACATGTAATGTTGCTTGCAATAAGCTCAAGAAACATTCAGCATATTCTAATGGCTTATGTGGGTTTATGTCTTATTTTCTATGGCATTAAATCTGTACATGAGATACATGCTTGTAATCAGCATTGTTGAAGAAGCATTCATCATATTGCAATTTGTTGTGAACTTATTTCTTTTTCAGATAAATTATCTGATCATAATACGTTAGTAGAATTGCTACTAACTCACAAATACAGCCCTCTCAGATTAAAAACATTTTAGCTAAACGTTAGTGGCCCACCTAGGTGGCAGTTAGAGTGATCTCCCCTTAATACCAGAATTAGCACTAGATCCCACAAAATCATCAGTTATTACATCTACTCATGCCAAGTAGTACACTCTCTAAATGCAGAGAGGCCTTGCAAATCCATACAAACAGTTTGTAATTTTTCTACCTTTAATTAAGATGGAGGATTTAGCAAAATCCCAAACTTTGTCTCACAAGTCCTGGATCCAGTTGTGTGGAAAATCAATGCTCTTTCTTTTGATTGGAACGGCCAAACATAAAAGCTTCTTCTCCAGTACCTCAAGTTCCTTAGGTGATACAGGAAACAAAGTAGCAAGAGTGTCTCCTCATCCTGATTACTCCACTCAAATTGGAAATTTTGGTTCAACCTCATCAATCTCAAAACAGAATTGCCAGGAAACCAAGATACAGTGCAACCCCACTATAACATGCCCCGCTATAACGCGAGTTCGGATATAACATGGTTGTGGCGTGGCTCCTGAAATTTCGCATATTCATTTGCACGTGAAAAAATATTTTGTGTTCAAAGTACATGAAATAGTGTATAAAAAATGTATTATCATTATGGGGAAGAGATCGCATGTGAATTCAAATTTAATATGTTCGTGGCATGGTTCCTGAAATTTTAAATACATGTGTATTTTTCTCGTACCTGGATATTTTTTTTTTTTAGTACAAGAAATAGTGTGTAAAACGTTTATTATCATTTTGGGGAAGAGTTTGTGTATGAATTTTAATATAATACAGTCATTGCGTAGCTTCTAAAATTTAACAATATGACCAGGTTCTTGAAGTGTTATGCCAAAATAAACATTATCAGAAATGTTACTTATTACTGATCCATGAGTAAAGCCAGTAAGTCGTCCTTGTGATTGTCTTCAATTAATTCTGTATACAGTCATTGCTCAGACTGTAGTCAACAAGTGTTTCTTCTTTAACTGCATACACAACCAAGCAGCAGACAATGCTATAGTTGATAAAAGATTCTCACAATTTAAAAAACATCAAAAAACAAAAGCTGCCAACATGTTTGCTGGGCTTGGCAGTGTTATTAAACGCGATCAGTTGACCAGTAAATAATGTCCGCTTTATTAGCTGGAAATTGAAAGGGTATGAAATTGTACATGCATTCAGCTTTAAATTGTTTTATAAAAGTGACTCGTGACCATTGCAGGCCTACTGCACTTACTTCTTGGGTTTTACATGTGTATGAGGTTTACTTATCAATTCGTTATTAATTTCCTATTTTTTAATAAAAATATTGTATCATTATGGAAAAGCAAGTTCACAAACGTAATTCGTTCTCTGCACTTTGTGCCCAAAAAAATTATTATCATTATGGGGAAGAGATCATGTATGAATTCAACTATAATACGATATATAATACGATCGTGGCTTGATTCCTGAAATTTTAAATACATGTACATGTATTTTTCTCGTACCTGGAAAAATACTTTTTTTAAAGTACAAGAAATGTGTGCAAAACATTTTTTTTCATTTTGGGGAAGAGTTCGAGTATGAATTCGAATATAATACAATCATGGCTTGGCTTCTGAAATTTAACAATTTCACCAGGTTCTTGAATGTTATGCCAAAATAAACGTATCGGAAATGTTACTTCTGATCCATGCGTAAAGCCAGTAAGACGTCTTTGTGATTGTCTTCTGTTAATTCTGTATACAGTCGTTGCTCAAACAGTAGCCAACAAGTGTTTCTTCTTTATCTGTATACACAACCAAGCAGCAGACAATGTAGTGGTTGATAAAAGATTCTCACAATTTAATAAACATAAAAAAATGAAAGCTGCCAACATGTTTGTTGGGCTTGGCGGTGTAATTAGATGCAATCAGTTGACCAGTAAATAATGTCTGCTTTATTAGCTGGAATTTGAAAGGTATGAAATTGTACATGTGTTCAGCTTAACAAAATTTTTTATTATGACCACTGCAGGCCTACTGCACTTAGTTCTTTGGTTTTACACGGGTATGGTGTTTGTTTATGAACTCGTTATTAATTTCCTATTTTTTATAAAAATATTATACCGTTATGGAAAAGCAAGTTCACAAACAAGTCGTTCTCTGCACTTTGTGAAAAAAATATTATTATCATTTTGGGGACGAGATCATGTTTGAATTCCAATATAATACGATATATATAATACACTATGATTAGTATAGTAGTTTTCACACGTTTCTTTTGATATTCACAAAATCTGAAGTAAAAATTACATGCATGCTGAAAGCATGTTTTGATTGGTAATTATTCTTGCTGTAGTCGTTCAAATGAATAATAATAATAATAATAATGAGGACTTTGTATAGCACCTAATCTTTAGAAGCTCTAAGCACTTTACAACATTAGACAACACCTATAAGATAAAAAACATATAATGATATGATTACAAAAACAAACACCATGAAATTAGAAAACATTAAAAAACATGCTGAGAATATTTAAGGTAGGAAACATTATTAGGTCTTTAAGTTTGTTGGATAGGCATACAAGCGTTAATTATTGGAAATTTACAATGGATAAATGTACACAGAAACGCATATGAGAAATTTTTAGCAGCATGAAATTTGTACAGACACCGTTCATAAACCCTGGAACATAATAAACCGTACACGTACTTCATCTTCCTTAACCTAATTTTGCTGTTAATTTTTCCCATTGAATTCAGGCACATAATGATGTGTGACAAAATTATTGAATAGTTTTAATACGTATGCAATTTTTGCAGTGGAATTACATATGTTCTGGATTAATTTCAAGCACTGATGGTACAATATCAGACAGCAAGTAAATGGTGTTGATACTCTGTTCATGCTGTGTATTAAACATTGAATTCAGACACAATCAGCTGAGAAAAAATTATTGAATATTGTAAATCTGTGTGCAGTTTTTCATTGGAACTACATTCATTATAGATAAACTGAATGCCATGACAGCACAATAGTAAACGGTGTTGATACCCTAATCATCATATACATTAGACATGACTACACGTATATGTGCCAATGAGTTGTTCTCTGAAAAAAGTAAAATACTGTAAAACCCCGCATTAACGTGACCCTGATATTAACGTGATCTAAGTTTTTGGACCCCAAATTATTGCGTTATAGTGGTGTTCCACTGTAGGCAACAGTGACAGCTAGTGTTTCCCCCCAACCCAGAGTTTCTAAACCTGCACATTAGGATCTTATTAAAATGTGCCCTCAAACAGTTCTCACAACCAGTGGTGGAGAAATCTCGAAATTGAGATGGCCCATCCACTTTAAAGGTGGATGATGTTGTTGTTGTTGTGGGGTTTAACGCCATTTTTCAGCACATGATAGGCTATACATGGCGGCCAGTATTAATGGTGGAGGAAGAACCCTGGAAAACCCCAGATAGAACCACCGACCCACGAGAAGCTACTGGCAAGCTTTCTCACATACCCACATTGGCCGAATTCGAGACTCGAACCGCCGCAGACAGAGGTGAGATGGCAGTGATCCGTAACGAAGAGCGCTTTAGACCACTTGGCCACTCGGGGCCCCAAAGGTGTATGAAGGCAATGGGTTATATTCTCACAATGGTACACAAGAACACTTTATACCACTGCAAGCATCCATATTTCAGTAGCTAACTTCCTCTGACCTTTCAAAAAAAACAGTTCCTACCAATCACAATCAAAACCTACCATTCCATGATCAATGGTACACTGTGATATCAGACAAACTAAAGACCTATCTGTTCTGTCCATTTGGATCATATAGGTCCAGTGATATTGGATCCTTGCTCACATGGAATCTATCCATAATGAGGCTGAACAAGACACCATTTGGACTGCTATCAAAACTTCATTTCTTCACTTTGCATAGAAGTCCTACCTCACTGCATTGGTGGATTGCAATGAAACTTCATACATACATTCATTCTAGTCGGTCCTAGATAACTACAAGGCCAATCTGACAAGCAATATGGCCACAACTATCTTGAAAATCTTGTTATTGCTACTCCTGAATGGAAAGTTATATCAACAAGGGGTTTTCAGCAACAGATTTGTTTTGATATCTTGTTGGTCCAGAATGAAAATGGGGCCAATCTGGACATAGAACACAATTAATTTTACTATATGTTCTCTACATTTGTTTCTCAGTACTGACCTTTCCACCGTGTGACAATCAATGTAAATCATATGTTAATCTAAAATACCATCAAAGATGACTTAACAGTGAAGTTCTTGTCAGAGGTTGACCTGCTCTTTTTCGACATGCAGGACTGTCAACATAGCAGCATGTAAACAGAACACAGATTTCACTTCTGGATCATCACCAAGGCCTTATTACTCACTGTGCACTGTTGCCGAAATACACACAGACAACAACACCCTGAGCTCATATTATCAAGAATAAACAGTTTCCTTTAAATCCGTACCAAAAATGTATAAATAAAACTCTTCTATCACCACCAAAATGAGAGAGGAAAAATGTTATAAAATAGACTAGAATTACATTCGTGGGTACTGAACTGGCAGTATTAATTGTAACCCGATTCCATCTTATGTCCAGTTTGGCTGCCTCCTGAAAACATAATGACATTGATATGACATTCATCGTGAAAATATTTTTTTCTCATCTTCTTCTGAATGGATGGGTGTATTGACCTAGGGTTTTCACCAAAAAACGTACGATATATCGGTGATTTTAACTGAAAATAATACTGATGTCCATCAGACTACTCTGCCTGAATTAATGGTCATATCAACATAGGGTTTTCACCAAAAAGACTTCTTTTCTTTCTAAATAAAATGGTGTCAGTATTACATCCATCTTGAAAATATTCTATTGCTCAAGAATATCCTTCACGATCCCCAGACATTCACTCTGCAAAGGTCCAAGGCAAGTACATGGTGTCCAGGAATGGGGCTTCATGTTAATAAATACTAGTTCACAATGAAGCCAGGACTAGTGCTGGACCTATTCAGTGCCGAATTTGATACTTCCTTGGGAGAATGGGGCTGATTATGTTGGGTGTGCAAGCTGAGTTGAATTGCAATGTCTAGAGACCATAGATTTTAGTAAACAAATTTTATTTAGAGTCAGATTACATAAGAAACTTTACCTCATTGAAGCTACTATAAACAGTCAAAACTCCAACAAACATACAACACAGCCAAGGAATCAAAAGATTTATTCAAAAGGAAAATGGTGTTTTAAAAATAGTTGTTTCACAGAATGTGCTTGGAATATAGAAACAGGATGCAAAATAATTCTATGATCATGCTGTTAACTGTTCAGCTCCAGAATATTATTTTGAAAATATATATAATATTCATCTGCTAGTATACATTTATAACATTATTTTATTCATATTGATCAATGATGGGTTTTCAGGCCATAGATCTTATACTAGTCAATACATGAAAATTCTGCACTATAAATTATGATGAAACTGACATTAATCAGATGACAGTTGTGGCATAAGATGTACATTTTGAATAATAATAATTCCAATTTTTATGAATGAAACAAATTTTCTGCAATATGATTGGATGTAAATGGTCACGTGATACTTATCTAGTATTTTTTACACACCGATAAATTCTGGGACTACTTTTGGGTTTTGTACTGTTTGCACTGTAAATAAACATTGCAGACATCATTGTGAAATGATTGTTTCATGTTCTAATTTTTTAATTCAGCAAATAAATATAAATTATCCCCTTTTTATTCGTTTTCCAATATTCTTTGATTGAAACGCATAGTTAACTATACAATTTGGTGATAGTTGAGCAAAAGGGCCAATTACATTGATTTTTCACTGCAATTTTCTGATTTTTTTGAGCAATTAGATGACAAGGAGTTAAAATAAAATAGCAGCCATTGAAGCAGATGAAGATGGATTTGATGATATTACAATGGATAGTACAAATGCATAAAATGAAATAGAACAAAGGATATTTATAAATTACCTCAAAGAGTACCCCATGACCTCCATTAAACCCTAGCCATACACAACAACAGCATGGGAACCAGGCCAGTCAATTTTCAGTCAACTGAGAGATAAAAAACAAATGCAACTCCAAGCCATTGAAAAATGTATATAATAATTCATAAAGGTGACTGTTTTGCTTAAATTATTTTGTATGTGTAGTCATTCATTTAAATGAGAAAGAAATTACACAACATTTTGCCTTGTCACTCTTCTTCTCCAAAAATAGATCTTCTTTGTAAATTTTAAAACTTTAAATGTTGAAAGTTATAATTACTAATGTCACCATATTACATGCATAAACCCTTTTGACTTATTTACTTTGTGAGTGGTAAGGTAAATCATTTAATCCTATATTTCAGATTTCCTCTTTCTCTCAACTAATGATAAATATCTTGTAACTGTAACCTAGAAATTATATGATGAATATGCTTGCACAGATTCATTTGTTTTGTGAAACAATAACTTGCACAGCTGTTGGCATCTAATTCAGGCATACACAAATTCCTACAGGGCATGGGTTGGATAAGTGCCATAGTTAATACATTCCTATTTAATTGAATAATTTATTAAATCATTTACATTTTTCTCGAATATTGTATTGCTTGTTGTCTGCTTTAAAAGTTTATCATTACTAAGACATTTAGCACTAACTGAATACCATGATGTTCATTATAATGAATATGTATAACATTTTGCAGCCAATGATCATAAAAACTTGTATTTTATTTTACCTTGTACACGTTTTACTTTGTAAGGATCCATTCAGATTCAGTTATCATCAGAAGCTAAAGAAAAGTTCAACATTTTAATTTGTGATGCAAGTTATGACTCATACTTTTTTCTGTCAATGTGGGAAACAGAAATTTTGTGGGCTACTGTGTCTTGTTTGTCGACAGTTTAAACATTTCAAAAACCTTGTACAACATTTGAAAAGTAGGTACGTGTGACCTATGAACTACTGAAAGAAATTAATATATTTTGAATCAGACAAACACATTCTATTTATAACTCTTCCAACAGCAGTTTGTCAGAAAGCTGAATAAAAGAAAATAATGTACAGTGAAACCCCTTAAAAAGGTTTTGGTTTACTGAGGTTTTTGCAGATGTGAAAAAATATTTTTCTAAAAGCTTTAGTGATGAAAAAGATGAAATTATGACAGCACAAGTGTCTGTGTAAGAGTGCACAAAACTGAGAAAGCTGTTTGAATACATGTATTTAATGAAGAATTAGCTGAACAACATAATTTCCTGACAAAAATCACATCCTGTCCCAAACAGTTGATCCAAATGGAAATAACAGTATTTGTCACAAGAAACATCAGGAACGTTTTTGACTTTCAGGATAAATAATTGAGTGAATCTGACTTAAATACTGCTAAGTCTCCTTTGTCAAAGCAATAAAAGCGAGGCCACATATCTGGTTAATAAAGCTGATATTCAATAAAAAACAAAGCAAGTAATGTTCTATTGATCATGTATGCAGATGAATAGCATCCACAATTAGATAATAGCAGATTAACATATTCATTCTTTTTAAAATGGCTTACCTACAAGCACTTATCAATAATTCACCTTTAGGGCTAGCTTTGTTCTGTGGTGCAAAGACTTCAGATTAGCCTATTGTTGGCCCTAATCTATGTTGCCATATGTATAAAGTATTGTTTTAACTTCGCATGCACTTTGAACATTTTTGTTGTTGGGTTTAATGCCATTTTTCAGCACAAGATAGGCTATACATGGTGGCCAGTATAAATGGTGGAGGATGAAACCAGGAAAACACCGACCCACAAGAAGCTACTGGCAAGCTTTCTCACACACCCACATTGGCTGAACCTGAGACTCGAACCCATGCAGACAGAAGTGAAATGGTTTGCACTTTAGACCACTCTGCCACTCGGGGCCCCTCCAGTGCATGTAAGAAATTTAGCAGCTAAAATATATTTCCAGGTTCGAGCTTAGTTCAGCTTGATGGGGTTTTCTCAGCTTAGAGTTGAGGTGTTTCAATTTACTCTGGGGAAAAAATTTGGTATTGAGGAGATTCAGGATCCAAGGTTTCAGTGTTTATGGAATTCCACTGTACTTACTGGTGCACTGAAGTAGGTCATTATGACCTGCTTTTGGTCCAAGTCCAGAGTGATAAAAAAATAAATGTAACAATCGAGTTTTACGCAAAAGGCAGGGGTCATAATATTACCATTTCTTGTCATCTGTTCATTCAGTGATCAATCTGTCCCAGTGATAGAAAAATCTACTGCCCAGCAGCCGAGGTTGACTTAAAGCTGAGCAACTTAAAAGACAGAAACTCAATCCCTGGCTAGACAACCAGCTCTTGATGGCAGTGGTTTAGAATATGTGCTTGCCATGATGCAAAATCTTTAAAATATGGGCTGTCTGCATTAAATGACAGATGAAAGTATATATTTTGTCAATCCTTTTCACATTGATTTATACCAAATTACCAAATTTTGAAGCATACAGGTCAGCTTTTTAAGTTCTTCATTTCTACCCCAATTAGTAAGATATAAGGGTAACTGTAAAACTCTGGGCCCCAAAGTTCTCTTTACCTATGAGGAAGACATCAGAGTAGTTGCATCTATGTTAATGTTTGAAATGAAGAATGCATCTAAATTGAGAAATTACTTATTAATAAAACTTTGTTTATTCCATTAAAATTTTTAAAATTTCAAGAGTTGTTGACTATCTGTATCTCAGATACACTGTCTTCAGAATGTGTGATAGAATTATAGAGCTGTTCTGGAATTAATGAAACATGGCGGTGATTTTTGTAGGCTGACTTGGGTTTGAAAATGAAGGTTTAAACCTTTAAAGCCTGGTACTCTGTAACTTTAATTTACTCTGTATACTTAGTCATAACATGAAAACAAAATGTTATTTTTTAACTTTAATCTTTACACAGTTTAATAAAACATAACTAGCTATATAGTCACAAAATTACTGACATGGCCATGCAACAGAATCCAAGAAACAAAGTTAACTGCATTAATAACACTTTCATACAATAATAATGGTCAGAATGATGTCAGAGAAGTAGTACCTATGAAAACAAAAGACAAGGGTGAAATAAAATTGAGTCGCAAACGCAATATCTTGGATCTTTTATTATGAAATTATTTTCCATACTTTGCTTACAAAAACCCACCAAACAACCTCGACTATAATAACAAAGTAAACCATCTGCAATTAGGACTTGCATAAAAAGTTATAAAAAATTGCACATGTATGTGACATTCTATATATAATGCTGGGATACACTTAAAAGACCGCAAAAGAAATAACTAACAAAACCAGTGAATAAAAGAGCCCCAAATATGACAACAAATTATGGTGAAAGGCCACAAGTATTCCTCTGAACTGTTATGTAAAAAATGGAATGTTGAATAGTGAAAGGTGTATTCCTTTGAACTGTTATGTACAAAATTGTGTTGAATATATGTACTTTTCTCAAGTACAGCTATCTGGATAGTTAGAACATTGATACTTTATAAAGGTAAAGTTGCCAAACATTGCACATGTTAGACACATGTATATGTGATCACACATGTAAAGCACGAGTTCCACATAAACTAATTTGCTATTACATTTTCCACATCTGTGAACAAAGCAGGTTTTATAGCCTTATATTTGTTGACTGGCCATAAAATTCAGCCATTCCAGACAATTATTAGCCAGCTTGTTTTTAAGTTATTCTTGGACACATTCCCATATAATAAATTGTTGCAAAATGTTTCAAGGTTTTGTTAACATTTTTGCCCTTTAGATCACAAACAAGTACTCTGGAGAAATTACCACCACAGGTGATGGTGATTTATAACATTACAAGATGTGATTAACTGTCACCCATTGTTAAAAACCTGTCGTGAGGTGCTTGCCCTTGCTTTAGACTAGTTGAGGCCTGTGATTGGCTGTCATCTAATGTTAACCTGTCAGAATGTGTAGGGGATTGTAGTGCTGACATTAGACTGAGTAATCCTGTTCCTTCCATATAGGCAACAATGTCTGTCTTGTGCATTAGAACTGACCCTAGATATTAGACTGAGTAATCTCTATTACTGGCTGTTGCTGACTTAATTATGCCCTTGATGTGAGTAATAAATCATTCTTGTTCAGAGAACATCTTTAATGTCTTAGGATAAAGTATCTGAAGTGGGGATAGGCATCAGCCTCAATTAATATCTTAAAGCATTATGCTATGCAAATATGTCATGCAACAGAATTTCTTGGGTTCTCTGCAAGATGAGACAAAAACTATTTATGAAAATTTGGATGCAACCCAGCTACAGTCTTGATATTTTTATATAATACAGTACTATTCTAGAGATAGTAAAAATGCTGCTGAAATCAAAACCTCTCCAACAACAAACTATGATAAGGAAACTATTAATGCTTTTTTTTATATATATTCCAATACATGGAAGTGAATGATGATGATGTTGTTGTTGTGGGGTTTAACGTCATTTTTCAGCACATGATAGGCTATGCATGGTGGCCAGTAATGGTGGAGGAAGAATCTGGGAAAACCCCGGGAAGAACCACCGACCCACGAGCAGCTACTGGCAAGCTTTCTCACATACCCACATTGGCTGAATCCTAGACTCGAACCCATGCAGACAGAGGTGAGATGGCAGTGATCCATAACGGAGTGCGCTTTAGACCACTCAGCTACTCGGGGGCCCCGGAAGTAAATGAGAAAGTCTTAAACATACTAGAGTTCCAGACTGGCAGAGTAAACATGAAGTCCAACACAAACTTGCAATAGAAAATATTTCCAAACCTCATCACTTTGAGATTATACTTTCATATGCACAGTTTATACTTTTGCTATTTATACTCGCATATAAGTTGATTCAACTATAATTCGACCCCCCCCCCCTTTTCAAGGCTACAAAAGCCTGTTTCTCTTTGACTGTCCCATAGGTCGATGTGTAATTTGCAAGTCAGATCCTTCTGAAGGGGTGACTTGTAGTCCGCGAGTTGCAATTTGGAAAAATAAACAAGCCTATACAGATATCTATGAAAACCGAACCAATGTAAAATATAATTATATTATTGAGTGGAACAGGTCACAAATAAATTGACAACTATGATTTGTCCTAATTAAAATCCATAATGCTTGATATTTTATATCCATTCATGTAATAAATATATGAATCCAATTATAGGTCACCTGCTTTAATTCACAGTATCCTATCAATGTCAATATCTAATGTCATCTGGTACAGAGTCCAAGAATTCATCTTCATTATCTGATAAAGTTTTGAAATCCTCATCTCAATCATTGATTGGTAAATCATTTTGGTCTGGTTATTGCAAATATTTTCTGACTCCATTTCGTTGGCTTCATTGTCATATGCATGTGATTATGTACAGACTGAGCTTGGGCCCAACACTTTGATCTTACAGTCTGTAAAATCTAATAAAGGTCGCGACTGAACATTTGTCAGTTGTGCAGCAAGATCATTGGAAGTTCAAATAACCACACTCATGGCTCGATGAAAGAGACATCATGTGAAAAAATAAAGAGTGCTTCCGTTACAAGCTAAAAGGTATTAAAGTCAAACATTCACTGAAGATGTAGAACTCTACTTGGCGCTAAACAAGTACATGGACAATATTCATAGCTTGATCAAAAGGAATGTCATCTTGAAAACAAGTGAGTGCTGCCTTTACAAGTCAGGGGTGTTTTTTATTGGATCATTTGCTCTGGTAGAAAACATGGGAAATAACAAATGAGAATTAAAAATATAACTTATGGAGAAGGAAAATACAACTTCAATTAAAACTGTTATTGCAACAAAGTGTTTATGCAGCAAAACAAATATAAATTAAAATACAGGTTGTCAGGATGGAAGCAATATACATACTAGTAAATACCCACAGTAAACAACATTGATGGACACATCATTCTGTGGAGGGTAGTATTTAATTTACCTGTAATATTTTAAAATCCAAATGACTAGATGCAAGTATTGTGTAATGAATACTGTCATGAAGTGGATAAATGCACTATATATCATATATGCATTTTTTAATGTGTGGTTGTGGCTGTGGGGTTTAATGCCATTTTTCAGCACACGATAGGCTATACATGGCAGCCAGTATTAATGGTGGAGGAAGAACCCTGGAAAACCGCGGAAAGAACTACCGACCCACCATTGTTTAATGTGAATAGTGGTAAAGAAACAAATATATTTGAATTCACAGGATTTTTGTGTACTGGAAACAACATTACTCATAGATTATCAATTTTTTCTTGTATGTCATGCTTATAAGACTACCCCTATTCTGCACGAATAAAATTTTCAGTAAAAAAGGTCAACTTATAAGCGAATGTATACTGTACTGCAGGACTTGAGAAAACCAGATCCTGACAAAAATAAATATGGCTGTTTATACCATATATCTTTTCCTGGTCAAAAACATTGTTCTTTATTTTCCTTAATAAAATTAAACATATGGCCCAGTAATGATAAATTTAGCTCGAAGGTTCCACTATACTGTAATACAATTCACTGCTTCAATTCAACCACACCTTGTCACATGCCATGCTGATTAATGACCCTAACCTGCTGTTTCCAATCCTTGTTTAGTCGAAATATTTTTAGCCATATACATATTAAGATGCAAAAGAAAAGTTGTTTCAAAAGTGATAACTATAGGTTTTTGTTTCTAATTATCTTGTGTAATGAATGCTACAGATAATCCCGTTTGGAAAATACATGAAATTTTAAAAACTAATCCAAAATGGATACAACAAAAGAACAGTCTACCTCAAACACAAATATTTCATGCATAAATTTAAGACAAATCTATCAAGTTTTTTTATTTTTTAAACAAAATTTCCGAAGAAATATTTATTTTAGTCAACAATGAAAAATGCAATCTGAAAAAAGTGAAAAACTGTTTTTCATTGCAACTTACCCTGAATGGGTTGTTTCATTTATCAAAAAGCACCATAAAAAAGCAACTATCTCGACCAAGAGGAAACAATTAGATGTTTGCATTTTGAAATGGGCCATGTATCCACGTCATGAGCAGCTACCTCAACAAGAGGAAAAACTACCCTGAGCTTTTTTTGACATCTGGCATGTATCCAGATCATAATCAGCAAACACAAACGGGGAAAATACACTAGAATATCAGTAAAATGGAGCAAATTTTTTTTAATGGATTAATTAGGTAATGCATGGGTTTTCAGTGCTGTCCCCAGATCACTTATCGGACAGGGTGCTAATTGCTTGTCATGGATTTTAGTGGCAAACAGATAAGGATCAATGAGGTAATGCAGTGGTTTCAGTGCTATCAATAGACCACAAATGGAGGCAAGGTACTGGTTATCAGAACATTTTTAAACATGGAAAAGTATTTTCTAAGGGACCTCTGTGAGAAAATTTATTTTTATGCATTCCACTAATGCATTTAAGATAATATTTGCACTGCAAGCATTAAAACAAACTGGGTTAAATAGGACAGGACACATCCTAATGTAGGCAGTATGCCACCTAGGGAGAGTAGGGTACAGCACCCTCCTAAAACAGGTTATGAATGTCTGTCTTTTTACAGTTTATTATTTTTAAGAAACATGTACTTGACAATCAAAACAGAGAAAAGAAAGCAAATAAATAAGTTTTAATTTTCTAGATTTCTTCAGAACAGAGGTTGATAAATAGTATCATGACTGCTGAATATATTTGATTTTTAAGTCAGTAAAATGCATAAGACAACGCAAAAAATGAGATGTACAAGTTATACACCATGTATTTTATATTGGAATGCATTCATTTACTTAACAACAAATTACATAATGTATACATATCTGTGACTTTTTTATTTACAAAAAATATTTTATCACAGCATATAAAGTAATGGAATTAATGAATATAACCTGCATATAAATCAAATACAAACAACTGATTCAGTGAAGAAACTGTTACCATTCATGTCAGTTCTAAACTATATAATCTCATAATACATTCAGTATTACAATTTCAAATAAAAAAACACCTTCATACATAGATAAAGTAAAATGAAACCCACATGCAATTAATTTGCATTAATGATTTTTTAAATAAAAAATGCAGATTCATATTTCCTCTCCATGCATCCCCATTAAAGAACCCAAAACATTACATTCCATCCAGTTGCTAGCTATTTCCTGGGAAGTCAATTTTTGTAATCACACTATATAATCGTTCCGTTTTGCCTTTTTTTAAATTCTCTTTTTAAGCTCTGACAATAGACAAATTTCCAGAGTGAAAGAAGTATGCCAAACTCTTGACATCAAATTTTCTTTAACCTCAGCATGTTCTTTTTTTCCCCCACTTTATGAGTAATGTGATGATAGTAAATTTAATGATCATCAAGCGAGTTTTATAATAAAGGTCTGGACCCTATGAAAACAAATCTCTTGAAAGTCTAGAGATCAAATGCTGAGTATGAAGTCAAAAGATATATATCAAGATCTTGTCTACTGTATCTATTTTTGACTACATTTCTTTTTCAAATCATAAAATATATGATTTCCAACATGTGATACCACTTGAGAGAATATTTTGTTTATAGTGACAAAATCTATGTATTAGGATGAGCTTAATCACAGTATGTGCAATATCACACATTAAAAGGAATACAGAAAATCTAATTTTATTAAGGATATAATTCTGTTTAAAAAAATTGGATTATGTAACAACAGACAATTTCTTCATCATTTCATATGAGATTGTTTCCTAAACCATCATCTAAATCAATATACTGTATAACGTTTTAAATTTTTCTCCTTCTGTAACATTTTCAGTCATTTTAAGCACTAATTAATTCCAGCTTTACAGATAAGTTTAGGTAAAAGCCAAGTAAATAAAGCCTGATCTAATCAGGAAACATGCAAATGTTACACTGGTCTATATTTCTGGTTTAACAGCAGATCTATAAGTTATTCACAGATCTAAATACTGCTAGAACAACATCAAGAGCTTTCCAGGTAAACAAGATCTGGTTTTGCTTCTTAAGGTTTAATGCCATTTTTTCAGCACATGCTAGGCTAAACATGGTGGACAGTATATTTGATGGTTGAAAAACTCAGGATGACCCCAGAAAGAACTAATGACTCATAGGAAGCTGCTGGCAAACTTTCTCACATACCCACATTGGTTAAGCCAAGACTTGAACTCACATGGACAGAGGTGAACACCTAAGACCACTCTGCCACCTAGGAACCCACCAGGTAAAGACAAAGTCAAACAACAACAAAAACCAGGATCTTGTTGTCTTAAGCAATAATAAAAGCATTTATTTAGAGCAATTTAAAATATATTAAAAATCTGAAATCTTATCAATGAAATTCTTTCATGCTGTCAATGTGAAAATTAAAGTTTGTCTACACTCACTGCACTCAGGGTATTTACTTTGTTCCTGGCAAATATATTATTTAAAACCATGGCATAATATGCTGGTTGCAACATATAACCACCCAGCTTTCATGTATAAGGCTGTTCTTTTCTTTCCATCATAGGTTAAATAATCTGTATCCAACAGCATCTATCATGCCTTACAGATACATTTTGCTACATCTAACAGTGAACCAGTAAATTTGCTTCTCCATTTCAATGTCAAGATTCAGTCTTCATCACTGCTCATTCTTCTGCAGTGATTCACCTAGTTTATCACTGAAAATACATGAAGAACAATTACATTATCACCAAAATGGGGGGCACAAATGTTCAAGGAATTTTCAAACTCTGTACCATACAACCAACTACATACATTTACATTGTCTTTTCCATTGATAATATAGGATACAAAATGTTGTACTCATTTATTGTGAATACAACTGCTAACATACTCAAAGCCTGAAAATTAACGGTGGTCCAAGGTCCAGGACTGATTCTTTTTTTTTAAGCAGTGGACTGTCATATGTAAGCAGCACCTGTCCGGCCTTACTATTATTTATTTGTTCCTATAAATTGAAGAAAAAGTATTGTTCAATACTTATAACATCTGAAAAGAGCCACTAAACTGAAGCAATACAAGCAGAAGTTGATCAAAAGTAAGCAAATGTGTACAATTTAACTGGAAATCTGCAAATTTAGCATGCAGTCTGTGTACAATTTAACTGGAAATCTGCAAATTTAGCATGCAATCTGTGTACAATTTAACTGGAAATCTGCAAATTTAGCATGCAATCTGTGTACAATTTAACTGGAAATCTGCAAATTTAGCATGCAATCTGTGTACAATTTAACTGGAAATCTGCAAATTTAGCATGCAATCTGTGTACAATTTAACTGGAAATCTGCAAATTTAGCATGCAATCTGTGTACAATTTAACTGGAAATCTGTAAATTAATCATGCAGTCTGTGTACAATTTAACTGGAAATCTGCAAATTAAGCATGCAGTCGGTGTACAATTTAACTGGAAATCTGCAAATTTAGCATACAATCTATGTACAATTTAACTGGGAATCTGCAAATTTACCATGCTGACCTTCCTCAATCAAATGTTTGTTGGTTTTTGACCACATCTAAGAAAAGCATTAATAGTATTAAATTATCATATTCTTGAATCAAGATTTTGAGTTTGTTTAGGTATGGCAGAAGGTAAAAATCAACTACAATTAATTCATCTGCTACAATGTGTTGTATTACAGGGCTTTAAATGTCTCAAGCCCAAAAGGAACAGAAATTATGATAAAAATAAACGTTACAGGACTGTACAGAATCAGCAGGAAAAGGGTTGGTCATGGGTTGAGTATGATGACAAGAGTTTGTTTATATTTTATTTCAGTATGTACAGTATACCCAGAGTCAGTCAATCATTCAAGTGCCATATTTAAAGGCATATCTAATTTTCTAATTTGATCCACTGACATCACATGAAACAAGCAAAGAACGTATTACTTGCACTGAACCTTTACAGAGGTAAGTGCAAAATAAATTATTCATAATGTCAGCAGGATCAGGACTAGTTGACTTCTATCCTGATGAGACACAGTCTGCTTTTTTTTCTGAGTAAGCATGACATTTGACACATACTGTACACTCTGTGGGACAAGGCAAAGTTCATCTGAGGCTAAGCAATCTGTCAAGGAGTCTTGATTTTTCTCTGAACTTTCCTACCTTGTTTTAGTTATTTTGACAGCAATATTGTTTAACTCATTAACCCCTGGCGCCACGTTTACACATCAGGAGGTAGTAGCCTACTGCCAAGCTCTATAGCGTCAAGGTCATGTATGATACACTGAAGTGGGTGGTATTATAGAAAGGTAGACAAATGTAGCTCAACAATGATACCAAATAATCTGGACGTTCTAGTTGCACTACAAAATACATTGGGAAAAACCTAAATTTTTGGACCTGATTTTTTTCCACCCAAAATTTGCCCATGGTTGGAATCCGATTTTGTATAAGATTTTAGACTTTTTGGCCTCAGATCTAAGGCAGACCGGTCTGAACTGCACGCAGACAGGTGAACCTTTGCAAAATGTAGAATAAGATGGGCATTTGGAATAAAGAGTGGTCTCGATACGAAAATGATGGGTCTGTTAAGCAAGTGAAATAGCCAATGAAAAACGATGTTTCTAACACAACTAGGCATTAGGTTAATGGGAAATCTCTTGGAAATCGATGTATTAGGATGTATTCAGAAATAGCCCCCCAAAATGTGTTTCCTACTCACATTTCAGGCAAAAATGACAAAAACCTCCAGGGGTTAATGAGTTAAATATCTAAAATGGGGTGTGAAAGGTCAAATTGGGGACTGAATGCACATAGATTGATTTATGAGTGTTTTCCCATAAGTTTCACTGAACAAGCTTTGATTGGCAAATATGCACTATTTTATTTGTGCATTTGATATCTTTTATTTTGAGATCATTCTGGCTTGAAGTTTTAGTTAACTACAGCACTGAGATTCAAAGAGAATCCAAAAATAGAAGGCATGGTCATGTGATTTGAAAATTTAAAAATGGTTAGCAAAATATTTATATGATTTAATAAGCAATAAATAGCTGTCTGAATTTTGAGATGGCAATAATTTTATTATTTTTCCTGTCTTTCATTATGTTAATGCACTGTACTAAATATCTGCACATCAGACTTTGCAGTTGGACTGGCCAATTTAGGGCCCTACCTTCCTGGGCCAGTGAGACAAAGTGAAAGTTTCAGGCCCTGATACTAGATGTTTAATTATTGCTTTCATAGTATAATGATAATTAAAGAGTCTTCTTTTGGGAAATTAATTGCCATTTTCAAAACTGTATAAAAATTATTAACAAACTTTTTCTTCACAAGTTTCATTATACAAATACCTTTTTTGTAAATCTGTGGTGTTTTTGGCACTATAAACAACAACAAACCCAATCAAATTGTACTCATTTGTACAACAAGTATGCTTGTACATAACTGGAAAAAAAACCCAGGAAATCTGATTGTTTCCACAATCTGAAAGAGTTCAACCAGACTTAATTATGTGGTGGTTGAAAGAATCTGCTTTCCATGTGGAGAAAGAGAGAGGCAGATTTATTGTGGGATGATTTGTGAATGCCTTAACACATCATCCCTAGTTTACATGTAACTTATTTTTGCAAGGCCATAACAAGTCTACTAGCCTTTGTGGGTGATTCATGCAGGGCCTAGGAAATCTAGAATAAGTTTCAATCCTAAACTGAGCAAATATAATCAGTAATGAAATAATTATAAAATTGGATTGATGTAGGTAGAGCTGATCCACTGTAAAAAAAATTTTGAAAATATCTTAAGCAGTAGCCAGAACATTTTAGCACAAGGACAAGTATGATCTTAATGTTTTTGAAAGAAATCAATTAATATACTGATTAATGTGAAAAGTAGAACAATAACCTAGACATACTCAAATTAATTAGTTTAAGCAACCAATTTTCCTTTATAGTTAAGTCCAAATGTGGTTATTTATCAAGTCTAAAGCCCAGCTATTTCAACTCTCCACACAAACATAAACAACATGGTTGTCATCAGAACCACGAGTTAATGTTAGCACTAATTGGGGGAAGTAACTGGAACTATACTGTTCTTTCAAAACAACTTAAATGACAAAATACAGCAGGAATTATTATTCATTTTTCACTTGGATTTATTCTCTAATTAATTATATTTGAAAGAAAATTTTTAAGTAAATTATGTTTCTCTAAGAATACTTACCCAATCACATTAATGTTAGGTTATAAGCCTGTTACTTCCTGAACCCAACCCTAATAAAACAATGAAAAAAAATGTTCATTTCATACAAAGGGCAAAAACTCATGCCCATTACCTCCCCTTGCCACCACCATCAGGTATAGCCAGTTTTTAAGTCGAGTGATATATTAACAAGGATGCTCAAAAGGCAGGGTGGTTGTGGTTTTAAAAAAAAATAATGTGATCAGAAAAACATTCTTGGAAAAACAAAGTTCCTGAAAATTTGCCTTTACCTTGAGATACATTCCCCGATCGCATTATCATTTGGAGACTGTGTAATCAGATGTAATGCTGAGCATCCAACCAATACTCTGGGTATCCTTTATGTGGAATAATGGCTGGATTCTCCAAGTGAACAATAACCTGTTTTCATAATATGACAAGCAAGACAGCCTAGGGTTGCGTGATCTGTGACCCCTATATCTGATTATGAAGACAATTATTGAAATCGTACCGATAAATTTTCCCTGGCAAATCCAGTAAAAGCTAACAAGCTGTGTTGACTTTTAATTGGGTCTCATGGTCATTTGGGCTACTGCCACTGGACCCTCCTGATTCTTGTTTACATGAGGCTAAATCTCTGAGATAAAAACTGAAAGGTTAATTCTGCATGCCAGCCAGCAGCTTCTGTTATGTCTCAGATCAAAACTTTAGGTTTGAAAATGAGTGTTGCAGAGAAAATTCTGATTTCAAGAACTGAAATCATCATGAGGGGACTAATTATTTGTGACAGAGCATACCAAGCGTATAACCACTTAAGCCATGAAGATAGGGCTTGAGGGTAATATCCTACTTCCCAGCTTTCACTGGGAGAGTTACTTTCATGTGCCACAACTTGCCTCTGTGCACTTCAATACTGCTTTAGGGTGTGAACAAGGTCTTACATGGCTGCTCCTCTCAAGCGGTCTACATTCAAGAGGAGTACATGACAACTCTCTGGTTGCAGACTAAAAGTAACCTACTTTTGGCTAGAAAGCCAGGTAGCAGCAAGAGTACCAATGAACTATCCAACCTGAACTGAAGATATAGTTCGTGTCAATCGAAAAGGTATATAACTTGCTCACCGTGCAAGCAGAAGCTAATGTTATTAGGAAACATGTTTTGTAGGAAAAAAGCTTCAGCAAAGTGTGAGCTAGGCTTGAATTTATCCGAATTGAGCCAGATCAAAACCCACTGACAGATTCCAATTTGGAAACAGGGTGAGGGATTTTGGTCAATCTGATCAAAATTGGTTAAAGGTCTGATAAATCTTTTATCTTTTTCTCACAAAGTTGCCTGGACATGAGACTAGCATGAAAAAAAATGGTCTGGCAGGGTTGGAACACCTGCGACTATGATTGTTTGAGAAGATTGCGCTTGGCTGGAATCTTCCTGGGCAGATCTATCGCTAGATCAAGTAAATCGGTCACCCAGGACTTGTCTCATCTGAGAGAGGCTATCAGAATAATGTTGCAGTTCTGACCCCACCCCATCAGGATTATTTTTGGTACCAGGTCTTGGGAGGTTAGGTGAAGACCCACAACCCCTTCCAACTGATCGACAGTGCATCCATGGCCCAAGCATCTAGGTCTGGAAATGGAGAGACAAAGGAGGGCAACTGGAGATTCCACCTTGTCACACAAAAGATCGATCTGGTGTCTCCAAAGTGAGCAATTTAGAAGACTGACTGAAGGAGAGACCATTCTGTATGAATGATTTGACCCTTTCTGAATAGCGTTAGCCACGACACTGAATCTGCCAGGAATGTACCTGGTTTGTATGTTGATATGGAGGTGGCTGCACTAACATATAAACTGCCAAATTAGATTGTACAGGTCAGGTGATTTGGCATCCCCCTGTTTGAGAGGTAGGTCACCACTACTGAGTTGTCTGACATAACTAGGACTGTTGTACCTGAGAGTCAATCCTTTCAGAACTAAAAGGCATTGATCACAGTCTTCATTTCAAGAAGGTTGATATAGTGTGGTCGATCATCTGGCTCCCACATCCCACTAACTATAGCAATGTCCAGCAACATGTGGGCACCCTAACCATATGAACTGGTGTCGGTACATACTATGATTTCCACATGGGTCCACTCCAGAGGAATCCATGTCATGAGCCAACCAAAGTTGTGCCACTGAATGAATGTACCCCATGTGTAAAAATGACATTTTGATTGTGGGACTTGAAAAGGGGCACCGTTGGGCCAGCAAGGTCATCTGTAGGGCAACATTAAAAAATGGCTGAATCAAGTCTGCTGCTGCACTGAATAGTTAGAGTAGTTGCAAGAACTCTTGCTGAAATCTATGTCCTGCTGAAAAGATACTCGAAGAGTTCAACGATCCATCCCATATGAATATGAGAGTCACACCAGATTATTGTTGTTGTAGGGTTTGATGCCATTTTTTAGCACATGATAGGCTATACATGGCAGCCAGTATTAATGGTGGAGGAACAGCCCAGGACAAACCCCGGAAAGAACCACCAACCCACGAGAAGCTACTGGCAAGCTTTCTCACATACCCACATTAGCCGAATCTGAGACTCGAACCCACGCAGAAAGAGGTGAGATGGCAGTGATCCATAATGGAGAGCGCTTTAGACCACTAGGCCACTCGGGGCCCCCTCACACCAGATTGAGTTTGGGGAGAATCTCCATAAACATATGTACAAAATGCTGGGATGGATGAATATCGGACTAACCCCAGTTCATGAGTAAATCTTGCTGATTGTAAAGTGTCATGAAATCATTCCTGCCCCTGAGGAGAACAGAACTTACCAAATGTTTCTAATGGATGTCCAAGTACGATGCCATCGCTGTAGATGAAGTTGAGCAGAACAGGGTTACAATGCAATCCATGATTCTGGTAAATCCCAATGGCTGATGTTTAGGCCAAAGGGTAAGACTTGAAACTGATAAACCATGTTGCAGTAAGAAAAATGGAGACATTCTGTGATACAGGGTGAATAGGAATGTGAAAATATGTGGCTATCAAATTGAGGCTGACAGCATACTTGTCCCTTCAGTTGTGGAGACAAACAGATCTCACTGCCAATACATCTTGAATTTAATTTGCAAAATGTATTTATTGGTTGAGGCTACTCAGGTTGGTGATTGGCCTCAACATGTCATCTGCTTCTGAATAAAAAAAGATCCTGGAATAAAACAGAAATTGTGGTTTCTGCACAAGTTCAATCACCCTTTTACCAATCACCTGTATCTCCTGCTGTATAAAATATTCTCCCGATCCAATGGTATGTCTCTAAGAAGGGAAGAGGAGGTTGGATAAATAAAATCTGAAATTCCTCCAAAATAACCTGGATCACCCACTTGTTCTGAGAAAATCAGTTGGTCCAGTGACATTAATTTCTGGAGTCAGGCACCCACCCATAGGCTGTCTGTGGGCAGTAGGGTTAGCAGGTCAATGCTTCGCGTTAGGAAACTTGGAGGTGGAGAAACTTGTTTTCTTGCCTTCCCTGCTAAGTTTGCCTCCTAAAATTGGTGGTTGTCTCCTGACAATAGGCAGAGATCTGAACTGAACATCTGACTGAAAAGATCCTTCATCCCTGGCCTGCCAATCATCCTTCTGTTTTGGCATGAGAGATCAGTCTTAAAAGCCTGAGTGGGTTGGATGTTGAGTTGGAGAGGCAGTTCTTGAGTTGCCTGCCTCCAAACATCTTTAATTTTTCCTCCAAAGAGTAAAGGTGAGCCAAACAAGGTTGTTAAAACAACAGTGTATGATGTGGATTAACATGGTATCATGTTGTATGGGGTCATGATTCACAGAGGCAGTCAGCCCATTAGCCATGGTATGGTGAGCTGACCTTATAAAGAACTGAGCAATTCAGGCTGTCACCTCTTAGGCATGGTCACTGCTTGATTATTCTTCATATCATAGAACTGCCAATGAAGGCAAATCTAGCAGTGAAGTTTCAAGGTGGCATGGAGTATGTTCTTACCCATTTTATAAAACTGCAGTGAAGACATCAACTGCCACTAACTTTTTATCTAGAGCCGGGGGTCAGTATCGAATGCACTGGAGTGGGTTTTGTACCAGCTAGACGAAAACGTTGCTGGTACCCAGACTTTCTGAAAAGAAAGCTTTAGCATTCCCTGATTCACAAATTCTTCTTGAAAGATGGTCATTAATGTTTCTAATTTTAGTTGACTGGGGAATCAGCCTGAAGGAATGGAGTCTCTTCCTCCTCATCAAGATCTACTGATGCTTTAACTTTACAGTCATGCAGCAGGGGGTGGAGATCAATCTGAGGCCAACAACACAGCTCTGTACAAGTCATGGTCCCTCCCTTATGAATAAGCCATGAACATATGGTAAAGTGGATCTGGCAGATGAATGTTTTGGGCCAAAACAGCCATCTGGTTTGCTGGGAGAATGGCTGGCATAGTTGCATGGCTTGTGAAAGTCAGTCCATACATCATCAACATGGGTCACAACAAATCCAAGCCTGGACAGATTTTTCATTAAATCCTGTCATAATATGGATTTGTCACAGTAGTTAATCATGGCCAGCTGTATGAATAAAGTTCCTAACCTGGGATGACTGGATAGATGGAATGGTTCTGAAAGGCGAAATCATAGTAAAAGATGGATCCAACAGATCTGGTAGAAATCCCATGCACTGACCTTACAGGCCTAAAGATCATAATCAGACATTGGTGGGTGGGGTTGGGGGTTGGATGACTTGTGTCCAATTGGCTGCCTAAAATTGGGGGAACATTTCAGAGGAACCTGTATTAGTAAGAGATAGAAATGAGGGTAAAATCTGGCCTGATTGTAATATTTGCATCATCGTCTCCTAAAGCAGATGATGCATCTGTTCCACTGCGGTGTGCAAAATTGTTCAGTTTTGTTTGCCCATTTCTGCTTAAGTAACCTGTGTTACAGTTGTAAACATTACAATGGTGGTTGGGGGCTCAGCAACATCCCCACCAAACTATTCATCTTCAGCGGCAATGAAATCAAATGTCTGCACTTTTGCCACAATGGAACACTGACAACTATCATAAAATTTTCTTACCATAATAATACAAATAATTCCATTACACATTTGATCTTTAAAGAGCTCATTTTCAGCAATAACTTGTTTCTTATTTTCTGAGATGCTACTGTGCATCAGGAAAACCAATTTTTTTTTAGTAAAATATGAATGCTTACCCAAAAATAATAGCTTAGGAGAACTACTAATGTCTTGCAAATCCAGCTTTCCCTGGCTAAGAACTTTTTGCTAAATGGCTAAAAGTTATCTGCCCACCTAGTTGGTGGTCGGCAGAGTGATCTCCCCTTGGAACATGGATTGGTGCCAATTCCCATGAATATCTCAGTTAATACTGGAGCAGAAGGCATGCTCTCTATATGGATGTAACTATTGGGAGGCTGGGAGGGTGTTTTATAATCAAATCAACTTCTGGAAGCTGTTTGGGAGGAGAAGTGAAATCATGTATCTTGCATGTCCACTAAGTCCCGAGGAAAAAACCTGGAACTCCATGCCATCACGTTAAATCTTCTCTAATCAGCCACAAAAGATTGGAGCCTCCTTTCCACCAGGATCCAAGGGTAGGGTGTGGTGCCTGTGTGTACATCATTAAGATGTGGTCTCATGGAATGCTGGTGAAAATGATGGACATCCCTCTGACTCTTCAAGTTAGTTCAAGAGCTGCATGACTGTTTCTAAGTGGTATGCACTCTAGGAGGGTCACTTTGACCTCCTCATTGGTTGCATTGTAAAATCCCTCTGCTGTAGCTGAGACTGAGAGGGATGATGGTTTATAGTGAATTTTGTCAACCTGATCATTAATGAGGTGAATAGATGAGGAGGGCTGCGAGCATACTTTGGGACAAGATTGTTCTGTAAGGTGGGGGTAGAGAGCACCTGTTTTAACTTAATAGTTGCTATTATGTCTGTACCTCTAAGTTATGAAGTGGACCCTCCAATGAATATGTTCCCATTTAATCTAGTGAGATTCACGGTGGAAGGATATAAGCTGTGGTCTGCATATTGAGGATCTTCATAAAACTGGATACAAGGTTGATCCCATGGTCATGGCTTTGGGAATCAACTCACGGGTATTCAAATGGAAACAGGAGGCATTCATGATATAACAAACCAATAGATGCTTGTAACTTTTCAGATGATGGAAGTGACTGAAAGTTGAATCTTCCATAAATAATTTTCACCTGATGTCAGAACTGTAGATCCAACAGGTGATGTAGAAAAAACGAGGACAGAACTCATCCATGTAAGAACTAATAATGATGAGGGAACATGAATACCCATTTCATCATCTATAGACTGAGGTAGTGAAGTCTACGTCTCCTGCAATACATGCAAAGTTGATGGAGAAGAATGTCAATGATGTTGGACCACTACACTAGCATCACTTATGAGTCAGATCCCATTACTTCTAACATATTAATAAGTAGAGTCTCTTGGGTGGCAGAGGCTTGAGGGCAAGTGAAAGGACATCTCTTGAGAATAGAGACCCCAAGATGGACATCATATGCTGGAAGTGTTTGGAGATATTATACAGGTAAGATTGATCCATCAATGTGTCTATATCAATTGTATGTCTTATACAGGAAGTGCCAAGCAGCACTATATGATTAGACTGATTCATGAGAGTACCTGTATAGACTGGGCATTGTCTCCAGGAAGTACCTAGCTGTACGATGCAAGTTAGACTGATCCATGTATAACTGGTACATGAAGTGGATTCTTGGCTCTTTTGGTATCATACTTGGGAAGTGCTTAGCAGTACTAAGTGAGTCATGGAACTGGACAAGTTTATTTTCTGGAGCTGATACTTTATCACTGACTGTGGTCATCGCCCATTGTGATCAGAGTTATATGGTCATGCCCTGTTGTGGAGGAACATGGCCATTTTGGCTGGCATGATGTCCAGTTCATGAGGCTGGAAAAGGATACAGGAGTTTGATCCATGTATCCAGTCTATAATTCTGATATTCAAGACTGTAACTGATGTTTGTTTCTGCTCTCCATCTCACTACCCAAGAAGGATATGGTATGAACCCTCATATGCAAGCAAATATTTTCATTTCCCAAGTTCTGATGGACTTCTATCCATAATATGCACATTCGCCATGTATTGCAACTGGTCTCACCCAGGGTTTAAATCTGCAGGACAAAACAGAGCAGACCCTATACAAAAAATGTATGTAGTGAGTGTCCTGCTTTGGACCTGTAAGAAACCATGCAGAGTTACACACAATGATAAATACCTGGGGGGTGGGGGGAGCATGTGACCTCTACAGGTAGAATATTATATCCTCAGTATTAATTTGAAGAGGATGCTATATAATCAATTCTAGTCACAAATGCATGCACATATAAATTAAAACAACATCAAGGACTGCTGCGACGTCACAAGGATATCTGTGCAAATGTGTAAATACTACTAAGTGATGGCAAAGTGATTTAATTGTAAAAGGCAGAACTTTGTCGTCTTGGGAAGAAAGCAAAGTTGAAAATATAGAAAGAGTACAATTCCCTTATGAAGTGAAGACTCCTCCAACTTGCAAGTGGAGAACTTCGAGAAACTTGGAAGAGGATTTTGCAAGGTTCCTGTTGACAAGAGCATGCTGCTTGGTACAAGCGAAATAAGAACTGAAATATTCATAGGATCTGGCACCAATCACTGTACCAAGGGCAGAACACTGCCTGACCACCACCTAGGTGGACAGATAGCGTTTAACTAAAAGATTTTAACCCTGGATGGCTGGATTTGCAAAGTATTAATAGATTTCCTAAGGTATTATGATTGGGTCATGTATCTAAAGAAGAAATATAGAAATGTTAAATACAGCTAATAATGAAATCAAGGTTTTCCAGAATTTTTTTGCCACATTAATCCTTTTTCTGATCACAATTTCAAAATAAATTTACATTAAATTTGTGACAGTAAATAAAAATCTGGTAATCAAAAATATTGTGCAATTCAAGAATTATCATGAACCGTACCAATCAGCTTGTGGTTTTTGGTCTTTTACATCTGTTGTCTGTGTGGCCTCCAAGCCTATCTCAATTTCATCAATGGCTTTGTTCTTGACCATGCTTTCCTGTTTCTGTGTTGAATTTAACAGCCCTGCCTTTACATCTCCTGCAGATTTGGTCATGATGTTGACAGGTTTTAGCTTGGCTTTGAAGCTGGCTCCTGCATCAGGGGTAGAAGGTGAAAGTGGTGGGGTTGGATTGTCCTTCCTCACCTGCATTCTGTATTTGTAGGTCTCATCAGTGCTAGCCAGCATCCCTGTCGGAGAAAAGAAATGAGTTTCTTGAGGGCTGAGATGGATTCTTACAAAATGCAACTGAAAAATCTGTGCAACATGACCTTTGATTCCCTTCACTACTTCCTCAATGTAATGTTGTTTGTGGGAGCCAAGAAGTGCATTGCTTTATAAGATAAACCTTACACTGAGGTACATAATAATAAACTGGGATCTATGACTATACCAGCCTTATAAAAGCTACCTTAAAGTGAGAGAGTATCATATTTAGTAGTAATTCTGCAGTTTTAACTGGAAGCTTCAACATTTGTCTTGAATTTCATGTTTATCTTACCAACTGTAATTGTTATTACAAAAGATAAAAATCTTGAATTTTAAAAAGCATATTTGAAAACTCTTCTCAAGCTAATATTTCACGTGAAACAACAAAAAGGACAGATCATATACATCGATACACTGTTTGTCCCCTTGTTCACACAACATACATGTCCCATTATTCAGCAAAGTAATTAAATATTGGAACCTATGAGATTGTGTCCTTTTCATTTCTGACCTGCACAAGGAAAAGGGCTTATGTTTTTGTGGTACCCTTTGGTCCCTGTTAATCTCTGGGAATTTGTTTAAGTCATGGCTTGGTAATTTTGCAAACCATTTTTGTTAAGATTTGATGAAGTGCTGTATTTCATGAATTTCCTGTTCAAGCTCCTTCTTCACAGCTTCAGTACAGAATTAACACAAATAGAAACCAAGTGTTCTGTTACATCCCAAAGCTTATATTTGTTTGATGGGCATTATTGTGAATACCATAGCATCACAGAAGGAACTGATGTCAACAAGTATCTGCAGCTGTATACCACTATATACCACATTGCTACCAAGAGACTGGGAAAAAGATAACAGGTTCATCTGCAAATAGTCCTGCTCAAAATATAAGTAATCAAAGTCATAGCAAGGTCAATCAAACAATATTCATATGAATATATTAAACATTTCTTGAGCTATACTAATTACAAGGAACATCCACATAAAAGTATCAAGTTAACCATCTTGCATCAGAATATGCTGAATGGCTGCAAAGCTATGATGGCTACAGTAAGTGTTCATGGATGGACAAAACAGATGAACAGCACAGGTGATTTATACCATGTTAATGCATCTAGATGTATGTTGCTACTAAAACAATTGTTTACATTTATGACCAAGTCCTTCAGTACTATGTAAGAGGTCTTTGTAAGACTCTCAGTATCAGCTATACCTGATGATAGATCAAATGTACGTCCCTTGACAGCGTCCTTGGGTGGTGGAGACCACCAATTGATAAAAGAGCTCACAAGTGGAACCTGCCTCAATACTCCCTACAAGTAGTCAATATTGAATACAAAGTTAAAACTCATACAGACTTAAGTTTATTCCACACAGCATTACAAATGACATCTGCATGTATCTCATCAAATTTTCACATGAGCTTCTCGAAATGTTGAATAGAATTAATGAATTCATTCTGCACATGCATGATTTAAACATAATTCGTACTGACATAGCACAACACCTTTCATTTGATACATACTGAAAAAAGATGTCTGTGTACATGTAATCCACTATGTTCGTCCTGAGTGCCAGAAAAGTCCGTGTTCGATAGTGCAAAGAAATCAAAGGGAGATAACTACATAATGGCCAAACATGAAATCTGCTCATTCCTTAACAGACAAATATACTCTTCTAGTCATGGCAGCACCAAAATATTTTTTGTAAAGAGACCTTTCTATGTAAGCATGTTTTTAATCAGGTGTATTATGCTATCTGTTGACTCGATTGGTGTTGAAATATTTTGTGCACAAAATGCATTAGTTACTTTTAGCTACATTTAATGATGCCAACCTAAAAATTCATTTAGATACAGATGTGGATAACATATGTGATGCTCTGTGGAACAAACTAATTGCAAGAAGAAAAAAAATGAAAAATTGCTAAAGGAAATATTTTCATGTAAAAAAATGCAAGCTTTCAAATTTTAGTCTACTTAAGTGAAAATCTGAAAAGTATTTTATTTTGTTCAGTTTTTGTATCTGTATATGTACCACTAAAAATATCAAAATCCAGTTTAACAAAGCAAACTATATATTTATAAATCAGTGGAACAATACTATTAAAAGTTGATCTTAATGACATAACAATATGGAACTTGGTTAAGTTATTCATCTTTCTTAATTATTTTTTTTATGCATTTAACTAAAATCTTTTTTTCAGAACTCTAAATTGACTAAACCCTAAGCAAATCAGTAATGAGCTTTATACTTTTGTCACTTTATAATATCGCTGCAAGTCAATACTGTGTACATATGGTGCCTTGAAAGAATGTACTAAGACAAGGCATTGAGTTAATGTGATAATCAGAAAGATCTCTCATAAGAAACATGGATAATCCAACCATAATTATTCTGAAAGTCTAGAATCATCCAGTCAACCTTGCAATAAAAGATTTCATATACACATACCTCTTGATAAAGTTTATTCAAGTTTTCCTGCTCTAGATCCTTGTTCACAGCTTCAATACCTCTCTTAATTATGTCAGACATTGATTCCAGGTACTAAAAAAGAATCAATTGATCAAAATTAATCAATCAATAAGACATTCAATCAGTATAACCTAACCTCACTGAATTAAATGGCTGCTAATAAAACTTATTCATGATGATTATACCAAAAATTCTTGTAGTGCATAACAAAAAATTCGCCCTAAAAATATTTTCAATTTGATTACTTACAATAAAGTTATGAAAACAAATCATAAAAATAAGTAAGAGTTGAGTGTGACCTTATTGGGAGGAAAACAACTGTACAATGTAACAGCTTACCAAGAACTGTTGTTGTTGTTGTTGTAGGGTTTAATGCCATTTTTCAGTACAAGATAGGCGGCCAGTAATAATGGAGGAGGAAGAACCCAGGAAAGAACCACCAACCCACGAGAAGCTACTGGCAAGCTCTCTCACATATCCACATTGGCCGAATCTGAGACTCAAAACCACGCAGACAGAGGTGAGATGGCAATGATCCATAACAGTGAGCGCTTTAGACCACTTGGCCACCCAGGGCCCCACAGAGAACTGCATAATAACATAAGGAACCAAATATTGTACCTCAGAGTGCCAAAGCAATTTCTTTACTATATAAAATCCATTTTTCTAAAACAATTTTTACATAAACACAGAATACATCTTTGTTACAAAATACATATGGTCCAAATGTGAACAAGCAAACCAAAAGATCAATGTAATTTTTTTTTATACACAAAAGTATTTATACAATTCAGTCAACATCACATGCGTATAACAAACATACAATTTTATATCTCTACCTTAAGAGGTTTTGGCTTAATTGTGCTAAGAAAGTTTAAAACATGTGAGAAAAAAAATAAAAAAATGGTTTGAAAATCGAACAGGTTATCCACATATATGCTACAGTAAGCACATAAATTCACTTGTTTACGTCAAATTAATTTTCCTTAGCTGTGCAAACATGGTTAGTGTCCAAAATAACTCAAGTCCAAAATTTTACAAATATGTGAACAAAACTGATTATTTTTGTAATGACCTGAAAATCAGATAATCTATCTATGCATACAAAGAATAGTTCCAAATTTCATGTGTTTGAATTAAAATGGTTTTAAAAAATCCTGATAACAGGGCATCATGGAATGGACAGACTTATAGTTCAAATAAAACTCTCTGTACCAAATTTTAAGGATTTTTCATGTTTTTTGGTTTGTTTTTAAGAACTTGTTTAAACCAACTTACTCACACTTGTAGTCAAATTCTGAAACCTCTTTAACTGCCTTTGTGTTGAATTCATCTTCCAAATTATAAAGATTCAAAAAGTTTGTCTTGAAATAGAAACATCCACATGTACACAAGATAGGTATTGTCAACCAAATTTACTGTCATTGCTAATTTTCCAGTTGCATATGTACTTTGTCAAATCCCTGCATTCTATCTTCTCACAAACTACTGACAATCTCTACATTTTACTTCTTCAGGAATTCTACCATATCATTCAATTTTTCTTTGGATTAATAAATTCCTGGACCTTTTCTTTGATCTTCACTTCAGACAGTTTCAATGAATAGTACATGATAGATATGCTGTGGCTTATGCCTTCTCACTGTGGCAGTCAGTTAAATGGTGATTACTTCGGATGGAGACATGGCCCAAATATGGGTTTTGATCTACCAGCTGCAACAGATGGGGGATATGTTTTTGTTATTGTTGTAGGGTTTAAAGCCATTTTTCAGCATAAGATAGGCTATAAATGGCAGCCATTATAACTGGTGGAGGAAGAACCCTGGAAAACCCTGGGAAGAACCACAGACCCTCAAGAAGCTACTGGCAAGCTTTCTCATGTATTCACATTAGTTAAGCCTGAGACTCAAACCCACACAGACAGAGGTGAGATGGCAGTCATCCGGAACGGTGAGCACTTAAGACCACATGGCCACTCGGGGCCCCTGGGGAGGGATGTATGTAGCTTACAGATACCGCTCTTTTCAACATCTGTCTTCATAAAATAAGTTATTAATGACATTACAGAGGACACCAAAGTGGTTGCTAACACCTGTTTTTAAAATATTTTTACTTCTTACATACAAAGAATGGGCATATACCCCCATTTTCCTCAAATCTATTGACTTGTTACACAAAACACACATGTTCCATTTGAGATTAAACATGCACTTTTTCACTGTTAAAGCAGATGACAAAGTCAACATTCATCATGCTTCATATGCTATATGCAGTGACTGGTTTACCAAAAGTGACACCTAAAAATTATGCTTTAGGTAGTTACTACAGAAACACAACACAGTCTGCCAAAAAGACAAGGAGTAATACTGAAGGTTTCGTAATAAACATTAAGTGTAAGAAAATGAAGGATCAGAATGGTCATTAACACTCAATTTTCCAAAAATTTGATAAAATAATTAAAATGGTCAAAAATTTCAAACTTTATAGTAACAAGTCAAATTATAGCAAAATTCAAGGGATTTTTAATGGCTGTTAGTGCTAATTAAAGGACTTTTCAAGGGCATTTACACTTTTTCTCAGACATCAAATTCAAGGGTTTTACAAGACCTATGCAAACCATGCTGACATACAAAAAGTCAAAAGGTTGGATGGATAAATGATGCATGGATGGATGAATGAACAAGACCAAATCAAGATGCCCCCACTGCAAGTAGCTGGAGTATAACAACTATCACTTGCAAGAAGCAAAGTCTCAGTTAAGATTTTCAATGAGTTTTAATACAACATTGTAATTTAAGTTTTTCTAGTAGCAGGGTCATAACAGAAAAACTAAAATTCCCAACATTACATATGTAACCTTTTCAATGCCTACCAATTCTTGATAAGAATACCTTAGATGACTCCTCCACCTCCTTCCCTGTAGAGTAAACCAGTCCTATCAGCTCCTCCACATCCGTATTCTGTGTGATTAATCCAAATTTGACACATACCTGTCCACCAGATGTGTGGCCTGCAAAGAGAGATTTCACAATAAAGCAATGTACCATCAACCACACAAAAACTGAAAATATCTTACACAAGAGATCCATACTTGCCAGGTACAAGAATAGAAGAAACTCAAATTTAGACATGTTACAAAAAATATCATTCATCACATAACTATTTAGGTATTTAGGCTTTATAAACCCACATCATATTTTGTCCACATTACGCACACATAATAAGACCTCATGACATCATAAATAATGTCATGATACTATGTCATTTGAATGTGACATCCTTTCCAAAACATGACATTTTGCTATACTATTCTCTGACTTTATTCAACATCCATTTGTGCATGTGATAAACAGAATCTTGCCTTTGTGCTCATTTCATATGAAATAAAATAGAACTTGTCAAAGAGTTTTATCTTTTGCCCACCAAGACTGACAAAAGAACAATTATTTAGCTGATGTCACAAAATGCATTTTAAATGAGCACTCATGCAAGATTACATATCCTTTAGGAGTTGCTCATAAAAACATGATAATTTAATGAGAACATATCTAGTCTTGTGTAAACTTGGGCTTACCATGTAAACAATTATGAAAACTGGATTAGAACATGTTTCCATTCAATTATTGTAAGTATGGAAGATGATGCACCTTATTTTACTAGATTTTCACTAGCAAAAAAGTTGTATTTTTGGTATTTTAATACCAGAGTGCAATCAATGATTAGACAACTCACCTCTATGAAGCTTTTACTAGTCACCAGTAACCACAAGAAACATTATCATCCATACAATAAATTTAAACCAAAGTGATCATGATAAAAATTGTTGGCCCATTTTCTAATTAGTTTTTTCTGTGCACTTTTTACTCAAAATTTTTACTTATTTTTTAAAATTTTAAATCTTAACTTATACCTGACACTATATAGCCAGTATTGTACTGATATACTAGTGAACTTCATACATACATACTGTGACTGGGCATAAAAGACTAAATGAAAAAAATTATTTTAATATGCTATTAAAGTAGCAGTACTATAATAAGCTGATAAAATAAACAGGACATTCTTTTTATATTTAAAAACAAATAATTGAACTAAAAATCAGTTTCAAAACTTATAATCATCAACAAACTCAAAAGTCTGATTTTACTGTGTGAGAGTGAAAGTCAACTGGTTAATCACGGAGCATCAGCCAGTAGGTACAAGCACATTTCATGCAACAATAATCTTGACTGGCCACTACAGATGACACCTCACATAAAATGTATGCAGCTTGCAGTCCAATCACCTAATTCCTCATTCACATGTACAATGCACATTCACCCTGTTACGGGTAAGCTATCACATGTATGATCTTTTATATGGAAAGTCTGCTACTGAACAAAAATATTTATTCCTCTTTCAAACTGCACTGATCTGAAAAGGTCTTCTGAGTAATGTAGGATGCATATTGCTTGGTGAATATATGTGGTCATAAACACAAATACTTAGCCAGTATTAGTAAAGATAAAAATGTATGTGTCACAGTAAACTTTTTTGGCTATACAAACAGCACCTAATAAATGAACATGAACAAATAACTTCAACAAAGCCTGAAATGCAATTCACAGAGACCTCTTTATGCAATAAGGCTGTAAAACGTATTCAGTATAGGAGAGCATGCAAAATACTCACATGGTCATGAAATAAACACAAACCAAGTAAAATCACTAAAGCAAGAAAAGTCAATGTGAATTATTTTTGTCCATGGTAAGTAGTACCCCCATAGGATGAACATGGAACCAAATATTTTCCTAGTAATATAAGTTTCTTTGAAAAAATATTTACACAATCATAATACCTTAGGAAAACTACTAACTCACAAATCCAGCCCTCCCAGATACTTGTTTTAGCTAAAGGGTACACAGTTGTCTACTGACCTATGTGGTGGTTGGGCAGAGTGATCTCCCCTTAGGTATAAGACTCTGATACAAAGTCTAAGAACCCTTCAGTTGCTACTGGAGCAGAAGGCACACTCTCTATGGATGCAACTGCTGAGAGGCTGAGAGGGTGTATGTGTATTATGAGTGGGTAAGTATTCTCAAAGAAATATATTTTATTAGGAGAGAAATTTTTCTTCTTTAAATACATTATCCAATCATAATACCTTAGGAGAAAAGCGATGGAGGGAGGTACATCCCCTTACCCTGGAGATACCATCTCCAGTACCCTGAGGTATGTGAGACAGTTTCTAGGTAATCCAACTGGAGGGGACTCCATCTGTTGGGGCCTGGCTTCAAATAGGGGAAAAAAATTCCCTGCAAATCCAGCGGAAGTCATAAAGTCATGTCTTAAGAATCAATCAAATGACCTCGAAGGATGACCTGTTAAGCTGCGGATATAGGTCCTATTAGATCAAACTGAGCCCTCTGGGATGACAGATTTCATAGATAAAATCTATAGAATGTGGGCTCTGATCTCTATCTGACAACCTGAATGTTGGTTAGTGAACGGTTCCGGCCAAATGCTAGGCTGGTGGCAGATGCTCTAATCTCATAAGCCAAAATGCGTAATAAGTTCATTTGAGCTAGGGTTATTTCCCTATATGCTGAGCAAATAACCCACTTAATCCAGATTGAGATAGTCAGTGTTGATATATCCTCCCGTCCTGTCTTGAGAGGTAGAAAGAGGCATGATCTGCCTCAATGCAATGGCTCAGTTTTATGAAGGTACAGTGGAACCCCGCTATAACGCGATGATCGGGGTCCATAAAATCGGATCGCATTAAAAGCGGGGTCGCGTTAATGCGGGGTTTTACAATATTTAACTTTTTTTCCGAGAACATATACGTGTATACATGTACAATGATCAAAAGTCGGCTTATCATAAGATGAAATATTAACTGGAATGCATTAATTAAGATATATTCAAAATAATCGATGGCTAATATATTTATAGGTTATTACTGTGCATTAAAAACATTTACTAATTTTTATTTGTTTGAACGATAATACAGATTGACCGATAATACCAGACTATCGCTATATCATGAAACGTGTATCAACACCGTATGCTACCGTGCCGTCGTGGCATGCAGTTCATCCATAATGGATGTAATTTCATTGAAAATCGTACAGATTTAAAATATTCAATAATTTTGTAATAGTCTGAATTCGTCGTGTAAAATATAGGATGAACAAAATATTGAAACCATTTACTTGCCGTCTGATATCGTACGGTCATTGCATGCAGCTATTCCCGGGTCTACATACGGTGTCTGTACAAATTTCATACCGCTAAAATTTTATCATATGCGACAACTGCAAGAATAATTAACAATCAACGCATGATTTCAGCGTGCAAATAACTTTTATTTCAGATTTTGTGAACATCAAAAGAAACATGTGAAAACTGCTAAATTAATCGTTGCGCAAAGTGCAAAGTCAGTGTGGTTCCAAATTTAAATTTCATCATTTCTTGAAAAATATATCCAATGACGTTTGCTTCTTTGCCACGAACTGTTGGGTTCTAGCAAAGTCAAGAATGTTTCTTAATTGAAGGACTTTGACGCTGTCAACATCTTGTGTTTCCAGCCACCTTAAACTTGCTTCTAAATGTACTACTGCTTCAGACACTTTTGGTGGGGGAGTTGGGGTGCCATCGTCATCGTTATCATTATCGTCACTGGTTTCAGGTTCTGATTGTGCAGCTTCATTCTTCCTGCTGACATTTGTAACAATTTCGTCATCTGATATGTGTTCGTATATAGGGCAGATGTCATCTACTGAATACCAGTTAAGGATATCATGATGACTGTGCTTGTATTTTTTGAGTGCTTCTTCTGCTAAACGTACGTCGTCTTCAGTGAATCCTGTAAATTCAAGCTCATCGTCACTATCATTTTGTGTCGAGGGCGTAAAAGCTGGCCCAAGACCCTTTATCCAGCATCGTTCAATGCAGCGTGCAGTGATAGCATCCCAGGCTTTACCTCCAAGGTGACATACTTCTTTTAAGTTGAGTAATGCCAATGATGTGTCAACGGATGCGTTATTATCTGCTACCATTCCCTTTATCATTTCACGGTGATAATTTTGTTTAAATACGGAAATTATGCCTTGGTCAAGTGGCTGGATTTCTGACGTAGTGTTTTTCGGGAGGTACGAAACTTTGATCTTGCCATCACTGCTGACAAGATTTTCCGCTGGGGGGTGGGCAGGGCAATTATCCAGCAGGAGGAGAACTTTTTCCTCCAGCTTGAGTTTTCGTAAATGAGCCCGAACATCTGGAACGAATATTTTGTGAAACCAGTCGTCAAATATGGAGCTATTCATCCAAGCATTCTTGCTGTTAGTGTACTGAAATGGAAGTGCCTTCATATTTACATGATGAAAACATCTGGGAGCTTTCGATTTTCCAATCATCAGAGGTCTGACTTTGTGGCTGCCAGACTTGTTAACACAAAATAAGAGAGTCACTCTGTCCTTCCTCTTCTTGAAACCTTCTCGTTTGTGACTGTCAGTCTTGGTTGCAAGGGTGCGATCGGGTAACATTTTATAACATAAACCAGTCTCATCGCAGTCGTAAACTTGGTCGGCTGTGTAGCAACCGTCCTTCAGCAACTTTTAAGCCCAATCGGGTAGGAATTGGCAGCCTCTTTGTCAGCGGAGCGGATTTCCCCAGACACAAGAACTTGGCTGATAGCGTGCCTTTTCTTGAATCTGTCTAGCCAGCCATTACTCGCCTTAAATTTGGAATCATCTCCATTGATACGGCGATCAAATTTCTCTGCTTGGGCTTTCAGAATTGGGCCAGAAATTGGAACACCTTCTGAGCGAGCTTGTACAAACCATTGGTATAAAGCTGAATCTAGGACATTGTCATTAGCTAACTTAACCCTTTTACGCTGTAAACCAGTTTCCTTTTCAAGAATGTTGGGTAGACTACGGAGCTTTCCTTCATCTGTTTTCCACCCTCGCAAAGTGGACTCGCTGATTCCTAGATCTCTGGCAAGCTGAGTTTGTTGTTTGCCCTTCTTTAGTTGATCTAGGGCATACAGTTTCTCTTTAGCAGAAAACGACTTGCGTTTTTGAACTTGCTTTTCCATAACAGTAAAATATTTTTTTATATAAGCAAACAACGTACACAGATAAAGCTCGATAACTAAGTAATGAAGGCCTGCAATGGTTACGAATCACTTTTTATATAAAACAAAATTAAGCTGAACGGATGTACAATTTCATACCCTTTTAATTTACAGATAATAAAGTGGATATTATTTACTTTCAACTGTTTGTTGTTTGATCACACCGCCAAGCACAGCATACATGTTGGCGGCTTTCGTCCTTTGATGTTTATTAAATTGTGCGACTCTTGTATCAACCACAGCTTTGTCTGCTGCTTGGCTGTGATTGCAGTTAAATAAGAAGCCCATGTCGGCTATTGTTTGAGCAACGACTGTATACAGAATTCATGGAAGACAATCACAAAGACGATTTACTGGCTTTACTCATGGATCCGTAATAAGTAACACTTCCGATAATGTTTACTTCGGCTTAACAATTCAAAAACCTAATGAAACCAGTTTTCTCTTCTAGAGTAGAATACGGAGCTTCACCACAACCTGTTCAAATTGATAAATTTCAGAAGCCATGCGTTGTACACACTATTTCTCGTACGTTATATATATCGTATTATTTTAGAATTCATACACGATCACTTCTCCAAAATCACTTAAAGAACCTGGATAAATTGTTAAGTTCCGATCGTTTATTATTAAAAGTCATACGCGAATTCTTCCACCAAATTATAATAAACGTTTTACACACTATTTCTCGTACGTTAAACAAATATTTTCACGGTCCGATAAAAATACACGTAAATGAATTTCAAATTTCAGGAACCATGCCACGATCATATTATTTTAAAAGTCACAACTAATCTCATGCCCAAAATGAAGTTAATTTCTTGTTTTGTTTTTTTTACTTTTCTCCAAAATTTTTTTCTCCATGTGTGAATGAATATACGAAATTTCGGGAGCCATGCTACGACCGCGTTATATCCGAATTCGCGTTATGGCGGGGCGCGTTATAGCGGGGTTCCAATGTACCACCTCAAAGCCTGAACTGGGTCTTCTAGGTGGCCTTCAGCTGTTGTGTCCAGATGAGACAGAAGTTTCATGATGAAAGTCTGGTTACCCATGGAAGGAAGGTGGTTCATGGTGATGAAAAAGGATGACTGTAAGTAAGACTGACCTGTCTTGTCAGAACAAAATGTAATTCCAGTCTGCTGATATGTATTTCACTAATTCTACTTGCAGTTGCTAATGCCATGAGGAAGCAAATCTTGTAGGAAAAGTCTTCTAAAGATGCTCTTGACACTGGCTGAAAAGGTGTCTTTCTCAGCCAGGTTAATACCCAAGATAGGTTACTAGGCATAAGGTTAATGTTTTCAGCTGTGTATACTCAAAGTTGGCAAGTAGGATGGATAAGTCCTTGTATTATCTGATATCCTCTCCTCCATGAACACAAACGGTGTCAGCAGTGGTGGAGCAGTAACCTTTTATCGTTCTCGGTGTGAACTTTCTGGATTTGTGAGGTAGTAGTAGGTAGTTCTCCAATAAAGGTATTGACTTGGTAATGTATTTAAAGAAGAAATCATATTTCATAACTTCATACACACAAGTGTCTAACAAACTATGCTGTAAAATTAACTTAACATAATGACTGAATGGTGAAATATAAGTCACTGTGATGTACTTTTTCCTGTAATAAGCAGTATAGGCTGTGGTCTAGTTTCAAAATTTGCATTTGATTTTAATTTTTAAAGCAAAGAAAATCCCAAGTTTTTGCCACTGGTAATCCTAGCTTTGAAAAAGACCTTGTTTATCTTAGGTATTGTTAGAAGAACTTTAAATTCTCTTTATTATAGTGTATGATTGATGGATGTAATTTGGACTGGAGAGTATGCAGCATGGCTTTACTTCAAAATTTGTACAATCAAAAGACTTGCAGGGTTCCATTTGGTCATTTTCACTCTCCAGACTTCAAAGGTAAATTGGAAGAAATGGTAAGACAGCTTTTTTAAAATACCTTTTACATATTTTAAAATTTATTTATTGCACTGTTAGAAGCTGGTATTGCCTACTCTGGTAAAATTCATTTTTCCTATTTTAATAACTTCTGAAGCCAGTCAACTCTGGACTAATTCATGCTCATTTTTCAAGCACGTGGGAACAGCCATTTTGATCAGCTGTCTACATTAAATACATGATTTCCATAATACCACAGAGAAATTTTAGTCACTATACGCAAAAGTAGCATTCAGGCATGCCAACATTCTCTACAACGTGCATGTTGCAAATGCAAACAATTTCTCCATATATTGTTCCTATTTTAGAAGTACATAATAAATGTACAACAGAACCATAATGTGGACTTTATTCTTCAAGCAACCATGTTCACCTAGCAACAATGTTGTATTTGTGGATATTTAATCTTTGCAAAAGTCACATTTAAGTAGTGGGTGTGTGTGATTTAAATTTTTAACGTAGCTTTAAAAAAAAATCAGTCATATCGCTATGATGTCTGCAGTGTGACAGTTTATAGTAATGTCCAGCACTGGGGCATGATGCTGCAGACATGTAGCATGATGTCCCACCCATTCACATTATCCTCACACCAGACCGACCAGTCCTAACACTAACCTCTTAATGCTGAGTGCCAAGCGAGGCATCTGTTAGCACCATTTTTGCAAGTCTTTGGTATGACTTGGCCAGAGATCGAACCCATGACCTCCCACATCCGAGGTGGATGCTCTAACCACTAGCCACTGGAGCGGTCATGTTTACCTAGTGAGAATGCTGTATCTGTGGACTTTACATACAAGCCATGTTTACCTAGTGAGAACACTGAATATGTGGACTTTAATCTACATATAAGCCATGTTTACCTAGTGAGAATGCTGTATCTGTGGACATACAAGCCATGTTTACCTAGTGAGAATGGTGTATCTGTGGACTTTAATCTACATACAAGCCATATTTACCTAGTGAGAATGCTGAATCTGTGGACTTTAATCTACATATAAGCCATGTTTACCTAGTGAGAATGCTGTATCTGTGGACTTTACATACAAGCCATGTTTACCTAGTCAGAACACTGAATATGTGGACTTTAATCTACATATAAGCCATGTTTACCTAGTGAGAACGCTGAATCTGTGGACTTTAATCTACATATAAGCCATGTTTATCTAGGAGAATGCTGTATCTGTGGACATTAATCTACATACAAGCCATGTTTACCTAGTGAGAATGCTGTATCTGTGGACTTTAATCGATGTACAAGCTCAGTATTCAGATTATTAATATCTTGTATCCCTTTTCCTGCCAAACGATCTAATTTGTCCAACAAATGCTCAGGTATGTATCTGAAAATATACAGAATAGATACGGATTTTACACTGGCTACAGGTACAAGCAACACAAACAATCAAACAAATAATGAAATACCGAATATGTTTTGCCTGATATTCTATAAAACACTATGCTTTTTGACCGACATTCTATCAAACAACTGTGTGGCCATCAGATAGAGCGATCTCTCCTTGATACCAGAATTGGTGCCAATTCCCATGAAATCACCAGTTACTACTGGAGCAGAAGGCAAGCTCTCTATATGGATGTAACTGCAGAAGGCTGGAAGGGTGTATGTGTGTAAAGGTCTCGTAGACTACCTTAGGTTGGGGTGCTCCCAGTGTTATCTTTAATTATTACAGAAGACCCACAATGGCTAGTTTTTGTTAGAAATTGAAGTAGTGATAGAGATGCAAAGCTCTGAGCCCCCAGTCAGCAATGCTGACAGTTAAATTACTGAATACACAAAAGGTGGAATTCAAATAAACAACAAATTTAATGCCATTCAATAACAGATAGTCCTTGAAATTCAATATTCAAAACCCTATCACTCGTCTTTCACTCGACCAAGTGACAGCCTATTTCTTCATCTGACTTAGTGTGATAGATTTTCCTCCTGTCCTGTGTTTCTACTCATCTGTAATATTTCTTGACTGGTACCCAGTACCCCTTCCGTCCAACAACCATGTCCTTCACCCTTCCACTTCCACCACTTCCGTTCTCTCCTTTTCTTGTCTCCCAGAGACTCAGGACCAACTGTACCAGGGTATTTCCCTTCTCTGTCTCCTACAGCTCTCCGGTCCCTAAAAGCTTCCTTGCTGTAATAGATTGCGACAATCGAGCAAATGAGTCACTGACCTGTCCAAAGCTCCTTTGTAATTCCCAGAACAACAATGTTTCCCGCCAATTTCGAATGACGTCTAAGTAGCTTATAACTTCTTATGTAATTGCCGCAAGATGGTTTAGTGACTACTGACGTTTAGTTTCAAGACACTAGATTTAAACTTGCGATTCCAATGGTGGCCATGCCTTGCTCAATTCTGAGTGGATGTCAATTCACCCATGGTCTACATAATTAGCAGACACTGCCCCCTCCCCGGCAGTCTGTCATGGGTGGATTTACGACCCCCACTTGATGTTCCTTTGAGCCCAACACAGGCAATTCATGCCACTTACCTGTGAATCGCATGCAGCCAAATAAGGTGCAAGTAACAAGTTCCTATGTCTATGTTATATACAACTGGCTTCCCACCCTTCCTTTTGATGTCGGCTTACACTATCGTAACATAAGCCCGCCGGCCAGCTGTGTACACATCACTTTGACACTCATTGTTCGCAAGGGTGACACTTGCAACATTTATGAAGCGAATAATTAGCCTCAGGGTCTAGCATATACATGTTGCAATCTGGCTATTGTTCCTTACTTATAATGTGACAATGTGTATCATGATGGGGTAAGTATTACTGAAGGTAACTTTTGCATCATGGCTACAGGTCCCACCAAATTGAGTTAAGACTTTTAGGATGAAAGATCTCCGAGATAAAAATGGGAGAATTGTACTCAGATCTTCATCCCCCAGCATGGATAATAAAAGAGAGTTTCACACATATGCAACATTTGTGGCGACTGTCCTAACTTGCTTGAGCTGAAATGCAAACCAAATTCACTGGTGTGGGGTTATTTCTAACATGTGGAATGAATAACCCACTTTATCCAGGAAAGCGCCTGTGCTGATGTATCATCCTTTATCTCTATGAGAGCAAGAAAAGGCGTGATCTCCCTAGATACAACGGCTTGGTCTTTCTTAAGTACCACTTCAGAGACTGCAATGGGTCCTGTAGATTACCTTGAGATGAAGTTTCCAGACAATAAAGGAATTTATTACCAAAGTCTGACTACCAAGAAATGGTAGCCTCTTCTTGGCAATGAAAGCAGGGGCCAACATATGTGATACTGACCAATGTTGTTAGAACTGCATGTAAACAGATCCACCAATAGGGTATGTATTAGATGATTCTGCCAGCCATTTGCCAATGCAGTGAAGAGGCAGGATTGTATGAGAGGCAAACCAATGACAATCTTGAGAGGGGTTTATATGGTGTCAGGTTAAGACAGGTTAGTACCCATAACAGATTCCACTTCAGCAAGGATCCAACATCATGGACATGTGTAATCCAAAATGAACAGAAGATTAGATAGGTCTTTCGCTTGTCCTCTTCCATGATAATGTAGAATGGCAGTGATTGTGAAAGAGTAGGTTGTAATTGTGATTGGTGCTGTTTCTCATCAAAGAAGCTCAGAACTTGTAATTGTCAATGTAAGCTGCCCAAAATGTCAGTAAACCTATCAGACTGTTGAAGCAACTGAAAGTAGATTCTTCCTTAGTAAATGATCACTCAATGTTGGAACTGCTGACCTGGCTGGTGTTGCAGAGGAACAAGGAAAGAAATCCGATGGGAGTGGGTGGAAAATTTCTTTTGTCTAAGCCTTACTGCTGAGTCTTCACATATTGTATGATCTAATAACAATGAGGGAACTTAAAGAGCCAGTTTTCATAATTTTTGGATTAAAGTAATGAAGCCAATGTCTCTGGTGCTACCTGTACAGTACTTGGAGAAGAATATCAAAGATGGTAGCTCACTACACTTGCATTAGATCATGCATTAGATGATTTCTTCCAAGCTGTCAATAAGTAGAGGCTCCCTTTGGGTGGCAAAGACTTGAGGATGAATGAAGAGACATCTCTTGGAAACTGAGACACCAATTTGGACACTGTATGCCAGAAGTGTCTAGCGGTACTGTACAGGTTAGGTTGATCCATGAGAGTGCCTATATGAACTGGACATCGTCCAAAGGAAGTTCCTAGCAGCACTATGCAGGTTAGACTGCTAAATAAATGGGTTCATGAACTGAGTTCTTGGGTACTGAGGTACCAAGATGGACATCATAGGCTGAAAGTGCACTATGCAAGTCATGAAGCGGTCAAGTTTGTTCTTCTGGTGACTGATACTGTATGATCAATTGTGGTTATGAACCAATGCGATCATAGTCATATGGCTGAGTCTGGTTGTGAAGGAATATGGCCATCTTGGCTGGCATGATGTTGTCCAGTTCTTGAGGATGGAATGGGGTATGGGATATTGTTATACATACCTCGTCCATAATTCTGATATGCGAGATGGTCATTTAGACTGTTGTTGCTCTCTATCTTGCTTCCCAGTAAATAATATCCTTTCAAATCCTTGTGGGCAAGCTGATGTCTTTGTCCTTCAAGGTATGTTTATGGACCTTCCCCTTTAGTACCCACAGAATTGCTGCCCATTGACTTATGTCCTTAACATGTAAGTCTGACATGTATTCAGAGAAAGACAACCAGAGAAAACTACACATATAGAGTAGATGTCAGTCTGGTCACACCCATGGTCTAAATCTTTAAGACAAAATAAAGTAGACACTATATACATGGATGGTGCCACATGTGTCCTCCTTTATTAACTTAGGAGTGTCCTTACAGAGTTACACACTATAACAAATACTTGTAAAAGGGTGCACATGGCCAGTACAGGTAGAGAATTAGGGAATTGCTATTAATATTTACATGTCGATATTAAATACTTAATTCTAATAACAGTTACCTGTAGGAAGGCCAATTTTTGACCGCCTATACAGGTAACATCACTGAAATGTCACTTAGTGTAACTATGAAGTGGACACTACAAGTAAAACTACAGAAAACTTACCTGTATGCATCCAACCAGTGGAAGATATACAGTAATACGAGTTATCTCTGGTACACACAAAACCTGCACATAAAAAGGGCAATGAAATGTCACTACTGATACTTACAAATATCTGCTGTGAGGCAATGTTACCTGTGGGAAAGGCATCATGATGGCAAACAGGAAAAATCAGTAAAGCGTCACCTATATAACTATGAAGTGCACAATAAGACAATATAGAAAAGTTATCTGTATGCATCTGGTTGTAGCGAAAATTATATGGCAATATTTTTTTATATCATCCACCAGACATGCACTTATTAATACAATTATAGCAATGTGAGGGGAGGCCACTGCAACCTGTGATAATAAGCACTAAACATGCTTAAATGTGTGAAGACAGGAAACTGATGACATTGAAAAGTAATAAATATCTCACTGCCACCTAGGCAGGCAGATAATTGTTTGCTAAAAAGTTTAAATCTGGGAGGGCTAGATCTGGTAGGTAGTAGTAGTTTCCCCAAGGTATTAAGATTGGGTAACATATTTGAAGAAACAATGTTATTTCCACCGCATAGTTCTGTGATGTAAATTATTGTGCTGTGGTGTACATTATATGCCTTAAAAACCTTAATGTTTGTTAACAAAGTAGCTATGACTTCACTGCCACCAACAGTAAAACATACAATCAGGTTTACAATCTCCTACTTCAAACAAAACAATTTAAAGGTTTTACATTGCTCAACAACCTAGTAAAGAACTTTACAGAATGTCTTATACTACTCTCTTTTAAACTTTCTGAACATATGTAAAAAAATTATTTTCATTTATTTAATGTCAAACTCTGCAACTAATCTGAGTCATATTTATGTGGGTGGTAGAGAATGGAAAGAGCCTGAAAACATGGCAGATTCTTTTCTGTGTTAAGCTGTATTTTTTCAATATGCTTGCATTTTCCTGTAGACTGAAATAAACTTGATGAAACTAGGCAAATGATATCAGTTATCATTCAACTGATAGCCATATATTATATGAATTTGGTTGCTTGATTTTTTGTTGATCCTTTTCAAACAATGAATGAAATATTTTTGTATGTATTTGGATAGCAAAACAATTATTATTTTTGCCATCAAACAGAAAGTAGTTAAAACTCAGAAACAATACTGAAGATGATCTTTATTAGAGATGGATCTAATATTTTAACACCATCAACTATCACAATTCACAAATCAAAAAAATTAACACTAATTTTCACATCTCTTGTAAGAAAAATAAATCTGATTAAAATATCAATCAATGGAATAAAATATGAACTTGCCTAAAACAGAGTCAGAAATATGAGCAATTAGCTGCTGATAACTTACTGCACGGCCCCAAGACCTGCCCAGTTTGAGATCTCCACCATGCGCAGATTGTTCTGGGCCTCTATAATCATACGGAACTTCTCCCGGCTCATTACAGTGGCATCCAGTATTGTCTGCAACAATCACATCAAAATGTCATTTAAGAATATGTCTAACCTGGTATAACAGAAGAAATGAAGTTGTGAACTCATGTACAGCTTATATCAATATTACAATGAGAGAAAGATAGTATGATTAGTGATTCCAATGTCACAATAAATGTAGAGAGCAAATTTTTAAGTACATAATGTCTCTCTGAGTTAACTTACCCAATCACATTATATTAGGAATATCAGCCTGCAACCTTGCAAATTTAGCCCTACAAAAAGACAAAAATCATCTTTTTTCTGTCACTCTTACACAGACAAAAGGCATTAACTCTTGCCCATTACATCCCCTTTCCAATATAAGGTGTCGCTAGTTTTTTTTAGCTGAGCAATATACTAACAAAGATGTTCGCATGATAGGATGGTTTTGATGGTTTATAAGAAATGTGATTGGGGAAGTATTCTCAGAGAAACATAGTTTACTTAAAAATTGGTTTTCTTCTCCAAATACATTCCTCAATCACTTTGTGCTAAGAGAATAAGTAATAGGAGGTGGGAATACTGGGCATCCAACCGCTATCTTGGGTATCCTTCGAAGGAATCATGGCTGTATTCCCCATGCAAATGATAACCCATTCTCTTAAACATATGCAACAGCCTTGAGAAAGATTGAGTCTGCAGGTCAGCCAACAGCTTCTACTATAAGTTGCATCAAAACATTACATTCTAACACAAGACTTGCAGAGATCACTCTTATTAATTCAGTGGTAATCTTCACGAGGCAACTTGGACATTGTGAGACTTCAAAGTACATAACCCATTTCAGCCACAAGGCAAGGGCTTGAGGAGTGATATCCTATTTCCTGGCTTCACCAGAAGAAAGAGGCATGCCATGGCTTGTCTCTGTGCATTTCAAGTAGTGCCTGAGTATGCAAACAGATCTTGCAAGGCTGCTGTTCATGACCTATCTAAGGAAGACAGCAAGCGAATGATGACTCTTTTGATTGATGATGATGGTACCTATTTTAGACTACAATGCCTGGTTGTGTCAAGAGGAACACCAAACCAGCCAATCTGAACTGAAGACAGTTCAGGTCAACAGAAAGGACATGTCACTCGTTCACCCTGCATGCTGAATCTTAAGCTATCAGGAAACATGTTTTGTATGATAGTAACATTAGTGAAATGTGGGCTAAAGGCTTAAATGGAACCATGCTAAAACCCAGGACAATTTCCATTTTAGAACATAGTTAAAGATTTTGGTCGATTTAGATCCAAATTGGCTAAAACATCAGACAGACCTTTATCATGCCCAATATCATTTCTACCATGATGCCGGAATGTTTCTAATATCCTGAAGCTGTAGCCTTTGATAGTAACTGGGACCAACTGTTTCTCCTCAAAGACCATGAGAAAAAAGTAGGCCAGTTAAAGGATTGAGGCACTTAGAGGGATAATGTTATTGATATGTCACCAGTCCCTAAAAACAAGCCATTATTACTCGTAAGTTATCAGAGTGGAGGGCCTTCTGGCTCTCAAAATTCTTTCCATAATTGAAGGTTTAAACTGTTTGCCTCGCAAGACTGTCTGGACAAAAGCCAAGTGTGAAGAAGATGATCCAGGCTGAGATGGAACACCCATGACCATGGTGACTTGAAAAGAGTTGGGTTGGCCAGAATCTTTTGGGGCAGATTTCTCACTAGATCCAGTAGATCATTAACCCATCTCAAAGGAGTTATCATAATCATCTTGCATTTCTGACCAAGTAATTTCTGGATTATTTTTGGTACTAAGACTTTGGGGGGGGTGTGTAGAAAAATGCCTACAACCCCTCCCAACTGATTGACAGAGTGCTGATGGCCCAAGCTTCTGGGACTGGAACTGGAGAGACAAAGGTTGGAAACTTGTGATTACACTTTGTTGCAAAAAGATCAATCAAGTGTTCACAAAGTGCGCAGATCCAAGTAAAGACCAACTGATGGAGAGACTATTCTATTTGAAGGACTTGACCATTCTTGGATAGAGTGTCATCCAAGACAATGAGTCTGCCAGGCATGTGTCTGATTTGTAAATTGATATGGAGATTGTCACATAAATGAAGCAACTGCCAAATTAGAAAATACATCAGGTGATTTGGTTCCCCCTGTTTCAGGAGGTAGGACACCACAACAGACTTGTCAGACATAATGAGGACCATTTTGCCTGAGAGTCAATCCTCCCAGAAGTGAAAGGCATTGATAAAACTGACAAGACCGTCTCAATATTGATAAAACTGACAAGACTGTCTCAACAAGGCAGTTGATTTTTCAGTACAGTTTTCAGTAAGGTGTAACAAAATATCATACACTGCTATTGTAAAGCTGGAAAACATAAATAAAAGTTCAGTATTCAGAACGTGCAGCGACGATAAACATTATGTTCAACTGAAAAGTTCCAAACCCTGTGCAGCTCAATGGCTTGTTGCTATCTTTCAACTTGGCGTAATTCTTGGAAATTCTTTTTCCATTTCACATGACGATGGCAATCATATTTCCCGCCACAAGACATACTCAAATTGACATATGGTGTCCAATAAACATAACCGAGTCCCTTCCATCTTTTATTTACAAGAATCTGAATATTACTTTTTTTTCTGTGTTCATTATTAACACTTTCCAAGAGGCTTATTTTCCCTTTCATCTTAAACATGCATCTTAAACACGCTTGCTGGACGTCATTTAAAAAAAATTATATGATCAACAGTTTGATCATGCAGACGTTTCACATGAAAAAATAAGTGCAGTTTAAAGCATCTGATGTGCTGCTGTAAAGTTAGTCTGGTTCCCTGAACAATTTCACTACTTCTAATTTGAAACCCAGATCCAAATCAAACACGGATGAACAAATTTTCTGGATTTTTCGGCAATGATCATTTTTCTGTAGCTTTTGCTTTTATGTCGCAAGTTTGTATTTTTGTAAGACTTACGGCAAAATCGTAAAAGCTGGTAGGTCTGTTGAGGGAGTAGGGAAATCCAGTGAACTTGAAACTGACACAAGTCAAATGAAATTCAACATCATTTGCTACATGTAGTTATTCAATTCAATCAGGAAATTTGTTAATGTTGATAAGATGCTGAAGGTATGACAAACCACATAATCACAATTCTGTGGATTCATATATGTCCGTACCCATCACTGTTTCATGTGTGTCTGTGTGTGATTTGGATTCATAACCTTAAAAAAAATTCAGTCGCTACAACATCTGCAGTGTGGCAGTTTATAGTGATGTCTAGCACTGAGGCATCATGCCAAAGACATGTAGCACGATGTCCCACCCAGTCACATTATCCTGACGCCAGGCCAACCAGTCCTAACACTAACCTCTTAATGCTGAGTACTATTTTTTCTAAGTCTTTGGTATGACTTGGCCGGGGATCGAACCCACGACCTCCTGCATCTGAGGCAGATGTTCTAACCACTAGGCCACCGGAGCAGTCTGTCATTGTTTTATTACCTTTGTCAATGTATTAGACAGAAGACTACTCATTTAATTCACACCCAGAAATTGGAAATTGTTGTCATTCATACAACTTTAGACAGAGTCAATTAAATCAGTGAAAGCAGACTCAGTAGGATCATCAACATTTTGAGATGATCCTCCATATTTTATTTTACAATTATTCAAAGATTTTGTACAGGGTCAGGCACATCAATGACAATTTCAAGATATCAAGATTACGAAAGTACTTTGGAAGGACATTTAAGATGAAGCTGTGAAAAATGGAAGTTCAGAGTTCACTGTACTTAAAAATAAACCTATGGTGAACTTTTAATACAACATTTATACTTCAGACATCAGAGCTATCCAAACACTCACAGTATTTTCTAAATTTTCATTCATATAATTAACCTTATGACAGCCACTTTGAAAAATGCATCAGGTCATAGACATATTTACTTATTGTATTATACTGTATTGATCTAATTACAAAGCAACATATTTCTGCTTCAAAATGGCATATTCATCTAAAATCTAGTGATAAGGAACCACATTTAAAGCTTCTGGTATCATAAAATCATATACTTCAAAAGAAATAATGCTAAAATTAAGTATTTAATTGATCCATTTTCTGAATGTTCCTTTGCTCTGTCATGCAATTCTATGGTAGCCAAGCACATTCATCATACTGACAAAATCTCCACTAAACTGGTTTATCTATATGCAAGTATCCATCTATCTTAAATCTGTGGATACTTCTGTAAATAAGATTGGGTCATATGTATGATCTTTAAATTTATAATATGCAACAAACTAAAAAGTCAACAAAAAATGTGTGAATGCTAAAACACCACTAGCTTGTGTTTAAGTACCTTGAATAAAAACAGAAAACCCCACCAGATGCTATTTAAGCATACTGAATAAAAAATCTATAAACTCACCAGTTGTTGTTTAATCACATTGACAAATTTTTCAACATCCTCCTTTGTTGTACCCAGAACTAAAATGAAAAGAGAACCATGTTACCATTCCCCTGAGAATGACTAAAATTCAATTCTGTTAATTTTTTTCCCAATCAATATAATCACCTCTCATGGATTTATATTTTGTTCCTTTACTAATTTTTAAATTAATGCATTAAATGTGTGATTACAACCAATATGTTTCAATTTATGGCCTCTTCATAATACAGTCGATGCTATGAATTTAGTAATTGATATAAAATGTCATAATATTAATTTACCAGAATCAATGGTTTAATTAGCATCAGATGTTTCTCCCTGCAGATTTTTTTCTCCTACCACCATTGGTACAAAAGAAAAACCTGTTCATGTGTCAGAGCAAGAAACAATTGCTGTCTCGATAATATAGCTACTTAAATGCAATAAAAATAAAACCCAATACATTCCTGTAAATTATGTCTTTCTATATATTATAGGGGAAGAAGCTCCCATTTCTACCCATTAAGTGGCTACCATAATACCTGTTTTAAACTAGTTTCTTTTTTTGTTACTGGAGTAAAACCTTAAAGGATGTTTTGCATTGCAGGGAAGGGTAGTAAGGATTATCTGTAATGTGATAAGGTATGATTGGAGAAACATAACTGACAAAAATATTTTCTCCCTCCATCAAATACATCTGATGATCACATTACATTAGGAGAACACGTAAAAGGAAGAGGAAATGTTGAGCATCCTACCTCTACCAATGTAGAGTACAACTGCTCTACTAATGGATGGAATTCTTCTAATGTTAGTTTAGCACAACAAGACACTTATACCATTGTGAGGAGATCCCTGTGGGACTCTTGCTCTCTTAATTATGGTCTCAGCCTAAAGGTTCTTCCAGGCGAATCCAGTAAATGTGGCCAGTAACATTTGGTTCTGAGGTTGTGCTGTCATAAACACATTGTGGTTACTGTTGGTGCAGCGACAAATGGGCTAATGAGGTTCAGTTCCCTCCACTGCAAGGCCATGTTCCACAGACAGAGAAAGTGGTATGGGCATGGCATCCAACTGACATCACTATGTTTTGAATGGAGACGTTGCCTTCAGATGCCAGGCTCAGGCAAACTATATTTAGTGAGCCCAGATTTTCACGAGGGATACCTGTTCCTAAGAGAAGTAAACGCAGATTTTGTAACTCCCATTAACCAAGTGACTAGTACTTCTGGTCTTATATCTTGCTTCCCAGACTGGAGAGGCAGAAAAAGCCTGGCCCAGCAATTGCTGATGTTCTCCATACACTTCCAGTAATATGAGAGCACATACATCTCTTGATGCATCAATTCAGGAGAGGGAACAAGTACATATTTGTGGATTACCTAGTGACGACAACTAATCAATTGTGATGTAGCTGTAAGTAGTTTGGATCCATGGAGAGGGCATCTAGCTCATTGACTGTATACTGAGCAAGTGCTATCAGAAAGAAAGTCTTATCTGATAGGTGATTGATCGATGCAGATGAAAGGGGCTTGAACTTTGACAAGTTAAGCCATGTCTAAACATAGGAGATTACATTTTGGGAATCAGATGATCTGGATAGATCAATATTGATCATTAAGTTGGAAGGTCTTTGTTGTGACCAATATCATCTTGTCCATGATGTCAGAATGTGTCCAAGATCATGGACCAGTATTCCTTTACGGTGATGGGGGCTAACACCTGGTCTTTAAAGAGAAAGAGAAAAAAGCAGGCCAGCTGAAGAATGTAGACAGAGAGTGATATGGTATCACTGATGTGCCACCAGTCAGTAAAAGCCTGCCATTTTCTTTCATTTGCCTTACAGAGTTAAGGGCATTCTAGCTTTTACTATCCTCTCCAGAAATGAAGTTCTGAATTAGCGTAAGATATCCCTGACAAGAGCCAGGCATGAAGTTTCTATGGACATGGATGGTACAGTGGCAACTGGGGCTGCTTGAGCTGGATGGTGGTTACTATAGTTTCCTGTGTACATTTGTCACTAGGGCAATCAGATCTTTGATCCAAGATCTGCCCCAATGTATGGGAGCGATCAGAACTATCTGGCAGTTTGTGTCCCTCACTTTCAAGACGTCTTTTGGTATCAGAACTGGTGGAAGGAGGGTTAGGCCCACATTCCCTCTTAGCTGACGTATGGAGCATGATAACCCATGCTTTTTGGTCTGGAAAAGGTAAGACAAAGGTGGGCAATTTGCTGTTCCACCTCGTTGCAAAAAGCACTATCACCGGGCAGTCAAACAGGGTGCAGACTCAATGCAATGTGGAAGGATGGAGAGAGACCACTCTGTATGAAGCAGCTGTTGTCTCCTTGACAATGAGTAAGCTAAAATGTTAAGTCACCCTGGTATGTGACAGACCTGAATATTTATCTGGTATTTTGCATACCTCTGAATTCAATCCCATACTATGACATAAAGGTCCAGTAATTTGATCCCTCCCAGTCTGAGGAGGTATGTGATTACTAACAAACTGTCTCACAATATTAGGATGATATGCCTGCATGTGTATTCAACCCAAATGGAGGCATTGAGAACAGACTTTATTTCCAGGATGATGTGAAGAATCATCTCTTGAAGCATCCACTTGCCAATGAGAGTCATAGTCCAGTAGAAACTGTGCTCCCTGACCGGAAAGGCATGCATCTGTACAAATCATTATTTCTGGCTGTAGGTTTTTGAGGGGTATTCCTGCCATAAGCCAATTCCTGTCATGCAAAGGAGAAGTTTTTATGTGGATAAACACTGCGATGTTTTGATCTAGATGACACATGAAAGGTTACCATTGGGCAAGAAGAGCCATTTGAAATGGTCACATGTAAATGCATGCAAGGGGTAATAAATCTGCAACCACATGGAATTGGCAGAGAAGCTTAAGTTACTCCTTCGGCAAGATTAATTTTTTGGGTCAAAATCCTCTCCAACATTATAATTAAAGTAAAAATTGAAAAATAACACCTGGAAAAGTCCAGTGGTGAAAATGTATGGTGCCATTTGAAGTCAACTGTGACAAAAACAAATGGTAAAACAACTTTAAAAAATATCAATAACTTCACCATATTTTACAAGAGTATTGCAAGTACCATAGACAACAAACTTTCGACTTAATGAACCAATGAAGCTAAAATGTGGAATAGGACATTTTTTAAGCATTGTAGTGAAATTAAAACTCATTTCAACTGGGTATAGGGACAGCCACCTTGTTGGGGAAAAAGTGGAATTAACCTGTCAGAATTGCTTCACTTTCAATGTATGTGATGAGATTCATGGGTGAGTACACGGTGTTGATACTTGATTCATGCTATACATTAGTCATGGATATATAAACAGTATACATGTATATATACCAATACATAGTTCTCTAAATAAAGTCAAATATTATATATGCCTTCTCTGTTTTCACTACAGGTGTATTTCTCGTTTAATACGCATCGATTTAAGATGGTTGTTGTTGTTGCTGTTGTTGTGGGGTTTAACGCCATTTTTCAGCACACGATAGGCTATACATGGCGGCCAGTATTAATGGTGGAGGAAGAACCCGGGAAAACCCCAGAAAGAACCACCAACCCACGAGAAGCTATTGGCAAGCTTTCTCACATACCCACATTGGCTGAATCTTAGACTCAAACCGCCGCAGACAGAGGTGAGATGGCAGTGATCTGTAACGAAGAGCGCTTTAGACCACTCGGCCACTCGGGGCCCCTTATTTAAGATGGTAACTGTGTCCTAACACTAACCTCTTAATGCTGAGTGCCAAGCGAGGCAGCTGTTAGTACCATTTTTGTAAGTCTTTGGTTAGACTCGGCTGGGGATCGAACCCATGACCTCTTGCATACAAGGTGGATGCTCTAACCACTAGGCCACCGGAGTGGTCTGCTTCAAAGGTAATCTGTTTCCTTTGAAATTTCAGCAAACTATTTTATCTGGGTACATTTTTTAAAGGAATTGACCATCGTTTGGTCTTTTCTAGTTACTGTTCCTACCTGCCTATTGAACAGACCAACAAGATTTTTTTATTTTTATACATCAGTGGTAGCGGAGTAATGCTGCCTTCCATGCATGCATCAGAAATTTAAGAAAGGGTCAACAGATGATAGAGACGCAGGTGTTCTGGTCTGATGACAAGGATTATTACAGAAAATGTGAGTGTTGTGAAGGATTTAAATCTGAGTGAAAAGAAGAGGAATTTTACTTGCCATCCACATAAAAATGTTAGTCTATGTAAATAAATTAATTACTAGCGAGCAGACAAAATTCCAACAAAAGATAGATTACAAGATAATGCCTATCCGGTTGATCTCCATTACTAGAAATAACAATGAAAAATGTGGATATCTCACAACATACAATACTCATGCTAGGTGTCAAGATAAGCGGATTATGGTACAACAATGCACTGTTAAGATGGTTTGTCAATATGGACAAAGAATTTGTTTACGTAGCAACAGATAAATTTCAGTGCATTTTATATCAAATTTGCAGCTTCCTTTCATGGGTGTCTGAATTTCTCCACTCCAAACCAATGGCTGCATATACAAGTTTAAACAGCCAACAACGCCACCAATAAAAACAAAATTGCCAGATCGCATATTTTGCCGCCAATAAGGGAAATAAAAATGTACGACATCGGCAAAGCACTACGAGATACCAAAATAAACCTTTTACATGTTATTTTTTGTAATTTTAAGAAGAAGAAAAACTATTTTTTCATGTATGAGAAAAATACATATACAAGTTCAGAAGCCATGCCACTATCATCTTGTATTATTCATATGCGATCTCTTCCCCAAAATGAGAACACAATTTTTATGGATTTTTTTTGTACTTTTAAGAAAGATTTTTTTTTCATGTACAAGAAAAATACATGTATATGAAATTTCTGGAGCCACACTACAACCGTGTTATATCCAAATTCATGTTATAACGGAGCATGCTATAGAAGGGTCACACTGTATTAGTCCTAAAGACACACCTTGCGCCGATTCCAGAGGGGCAAATCTGATACAGACTCCTTCCTTCTCTATCTCCACCATCTGTATATCCAGTTTTGGATTCTCCAATTGTAATGTCTCAGCCAGCTGAAAGACACAACATACAATACACACTCTTTGTTTTTAGTTTGGAATTCTTTTTAGTGAACTATGTCTCTTGACTAACTTCAAAATATTTGTTGATTACAGGGGAATGCAGGATGTTTCATACAATACAACATAGATGAGCTGAAATACAGCAACCCATTAAAAATATTTGTATGTACCTCATATAAAATGTAGTAACTCAAAATCTCATTTTGAAAAGAATCAACTAAAAATCTTAAAATCTTTCAATTTCCTTGAGACACACATCTATGGAAAGGAAATATTCATTGAGATTTATTTAATAAATTAAACAAGAAAATTAGTGAATGGTTGTTTGCTGCCTAATATAATGAGATCATCAAAGTTCTCAATCATGAATGTGTGTGTGTGATTTAAATTTTTAATGTAGCTTTAACAAACTTTCAGTCATAATGCTATATCTACAGTGTGGCAGTTTATAGTGATGTCTAGCAATGAGGCATCATGCTGCAGACATGTAGCATGATGTCCCATCCAGTCACATTATACTGACACCAGGCTGACCAATCCTAAGACTAACCTCTGTATCTGAGTGCCAAGCAAGGCAGCTGTTTGTACCATTTTTTATAAGTCTCTGATATGACTCAGCATGGGTTCGAACCTGTGACCTCCCGCATCCAAGGGCAAATGCTCTAACCACCTAGGCCACCAGAGTGGTCGACAATAATGAAATCTATATGACCTTTAAGACAGAGTAATAAAGTCACTTGGCCGATATCTAAAGAAACTAAGTTTCATTATTGTATCTATAAAAAAATCATTAGATGAAAAGAGCAGAAATAATACCCTGTGATAAATGAACCACTACCAAACTGAGTATTAAGTGTACCATGGTTCATCCATGTACCTCAAACACATTTTGATACAAAGCAAAAGAAACTTTCAAATATTAAGCTGTGACCTTGACCTTGAGAATATGACCTAAACAAGTACAATCAAACCTGTCCTAATGGTCAACTTTACTCAGCAGTCATCTGTTCACAACCATTCTAGTTCTCTCCTGGTAAATTTCTTATATAAATGTCCTGTATGTAACAGTCACCTCCCTACTGCAATTAGCTGCCAGTTCTCTCCTAACCAAGCAATGGTTCCTCCCTGACTTAAGTAGTCACTAGGACATATCAATATTGACTGTTCAGTCTATGCAAACTGAATTTTTGCTTCAAAAGGAGAGCACTGTTCCCATAAAGGAATATCTAGCGAATTGATGTGCAAGCATTTCTTATCTTGTTTGTACACCAACTCGGGCCATGTTGACAGTATATTGTGTTAATATGTCAAATTTAAAAACGAGACAATTTTTATGATTATGGTACCAGATTGAAGTAATTTGTTTGCTGGATTGTGGGAAAAGTAGTTGTGTTATCACATAGAAATGGAAGTCAACTTTATGCCAGTGTGACAGGTATAGTTAGATATCTTCATCTATTGACTGTGAATTACAACTAAATTTGGAGGAATTTTTATCTTTGTGAAGAGATACGAGTTACATCCCTTTTCATGCGAATTAAGGGCCAGTCAATATTCAAAACAGTCTGCAAAGGCAAGTTAAGTTTTGGTTCATGGGTCACAACATATAGCCATCTACAGCTTCTTTTTTCTGTTTATCTCACATAAGCTGACTGTCTTTTAATCTTGACGAGTTAGTTCCTGGCAATCAATAATTTCACAAACTATATCTTCAGTTGTTGGTACCACAAAGAGTGATGCTAACAACAAAGACAGCAGAGCTATCAATGATGATATCAGCAGAGGCATTGAAAAGGTTAGTTTGTTAGAAGTACACGGGTGTATTGCAACTGCATGTGATGAGACTGGACAAGGTCTGCCTGTCAAGCAAATAAAATACACAATTGTTATTTTTATAGAAGAACTATGACAGATCCTCAATATTACCAGTGTAAAAAAATAATCAAAGCAGAATAACAGCTGCAAGATGAAATTGCCAAGCAAACTGCAATAATCATAAAGTACAAATGCACATGTTTGGTCGTAGACGCTATTTGTGGTCTTGCTGCAGCAGAAACTGTTGGTCTTGGTGTGATTGGAATCATCACAACATGAACGTCTTGGTGTGACTGGAATCATCACAACATGAACCACTGATGATGCACCAATCAGTATTGTTGTTAGAGCTACAATGATAGTAACTGGTGTCTCTGGTGGTTCAAGCAAATTAATTTGGATGTGACTACATTCAAGATTATGCACCTGCTCCAAATTACTTGTGGCCACACAAAGCACTCTCAATACGATTAGTAAACTGTACTCAGCAGGAATCAAGGATACAATAATCAGTGTGGCCACGTTTGAAACTGTGCTGGCATAAATGAAAAATCATAGTTATGAGAACAAATAAGAAATAGTGTGGATTTACAGACAGAAAAAATTATATAAAAAAAACAATCTTCACGCAGTGTGTACCATTCTTGCTACAATAGGCTTGCCTGTCTGAATACATCACTCTCTGTAGGATTTGTTTTTGTTGTTTCCACAATCAATCCAGAGTAAGTTGTACAAAAGGTTGCTGTTTGTCCCCAATGTATTTCCATCTGGACAAGTCAATACCCATCATGACTAGAACACATGGGTGCTTGCGTGTGTATGCTCAAAATTAAACTGAACAGACAATGCTCACACAGGGGCTAAACTGTCATGGTGGGTAGTGACAAAGACTGGTGGAAAGGTTACAAAATGGACCAGTGGGTCAAAACCCATAGTTATGTTCTACTGCACTGTAACACTGGACATAACATTGGTTAAACTGAACCAAGCATTAAGAGCACTGAAATACTGGACATAATGTAGGTTATACTTACCCAAGAATTAAGAGCATTGTAATACTGTAACTTCCTGTTCTCCTCCTCTTTGTCTTCCTCATCCTGCTCTATGTATGAACTTACAGCATATGGTGCCACCACTGTACCTGGCAAGAAGAAGAGAAATAGATGTCATTGCTACAATTCACCTACTATGTAAATGATACCTATTTTATGCATTAAATTTTGCAGCTCAAGTTTGAAAATGCTATTAAAAATGTGCTAATTTTTAAGTTTGGTGCAAAAATTATTTTCAAAGTTTGGACTGTCTGCATGAATTTGAGTCTCCAGTTCAGCCAACGTGGTATGTGATAGTAGCTCTTCATGTATATATCTTGCACTGAGAAATGGTATTAAAACCAAAACATCAACTACATACAAAACATTTTGGAAAACAATACTTAAACAAAAAGTAATCAAAAGAATCATGATGTTACTTTTAAATGTTACTAATTACAAGTTAAAAATTTTGTTTTAATTGGCAGTGTAATGAAGCTACTAAACATTGTAAAATAATAGTTTCAAGTTGCCTAATTCATTTGCATGACTGTGAACCAATTCCCTATGGAATTTCAGCTTCCAGAAACACTGTAAAATCAAAGTATAAACAAAGTAATGGCAGGATATATCGTAATACCCCCACAAATGGTATAACAAAATAAAAGGCACTTCACATGGGTTGTTTTCACAGATGTCATGATTGTGTACACAAACACCCATAATGCAATATGTACGCACCTTGTGCTACCATTTAGAGTCCCTAACTAACCTTTGTCAACATTAATCACATATATTCAAGATAATCTGATTTAATTGTCAATAAGGATATTTACTTAACTGTCAAATTATACATAGATTATACTTGAAATTAAGTGCTGCAATAGCATGAAAATAAAACCAAAACTAAAGTTCCCTAGTTCAGACAGAAAGACAGAATAGTAAAGTTGAACCATAATCATGCATATTGCTATCAAATAGAAATGCATCTATTTTTGTACAGACAGAAAATATTGACTTTTTTTAAAGAAATATTTTGTATGCTGTCCCTAAGCTTGTCATCTTGAAGGAGTATTTCCAGGCAATGATCTTCAGCATACAATATCAGTTACAAAATTAAAATTTCATAGCATGTGTATTATGTCAGAACTTTCATGTACAAATACTTTTAGAAAACAAGTGCTTGTGCCAAAGACAGCTGACAAACCAATTTTAATTAGTGTGGTGAAATACTGTATTTGTGGTGATGATGGTAGGATGGTACTGAATGAAAGCCAAAACCATTCTAAGAAGTTTCATCTTGATTGCTTTAAAATTAAACATGTGCCATACAGAATATCAGGGTTTTCAATTGATGGTACCCTCAGGTTTTGATGCGTGGAATTTAAATACGACTCATTTCTGACACATTGAAATTCCGACTGGTCCGTCCTTTTGACGCAAGTAGATTTGGGCTGGAGCATCAGTCTTAATTACCCTTGATTCACCTCCAGCTTAGTTTCATACTAAGAGTGCAATGTCCATAACAAATTTACTGTAGAAGGCACTGATTGAAATTTGCCCAAGATCAGTTTACACCTGGACGGCCAATAATATCACACTAATGAAAGACAGATATGAATTGGGTGTAGCTAATGCTTAGGTTTAACTAAATTTGGTTGAATTGTTTTGAGATTACATTTTAAGTTTATGATAGAGGAAGAGGAAACAATTATGACACAAATGGAATGCCTTTTGATCACATACCAGAACTGGTATGTTTGGACATCAAATTATAATCAACTGGTCAGAATTGCAGCATATGACCGCTCACAAAGCCATTTGTCAAAATGTGGACTAACTTGAATAATTTTACTGGCAATTAATTTGCATCATATGGTGGAATGTTTAAAACTTTGGAATCATTTATGACTTCACTTGATTCGTTTATCTGATTGTGCTTTAAATTATAATAACTTATACAAAACAGGAATATATGGCTTCTCACAAAGCCAGTCTGAGCATGGGATTGTTTTATTGGCCATTAATTTGCTTTAGTCGGCAAAACATTTACAAGCTTGAGTGTTTTAATTCATGGATCATTCTTAAAAAAATGAACAGAAATAACACTCAGTGCATGTATCTGAACTTTAAAATCACAATGGCACAAAGTATATTTTCTTTTCTGTTTCAGGCTCAGAAACAACCTGCCGCAAATGAATTTTCTGACCCTCAGACTCCAGAGAAACAAAAAGACATTGTCAGCTCTGAGGAGAAGGAGAGTCAATCTCCAAAATTTGTTAGAAAATTTAAGAACCAGTGGAAAAGTGAACTGACAATTATGTGACGTACATCCCTGATATCAGAATAATATATAACCTTTATAGCTGTATGGGTATATGTTTGTATATAAAATGATCTCATCAGATCATAACAGAACATGTTGAGAAGTTGTAAAAATATCTCTTTTCATATACAAAATATACATACAGTAACACATGGTTAGAAAGAGAAACACTTTCACAAAATTTCAGAATGTATGTTTCATACAAACTACTGTACAAGTAGCTCCCATTATTCAGCACTAGACAAGAAATCTTAAACACCATTGGTTTCCACCAATAACAAGGAATCACAGCTATGGGCTCATGACCGTCCAAAGAATTGACTCAAGATTTCAGTTTTGACTCCTGAGATTTTCATTTTGACTCTTGAGATTTTGGAGTCAAGATTCAATCAACTTTTCAGTTTTAATATCTATTGTGAACCCTGAATATGACTTTGTGCCAAATGTCAATACCAATTATTCATTAAATACTTTTAAAAAAATGAAATTAAATATAAACAAATGGCTTTTTAACATGAACAATTACCAAATGATTGATTTCAGCACAGGAAATTTGAAAATTATTACATGTTTCTACTTGTTTATGTATCAATTTTATATGGTTCTGTTTACTGAAGGATCTATCTGCTTATGAAAGAATAACAGAGATGGTTGAAATTTCAATATTTTATTTGAAGTAATAAAGGGGAAAAGTCACATTATGTCTTGTGTGGTTGACATGCACAACAGAATGATATCTATTATTATATCTTTACATACAAAATGATACGTGTGGGAAAAACAATGTTGTTAGGTGCCCGTTTGTATGGCTAGGGAATCAAAATGGTGGATATGGAAGAACACGTTTTGTGACATCACGTGAAAACGGACTGTAGTCCTGTGTATGCTGATTACAAACAGTGATGTTGGAGTTGCCAGAACAAAGTCCCAATACAACAAACTTTAGCCATTTCTATTGCAGCCATAAGAACAAGTAAGTAGTAGTTGCTCTTGTTATGGAATTACATATCATCTTTTGAATTTGCAATATAATTTTTATTTAAGTCATTTGAGACCATGAAGTTATATTTTATATTCTTTAATACAATGGTTAGTTGTATTGTAAAAGTACATGTATGCTCCACAGTAAGAGTTCTATTGATGACAAAATCAATCTAAGGTGAAAACAACTAAGCGGGTCAGAATGGCATGCGAGTTTGAATGTGGGTTATGTAAACAAGCGTGTGATTCACAGTACACTTGCCCCGTAGAAGGCTATCATGCACACCCTTGCATTTAACTGGTTCAAAAAGATATGAAGGACAGAAAAATACTTTTTGTTTGTGACTATTCAAGTTATGTTGAAATAATTTGTTCAAGAAATTCAAGTGAACCAGATTTATTTGAAATGCAAAAGGACACTATATAATGAAGATACATGTAGCATGTTTATTCTTTCAGTTACACATAGCAGTAGTAAGAGTCAATGAGTAATTTGCAATTAATGTACATGTTGCTGGATATAGCAGAGTGAATAATCTTTGATTTAAAGAGACTGTACTTTGAGTATTAAGTGATCACATTAGAACCTGTCTTGAAAGACCAGCTCTTTTGCCAATAAATTATGGTCAGGTGGTCTCTCATAACAGGTCAAAACACTATATAATCAATCAATTTGTGCATTGAGAATGTGGTCTCTCAAGAGAGGTAGTCTCACATAGCAGTGGTCTTTCAAGACGGATCTTATTGTATATTCAAGGACTAAAATATTTCATTTATTCAACTGGATTATGTGATATTTTCAAGGATTTCAGTGGTATTCTTCGTTCATGATTACACTGATGTTAAAACATTTGGATTAATAACTCTAATAAATTCAGTTATCACAGTAACACATAAGCACTATAGAAGCTTTGTTCAGAATACCTAAAAACAGTTTCCAGAATACTGAGAAACTGATAGTATATTATTATGATTACATTCTAGGAATTCATACACTGTGATTTTTTTCACTTGTTTGATTTTATATTTTTATTTAAATAAATTTATATTTTGGAAAACTTGAATGCTTGTTTACTTTTACCTATCTTGTTACTTAAGTTCAACCACAAGATGTAACACTTTACATGCAATATGCAATAATGACATGTAACCAATTCCACTACCCATTTCTGAGACTATTGTAGTTGCCACAAATAATGCAGCATTGTTTGCCACAATAATCATGGTTCCTACGCTTTTCTAAATATAAATTTCTGGGTCATTTCCAGGGTTTTTCCAGGATGAAATTAATTTTTTCAAGGTTCACATGTGACCATTACTGAAAGGAATTAAAGAACATTTTAGATTATAAAACAAGCATTTTCCAAATCTAAAAGATATTTCTCTTCCAAGACTCTCCAAAACATCTAAGTAAGAAAAGATGATCATATACAAAACCACAAAAGATATCACAAGTTTGATTATATTCCTATAAATTGGCACGTAAAGTCATTTCAATGAACATAATAAAAATTCTAACTTTATTTGCTGCCCTGCATCATGTTGCTAAGTGGGAACAACGTAATGAACATAAATTATGTTTTGTTTCCTGTCAAACCTTTAATTCTAAAGAATTCTACAGAAAGTAACATTTCCTATTACAGTATAATAAAAAACAATAAATGCAAATAATTAGAATCTTTTCTTGTAACAAAATGAGTTTAACCTTGAATTTTTCTGTGCCAATAAAATCCCAAAACAAGATTTGTCAAACAACATAATCTCCTTAAGACAATCTGATTAAAAATCTATCATTTAAAAACATTTTCAAAAAGGTTGATTTAAATTTTGACAAAAGACCTTCAAACTTATATACTACTGTAACGGCCGAGCTAGGTCCTGATAATACTATCTTGGAGTATCGCACCAGGGATGAGTATGCTTCTTATCAGCTGATTAAGGAGAGGGGTAATGGAGTAAACTCGAACTCTTGATTTCTTTTCAACCATAACACAAGATGATTCATTTATTAAGAAACAGCGAATAAAGTCAGTTCATGACCATGACAGTCTTGTTGTTTTTGTCCTAAGCCAAAATACTATCATTGTTTGGAGGTACAGTATGGTATATGATAATTTCATTCAAGGTCAGGGTACACATTAGCACTATACTATTAGTTCATTATATTATTTCTTCTGATGAGTGAAAATTATATTAGAGTTACCATATGTGGATTTAGTTGCAATAAAGTTTACTACAGAAGAGAAACTATTACTTGATTGTAATTGTGAAATGTAAAAATCTGCAAGGAAAACACTTGCTTGACTTTACACCTCAACTATAGCATAATACTTATTTGAAGTGAATTGGTATAAATGAAGTAAATTGGCTGTCAAGTCGGTGAGGAAAACTCTCACAGTGACTTAGACAACTAATAAATTATAAAATAGAAACATAACTTACATTGTTTAGATTGCTAGCATAATCAAATATTGTTGAATCGAATTTAGAATGTCAAGTCGGTGAGAAAGCACTCACAATGACTTAGACAACTAGTAAATTATAAAACAGACATATAACTTATGTTTTATAGATTGCTAGAATAATCAAGTATTGTTGAATTGAATTTAGAATGTCAAGTTGGTGAGGAAAACACTCACAATGACTTAGATATTTTATTTCCCCAAGAACTTTGTTGGACTTATAATTTAAGAAAAAGGAATTATATATTTGTAATGTAGTGAAACTTTTCTGTATGTCTTTCGCTTCAAAAAACTAACTAAATAAAGAAAATAAATAAAGAAATGAATAAAAGTATGGGTCTGTGAGGACAACACTCACTTGACCATATAACTGAATTTCAAATAACAAATGATAAAACAATAGTTTGCTTCTAAAAATAAATTAGAAATGACTAGAATGCATATAATTTGGAAGAGAGAAAGAATTAAAATAAGAAGAAAAAATAACTTAAATAAAAATTGATTTGTACTTAAATAAACTTTATAAAAATATTTACAGTCCAAAATATCGCCTAAAGTTACATAATTCTCTAATAAACTAAACTAAACAAAATAAAATAAATAAATAAAAATAAAACTCACAATAACTGTGATGTACCTAGTTTGATGGCTGCTAGCTGACTGACCTCTCTCAAGCAGCCCACAAAGACTTAAATACTCCTGACAAAACCCACAACCAAGAAAGCCCACAAAACCCACAATACCCACAATACTTGCTGGAATATTCAAACCAGCCTGCGCTAGTATGCATGTGTATATTTAGTTAATTTTCACAATGATTATTTATAGAAATTACCAGTTGGATATTTTACACATTACTACATTGCGAGTGAATTGCTCTAAGAAAAAAAAAGAAAGAGAAGAAAACAAAAATCAGTTTTGTATTTCGCGGCACATACCGTGTTAGTCTGTAGCTCATAGCAATGGTTCAGAAACTGTGTTATGTACTCTTACAATGTTACCGAGGTAGACCGCATGAAAGGGTAGTCAACAATTATATGTACCAAAGAAATAAAGAAGAGGAAAACCAAAATTAAATACGATGACGTATACAAATGAAACATCAGGGACTATAAACACATTGAGTATGCACTGTACAGTCTTAACCAGTTAACTAGAAATAGCCATTAATCGGATTATCAAGGATGCCAGCCGCCGGCATGATACTCCCTACTTTTGCTATCACAAAAACATATAGACTATACCAGCTAATTATTAATCGGCAAGTAAACAAAACAAAGGATCCTAGAAAATAGTAATGTCAACTCATCTGAGCAATTCACTGCTAATGCACTGATTTATAATTTTCAAAAAATCTAGACCAAATTGGACGGCTTGCATGAATAGTGTTTACCATACACACGCATGCATACCTCACTCCCTACAATGCAGGTTATTACGCTACTGTATAAACAAGGACTGAATTTCCTGTAAAATCAACTTGTCATCTTGTAATTCGTTAAACCAGTCCCCAAACCTGTATTGATACAGGGGCTTGTATCGTTATTTAATATATAATACAAGGGATGACAATTTCTCATTTCAGCTGAGATTCAACAATTTGGACTACAAATTTGGCTTAAAACGAATAGCAGTCCATTTTCTAATCCGAGTTTCCTCCAAATATTCCCACCCCATTTTTCATACATAGACATTTAGGTTGGGGTGTATGGTCATTGAAACTGCAAATCAATAATTTGGAATTTGCTGCCACTGTGCAGTAGCGACATATGTTAGTCACTTACCAGCTGACCTAGAAAATTTAAACTTTTGTTATAATGACTTATACCTGCATGAAAGCAATAGTAAAATGATTTATTTTCTCAGAAATGGCATGTATTATAATCATTATGCCTTTAATTTGCTGACAAACTAGATGAAACTATGGCATAGATGAAACCTGACCCGGCACTTGCCATTTGAATTACTAGTCACATAGCTTCACAAATCTCAAATGACAACATCGGAAGTCCAATAGTTTTGTGATATCTACAACAAACTCCTTTTTAATGTTGTTATTCAGAAATTTAATTATATTAAATGAAAGATACTTTTTGTAAAAATCAGCAACCTGCCCAGTCATATATCAAGCAGAGAGCACATGCCAATGTAGCAGTCACGTGATTCCACAAACCTCCAGAAGTTGTTCTCGGAATATATAAATATGGAAAATTTTGAGTTCTTTCAGTTTTGTATTTTTTATTACAACAAGTATACAACTTTCATTTAATAATTTTTTCTCTACATTTGAAAATCTGGGTTGTTAGATTTGTGTACTCATGTGTCTAGCAATGCAAATCGCAAGTACCAGGTCACATTTAATCAACGCTGTACTTTTCTCTTGTCTTTCAGCAGATTAAAGCCAAAGCGATTTTAATAATCACAATTTCTGAGAAAGTAAGTAATTTTCATATCGATTTCATGCATGTATTGCTCAATCTAACAACGTTTTAAGTTTGTTAGACCATCCGGTAAGTGGCTATGCTTTGCCACCACCATGTTGGCCTCTTGTGATGCTAGACTGGTTTTCATACCTTCTATGTAAGGAAAGATACGAATATCAAGCTGACTTTGAAAATAAAACTAATCTAATCCACTGAGCATTTGGATTGACTCAGCATATATGTTTATTGCAAGCATCCAAATGATCCATACTACACCCTGTGAATATTCTGGTTAGAACTCGATAAATTTAACTCGCGATCAGTTTAGTTACGACTTAATTACTTAATTGTTTCAGGCATCGATTAGTGGTGGAAAATTCCCAGGTTTTTCCCGACTTTCATCAATATTTGCAAAGTTCAAGGACTTTTCATGGTTGGGAAAAAAGTTATCATTTCTCATGACTTTTTCCCGATTTCCCAGTAGCGTGGCAACCCTGTACTCACTGATCTAAAACTCCTTGTAATCCCTCAGATCAGTACTGTAACTATTGAGCTGGAATCTACACAATTGTACATATTTTTCATGTTCTGACTTTTCACATTCTCTGTCCCACCACAGTGGTTGCATTTGTGTTTTAGGTTGGAATTTACTTTTTTTTACTTTATTCTACATAGTGGGAAAGCACATTTATATAGTTAAAGTTTCCCTATGCTCACTGTAAAGATTAAAACAGCTCCAATTGCACACATTATCTATCTCAAATTGATGTAATTGTTCCACCATTTGCCTGTTACTGACCCTTTCAATGAGCAGTACGATGGAAAATATAAAGAGTAATTTTGCTCCTGAACTCCAAACATTGCTGACAATGATGCAACTATTCAATTGTTCATACAGACAAGATAGAAATTTCTAGCATATTAAAGGATTAACCCACGAAATATAACAGTCCTAAAATTTAACTTGAATGTTGTACTTATGTAGAAGATACGTGACTTTCAAAAACCTATTGGAGAACTTTTACATATGCTGTCCTTGTTCAAGATAATGTAACAATGACAAAATAAAAATAAATCCCAACATTAACAGGTCGGACAACAACTAGTTTAATGCAGTTTGCCTGATTGCAAATTATTTCCCAATTAAGTCTCACAAACATATTACAGGCAAAGGTCAATATATGGCCCTTAGCAAGATCATACTTTATTGTTTTGGCTTGATATATGGTTCTTCTAGAAACCCACTCCACCCCCAATCACATTTTTGGGGAGTGGGCAACTCCACCATCAGTTTTTAAACTTGGCACACAACCAGTTATAACACCTCACCATATTCAATTTGTTATACCAAAGAGTATCTTCCTTCCATCCTTCCTTTCTTTTTTTCTTTCTTTCCACAACATTACTCTGATGAATGTAAAGGGTGAGGATATATTAAATTACCTGTATCATCTTGGCGGTCCTCCACAAATCTGAACACAACTGTAGGAGTGACTATTTCAAATATCAACTGAAACAATAACGAATATTATTTTAAATTCTTGTAAATTGCTTGGGTACAGATTGTTTTTTATTTTAAAAGATCCATTTACTATTTTATTTAAATCATTGAAAAATAAGTCTTAGACATTCCCAAGTAAGAAAATTAACTAAAAGATAAATTATTTTAGAGAATTCAAATTAAATTATCACAAAGAAACTGAACTGTTGTAATTCAAAATTTTCTAGAAAACATGAACAGAGAACAAAATGAGAAATACGCTTTCATTTCCTGCCAGAATAGAGATGAAAACTTACACGGTATAAGTTTTCATTACACTCACTGTATCAATGAAATCTTCACTGCACACCTCCAACAAGAACTAATTAACCATTACAATATTACACATAAATAAATGCAGCACTACTCACAAGTGCACTCAGTGCTCTGGAAATTAATTCTCGTATAGATCTTATTTGTTTCTGTCCATCTTTTTCCTCTGATTTGCTGTGACTCTGAAATATAAATACAATTATAGATTCCTAATAAGGTCATTTCAAGCCCTGCAGTAAAAAGGTGACTACAGTGCGAAGCCAAAATGACAAAACATTTTTTTACAAACCAAGGATGTTATTTATATTTAGTTTAACAAATTATAGGCAAACATTCTTGTGAATTAGAATTTGCTACCTTGTTATGGGAATGAGAATACAAAAAAGGTCAAACAGCCTTTTACTGGTAACTCTAATTATGTGGACAACTTCTGCGTGAGGATTTCAAAATATGCAATAGGTATGATATGAAAGTACCTTATCAATTATAACATAATTATTTCTAAATGAGTAAAGGTTCATCTAGCTATCAATGCTAGATGAATTTTTAATTAAGACACAAGTGAATAACCCTTTTAAAAACACATTGAATTTTTTAAAATATGAAATAAACAACATACAGTACTTACAATTAGTCTGATTACTTTTATCTCATCAAGATTTTCATACAACAGCTTTGCCTGAAAAATAATGTATTTTCTTGTAATAAAATAAGGAAATCCATACTTTGTTGCTTGGTAATATCTAGAAAATACTAGCTCCATGTTCTTATTGACCATTCATATGATTTGCAAAAGCAGGCAGGTATGAAACACAATGCTAGAATTAGTGACTGCTACCAATATTATCAAAATTATTTAGTGTATGTATGTTACATGTACAGTGCACTTCTATGCACAGAGAGTGTATTATTCTGCCCTCTCTTATTCAAACAACAGGTATCTAAATATTATTGTGATCTCTCTTACTCAAATGTTAGATATGAAACTATTATTTTGACCTCTCTTACTCAAACAATAGATAACAAACTATTATTCTGACCTTTCTTATTTGAACTTGTTTAGTTAAATTATGTATACATGGTATTTACTTGATTAATAGATCTATGGATCTGCATGTATTTTGTCAAGAAGCAAGCCTGTTAAATATAATGCATGAATCACTATCGGGTCAATATCAAACATTCAGTGCATGTAAACGTTTGTATATCTTTACTCAAATTAACAAGGCCATAATAATTTTTTTTAAAGTCAAACTGGTCTCATTAACTGGTCCATATTTTGAGCTTTTAAATCCTTGAAAATGGGTCCCATGACCCTTTTATAACCAAATGTCCACCTGATGATGTATTAACTCTCTTTTGTTGAACAGATAACATGCGGATTGTCCATACGCTACATCCCTTTAGGAAAAATTGTCCACCTAAATTTTTGCTAACGTTCTAACTTTTACTAATCAGATAACATTCAAACTGTCAGAAAAGGCTAACTATCCACTCACCAGGTCACAGGAATGTTGAATTCTCTCCAGAATTCCATCTAAGCCAAGACTCTGCAGAGCTATCCATAAGGGGAGACAATTCAATTTAAGCTGGGGGTTAAAGGTGTTTAGGCCTGCAGCATGAACTAAGGATGGGTCAGATGCCTTAAACATAGTCTGCAACTTGTCAAGGAATATATAGATGAACTGCTGACAAGCAAATGAAAGTAGAATTTAGACTGTCCACAATATTCTCATTCATGATCTTCCAAAGAAAGAAATATTTGCAAATATAATCTGTACAACACTTTACATACAACAAAGTTCATTCTCTAGTGCAAAACTACTGATGATTAGGTTATTAATTTCTATTTATTGCATGCAAATTATCTGTTTGTACAAAAGAATAAAGTAGAAACAGTTAAATTTTGAAATTAATTACCCAAATAAAGAAGTTCTAAATTAAGCACCTTAATACACGGAGCCTATCATCAACACATCTGCACAGCTTACTAGTATAAACTTTTTATAAATCTAAAATGTATGTGTTATATTTCATTGGTAAATTTTACTTTATCACACATCAGATAATGTCACACTGTAAAGTATAATTTTTGAGTTCCAAATGTGCCATGGCTTCAAGTAACCTGACTATTATGGATTTGATATATGTGATCCAAAGTCAAAATTTAATTACAACATGTCAATGAGGTACACAACTTGGCCAACAGAAAAAAGCAAGATAGACAAATATGTGATATCATTACAACAAATTAAACTGCAGCCATTACTAAACAGTGTGGTAAAACATTTTGCAAAACCAGTGATGTACGCAAAAAAGGACACAGCATAAGGGAGAGCTGGAACTCCCACCCATTTTCCAATTGTGACTGTGATGCTGTCCCCTGATCTAGCAGAACTCACTGAGGAAGGAATTGCTAACATGGCCAGGGTTGCTAGATTGTTCCTGAAACAACAATCCATAACTAAGAACATAAACTGTACTTTATAAAAAAAGTAAACATAAACAGTGCATACAAAATTAAATTTCCACCCTAATAAGCTTTGTTCATTAAACTTTACTCTGAATCTGACTAATCTTCTCTGATGTTTGCTTCATGAATAAACATTTCTTATCTGGGATTAAGAAATCAACTTTCTAATAAGCCCCTAAGACCCAGGGTTTTCAGCCAACCCTGAAATTTGTATTTATTTTAATGAAAACATACAAAGATGATAAACATTAACAAAATTGTCTAAATCAATTTTTTCTGACTTTTTATTTTTTTAATAATAAATCCAATTATGACCATGTTCAGTATAGTGAAATCTTTATAAATTATATTACAATTATTAAAAGAAGGTAATGGGGCTTCTGTCCACCTACCCTTCAACATGAAGCCAGATTGAGTTTTTCTTGCAGAGATTTTGTAGTCTGTCCAGGTTGTCTACATGACCTACTACTGGGGTTCCTACAAATACAAGTTAAAAAAAACCTATTTAATACAAGCAATTCAAACAATTAATATAGCATCAGTGGAAACTAATTTTTTCTAGTAAAATGTTTCTTCATGAATACTTACCCAATCAAAATACCTTAGAACAATTACTACCTTACAAATCCAGCCCTCCCAGATTAAAACTTTTTAGCTAAAAATTTAAATATTGTCTGACCACAAAGGTGGTCAGGCAGAGTGGTCTACCCTTGAATGAGGGATTGGCAACAAAACCCATAAATATATAAGTTGCTAATGGAGTGTAAGGCATGCTCTCTGTATGTATGTACCTGCAGGGAGGCTGGGAGGGTCTATGTCTATTATGACTGGTTAAGTATTTGTGAAGAAACATTTTACTAGAAAAAGTTGTTTCTTCTTTAAATACTTTATCCAATCTTTATACCTTAGGAGGTAAGAGGTGGAAGGCAGTACATCCCCTTACCCAAGAGATGCGATCTTCAGTCCCCTAAGATATGAAAGACAGCTTCTAGGTAACCTGACTGGAGAAGACTCCATCTGTCGGGGAGCAGCTTCGGAAAGGGAAAAATTGTCCATCCTACAAATCCAGTATTAGTTGTGAAGTGCATCTTATGAAGCTGCTGAACGATCTGGAAAGGTAACCTGTTTCGCCACAGCGATAGGTCCCACCAGATCAAGTTGAGCCTTCTGAGATGAAAGATTAAAAAAACCTGGAGAATTTGGACTCAGATAATATCAGAGAACAGTTCCAGTCAAAGGCAATGCTTGTGGCAACTGCTCTAACCTTGTGAGCCAAAATGTGTAACAAATTCATCGGAGATGGAGTTATTTCTTAATATGCAGAGCAAATAATCCACTTAATCCATGATGAAAGGGTCTGTGCTGTTTCATCGTCCTGTTCCTGTTTTAGAAATAGATGTTATCTCCCTCAAAAACAACATCAGTCTTTCTACTGTACCACTTCAAGGCTCGTACTTGATCTTGTAGGTGGCTTTGAGTGGAAGTGTCAAGATTAAACAAAGATTTCAGTACAAAGGTCAGGTTGCTAATGGACACAAGTCTATTCTTGATGATGAAATAGGGAACTGTCATAAATTAACCTGACCCATCTTGTTGGAACTGCATGTTATTCAAGTTTCCTGATACAGCATGTACTTCACTGATTCTGCATGCAATCACTAATGTGATAAGGAAGCAGGTCTAGTATGAAAGTGGTTCAAATGGCATTTTGTTCAACTAGGTTAGTACCCATGATAGGTTCCACTTCTGGGTACAGATCCAATGTTTTTGTCCTGCATAATCAAAGCTGGAGAGGAGATCAGATAAATCTGTTTTGTTTGATATCCTATCTTCTTTGATGATGAAAGGTATCTGTGATCGTGAAGTGTTGACCTTTGATTGTGCTTGGTGCTAACATTTTCTGCTGAAGAGCCAGAGAAGGAATTTAGCTATTTTGGGTACAGATGATTGTATTTTCAGAATGTATGATTATGTACACCACTGTATAAAAAAATTTCATTTTACTTTGCATGCATTCAGTGTGGAAGGTCTTCTTGCTTGTGAGAACTGTTGTTTCTGAGGGCTTGTTTAATATGATCCAGACATGCAAGTTCAGTAGCTCTGGGATGGGGTAAAACAACTGCCATCATTGCAGTTTAAGTAGATGATAGAAATTCATTATTTTCCTGGGAATTTCCATTGTGAGACTGAGGTGGTCAATGATCCACAATTTCTCCCATATGAGTGGTGCAATGAAGATAAGACAACACTTAGATTCTCTTGCTTTTTTTTATCAACTTTGAAATCAGAGGTTTTGGAGGGCAGGCATATGCATCCAGGCCATTCCAGTCTTTGGATAGCACACTGACTGCCCAGGCTTTGGGATCTGAGGCTGGTGAGAAACAGGTTGGGAGCTTGGTATTCCACCTTGTCAAAAACAGGTCCACTAATGGTCAGTCCAGTTAGGTGATCATCTGAGTGAAAGCCGAGGGATCGAAAGACCATTGTCTGTATAAGCTCTTTTGTTCCAGGACAAAGAATCTGCTACTTCATTATACATCCATGAATATGACAAATTTTGGATGAGGATTTGTTCTTGAGGACATCACTTTAGAATGCCCCTCACTAGTATGCAAAGGTCTGGGGACTTCATTCTGTCTTGCTGTTTGAGTTAAGTCACCACTGTAGATTTGACTACAGAATGAGGACTCCCTTTCTGTTAAAAATCCTGACACCTGTAAAAGGCTTTCAAAATGGCTTACATTTTGAGGATAATGATATGTAGATGCCAGTTCTGGGGAGACTACAACCCACCGGCTTCCTGAAAAGAAAGTAGGTGTGCCCTCCAGTCTTCTGAATTTTGATCTGTACAGACTGCGATCTCTGTTTGTTGTACTTGCAGAGGTATACCCACTGAGAGCCAAGTCTGCAGATGGTAAATCATATCTGTGCAAATGGGGACAGGTTGGTCCAGTGGGCAAATATTTGGCATTTATTGGGTTAAAATAATAATTTGTAATGGGCACATAAAAAGGTGACCTAGGATGATGAGGTCCACTCACATTGATCAAGTATAAAAGGTGAAGGAATTCCAATGCAGAGAGAGAAACACTCAAAAGTAATGAAGTAACCATGGTCCCAATTTTCAAAGCCCATTCCTGAGGGAGATGTACTCTGTTTAACTGCATGCTGAATTCCATACCTAGATGAACAAATTGCTGAGATGATACTAGGTCGAATTTGTTCATGTTGATGTGGAAACAAAGATTTGTAAGCAGTGTAACAAGGGTTGTCACATCATGTTCTAATACATAACTCACTGGATGTTTTAGCAGAATGTCATCCGGGTAACTTGATGCTGCCGACTTGGAGATGGTCTGGATATAAGCCATAACAATACAAAATCACAACTCTGTCTTTAAAATTGTCAACTATATACAGTAGTCCCCCTATTATAAGGCCACCCCTATTGCAGCAGGGAAGTGGCCTTATAATGAGGGTGGCCTTTCTAGAGGGGGATGACAAATGTGAATAGTAAATACATATGAAGAAAGTCGCAAGTATATTTAATTCTAAAACATTTAATATTTTCATTAAAATATCACATGCATGTTGTGAAATAAATGAAAAACAAACTGTTTCATTATTTTTAAACGAATGTTATGAATAACCATTGATATTGTTCTAAAACTGTCTTTATAATTATGTTACAGATCACACGATCTGTCACTGCTGGTAACAGTCTAAAAAAGAAACCAGTCTTGTCACAATTAAAAATATCCTTGCTGTCATATCCCCTGCATATATCGTTTAGTCTTTTCTTCCAATCTTCGACAACTTCATTATTAACATCAGCTGATTCTTCACTAAGGACAACACTTAATATTCTGTCACACTTGATATTTGTGCAACCATCCGTTACTTGCGGTAAAGTCATCATATCTCAATTCAGCTGACAAAATTGTTGCTTTTTCTTGTCATTCAAATCAGGATGTAAACATCTGGCTCAAACAATCTTCCTTTCTTCGTCCATTTCACTTTCCCACTTCTGCAGAATTGTTTCCTTACCTTTCATGATATTGTTTATCTGAGTCTTTCCAACATTAGTTTTCTGCAGGAATCCTCGACCCCCTCCCCACTGAACCTTTCAGTCAGTTGAATTACTTTCACTTTCTCTTTTAAACTGAGAATTTTTCTTTTCCTTGATGACATGTTGATCTTTTTGATAAAACTATTTTTTATGCATCTAAACAAATTGCCATGTGTTTTTAAAGGAAATCATCTTGTCACGTGATTCGTTAGTCACAGTCTGGTACCCCATTGTTTTTATATATTTCTTGACACTAAGTGAGTGAAGCCAAAACAGCTTTGATATGTACCATTTAACATCACGCAGTTTTGACCTCACGGCCATTAGGATTTGTAATTTTGACAATTATTGTCATTAGTAATAGCCACTAATTATCAAAGTGAATATCTTACTAAGGGAAGCAATAAAGGCTATCAAACCATTTTCCTGCTGACTTGTGTATTGTACATCAATGCTGCCACTTCTCAGCTGTTACTACTGTTCAATAATTGTAATCTGAACAATTATCGAAGTGACTAAACTGGACATCTTATAATAACAGAGCAGTAAGGCTAATTGGATTACATGTACTTACCCTTTTGTATGGATTAAAATTGGAGTCTTTCTCGGCTTTATGGAATAAATGTGGCTTCCCGTGAGGCGTAAATGATATAATATTAACCTTAGTGGTACATGTACATGTACTTTAGTCAACACTTCTTTCAGTAACGAAAACCTGACATCAGGAAACAGAAATCAGATTACTTAACACATGTTATGAATAAAATACTGGTTCTGGATACATATCAAAATAAAAATGCAGCCACTTGTGAGGGGTAAATTTTATATTATTGCACTAATATGCTGGCTGCTGGTCGCGTTAGCTGGGTGGCCTTTTGAACACAAACTTGTCGGTGCCAACGGATTCTGGCCGTAAGGAGCGGGTGGCCGCTGGTATGTTCGAAGCATATTCAAATGGAAAAGGTACTGATATATATCTTGTACTAACCTGCAAAAGCAACTAACAGAACAGGAGTTTTTGCAGCAGCAATATCATCTTGGACAAGTTTTTCCAACAGGTCAACATCCTGAAAATATCAGAAAGTAATCAATGATTACATAGTCCATCTCTATGAAACTTTAGTACTTGCATAAGTCATTGTAAACATTAATTATCATAACATTAGCTGTCTTTGTTCATAGATTGGCATCATCTGTATAAATGGAAAGCCACTTGTGCCTGGATCCATTCTGTCAAAATTTATTCAAATTCTACTAAGCAAACTGGATGCATTCTGTCAAAATTTATTCAAATTCTACTAAGCAAATTTTTAAAAGAATTAATTTAAGATTTTTCTACTTTTACAAAGATGGTCATATATGGGGGCAGACTAGCACAATATGTATAAACTTTTTAGGCCTTAATGCCAGGATGCTTCCTGTAAAATTTGATTGAGTTATTTATGTCAAAAGTCAAAAACAGCAAATGTGGACAGATGGCAGATGATGCATGCAATTCCATACCAAAAGATCTTAAGGCCATGTTAGCTAAAGTTAGGACAAGTAACCTTACTGGTCCCTGTCATTTCCACTATAAATAATCTCTGACTTTCATTATCGAAATTATAAGGACTTGCATTTTTTTATTTATTTCCCCATCTCTGCATATATCTGACCCTGAAATACAATAAAGAAGATTATCTAATTTAAAATCCTGTATTGTATAATTAGAAAAGAAGCAAGATGATGAGATTAACTTCTTTATGAACCAGATCAAGTTCTAAAATGTGCTGTGCTTTTATCTGGTTGTGGGGATGGGGGTAACTTCATGACATTAAGGCAAAGACACAGTATAAAATATTTCTAATGCACTTTCTGCTAATGTGGTCTAAAACAGATTTTAAAATCCTTATACGGGCATCATACCATCCTATTGCTCTCCTTGGCACCAAGATCCAGCGGAACTGAGCAGATACATGACAGGGGCAGGCCAAGCTGTAATAATAATAATAATAATAATAAAACAAGAATGACATAAAATGCTTTGCAGTCAACAAGCTGCATGCAGAATCCAAACACTTCTCAAAACATACATATCAAATATTATCATTCAACTCAAAAGCTTCCTGCAGCAAATGCTTGTCACTGAAGAAATAAATGTTGGTCACTCAGATACAAATATTCCATGGTCAAATACAGACAAAAAATGTCAACAATATGGTTCAATGATTCTTTCCACATAGGTCAGCCAGACTATCATAGAAAAACATTGACAAAGAAACTTTGCCAGCAGTCCTCGAAGTCTGATTTGCTTAAAAGGATTCCTAACCAGATTTTTAAAGAAACTTCTCAGTATCATACACATATAATTTCTGAAGTATTACTTTGGAGTTTATATCTATGAAACTCTGCAATCCCATGCAATTTAAGTACAAAGATACCTTTCTAGCACACTCAGTACACAATAACAATTTTAATGGTGACTACACTACTAAGATCATGGAAAGTTCCAGCTGCAAAGAGCTCTTCGAGATTACTAACAAGCTAATGTCAAGGAACAAATCAACATCACTTCCAACTACCTTCTCTCCAGTCGACCTTCCAGACATGTTTGCAAATTTCTTCCATGACAAAGTACAAACCATTAGAGATAAGCTTGACACCACAATTTCAACTGACTCGTCGTCACCATACAGTTGGGATACAGAATTTGAACGGCAACCATTAGCAGCATTTGAACCTGTCTCTATGGATTTTGTACGTACAATCCTGATGAAGAGTGCACCAAAGTCATATGAACTTGATCCAATTCCAACATCACTGCTGCTTGAGTGCTTAGATCCAGTATTGCCTTCACTAACTGATGTAATTAATACCTCTCTCTCATCCGGGAAATTCCCATCATTTTTCAAAACTGCCATTGTAAAGCCTCTGCTGAAGAAACCAACACTAGACCATAACGATTTAAAGAACTACCACCCAGTTTCTAATCTCCCATTCATATTCAAAAATCTTAGAAAAGGTTGTTCTATCCCAGCTTGTATCTCATCTAAATTCAAACAGTCTTTTTAGCAATGTACAATCTGCATATCGCCCTTGCCACAGTACTGAAACTACTCTTCTGAAAGTAGTTAATGACATTCTCTCTGCATTGGATAGCGGAAAGATTACAGTCCTCACCCTCCTTGATTTGTCTGCAGCATTTGACACAATAGACAATGATATATTACTTCACTGTCTCCAGCATGTATTTGGCATTCATGATACAGCCTTATTGTGGTTCAAGTCCTACTTGGTCAACAGGACACAAATTGTGTCTGCAAATGGAATACACTCCAGCCCAGTTAATCTATGTTGTGGTGTTCCACAGGGGTCTGTTCTTATACCCGTTCTCTTCATTATATACACTCAGCTGCTCTCAAGTGTCATAGATCATCATCCAGTGTCTCACCAATTGTACGCTGATGACACCCAAATATACAAATCTAGCCACCCAACTGAAGTTGATGCTACAATCCAAGGTGTAGAGAGGTGCATTACTGATGTGAAATCATGGATGACATGTAACAAGCTGCAGATGAATGATGATAAAACGGACCACAACACAAAGACTTTCTCATTTACATCCTTTACCTCAAACAGTAAATATCAGCAACACCAACATTAAATTCACACAATTAGTACGAAACCTAGGTGTTACTCTGGACAGTACTCTCACATTGCACCAACATGTCATGAACATATGCAAGGCTGCATATCTTGAGCTGAGACACATCAACTTAATTCGCAAATATCTTTCAGTTGATGCCACTAAAACACTTGTGTGTTCATTAGTTTCAAGACTGGACTATTGCAACTCAATTCTGTCTGGTTCATCTCAATATCTACTCCAGAAACTTCAAAAAGTTCAAAACACAGCTGCTCGGATCATACTTAGAGTACCACGATTAGAGCACACCTCCCCACTGCTCTGTACCCTACACTGGCTATCCATTCGATCCAGAATCGAACACAAAATTTCTTCTCTGTGCTACGTTTCAGTCGGACTCTAGTCCAACATACCTATCCGATCTCACCCATGTGTACAAACCAGCAAGATACTTACGCTCCTCTTCTGACAATCGTATACTCATTATTCCCACTATGAAAACAAAGTCATATGGACAGCGTTCTTTTGCATACCAGGGCCCAGCAACATGGAATGAATTGCCCACTGAACTTAGACAGTGATCACATTCAAGAGGGCTCTCAAAACTCGCTTATTTCGACTGCAAGAACAAACTTAAAGACCTAATAATGTTTCCTACCTGAAATATTCTCAGCATGTTTTTAATTTTTTAATGTTTTTCTAATTTCATGGTGTTTGTTTTTGTAATAATATTATTATATGTTTTTTATCTTATATGTGTTGTCTAATGTTGTAAAGCACTTAGAGCTTCTAAAGATTAGGCGCTATACAAAGTCCTCATTATTATTATTATTATTATTATTATTACATGAAACACTACAGTATAACAGTGTTGCAACTACAAACCTTATTGTCAAAGAAGTAATTAACAGTTTTAAATTGTTTGTTCAACCTACTGTACATTTTTCTCTAATCTGCATAACAAGACAAATACAATAAAATCCTTCAACCATCCCAATACTGATGCCTCCCTATTATAAGCACATAAGGACCTTTCCTCAAAGGATGTCAGCACTTCAATAAATACAAAGGACCTTTCATGATTGGATGTCACCAAACTTAAATAAAAGCAATGGCATCTGATTGATTGTTGCATTTTCCATGGTGATTAGAACACATTTATTGTGCCATGTAAGTTTCCTGTTTGCAAGAAAAAAGTATGCTTACAATCATTATCTTTGATCAAATCTAGGCCAATTTAGCATGTAAACAGCCATATTCTACTGGGGACAATGAATACTGGGGTGAATTGTTTAGTTACACATGTCTGTTGACAATGGGCTATAGATCAAATAAGGATGATCATTTTTTTTTTTTTACATAAGAGGTATTTGTGTTTTCAAATAGGATATCACTGATACATGAATTTTCAAACATGTGATCTAATACTCAAATTCATGGACTTTTTATATACATGTATATTACTTCACGTATTTTTTAAAAATTGGAGTCAAAATATTGATGCTAGTGATTTTTTGGGTGTCTTTTTTTTAAAGACCCTGGGAACCCTTTGGATCACTGACACAAGGATGAAACTCTACCCACCCCCCATGAATGGTTCACATGTGTATGTGGATAAAATTAAAAGCATTAAAGATGCAAAGGTCATTTATGGGCTAAGTATATTATCAGGGTACAGTCCAGGACAGGTGAAAGGGCCGTCCACAAGGTGACAAAAAGGCAAAATGCCAACTTTCACACTATTTACTTCATTGTGATCATGGTGTGTTTTCAAAGGTAATCAAAGCCAGCTAAAGCTTTGTGTCCAACATAATCATGATGCACTGTCAAGGTAAATTTCAGCCTTAACAATGAGGGGAATTTCATATGTGTCATGCTCCCCAAGACTCAGCTCAATGTTGAAGTGTTTCTACTGACCACCATGGGATCACTTTCTCTCCTTCAGCTCGCCATAGCAGATCTTCTTTGGTAGTCACTCTTCTGACATCCTGGTGATATTGTCTGCCCATCTTATCTGTGGTTTCATCAGCAGAGTGTGGATGCATGAAATGCCTGCCATGTGAGAACCTCAGTGTTTGAGACCTTGTTCCACCATTTTATTTTACACAACTACTTAAAAATGCAACCAGAAATTTTCAAATGCATTCAAATTATTCAAAAGAATTAACTTTAAACATTTATTCCCAAGTTGCCAGCATACTGATCTTGCTGTAAGCACAGTACATGTTTTGGTATGGCAGATTTAATCCCTATAAAGTGTGCAAGTTCCTGATGAATCCTGCAAGTTTCAAATGATAGAACTTGATCACTGTAAAAGAGACATAATTAAATGCACCTGAACTAATCTTGGTCACTCAACTGTTTGATGCACTATAAACAGCATGATTCAAATTGGGTATCATAATTTTGTTTATTGGATTGTTAACAAAATACTTGTTAAATTTTTAAAAAACCAATATGCTTGGTTTCAAACATAGAAGTAAAATGTAGTTCTGGGGTGGGGAGGATAAAACTAATTTTAATGCTGCGATACTTACATGTTGCTTTAGAATAGCCAACCATTCCAGGATATAAATTTACCCTAATCTACATGAGAATTCATCCTGCAACTGGGCAACTTTCTGGAATGATTCCAGAAGCATACCCTATGAACTAGCACATGCCCAGTAATCTTAATCCTTTTCAAGGATTACGACCATAGTGGGATATCAGTGCAGGATGGGAATCTGGAAATATCAACATTAAGTTTTGCAACATCATTTTAACCTCATCACCCCAACCACCCCAAAAAATAACATTTAAATATCAGCAATATGTAACCTAGTTCTGTTGCATTGCTGAATTTCCCAGTTCAGTGAGAGGCTGATGACACCCCCCAAAACAGGAAAAGACACCCAAAACAAAAGGAAATCTCATCCTTATGGCTAGAGTGTCCACTACTGTAAGATGGTATCCACTTGGACCACTTTTTATATCACAACTATTAGCCTTAGAGAAAAAATGCATTCACTTTGGTGCACCAAGGAACAAAGGTAGAAAGAAAAAGTAGTGAGATACTGTCAAAATGCAGCTTTCATCATTTCCTCCCAAGATGAATAAGTTAGACAGGCCCATGAGGTTGCAATGGCATGGGCCTCATGGACTTTAATCTTCATGAGAGAAAGGTCCCTGGATTGTTTGGAAGAAGAGGGCATACCTACCTCCCCATATGTGAGAGACAAAGTTGGTCTGAAAGCTGGAGAACCTCTCAAGTATAACGCCATGGGTTGTTAAGTCCATGAATGCATAAAAGGGAAGGACCAATCACTTCCCTGCACTGGAAAACCTCCTATCTCATGGGGATTGAGTGAGATAACAGGAATAGGGGGAGGTAGATGCATAAGAGGTAGAAGCATAATTATTGCTATTATAAGTGGTAAAAATGCATAATTTGGGCATAAAAAGTGTAATATAAATATTACATGCCATAATTACAGCACATAAGAAAAAGATTACTAATAACATGGTTCTGAAGCTGGAAGATTTATTGTCACAAAGGACAAAATCCATATGGATTAGAACCAGAATATACACACAAAATATATTGAAAAATTATGTATATTCAGCACTCACTTCAACTAGTGTACATATTTTAACTTTTGCTGAATGATCATGAACTGGAATCCTGATCATGGTGAGGTGTTCAGAGTGCTGATTTGCATTGCTCTCATATTCTTCTTTTAATGTTTGTAAAATGGTGTTGATTTGTCCTTTATTCTGATCTGACATGCTCTGAAGTTTGAAAAGATCCATCTACTCTAAATAGTTTCATCATATAACATCCACAACTCACACTGTACAGCATTTCACTTAACATCTGGCACCATTATCTTTAAAAATATAGACTGGCTCACTAACTAACTAGCATATCAACAAGATGAATCTGTTAGGCAAAGTTCCCATTGGAGAAACCTATCTGTTTTCTTGGAATGGGGTCATATACAGTTGCTATAAATAGCAAATAAGGAAAATGATATTATGCTATTCTTATGCAGCAATCACCTTTTTGCGAATATTATCAAAATTAAATGAGTGAAATTAAAGAGATGATAATAAAAATGACTAAAACAACTTTTTATGGCTTTATTTTTTTAAATATTTTTTTGTGTAGCTGAAAAGCATAATCCATATATAGTTTCGTGGAAAACACAATTTGTTGAAAAAAAGCATAACCATTGGCATGTATGTCAATCCGATCTCCTTCCTAGGTTGGATGTCCAATTGCTGATGCCACACCTTGTTCCCTCCGATTGGAGGGATCCAATGGACCTTAAATGTCCCAAAAACACTTATCCAGTCCTGCTCTGGATCCTGAAGGACTTAGCAATGGATACCTTACAAACTCCCTTGGGAGGGTCACTATGGACCTTTCGAGACTCTGAAGAGACTGCGTCAATCCTGTTCTAAGCCCTAAGTGACTCAGCAAATGATATACCATACTAATTTCAATTGGAAAGGGTCCATGGTTTTTCAAGTCTCCAAAGAGTCAGACTCAGTCCAACTCTGAGCACAGAGGCTGAGCAATGGATCCTTGACCAGTTTGTTTGAGAGGGGTACTATGAGCCTTATGAGTCTCCAGAGACTGGTCCAGTCTTGTTCTGAGCCCCAAGGGGCTCAGCAATGTATCCTTGACAAACTCTCTTAGGAGGATCCTATGGGCCTTAAGTATATCTGAAGACTAAATCCTTTGCTGAGGGTCTCACTAATGGAGAAACCTGAAAAGTTTGAAGAAAATGAGGAAAGTTTTTTTATCCTCCCTTTTATGTATATTGGTGTTCAGCATGGTTCCACACCAGAGACTACAAAAAGGGCAACCATCTAACCAAACACAACTGGTACATAACTGGCAGGATGGGTCTGAATCCCAGAGGGAGTCTTGTGCCCATATTTACCAAAACTTTGTCTCTTTGACACTGATGAAAAGAAAATACTCTGAAAAACAAGCACACATTTTGTACAACAAAAATAATGTACATGGGGAAAACCACATACCTTAATACTAACAGGACCAATGTTTCCAATCTATATATGCAGTCTATAGGGATATATTATCCTCCATATTGCTTTACCTGGAGACACAAGTAACTTCCAAGATCAGGTCTAGAGGCAGCACTGATGTAGATGACAGGTGGTCTTGAGTACAGGGCTTCAAACCCCTCTGTGGCATACTTAGGATACCTGTGGTACAGGGCAAGCCGACACACTCTCACCAGGCCATCTCGTGGCTCTTCATGGAACATCACAGATGAGTCCTCAAATCTGGCAATGAAAGTAAAAATAATTAATCCCTCTAAAAGACCGAGGATGGATCCAGAAAAAAGATGAAATCATGAGATGCTGCCAGGATTTTATCAAAACATGGTGGGGGAGGAGCACACCACTTGTCAATAAAATAAGCAGAGAAAACACAGAAGGGGGGAGGGAAACAGCCATAGTTCAATATTTACCTCATACTTAAATATCCATCTCTCTCTCTCTTGCTGCTCTATTCTGTTAAGGCTCTAGTGAAATCAAAATCATCAAAGATGTCCCCTCTAGTTGTGTAAATATTAATCTGTTGATTGTTTCTGAGCTTAATCTGATCCTTATTAGTGTACAACTATTTTTCTGTGCTTAAACTACCATATGTATAGCCAACTTAGCCATCTTAAACAAGCTGGGAAGCAGTTCTTTATGGTTGTTATATACAATTTTCCACAGCTCACAGGTGCTTTATCTCTGCTCCAAAATGTTTTTTCACCAATATGAACTCTGCCTAAGTTTCACTTTCTTCAGCTAATGCTTTGATGCTTTCTGTGCCAGAGTTCTTATCTGTTCCATAACGCTTTATTAGAGTTTCAAGTCCATCAATGCCATTTTCACAGTTATTTTGACCAAATAAATATCCTTCCTTCTAATTTCTTTATATATTCTTATTTATTCACTTTCTCTTAACCCTTGAAGTGCTACATAGTTTTGATCTCTTAGCACTCAATTGTTTGTGAAAAGAAATGAAAATTGCACAACTTTTAACCTGCCTGTATTTTAAATAGATTTGTATAATCCATTTAATATCAAAATACTTCTGAACAGGGAGCTGATCAGCATAGTCTGTTTTTGTCCATCCAATATGTACATCAAAGTTTTATTGAACATCAATTTTTGTCTCAAAATCACACACTGGTATTTCTGTTACTTTTCCACTCCAGTAGCTTGATATACTTCAAAATTTTAAAAAGTTTTGTCATCATCACTATCACTAGCCAGTATCTGCCACAGGAAATCAACATATGAAGATTAACCATGTTGGGAGTCAACCATTTTGGATTATCTAGGTGGCACTGTATTTTAAACAAACATTTGTCAGAACTTCCTGGATGAATTTGAGGTCAAACCTATGACAGAATGCTGGTCCAAATGTGCCATTCTAATTTAGCTTAATAACCATTCACGTCAAGTAGAAGTACCCCGTTTTGTAAACGTTTGCCTACCTGAAATACAACGTTTCAACAAGTGCCACAAGACTTCTACCAATGATGTGATTTCTGTCACTATAAGCCCCATGTATAAACTTTGAACTGTTCTGCAGTTCTTGTGAATCACTGCTTTTGAAGTGTACATATTTATAAAAAGATTACACGATTTGCACATTTGTGCATCCTGGCAGCACCTCTATGTTCATGTAACACAGCTGGCTCCCCAGAGTATTGAAACTGACCTCACACAAAACTTTAACAAGGTGCAATGCACAGACATGGGTATGGTGGAATAAAACAAGTATGAAACTGTGTCATAGGGTACATATCTTTTATTATATTAGGATGATGGTGCATAATTCAGATCATTTTAAGTTCTGTCATGACCAGCCCAATAGAAAATGTCTTTTGACTATGTACCCCACCCCCCATTTCCAGGAATATTCCTGAAACGAACTGTTATAGAGTATTATAGATTGTAAAAAATTAAATGTGTAATTTTATTAAAGAAATTAAAATGGAATTGAATAACTGAAATAACGAATGCAAAAAAAGCTGAATTATATATTCAAAAGGAAACAAAAAAGAATGCATTTTATGAATACATTTTGAAAATATACTTTTTTCAAACTGCTGTTAAATATCCATGGTAAAAAAAGATTTATTACACCATTTTTAACAACTGCCACTGATGTAATGACACTGTATATCTAGTCATTTTTGAACAAAAAGATTAAGAAATAAAATTTGCTGACAAAATACTCTACAACTACACTTTTACATCTACTCTGGTTGAGGATTTATTCTTATTTACCATAATGTCAATGCCTTTTTTATTTTCTGCATCTGCTGTTTGTAAAATCACACTTTTATTAAGACATGATGTGAAAGTAATTGTTATCTCCTCAGGAATGCATTTCCATTTTGATTGAAAATGAATGAAGATAACTAGAAACAAATGAATGGAAAATAAAAAGAAAAATAAGAATGCGTTTCTGCTACCAGAAACGAAAGCAAAACTAAAATGATAGCTGAAATGTAAATAAGACTGGAATGTAACCGGAGTACAACTGAAATTAATTCCAATGCATTTAAATTGCAAATGAAGTGCAAATAAAATCCAGATTAGATAAAATTACCTATCCTAATGTTTAAACTTGCTTCATCTAACAAAATACATGCCTATAGCTCAATTCTACCTTCGTGTTTTATGATATAGCAACAAAAATAGGTTATTTTTGTCAAGGCCATTGAAGTAAAGTGTCTTGCGAAGGGACACACCACAGTAGCCAACTTGGACTGATCTGATGGTAGAATCTGAACCCACGACCTTTTGGGATAAGCACATTACAATGAAACAAAGGCAGACAAGCTTTAACATAAGACTGGATGAGGAGTCCTGGATTCTTCACTTGATGAACTCATGAGTCACAGCCTGTTTGTAATAGTCCCTAGAATAAACTTGCCAGTCACTCACTTTCAAAAAGAAAGAAAGGAAAATGAGAAGGTACATTATTTTATTACATATTTACATCAGATTTTCAGCCTAGTAAGATCACATTAAACAGTAATTGTAAAACAATTTTCTTTATATCATATTGCTCTCTACCATCAGCAAACTTTTTCAAATGATTAGTTTCTTTACTTTTTCATATTTTTTGACTTAACAAAATGTATGTTTGGCATTTTTGGCTATTGAAGTCTTCAAGAATAGGACATTTCTTCATCACTCAGAATAATATATTAACTGTTTTGATTTTCTGATACTGTGCTACTTTGCAGTCATCATTTTTTCACACTTATTTCTAGAGTTCTGCATGTCTTCTTTGTGCAGCAAAGCAAACCTCAACAACAACAAAATGATCTGTGTCAAATTCATGATGGGTAAATGCTAATATCTGTAAGTTAGTATTTCCAATTCAAGTGGGATTACCGCTCCGGTGGCCTAGTGGTTAGAGCATCCGCCTCGGATGCGGGAGGTCGTGGGTTCAATCCCCGGCCGAGTCATACCAGAGACTTAAAAAATGGTACTAACAGCTGCCTCGCTTGTCGCTCAGCATTAAGAGGTTTGTGTTAGGACTGGTCGGCCTGGTGTCAGGATAATGTGACTTGGTGGGACATCATGCTACATGTCTGCGGCATGATGTCCCAGTGCTAGACATCACTATAAACTGCCACATTGCAGACATCGTAGCGATATGACTGAAAAATTGTTAAAGCTACGTTAAAAATCAAAATCACATCACATCACAACACATCAAGTGGGATTTTGCTTTCCAGCAGTCTTACACCATTCACAACTGCTTTTTATGTACCATCTAATTCCACTTTTTTCAAACATGAGATCTGCTTCTCTCACTTAGGACTCTTAAGTTCTCATATTTTCATAGTTCTGCCACCATTTTTATCAGCATCCTTCAATGAAGTCAAGATAGAGTCGGCATTATATATACATTCGGAGTTCAAGTTGTCTTTCTTGTCATTGCTTATGCTCTCTCTTTCATCTACCTTTCTGTTAGCATTAGTGTCATTTTCATCACAAGTCCTTTTCCCAGAAATGAAAACAGATTTTGATAACTTATTTTATTGAGACCAAGTATTTTTCTGCACTCATTAAAAGCGTACAATGATAGTGTAGTGCCCTAGTCTAAATTGCAAGTACATAAGTAGCAGTTATTATTAGCTGAACTGTCCAACTCAACTATGAGAAACCAATTTTTTAAAATAAAATATGTTTTTTCAATAACATTTATCCAATCAAAATATCATGCGACCACTACTTTGCAAATCCAGCCCACCTTGATGAAAACGTTTGAGCTAAAAAAACTAAAAGTGACCTGCCCACCTAGGTGATCTCGTCTTGATACAGGACTGGTGCCAGATTCTGTGAAATTGTCAGTTACTCCTAGAGCAGAAGCCATGCTCTCTATGGATGTAACTGCAGGAGGCTGGGATGTGAATGTGTAAGTGACCTTGAGATGAAGTGTTTAGAATAAACAGGAATTATTACCAAATTCTGATTATCAATAACTGTTAGCCTGTTCTTGATGATGAAAGCAGGATGTGTCAAGAGTGATACCAACTCATCTTGTCTGAACTGCATGTAGATGGGTCCACCAATAGGATGTGTATTTGCCGATTCTGTCTGCTGTTCAACAATCTGGTGAAGAGACAGGACTTATATGTGGTAAAACAATGAAACTCTTGAGAGCAGTTCAAATGGTTCATCTAGGTTAGTACCCATGATAAATTTCACTTGTCCAAGGATACACTGTCTTGAACAGATGACACCTAAATTAACAGAAGACTGTAAAGGTCTTTCGTATGTCAGATAGCCTCTCTGTAATGATAATGTAGTGTGCCAGTGATTGTGGAACAATATGTTCTGTTCTGCATTTGATGCTAATTGTTATTCACTGAACAACCAGAGTTAAGTTAAGTTATTGAGTTATGGATGCCTGCAGTGGTATAAAGTGTTCTTGTGTGCACCACTGAGAATATATTCCATTGCCTTTTTATGCCTTAAAAGTGGATGAGAATCTCAACTGAGATTCTCCACCATATGTTCTGAGAACTGTTGTTTCCGAAGGGCATGTTTTAGTCAGATCCAGACATACAGGTTCAGTGACTCTGGGTGAAGATGAAACATTGCCATCATGGTTGCTTAAAGAAGAGGAGGGAATATCTCAATTCCTGTTGATCCTGTTGCGAAATTAATGAGGCTGATCAAAGATATCCTATTTGCATGGAATAATGAAGATGAGGAGACACTCTGATTTTTGTTATTCCTATAACATCTCAAAACCTGAATTGTTCAAGGAAGATTTTATACATTTGGCTGGTCCAATATACAGAAAGAGCATCAATTATCCAGGCCTTTGGAACCTGGCATTTCTGAGACAAAATTTGGGATTCTGACACCTTGTCGCCAATATATTCATGATATGTCAATCCCACTGGGCAACTATTGACTGAAAACTCAGGGATGAAGAGACTATTCAGTTTGTTCCCCTGGAAACTATTTGTCGGTTCTATATATCATCACGGTAAATCTTCCCTATTCAGCAACAAAGACTGGAACCTTCCCCATATCATGATCTGTGATAAAGGGGATGTGTGTGCTTGTGAAAGTGTGTATTTGAGATGGGGAGGATCTCATGGCGATGCTGACAGAAATGATTGCCCTCCCTTTGCCTCTTTCTGCATTAGTTAAAGAAAACTTAAGTTTTCAATGGTTGTAAACTCACCAAGACAAGATAATATAGAAAACTTACCTGTATGTATCCATACAAAGCTAAACTTATACAGCAATAATAGATGGGTTTTCTATATCACATACAAAACCTATATTTAATAATATGGTAATAGCAATGTGAGGGGATACAATTGTGACATGTACAGATATGTACCAAAGGTGTTTAAGTGTGATGACAGCAAAGTGATAAGACTGAAATGTTAGAAACTTGACTGATGCTGATAGAGGATAGAAAAATTGTAAATTTACAGAGTATACTTCCCATCAAAGATAAAATTCCTACAACTTGTTTTAAGGTAGAAAACTTCCAAACTGCTAGAATGTGTAGATTTTGCAAGGCCCCACTCTCTAAAGAGAGTGTCCAAATCTCCACAAACATAAGTAGTAACTATCAATTTCAACAGATTTAGTGCAAATCCCAGTATCAAGGGAGACAACTTTTATAGGTGGGCAGATCACTTTAGCTTGTTAGCAAAAAAGTTTTAATCTAGGAGAGCTGGATTTACAAGGTAGTAGTAGGTCTCCTAAGGTAGTACAATTGAGTAACATATATGAAGAAGAAAACTTTGATTACTTTCATGATTTATATATGTGTCACCACCAGTTTCAACAATGTTAAAACAACAAAGGGCATTTATTGTTGCAGAGGCTTACATATACATTCAACATCAGGTTCTTTAGGCTATCACATCATGGAATGAATAACTGTTAATTAGTCACACTGGCTTCTTGCATATAATCCAAGCCATGGCTAACCAAAACTATAAAAATGGGGCATTATCACTGGGGAAAATCAGATGCAATGGGAACACAATACATGAAGAAAAAGTGTGTCCAATGAGAATTTCATATAAATCAGATACAGAAGCTCCGGTCCTGAGAACCCAGCAGTCTATATTACCTGATGGATGTTTTATGCCACAGTATAGTCTACATTACCTGATGGATGCTTCATGCCACAGTATAGTCTATATTACCCGATATATGCCTGGAACCACTGCACCGTCCGCATTACAAGGATAATCTGTGTGACAGTATTGTCTATATTACCTGACAGATGTTTGGTGTGACAAAATCGTCTATATTACCCTGATGGATGATTGGTGGCACATAGTGATGTGTATATTACCTTATGAATGATTAGTACCACATCAAAATCTATACTGCCTTATATAGGATTGATGCAACACAGTATTTTCAATATTTTACCTGAACAGTTTGGCAAGCCAAAGCTGGCAGTCAGATGTGATTTTTGTCACAAACTTGCGCAGGTGTTCTTCTGGCAGTGTAGAAACATAAGCAGCCACGCTGTGAGCTGTTATTGCTGCATGCCCAATATCATCTAGCTTCTGTAGTTTCACTGGCCTGAAGAAAGCAAAAAAGAACAAATTAAGTAAAAGGAGTGATGCAGGCAGTTTCTTCTCTTCTTCCAGATGGTTCAAACTGTTCAGAGAGTTGTTTGAACATTTCAAGGTTTTTTTCAAGGACTTCAGAGTTTTCAAGGAGTATTTTTTTATATACTGGAACTAAGCTGTTTTAATCTGTTACTTTCTTATCACTCAATGAATATTAAAGATACAAAAGGATAAGAACAAAAACATTAACTAATTAGCATGTAAATAATAGAGTAAATGAATGTTACACCATCCAGTAACAATTAGTGTTATGTGCCACATCATCCACATAATTTTGTCCCATTTTATGTATTATTTATTCATTATTTTTAGAAAATATGTAAATAATACAAGTTCTTCATTTTAAAAATATAAATTTTATGTGTTTTTAAGTTTTGCATTTCCTCATACAAATGCCATCATTTTAGTAGAAAGTTTTTTCAATGCATTCACATGTTTTTCAAGGATAAAATGACTTTTTGTGAAATTCATGGGCTTCTTAAGGAACCTCCTCATATTCAATCACAGCTCAAGGCTGTACAAACTGTGATCCCCTAATTTCAGAAAGGATATGATTATGGTGACATTTTATGTCCAAACAAAAGTCTTTCCAATGAATGGGCACTCTACTTGCTGAACATAAATCTGTAGGAATCCATGAGCTTGTTCTGCATCCTTATTTTTTTAATAACAGCTGCATATAAACCATCCAAGATATTCATGAGATATTCTTCACCAAAAAGTTGTAATTGAATGAGATGATTTACTTTCAATGGTATTTTCAGAAACAGTTACCTATTTTCAATTTTGCAATTTAATGCAGTTTGTGAAGTAATGTTGCAGTCTTTCTGATTCTCTACAGAGTTTAAATATTTTCATAAATATTTTGTGTATTTAATACTATTTAACTTGAGAAAAAGCACTGTGAGCCGCTTTTGTAATATAGTGTACTCATTACCATGACTGCAATTTGTTTAGTATGCAAACTCGTAACAATTAGGGCATGAAAAAATGTATAGGCTTATGCAAATAAATACACATAGTTGTAATATACTTTCAGAAAAAGAGTTCATCCCCTGGTACTTAAATACAGGAGTCTTGTGTATTTGAAACCACTAAACTCTAAGGTGATGGCAATATAAAGCACATTTATATTGCAAAAAACTATGGGACTGAGTGAACAAAGCCTTTATGAGCTGGCAACGAATGGTCATAGGTGACTAATTGTTTGATGAGCTACAGAACCAGTCCATATGTGGTCAAGTATTTCATAACATTTTTTAAAAGAATAAAGATTAACAACTGACTAAAAATAATTACAAGACCAAAAAAAACACCAAAAGTTTTTTCAAACAGACTTTTGCATGGGTAAAATGAATGCATTAACAGGCTTAAAACTAGAGTAATTTCCATATTATGGCTGTCACAGCAAAGATACTACCAAACATAAACTGGGAGATATCATGGGGCTGGATTTTGATATTGGGCACCTAGACGGTTTATCATTTTCATCCTGTGAAAAGATTCCTCTTGGATACATAATGCACAGAATTTAAATGTTTTTCCTCATCTTACCACAAAAGTCCAGTAATTTTGCAAAATGTTAACAGAACAGTCTAAGTGAACTGAATTAGCTGACTGTGGAAATAGAAATGAACCTAAATCGAATATGTCCAACCTCCCTCCAACACATTTTTTCAGTTTACAAATAAGTTGTCTGTTGCATAAATTGTAGATATTTTTGCTTAGAGTACAAATTTTTTGTAACAATAAATTTAAAAAACAGGTATCCAAGAACATCGGCATGCAATGCATGTTTAATGCATATAGTCAGCAATGCTATTTTAAGAATGAAATCTATCGTAAAATTTTGTATTTTTCCACATTTTGTCAAGCAGGGTACATGCAAAGATAAAACTGACTGCCAAAAGAGGTTACATAATTACAACAGGTTTTATGCTAACTTTAATAAATGTAATTCCACGACTTTTCCAATACCTTTTTACCAATTTCAAGAGTACCTACTACATAAATTTATGACCTCTAATACTTACCTAACACATAAAGTTAACACAAAAACATGTGTTACAGCCGGCTTTGGGCATACTTCATCCTATTGGATAGGTCATTCTCTTTTAAGTGCCTGGAGTACAATGATTCTGAATGGCGATAAGATCCCTGGATGTAGTCTGAATGTGAAGTTTACGGGGTTGTCAAAGTTAGGTAGGATGGTAAAACTTTTACATCAGCAAATGAAAATGTGACACAATAATGCAAACAAAATTCCATGACTTTTCCAAAACTATGAATGACTTGGGAAAATTTTAAAACTTTTCAAGGCCCTTGATAAGATTTTCTGTAATTTACAATCTTTTCCAGGATTTCAATGACTATCAAATTTGTTATCTTGCTTCTGTAATTTGGCAATTACTTTTTTCTGATATTTTCCATACTTTTCATCCTTTATCTCAAGTGTTTATCTGATTTTATTACACGTGGTTTTCTTCACATTGAGCAAAATGATGCAATTGGTCAAGCAAGCATTTAAAAAAAGTTAAACTTGTGATTTCATTATTACCAAAAGACATCACTTGGTTTCTCAAAGTTAATACAACTTGAAGTCTGTGAAGATGGAGAAGTGAATACCAAGATTTGTTTCCCTTTCCTATGACAATCATTGTATAAGCACACCTGTATAAATATTGGAACACATGTCCATCTAAAAGGCAAATCCTGCTGATATTATGTAAGCAAATTCAGTGAAAAACAAAAAGAAAAATTCTCACATTTTATACTGAATAGAACACTATTTCATAATCCCAGATTAACACTATTGTTTGAGCCCTGTTGTAATGTGCATTGTAATTCATTCTGCTTTGGATACACGCTATATATCCACATAGTAACCAGGAAGTTTTGAGGGAATTTGCTCCTCTATGAACAATTGTTATGAAAGTAAAATTTTATTTTAGGTCAAACAACTAATTATTTTGTGAGTTATGGAATCAGCATGTGTCAATGAAAAAGAAATTCACAAGAAAGAAGGTCATTGATTGGCTAAGAAAAAATTAACATTTTATTTGTTAATAAAACATGCCTGTAAATTGTTTATAATGGGAGGCTTGACCAATGCTATTTTCATTTTATGGCTGCCACTGTACAATTGTTACTGAATGGGAAATCACACCAGGTCAGATTCTGATAAAGCAGAGTTCTTCTACATAATGAGCCATCATTTGGAAGTTTACTCTTGGGCAGATCTTACATAAGATGCATGTGTTTTGCCAGTTTTACCACAATGTATAGTAATTTTGCAATACATTAACATACTGGTCTTCGGGATTGGAATTACTAGTCTGTGCCCTATATATAGTGGTGAATAATAATATAGGTTTTACTGTAATTGTAATATAAGTATTATAAATTAATCAACACTGTGAACCTGGCCTACTTTTTTGTCTGCAAAGTTGTCTCCTTTTCATTGTGCCCCTCTTCATTTATCTCGTACAGAATCAGTTCTTCCACCTTTTTCATCACCTCTGCCAGACCAAGGCCACTGTAATGTAAATGTACCAAATGTTAATACTAATCACTAAGTGGCCAACTGGGACTTAAAATAATAGCAAATACTGGAATTTTATTACTGTCTTCAACTGATTAGGGATGTCAACTTTTAAGTCAAAAATATGCTATGTCAGCCATTAAACAAGGAACATGTTGCCAGGAGACTACAAATCTACACTGCATGTAAAATCTAAACATCATTTTAACGTGTATACAATACTCCCCTTGCTTTCTATTTCACTTTTGTACAAGTAAGAAAATGGTGGAAAATCGAGGGTAGTGGAAGATCAAGGTTATACCAAAGTATTAGCTATTTACATGCAGTATACACATACATTAATGTTTTAGGTTAGTCTGTTGTTCTTTCATGCCATTACTGAATATGTTCAGGCTAAATAAAAATGACCGCTCCAATGGCCAAGTGGTTAGCATGTCTGCCTCAGATGCGGGAGGTTGTGGGTTTGAACCCGGGACGAGTCAAACCAATGACTTTTAAAATGGTACTTACAGCTGCCACACTGGGCACTCAGCATTAAGAGGTTAGTGTTGGGACTGGTCAGTCTAATGTCTGGATAATGTGACTGGGTGGGGCATTATACTACATGTCTGCGGCATGATGCCCCAGTTCTAGACATCACAACAAACTGCCACACTGCAGACATTGTAGTGAAATGACTGAAAAATTGTTAAAGCTACATTAAAAATCCAGATCACATGCACACACATAAACAAAAATGTTAAGTATATGTAGTTTAATAAACTGAATCAATGAATGCAAATACATACAATGACTGCAACAGGCATGTTTAGTTTTTAATATGGTTATCAACAAAAGAGATTACTCATATATATTGCTACAAATGTTGTGAACCTTGGCCCTTTCAGTTTTTTTTATAAATAAACTGATATTAAAAAGTCTTTTCAGACAACTATAATCAACAATGCTTAGCAGCAATTACTGTTTCTCAAACAACTAAAAAGAGGCCTCGGATCACACCAGCCACTGCTTTGCTGTTTAACAGACGCTAATCAATTGAGCCCAAATAGGGGATCCCCTAAGATGATTAAGACCAAATACAACTCAAAAATGTTTTCACATAAATTATGTCGGGTGGATGGTGCAATCTGATAAAAATCAGATCTCTGCTGTCATATGTGAAGAGCTGATGACTGCTAAGGGATCATGTTCTGGTGATCTTTGAATTTGCCAATGGAAATGCAGTGAATCAAATCGTATGCTACACATTCATGCTCTTCATCCACACTGCTCAGTCTCCAAACACAAAGATATAAGACTTCATCTGACTGGCTGAGCAATTATGGTAATAACACAGGTTGCTAGAACATGACCCCAAAGCAGTCACTGTCAGATCTTCAAGTATAACAGTGGAGATCTGATTTTGATCAGATTGGTGAATGGTGAGGATAGTTCATGAAAGAGGGAATTAAAGAACAAAACAAACAAGACATGACAATTTATGTATGAGAAATGATGGTGAGAGATCAGAGGGCAAGAATCCAGTGAGCACTGAACATCCTAAGCATGAAGGTTCCTCAAATGTTATGAGTAAAGTGTAATTACACTAATTATAAGGAGTAACTTCATATATCAAGCTGAGATTTGCATGGTGGTACTTACTTTCAGTATCTTCAGTAAATAATCCTAATATTTCTCTTGAAATACAGTGGATTTGTGATTTTGTTTTTCAATTCAAATCATGACTATTTAGGGACTACATAAATTTTGGATCAGCCCCCATGGATAACATTTGGGCAGTGGTGGAATGTGGAGAACTGATAACTTTTTTTTAAAAAGTAAGTAAAGTACCATTACTCTGTAAAAATTAAGATAAAATATTCCTCTGGTGCATTTCAGCAACTGATTCATACTTGAATACAAATATGTGTATTTTGTTGCAACAGCAGTAGTCAACTTTTATTGGAATTGACTACATGGCAGGGGAATCTTTAGTTCAAAATACTTTTTGTCGTAACTGAAGTAAAGACTTTTTCTACTGTTGTGAAACACACCTTCCTTTTAATGGTTCAGGGATGTGTGCCTGCTGCTGCTCTTTGATCCTAGCTTTCCGCTCTGCTTCAAATTTCCTACAAAGAAAATGCATTAAAACTGATGAAAATATATCTATATCAGTATTAACCAATCTTTTTACATGACAACCACAAACAAAGAGTCTATGGCTACAAAATTACAATACAGTAATATTCATCAACCTGAATGCTGCATCTTTCATAATAATTAAAAATAACCATAATAATCTATCTGTTGAGTTTAACAGAAAATGCAAACAAATGACTGATCATATAAAAAATATACAAATCATTGAAACCAAAGCCTAGGTATTATTTTATTAAAGATTTAACTTTAAATTGCAAATTATGTAGGTCAGAAACGTATGGGACAATGCTATGTTGTGGAATTCGTGAGATGCGCTTTAAGGTCTAAGCCGTTTTCTGATTAGACATGTATTTGCGAAAATACAGGAAAAACAGCAAATCAAATACTATTTATTTGCATAAAATCACTACAAAGTATGTATATAAATAAATAAACCATACATTTGCGATCCTGTCAACAGACTGTTGTAATGAAGCTATATTATATTGAGTGATTACATTACAACAACCTCTCATCTAAAAATAGATGCACTCACATCTGTGTTGATTCTGTTGGAAAGAAGGGACTGTAACTTTTGATGGTGGGACTCCTATTTTTACCAAAATGGGAGTCCTGGACTCCTAGTTTTAAAATCCTAGTTAGACCTCTGATCATAGATGTCAAATTGTATCCTTTTCCCTGATTTAGTTTTACCATAAACAGATCCATAAAGTACCATGCTTATGTGAAAAAGCTTATGTCAACTTATATCAATCAAGCTGATGATTTTTCATTTGGAAAGCGAGCCCTGTAATGTGTTTCTTAATCTTGGCTTAAAAATAAAGCTACTACAATCTATTAATGACATAATTTGCATATTTCATCTTAATGACCAATACAGTAAGTAAGATTGGTTCTTTGGCATTTATGTTATCACACAATCACATCATCAGTTGCATATTTTCAATGATGTTGCAAAAAATTCTATGACCAAGAAGATGCCACTGGTGTCTTGTGTTCTAAAGCAAAGAAGATGTTCATTTTTTACATAGTACTAATATCTCCATTTATTTAGATAAAAACTGCCCATAATCCGGTGTTTTAAAATTAGTTAACATGGACAACTTAAAATAAGTATGAATTGTTTGAAAACCTTATTTTATGACCCTGTATTGTGTATATATGTATATCAAAACACTAGTTACTCCGTTAATCCAATGGAGCAGTGGAGCAGTAAAATTTACCACCTGTCACTATCATAACAGTTAAGAAGTTGTTATGAGTCAGAATTCCTTTAATGGTTAATTAATTTTGTTTATTGTGTGCTTATTGAGTACCTACCAACATACACTTGATAAGGTACAATAAGAGCTCCTAGCTCAGATAGACAGGTGTTAAACCACTCATTCACTCATCAATTGTGATTATTATCAAAATAGTCCTCATGCACATGGAACTGCCCTGGTGTACTACCCCCCGAGCACAGATTTAATTACTGATGATAACAAAAGGTATAGGGTTTCTGGCTAGCACTGGTCAATTGTAAAATATCACATTCACAGTCTCAATGAATACTCCAAAATTACACATAACAATGTCTTTAAATATTGATATTGTTGTTGATAAATATTCAATAATAATAATAATAATAATGAGGACTTTGTATAGTGCCTAATCTTTAGAAGCTCTAAGCACTTTACAAAATTAGACAACACATATAAGATAAAAAAACCATAATAATATTACAAAAAGAAACACCCTGAAATTAGAAAAACGTTAAAAAATAAAAAACATGCTGAGAATATTTCAGGTAGAAAAACATTATTAGGTCTTTAAGTTTGTTCTTGCAGTCGAAATAAGCGAGTTTTGAGAGCCCTCTTGAATGTGATCACCGTGTCTTTGTGTCTAAGTTCAGTGGGGAATTCATTCCACGTTGCTGGGCCCTGGTATGCAAAAGAACACTGTCCATATGACTTTGTTTTCATAGTGGGAATAATGAATATACAATTGTCAGAAGAGGAGTGTAAGTATCTTGCTGGTGTGTACACATGGGTGAGATCGGACAGGTATGTTGGACTAGAGTCCGACTGAAACGTAGCACAGAGAACAAATTTTGTGTTTGATTCTGGATCGAATGGATAGCCAGTGTAGGGTACAGAGCAGAGGGAAGGCGTGCTCTAATCGTGGTACTCTAAGTATGATCCGAGCAGCTGTGTTTTGAACTTTTTGAAGTTTCTGGAGTAGATACTGAGATGAACCAGACAGAATTCAGTTGCAATAGTCCAGTCTTGAAAGTACTAATGAACACACAAGTGTTTTAGTGGCATCAACTGAAAGTTATCTGCGAATTGAGCTGATGCGTCTCAGCTCAAGATATGCAGCCTTGCATATGTTCATGACATGTTGGTGCAATGTGAGAGTACTGTCCAGAGTAACACCTAGGTTTCATACTGATTGTGTGAATTTAATGTTTGTGATGCTGATATTTATTGTTTGAGGTAAAGGATGTAAATGAAAAAATCTTTGTGTTGTAATCAGAATGGCCTCCGTTTTATCATCATTCATCTGCAGCTTGTTACATGTCATCCATGATTTCACATCAGAAATGCACCTCTCTACACCTTGGGTGGTAGCATCAACTTCAGTTGGGTGGCTAGATTTGTATATTTGGGTGTCATCAGCATACAACTGTACAAAATGAAGAGAACAGGTCCAAGAACAGACCCCTTTGGAACACCACAACATAGATCAACTGGGCTAGAGTGTGTTCCATTTGCAGATACAATTTGTGTCCTGTTGACCAAGTAGGACTTGAACCACAGTAAGGCTGTATCATGAATGCCAAATACATGCTGGAGACGGTGAAGTAATATATCATGGTCTATTGTGTCAAATGCTGCAGACAAATCAAGAAGGGTGAGGACTGTAATCTTTCCGCTATCCAATGCAGATAGAATGTCATTAACTACTTTCAGAAGAGTAGTTTCAGTACTGTGGCAAGGGCGATATGCAGATTGTACATTGCTAAAAAGACTTTGAATTTAGATGAGATACAAGCTGGGATAGAACAACTTTTTCTAAGATTTTTTATTTGAATGGGAGATTAGAAACTGGGCGTTAGTTCTTTAAATCGTTATGGTCATGTTGGTTTCTTCAGCAGAGGCTTTACAATGGCAGTTTTGAAAAATGATGGGAATTCCCCGGATGACAGAGAGGTATTAATAACATCAGTTAGTGAAGGCAATACTGGATCTAAGCACTCAAGCAGCAGTGATGTTGGAATTGGATCAAGTTCACATGACTTTGGTGCACTCTTCATCACGATTGTACGTAAGAAATCCATAGGGACAGGTTCAAATGCTGCTAATGGTTGCCGCTCAAATTCTGTATCCCAACTGTATGGTGACAACAAGTCAATTGAAATTGTGGTGTCAAGCTTATCTCTAATGGTTTGTACTTCGTCATGGAAGAAATTTGCAAACATGTCCAGAAGGTCGACTGGAGAGAAGGTAGTTGGAAGTGGTGTTGATTTGTTCCTTGACATTAGCTTGTTAGTAATCTCGAAGAGCTCTTTGCAGCTGGAACTTTCCATGATCTTAGTAGTATTTAGTGGGCTGATTTTGCTGCATGGACTATATCTGTGACATTCTTCTTAGTGACTTCATAGATTTGCTTATGAATAGTGAGTCTGGTGGAAAGCCAGAGCCTCTCAGCTTTATGGCAGTCTCTTTTAGCAGTGCGAAGCTGGTCCCTAACACTGCTATACCATGGAGAACACTTTTGAACTGATACTCTGCACTTGGTAGCTGGGGCATATTTGTCAAGTAATGAACACAGGCAGTTATCGAGTTGTTCTGCGGTAGGAGGTAAACAAGCTGTTAGGTTAGCTTGGATGTCATGCATTAGTTTGGTTCTATTTATCATACGCAGGTTTCTCTTAGTAGCAGATAAAGGTGGAGGGTTATGGACTGATATGTCAAGATGGCATACAATGCAGAGGTGATCTGATGCAAGGTCATGGGATACCAGGGAGGACCCTAGAATGTTATCATCAGGTCTATGAAGAATCCAGTCTAAAATGTGACCATGTTTATGGGTGAGTTGGTGAACTGACTGTTTGAGGTTGAAAACATTAATGGAATCTATAAGTTTTGATGTATTTGAGTTTCCAAAACAGTCAAAGTGAAATGAATGAATACTCCAAAATTACACATAACAATGTCTTTAAATATTGATATTGTTGTTGATAAATATTCAATACAATGCGTACTGACAACTGTAAACATGTTAAATATTTGTAGGTTATGCAGCTTCCACTGAAATGGCAGAAATCAGATAATGAAAAAAGCATGATTACAAATATGATCAAGACAAACAACTAAGTAACAGAAATGCTGGGAAAATGTACACAAATGACTGCGATGGTGTGAACTTTTTGCACTTAGTATTCAGAGAAATATGAAAATGCACTGTGAAATGTAGTTGTTACTGTTCTGAGTTGGTGTTAATTAATAATAAATGTTGAATTAGAAACTGAACCTGTTTCTGTTTAAGTTTAGCAGAATCAATGAAATTTAGACAGGATCAGTAAAAAAAAATTAAAAAATGGTGACCACATGGGTTAGTAAAAAAAATATATTCAAGCCCTTCATTTTGAAAAGAAGCAATATAGTTTTACTTACTCATTTATTCTGTCAAGCATTTCTTCTTGTTGTTTGACAGTCCTCTCCAATTCAGCAAACATGGGATCCATGAAAAGCTTAAAAAGTAAATATTGGAATTAAAAAATATTTTCACAATCAGAATTCCCTAAATGCTATCCAACTTTCTAAGCAATTACGTGAACAATCCCATAAGTTGCTTGCATCATGTGCTAAAAACTAAATCATTTCTGACTGCCACATAGCAAATATCTGAACTGTGGAATATGATGATGGCTTGATACTATAATTTCCCAATTACAAGGAAGAGAAGATTCAAGCTTAAAAAATAAAATAATTAAAAACTGGGCTATCTTTAATAAAATGCAAATGCGTTCAGTTAAATGGGCATGGTTAAAAAGCAGATCACCTGTAAATTACTTTCTAAATGACTCAAAAGAATTAACACTAATCAAAATTTAGACTTTGTCCAACATCTATGGCTAAAAACGTGGATACAACACATAACACAATCAAAATATGGATACAACACACAATGCAATCAAAATATGCTCAAAACCTTGGTAGAAGTTCAAGTTTTGTTCAATTTTTTTTATTTAAAAGCACTGGAGAATAGATATAAAATGTAAAACTGGGCTGCATCAATCATCTAAGTTATTTCTTTGTCTACCAATAAAAAATGCTGTGATTTTTATATATATATACAATTCTAAGCAATTCATATTACATAGGAACCTTTATGTTGAAACCCTGTCAAAGTTGCCATTGCTGCAGTTATTAGATCCATGGAAACTACATGTATTAATATATTTCTAACTCTGTTGTACAGTTAAGTGTAAAAGGGATTACCTGGAAAACATGTATTTTACACATACAAGAAAAATGGGTACAAAATTAGAAGCGTTTCTCATTTAATGTACCTCTTAGCATATTTCAGAGTAAAGTATGAAAACTTAAGACCCAAACCATCAATGTAAAAATGAACCCCATTCATGAGACTTTTGAAGAAGAAAAAACAAATACTCTTTTCTTCATCTCCACTTTGAATGTGCTAGAGCATAATTTAACCTAGTTATTCCCTATCCTAACTTCCAATGAATTATGATACAATATTTAAAAGAATTCACTGCTGTTTAATGTACTGCATATTAACTGGATACAAAGGTGACAGGCAGAGTGGTAAAAAGTATACAAACTCTCAGTACATGCAAGGCAAAATTACATGGAAAAATACAGTATATACACATAAAATATACATGAATTCTGCTTTATTTTGTGTGTGCGTGTGTGTGTGATTTGGATTTTTAACATAGCTTTAATGATTTTTCAGTCATATCACTACAATGTCTGCAGTGTGGCATCTGTAGTGATGTCTAGCACTAGGGCATCTTGCCACAGACATGTAGCACGACGTCCCACCCAGTCACATTATCCTGACACCAGGCCAACCAGTCCTAACACTAACCTCTTAATGCTGAACGCTTAGCGAGGCATCTGTTAGTACCATTTTTATAAGTTTTTGGTATGACTTGGTTGGGGTTAGAACCCACGATCTCCTGCATCAGAGGCAGATGCTCTAACCACTAGGTCACCGGAGCAGTCTGCTTTATTTTAGCTTAGAATTGCCAAAGAAAGTATCATCTGAAATGATCTCTGACTTTTGAAGCTGTTCAAGGTCCCCAAAGCAAAGCTATTGTAATATCTGGCTTTATCAATTCAAGTATTTCTGTTCTGTAAGTTTAATTCTTGCAATTCCCATAAAAATAAAATATTTTATAAACTGTTAATAGTTTGACATTGCCATCATGAATATTATTTTTCCATTTATCGATAGCTAGCCTAGTTTGAGTAGTGCCAAACACCACTTGCCAAGCAAGCTCTCAAATGACAATATTTATCTTCTGCATAGTTCTTAGGGGTATGTGGAGTCTCATTCATAAGGTCTAGTTTGAGGCTGCATGTTCAGCTAGGGCTGCATCTGTTTTGGGCACCTGGCAAACAGTCCTTGAAGGTGATTCACATTTTCACTTTCCAGGTTGATTTGCAATGGGTAAGGAGCAGATGTGAATGATCAATGTTGATGATTCAACAAGTCTGATGGAGCCAGTGTAAAGATGAATTTCCTGAAGAGGGTACTGGCTTCAAATAGAGCAACCCTAGCAGGTCTTGACAATGGTTAAGCTAGACCTTTCAAGAGTCCAAAGAAATGTCATGGCAGAAATGTTGAATTTCTACTTATAATGCCATTGCAAGAGAAAGTGCATGTCTGAATGTCCTGGCCACAGCTTCCTGCACATGTTGCAAGACGTCTTGCTGGACCAGCCTCAACATTGCCAAGTGATATTTTGGCCTGTAGCAAACCTTTGAGAAATTCCCTCAGCTATAAAGGAATGAGGAAGAAGCAAAATGAAAATGGTCCTTGGACAAGGCAGTAAGCAGAATACTGCCTCTTAACCCTGGACCCCCAGCTCTCTATTCATTGACAGATTATACTTTGCATTTTCTTGGTAATGAGCCACTGTGGTTAGAATAGTGCATTAATATGACTGCAAATTTGTGGTTTTATTATTTGTCTATGTACTATGTATAGTAACTTTAGGCAATGTTTAAATTGTATTTGTTTCACTGCTTTTTTCTCTGTGATTTTAACAAAGCTAGAATGTGAGTGGTTACATTAAAAATACAAAAAGTAAAAACAATGTTTTATTACTGTCACTGACGCTGCACCAAACAAAACCATGTGATAGTCTTACATTACATACCAACTCGTTTCAGTTGGAGAAATCACACCATACAACATATAAGAAACAGTTCAGACTCGATTGTTGTCATTTCTGGAAGTATCTTCATTGAAATATAGCATGGCAGTTGCAAAACCTGGCTTCATTATTCCTATCATTTACCTAGTCCTACATGTAAGCCCTTGACGTTAATATTTATGTTTAATAATAACAGAGGCCCAAAGGGTTAGCAAAATTACCTTCTGAAATTGTTGCTCAGGACTCGTCATGTCGGCTTTAACAACTTTTGTCGGTTTCGGTTTCTCGTTGCTTAACTTAGGTATTTCGACTACCGGCTCCTCAAGGGATGGTTTCTCTGCCAAGTCTTCTTGTGTTGCAGTACTTGGCGTTTCCACGTTATCCGATGACGCCTGCTCCGCCATTTTGTCGTCTGTACACGCTGGCAGGTGCCGTAAAGCTGGATGTTGAGAGAAATAAAACTACGAATAGTTGTTTGTAATTAACTTTGAGGGCACTTTTGCAGGTCTTAGCTTTCTGACCTCAGAGGTACCATCAGCTGGCTTTGTATGATAGATTTGGCATATAAAATCTACTTTATATCGTCACAGAGTTTACGACATAGGACGAAGAGTTCTTGTTTGCAGAACTATTTTTGAAGAGGTAACGTTTCATGCAATTTTTCTCTTGAAACTCATATAGTTAACATGATCTCTTAACGCACTTGATGGGGTAAAGTAAATTTATTCCAGACATTGCAATTATGGAATTGAAATTTTGTAAACTTTGATTCCGTTAAGATTTCCACTCAAGTCATTTAACATCGATTTGGTCTGTTCTCATATCATTCCTTTGGGTCCATTGACTTTGGGCTCTTAATTTCCATTTTGTTGAGGCTTGACAAAAAATACAAATACTTTGGTTGCTAAATATTTAAATTTCAATGGCAAGAATAAAAGCTGCTTCTAGGTCTGTTGAATTCACTACCAATTTGGATTTTGTTAGCTAAATTTATGTTTGTATAGGCCCCCTAGGCAGCTCACAATTTGGATCCCTCAGAGTCTCCATTTGAGCTCATATGGTTACCAATACAACATGCCAGTATGACAGTTTCTCAGCTGATTTTGGCATAGATATTACTAGATGATTCAGATTGAGGGGGGTGAATTATTATTATTTGTTTAATTTTTGTTTACTATTGTCTGGGGACCGCTTAAGTGGCCAAGTGGTTAGAGCATCTGCCTCGGATGCAGGAGGTCGTAGGTTTGATCCCAGGCCGAGTAATACCAAAGACTGACAAAAATGATACTAACAGCTACCTTGCTTGGCGCTCAGCATTTAAAGGTTAGTGTTAGGACTGGTCAGCCTGGTTTCAGACTAATGTGACTGGGTGGGACATCGTGCTACATGTCTGCAGCATGATGCCCCAGTGCTAGACATCACTTTAAACTGTCACACTGCAGACATCGTAGCAATATAACTGAATTTTTTTTTTTAATTGTTAAAAATCCAAGTCACACAACACAACACTATTGTCTGGGGATACCCACCTCATCTGGGTACATATTGGTACCTCGGCAAGTGTTTTCCTTTTCAGTATATTCCAGATATACAGTTGTTTTTTTTGGCTGATTCTCAGTACATCTCTCTCTCTCAATAACTGTGACAGGGTCGATAAACATGAACTACAGCATAAGCGAGGTGCAAAATAGAGATTCTCACTTGGGTTACAGTAAAAGTCACACAGGTTATGTAGGCATTTAACACCGACCATTTAAGTAATGGGTGTCATTGTTTAGAATTTGATTCTACATACCTTTAAGTGGCAATTATTCACTTTATTTGGAGCCATATACATCCAGATTCCTTTGGAGGGTCATTATTTACCTGTCCCTAGAAGTGAGAAGTACATACAGCAAAGTCCATGTCAAAAATGTGGACATTTTGGATGAGATCAAACGGAAGGTTTAGATCCATTGCAGTCAGAATAGAATATTGCATGCTCTTATGTCACAATGAAAACTGCTCAAGTGGATAAACAAATTCGTAGTACCCTATGTTGTGACAATTAGATTTTACATGCTCTTTTCTTTGACCCAGTTTGATACATGGCCACCATGTGACTTTGACTATGAGTGCAACACCTATTTCACCTAAATATTGATTTTGATGCATAGCTTAGCAGCATGAGGCTTATCATCAGAGCTTTTGCCCCTGGAGATGCTTCCTGCATGTCACTGAGCACCACCTTCAGACCATGGGAGCAGTAGGTAGTTATGTAAAAAAAAAGTTTTATTGGCTTTAATGTGATGGGTGGGGCAGTATTGGTGAATGGGATCCCCCATCCAGAACCCACCATGGAAATGCTGCACTCATTCCTTCCACAGATCAAGGAGTAATGGAAAAAGGCACACATGCCCTAGTCATGGAGGGCCCCTTAGTTGTTGTGGACAAAATTATGTGTGTTCATTAAATTATATATAGGTGTAAACTCTCTTATTCTTTGCCAAATATAGCTACATGTATAATAATTATACACATATAATGGACAGCTTAAGGACTTATTTCAGGGTGTATTTATAAATCATTATCTTAAGTGTCCCAGACCACCACCATCTGCCTTGATCTGCCCCCGCACTAACGTACACACACACTTGCACAAAATTAAATGGTTTGTTCTTTACCTATATTATGTGTCATTATGCTACACATCATGCACACATGTTTAAAATTTTTGTAAGATAGTTGGGATGCTGCCTATAATACATAAAGTGCTAGATTAACTGGATTGTACTGAATTATTGCTTATATCCATAAACATGTTTAGGTTTTAACTTTCAGCAATGATGTGTTATTTTCATCATAAGAAATAAAGTGGTTCACTTTGCGTTACTGTAAAGCTGTTGTTGATTTCAGGAAACCACATCTGAGGTTAAGCTGCAGTGTCATAAAGTACCTCTTTTATGGTAATTTTGGTTTTTATGATAACAGAAGGCAACTGAAATGAAAAACTAACAAGATCTCATGTCTGTCTATTAGCCAAGTGGCTGCTTAAAGCGGGGCTCACCAGTTATTATGTACTTTTGAGAGAGTGACATATGTAAGGTGAAGTTGTTTGCATTTAAAACGTGCACAATGGAGAGAATGTTGGCATACCTCTATGCTACATTAATATAATGTGGATGATATTTCATTGGATACTGTACTTTTGGAAACTGTACATGATCTAAGCACACTGCTAACTAAAATGACTGCTCCCTTGTGCTAAAAAATCAGCCTGAATTAGTCTAAAGTACACTATCTATAGCAGCTATTAAAATAGGGAAAATGAATTTGCCAGACCAATGTATCCCCTAGGGGTGCAAGACAGAGTCAAAAATCTCATTGGTGTCAAAACTGGGGGTCAGACTGAGTAAATAACAAACTTTGATATCAAAGCTGGGGGTCAAATTAAAAATTAGGGGGTCTCTGAAGCGCAAATGAGGATAAAGGGAAACACTGCAGACTAGACAATACCAGCTTCTGAAAGCCCAATGAATGAATTGCCAAATATATAAAATGTAAGAAAAGTTATCAGCTCCTTTTTATACAATTTACCTCTGAAGTTTAGGAAATGAAAATGACCAAGTGGAGCTAGCACATTTTTGAAAGGTGCACATCTGGAGTAAGGCCAAGCTGTATACTCTATAACCTATATTACACCCATCAATCATAGACCAAAAGAAAGGGAATTAAAGGTTCTTTGAATTATACCTAAGATATACAAGGTCTTTTTTAAATAGCCAGTATAACCAGTGAGGAAAGCCGGGAAAATTCTTTTTCTTTAAAATTCTAATCCTATGCAAAATATGAAACTGTAGAGCACTACCTAATGGTGGGTCCTGCTAATAAGGGAGATAACTGCATTTGTTAATGAAAGCCATCTAGTCCAGTACAAAATATGATTAATACTTTTTGCTTCACTATTCATAATTACTTAAAACTTGGGGAAATATTAATGCATCCTTTAATAAGACAATACATGGTTTGAAATATTTTGTATTTTGTATCACATTAGATTGCAAAGGTAAACTATGTTGGAGAAAAGCATTTGTTGGGGTATATTTGTGTGATGTCAGATTCCAGGAGTGACATCCCTTTGATTTCATTAACACATTACGGGGTAGGAGGTAGTAGCCTACTGCCGAGCTCTGTAGCGTCATGGTCATGCATGATATACTAAAGTAGGTGGTATTATAGAAAGATAGACAGATGTAGCTCTACAATGACACCAAATCTGGAATATCTAGTTGCACTAGAAAATACAGATAGAAAAACCTCAGTTTTTGGACCCGACTTTTTTTTAACCCAAAATTCGCCCATGGTCAGAATCCAATTTTGTGTCCAGATTTTAGACTTTTTGGTCTCAGATCTAAGGCAAACCGGTATGAACTGCAAACAGACAGATGAGCCTTTGCAAAAAGTAGGATAAGATGGGCATTTGGAATAAAGAGTGGTCTACGTACAAAAATAATGGCTCCGTTTAGCAGCAAAAACAAAAAAAGTCCAAATTTTACCCTTCTGCTCTTGCGCTACTAGCCAACAAAAAATGATGTTTCTAACACAACTAGGCAGTATGTTATTGAAAGATGACCGGGGATTTGGTGTTTTTGAGTCTATTCAGAAATAGCTTTCAAAATGTGTTTCCTACTCGATTTTCAGGCAAAAACGACAAAAAGCTCCAGGGGTTAATGTGTTAAAGGCGTACTTTCACCTTTGTGTCTCTAGACCATTCTTTCCATTTATATACTTTTTTCTGCTGCTTTAACATGAACTTCATGGGTACAATTTGAATAACTAGAGCTGGCAAGTTTTCTGAATCATATTTACATCTAAATAATTGATATTACAAAATTAATGCAGGTGCCAGTGATTGCTTTGACTATATGCAATGCCTTTTCAGTCATCAAACCCAAGTTCACAGGTCTACTTGATATTAACAAAATTTTTTTACCTCATCACTTTAACTTAACATGTCACATTTTACCTTATCTAGTACTTTAAGTTCAGAATGAAATGTTACACTTTACCTGATCTGTGCTAAGTTCAAAATGACGTTTCACAATTTACTTTATTTAATTTCACTTCAGAATGGTGATGATGATTTCAACAAGATAGGACTTGAAAAGAGGTTTATTTGAAGATAACAGCTACAACAATAAGAGATAGAATCAGTTTTGTGGAATCTGCAACTGACCATGGATGTCCCAGAGCCAGTCAACCTGTCCAAGTCTATTCTCCTGTGTAATGTTTATCATTTCCTTTTTGCAGCAGGGAAGGCATGCCTGCTGCCATTCCTTACAGTCTATTTCAAAATGCTTGGCCTGACAGCCATGGAAACAGGTTTTGTGATGGGAGGAAAGACATTCACTGCACTTATATTCGCACCATTGTGGGCAAGATGTGCAACTCAATTTGGGAGACGTAGATGCATGCTCATGTTTAGTCTATTCTTAATGGCAGTGACATATCTTTCCCTGACAGCTGTACCAAGTATTGACACAAATTCATTTGCTACAAAATGCGCAGTTAAAGATTCTCTCCCAAACTTAAATAGTGTGCAGCAGGAATATGTAACTTACCCAGATGATGCACAGGTCTCAATGAATGATACACTCACTACAAAGAGTGTACATGTCACAGAAGCAAAGAAAACAAGTCAGATTTTTTCTTCAACTATAAGCTCAGTTACAGACTCTAATGAGGCACAAGTCACTGGAATCCTTTTGCAGACAACATCCAAAACCTTGAATGCTTTGTCATCAACAAGACTGACAACGCAGATGGCACTCGATGAAGACCCAGTCAAAGAAATTCTAATTCTTATTGGATATCCACCCTCTCAGGTACAGAAAATGAATGATGTTCAGGCCTACGATGTGATAGAGGAATTGGTGTCAACATCTGAAGGGTTGAAATCCCTGAAGGAAAAGCTGCCAAAAGAGCTTCTACAGACTTTGATTGAAGGTATGGCAGCCCAGGAAATTGGGAGGGGCAAGCGCAATATATGGACTTCCATAAAAACCTCTCTGTTGAGCAAATTGGAAGAAGTGAAGAATAAGATGCGTGAGACCAAGCATTTCATGTTTGTGGCTGTTCTGGTAATTATGCTGGTGGGAGAAATTTTCTCTTCTCCCGTGGAGAAGTTAGCAGATGACAGCTGGTATGAATTTCTGGAGAGCATTGATGATTTAGAGAAGTATGGAATGCAGAGGGTCTGGTCCTCATTTGGATACATCTTGTTACCAGTTGCTGTTGCCCTAGTAGTTGATAACACAAACTGTTTATTTGGCCTGACAATGCATCCATTTTTGTTCCACTTTTATATGTTTGGTGGTTTTATGGGGCTTACTTTTGTTTTTGCCTTCTTCTATCCCATGACAAGCCTGGAGAAGTACAGATATGGTAGCAAAGTGAAGAAGGGCCTGCAGGTCATCTGCTGTAAAGGAAGAAATCTTTTATTTACACTCACCTTATTTATTCTCGGAATTGTGTATGCCAGCTATAACAACTTTCTTTTCTGGATGCTGATTGACATGAAGAGTAAAGAGTTGACTCTGGGACTCTGCATCACATTTGCAGCCCTGTCAGAAATCCCCATGTTGCTATTCAGTCAGAAGTTTGTTCAGCAGATTGGAAATGCTGGTGTGGTAGCAGTAGCTCTTGCTGTGGTTTCTGCTCGCACTTTGTACTATTCGTTTTTATGGACACCTTGGGCCGTTCTTCCTGTAGAACTTACCCATGCCTTCACTCACACAGCATTATGGTGGGCAGTTCTCAGTAGCCCATCTCTCAAGATCAACCCAGCCGTGGACAGAAGTGTTCGCTCCGTTCTATCATCTGTCTATTTTGGTTTAGGCTTTGGGGTGGGCAGCATAGTGTCTGGTGTGGTGTATGACATTTATGGAGTTGCTGTTTTCTTTCGAGCAGCTGCAGTGACATCTACTTCCTGGCTGTTAATACTGTTGTTTTGCAGCAAATGTTGCTGCCCTCAGAAGAATAAGACAAATGTGAAGTACCAGCGTCTCCTGGCCAATGATAATGACAGTGATGATTCTACAACAATGGAGGATGACTGGCTGGAACAGGCCCTCAGAGAGAAGTAAAGCTTAAGCATCCAGTGCTAACACCAAAAAGAAGAAATAAAGGTTAACTATAAGATATAACAGGAACAGTATGATAAGTAAATTCAAGAAAATTAGTAACTGTTGATATGCAAATTAAATCCAAGAGTCACTTCCCTAGCACTGCAGATCAAAGGACCTGAAAGGAACCAGAGTTATTTAGCATTCACCTGACTCATTATTACCATTGAATGAGGTTTCCAAAGGTGAAATTTGCTTTGTGAAAGAATGAGTATCCATTTAGAGTGCCAAACTCATAAGCCATGGGTTGGTTGCCTCGGTATGTCATTGGGAAAGTAACTTAGTTCCTAGTCTCTCAGCATGAAAACCAGTAATGTGTTAAAAGTACCATTAAAACTATTTTTTTAAATAAATATTCTCTTCAAAACAAAATCTGAATAACACTTTAAATTGCATCATTAGAAAGTCAGATCTCTCCTGTATATCTTGGTGTATATCTTTAACAGTTTGAATATGAAAATCAATCTGTGGCATAAAATCAAATGGTATCAAAATTTATTCCCCCAAAAAAACTTGTTACTGCTTTTTAAAATGGGGGAAAAAAATGGAGAAAGTGAATAAGTATTCCCTTTAAAAAAGTAGCATCATTATATTTTTAATGCCAGTAGAATATACCATTATAACTTTCATTCCTTTGTTACAGATACAGAAAGAGAAAAGTGGTTTGCAAAAAGTTATATTCTATTCATTGATGAGCAAACCTTTCAGTCATATCTAAGGTTTCACAACAGTGCTGTGTAAGTGTCCAATCCTCGTTGATGGAAGCTTGACAAAGCAGTCATTCTAACATTTGTGTTCATATCTGTCTATACAAATATCTATCCATCCACACCTTAGAATCAGATCTTTGTTCAAGCTTTCATAGATTAAACTTAAAATGAATAAAGTAGCAATGTCATGTACAGGTTGGGTACTGTAAGGTAATTAGTCAGGTACCTAGCATGTGGCTTGACAGATGTTTGATGAGGCAAAGGTGAGGTATATCCTTGTGTAATTATGCTCCCGGCTAAGATAATTTGAATAAATAGTAAATACAGTGGTACCCATCTTGTCACCCCATATGCGATGAAACGATGGGATTTTATGACAGGATGGCTTCTGATGAGGAAAAATGACAGGTCTTCTCAATTGAGGATCACCTCTGTTGAGATGTGGCCTTGCAAGAGATGTACAACTAAGTGTATATGTACTAGATTTACAGTGATTTTCATCAGGGGATCACCTTCTCTTGTTAAAAGTTTATCTACAGTGCATATATACTTGATTTACATCAGGGGACCACCTCTTGAGAAGGGTCTTGTTAAAAGTTTAACTACAATGCATGTATACTTGACTTACATCAGGGGACCACCTCTTGAGAAGGGTCTTGTTAAAAGTTTAACTACAGTGTATATATACTTGACTTACATCAGGGGACCACCTCTTGAGAAGGGTCTTGTTAAAGGTTTAACTACAGTCCATATATACTTGACTTACATCAGGGGACCACCTCTTGGGAAGGGTCTTGTTAAAAGTTTAACAACTGTTCATATATATTTGACTTACATCAGGGGACCACCTCTTGGGAAGGGTCTTGTTAAAGGTTTAACTACAATGCATATATACTTGACTATTACATCAGGGGACAACCTGTTGAGAGGGGTGTCTTGTAAGGGGAGGGCCATTAGAATTAGAATGTACTTGACTTACAGGGGGATCACTTTTCTTGAAAAAGGCAGTGTAAGAGGAGTACAACTATGATGCATATGTACTTGACTTACAGGGCCTTTCTTCAGGAAATCATCCCCTTGAGAGGGGAGAGCCACTAAAGTGTTTGTGTGCTTGACTCAGAATTTTCTTTATCAGAATTGGTAACATTGATTCAGATGAACATTTTAATTTAAAACCTATTTCATCTCAATCCCATTTTATACAGATCATAGTTTGGATTCATTGTTATTTTTGTACTAAATATTGAATGTGAGTTTCTTCAGGCATCCCAGTTGATTTTTAATTATACATATAAAAGGACCAACCCAAAAATATAAGGAAATAAGCTAGGACTCGAGAAATCTATGGCCCTTTGACTTGAACCTTTTGCCAGCATGTGTAATCTGATTAAAATCAGATCTCCACTGTTTTATATGAAATCTGACAGCAACCGCTTAGGGGTCACATTATGGGAACCTATGTTATTACCATAATCATTAATTTTATCAACCAATTAGTTGACG